>CM064874.1:11673694-12280345 GCA_032719365.1 Prinsepia uniflora
CCGTGGGTGCATTCCGGGGAAACACATTCCCAACCGGAAGCCCTAATATCCAAAATCCAAGGTGCACTCCGGGGGAAACATATTCCATCCCGAAAGCCCTAATATCCATAACATATCATCATCGTGAAAACCAGTGAAAAATAGTTGCATTTAAAATCAAAACCATTTTCAACACAGGGTCTCAGCCCAAAACATAGTCCGTAAAACCAGAGTCCCGATTATTTCATAAATCCGAAAACCATTAATATCATCATGTAATCACATGGAAATACCAATCCAAACAAAATCACATTTCCATGGGGTCTCACGCCCAAAATATCACTTTCACGCAAATCCGCGCAATCGCAACTTCAGTTGCTATTTTCACATAAATCCATAAGATATATCCAGAAAACATTACAAATCCATCAAATCATTTCCTGACTCATAATCTGAGTCAAAACCAATCTCAAATTCTAGGCCTTCGCCCAAAACAACAGTTTCACAATTTTCTCGAAAATCGTGCCTAAAATAATATAAAATAATATAATATTTCCAAAATCCGGAAATCATCATATCGAAACATCAATCATGCCAATTCATTCCAAATCATATCATAAAGCAATTAAAACATATATGCATGCATTCAGGGTAGAAAAAAAAAGTCCACTCACACACCGTCCATATTGCTCGCTTTCCGAGCTGCACATTTTTCTGTAATTTCCGACACTTTCCGGGAATTCCAAGTCATGTCCAAAATCATTATTCATGGTCACTAATGACTTAATTAATATCATATTAATTTCCCATAATTTTTCGGGAATTAATTACGAATTAAAAACGTAACATAAACCTTCGGACCCTCGAAACAATATCGAAACGGTGTCCGATTGACTCGAAACCAATGCCAAAATGTTCATTCATTAAATAGGACAAAAGTCATGTTGACCTCACCTCGAAAATCCCACTCACCCGCCCCCACGCATCGCCGCAAGTGGCTACGCGTGAAGCCCACGCGCCTGCACAGTGTTTGCTACAGTGTTCGTCCTCACCCGTTTGTCTGTAAAACGGGTCCGGTTGGCCCGCGGCGTGACCCGGCTGGAATTCTGTCAATTAGTCATCGATTCCTTCAATTGAATCATCGAATAACATCATTAGGAGTCTAATTAGGGTTCTGTAACCAAATTTACATAAGAGCTTACCTCAATCCGTCAATTAGAACTCGATTGTTCGAAGAACATAATCGTACTGTTCATCCTTCAATTGATCTGAATTCCACCCGTTTCTCCAAATTGATGCATTCAGTAGCTTCGCAGAGTTCATCCAAACACACTTCCAGTTTCAATTAGAACTTTAATTCCCTCCAACCAATTGAACTCAATTCGAGTTTCCTTAGACAATCATAGAGTTCGTCTGGGCTTGTTTCTTCACCATTCTCCTTCATTTTGATTCCATTCGACTCGTTTAGGTCTCCCTAAATTCATCTTCACTTCTGTTTTCATCAATTTATCACACAAATCCGAATTCAAATCCAAGCTTTCAATCAAGGACGTCGGGTGGGGGTTTCGGGTTTCTTGTACAGTTCCAGGTAAGCACCTCTTCTAATTCCTTGTTTTTCCCTCATTGACTTTCATTTGGTTTCTCATAATCCCAGCCTAAGGGGTCAATTATCACCTGAGATATATATGGTTTTATTCATGCTTTGTTTATGTTGAGAGAAGCACACACCCACGATTTTACAATTCAGACACATATACCTCTCCAATTATCAGATAACAATCAAGACACTAATCTCTCTCACCAAGCGACAAATGTCACTAAATGCTGAATTCTCATCCAAAATAGCAGGTACATGTGTCATTAACTTAGCCTAATACACCATTAACATGGCTGAATTAGCTAGTACTGATTCAATTACCATTTTACCCTTCTTTGACAAATTACCAAATTGCTCTTCGCCGTTCAAGGCCCAGAACTTTCACATCTGACCTTCGATTGACGCACGCCACCTATCTACGGATTCAGCTTCTCGAGACCTATCCAACGGTACTTACGGAAAGTCCAAACACGGTCCCGATCAAAAAGTCAACAAATGACCCCTTTTATGGGTCAAAGTCCGTTTGACCGCTCGAACCAAAAGTCAACCGTTCGCCCAATTCCAAGGGAAAAATCGTCATTTTCCTTCAAATTTTTCAAATTTTCCTTTTTCGAATTTCCGGGTCATTACAACCAGTATCAGTACCAACACCAGCACCAGTACACTAGCATCAGCATCAGTGTGCGAAAGAGACAACTCTGGATCTTTGCTCATACCGAGCAACGACCCCATACCTCTGCTCAACTTGGAGTAACTCTGCCTCCCTCGTACCCAACAGCTCTGGGTACAGTCATTTCAACATCTCATACGAGAAAAGGAAACTTCCCCCGAACGTCCCCGATTCCCAACAACTGTAACTACAACCACTCCAAGTAGTAGTGTCTGTCATAGACTTGTGTAGACCCAACCACCAGACATCGCTATCGAGACTCCGCATCCAACGGAATCAATCACCTGTACTAACTACTCCGTAGGGCCCCACACTGCCAATCACGACAGACTTATGGCAACCACGGCATCGAATGCCGAACTAAGACGATCTACTATTTAATCCTACTAACTATCGTACTGACATCCTAACTATCAGGTTGATAACGAACTGCACCCCATAGAGATATCACATCCTCGACCTGCGCAGAGTGAAGCACAAAACCCTGCTCTGATACCACCTGTCAGGACCCGTCCTAATCCCCCCAGGATTAATGCGGGACGTTCCTGATCCTGTCTGACACGGAGTGTCAGACAAGGAAAATTTCCGACTTTAGCCCTCTCGGGCTTCAGAGTACGCTAGGATCCGGAGATATGTGATGTCTTGGTCTATGTAACGGTCCTTGGCCCTCAGCCATCGGACCTCCCGGTCAAAAAGTCAACATGTTGCCCACGACCATTGGCAAAACGATCATTTTGCATCGTTCATCCGATTTCGCTCAATTAATCATCGATTAACCTCACTAATCCTTGATTAGTCACTAATCTAATCCCGGAATTCGGGACGGGTCGTTACATCCTTCCTTGTGAAAGTAAGTTTTTGTCCTACTGTACCATGCCCTAGGAGCCTGTTTGAGTCCATACAAGGATTTTTGGAGCCCGTAGTCATTCTGTTCATTTCCCTTCTTCTCAAAATCCAGTGGTTATTCGACATACACAACCTCATTTAACTCACCGTGCAAGAATTCATTTTTTACATCAAGCTGGTAGATGATCTAGTCCCTTTGTGTTGCTAAAGCGATGATTATGTGTATTGTATCCCACCTAGCCACTGGTGCATAGATTTCATTATAATCAACACCAATTTTTTGTGCATACCCCTTTGTAAGAAACCTAGACTTGCATTTTTCTTCCACTCCAGGCTCATTATACTTGGTTTTGGATACCCATTTTACCCCCAATCTTCTTCGTATCTTTAGAGAGATAGGATTAAGAAAGCCTCTCCTTACTGTCTCCATCTATATGTTAAATTTAGGTGTTCAATGAAGTGTCAATGAAAGCCTAATCAACACTGCATTAATGCAAACACCCATATTTAAGTTTAGGTGTTCAATATTTTCTTCTTCTCCATCTATCTCCTCTTTCTCATCTAGCCTCTCATTACTGTCTTCCCAAGTTTAAGTTTAGGTGCTAGAAAGAGAGCATGTAGAGGGAAGGCCAAGGGTGAAAAAGGACAGGGCACATGCATGCCAATTGAGTTTATGATAATAGGTAACAAATTAATTGTTGGTGTCAAGATGCTTTTTGAAATACAATCAAGAGCACTGTAAAGTTTGTAACATAATTGCTAGCCTTATTTTATTTTTTAGGTTTATTTTTAAAATTTTTAGGATCATAACTATTGAAGTTTCAAGGAATATAAGTGCAATTTTCAAGCAAGAGATTACAAGATCATGGATAAACTTTATTGCTTACGCCAAGACACGTGAATTGGGTAGATTATTTGATCGTTTCAAGGGATCTAAATTCACTTACACATGCTCTGAGGAGGAGCTAAAGCTTGCCTTTGACAGTCATGTCAAAATAAACTATTCTGACTGGATGTGGACACTGAGGACTAGTGTTTTCAACAAGTAAAAGTCCAATGAGCAGAGATATGCTAACCGCTCATCAAATGTACCCGATCCTAAAGCTTGGAATAAAATGGTTGATGCATGGCTGGATCCTACTTGGAAGGTAACAATTCGTTTATGGAACACGCTTACTTAATTCAAGTTTGATTAGCTGGTATATATTTGTTATGTTGACATATTTTTTTACTTGACTTGGTTGATTATTTGATGGACATTTTAATATCTTGATTTATAAGTTGATGGCTTGCATGTGTTGCTAACTATTCTTATGTTTTTTTTTAATAGAAACAAAGTGATAGAAACACGTCTGATAGGTAGATCATAGATTGTGCATACAATAGGTTCGGTACCAATGGCAAAGTACCGAAAAGAAGAGGTGCTAAATTACAGTTATTAATATTTATTGATTATGCCTTTTGTGTTTATTGGATGTTTTTGTTTGGAAATGTGATATTTGTCATCTGTTATGAAATATTGACACTTTGATCGAACTGGAACCGAACCTAATCCGATAGATTCTTTTAGAAAGTTCCATGTAAGCAAGGGTAAAAATGGAGGAGAACATTGGAGAAGTGACAAGGCTAAAGAGCTATATGTATGTTTATACTTTGCTTCTCAATATCATTTTTTCATTGACGTGATTTATGTCTAACTGTATACACATGTATATATATTTACATGTTCTCAATTTTCGTGAAGGAAAAAATGGAGAACAAAAAGACTGATGTTGTTGAGGAAAACCTTGAAGCAAGTGACTGGGATATATATGGGCAGGTGATTGAGCCTAGTCATGGTCGCGTTCTTGGCTTAGGCGATGGACTCAAAGCCAAAGATGTGTTTGCGCCACCTATCAAAAATTGTCATAAGTGTGTGTGCTTAGAGCGTGCTAAAAGCCATGAGGAATCGAAAGAAACAATAAAAGGCGTCCAAGATCAAGTGTGTACTTTACAAGATAAACTTGAACTCTTCTTGAACGGACAACATTTTGAAAGCACGAGGAGATCACCTATGGTACAATTACCTCTTCATGTTCAATTCTTGTTGATTTTAATTTTCTCTGCCTGATGTTTAAGCCTTTGACTTGTTGCCTTAATTTCTATTTGAGGACCATATGGTTTAGTTTAGTGTATGCACCTATGAATTAAGTTTTCTATGTGTCGCTTTTGTCTTTGTTTCTGGTCTTGTTAGTTCTAATTTTCTTTGGTTTGTTGCTCCATGTGAGGCTGTTTCATTGGTCCATCCATTGAGATTTGTCGCTTCTCTGTGAGATTGTTCCTTTACAAGGCAGCATCAACTAGTTTATGGTTGTTGCTTTCTTTTTTTGTTCTTCTTGTCTTTTCCATTTTATATGATTGAATTGCTCAGACATAAAGAAGGCAGCAGAATATGAATATGAATATGAACGTGTATGCTTTCAATGAGATTGTTCTATTACTTATATGATTTTTCTATTTACTTATATGCTTTCAATTTACTTACATGTTTTCTTAAAAAAGGCAATGGAATATGAAAGGAACTCCCCCCTCTCTATGAGATTGGTCTATTTACTTATATGCTTTCTTAATTTCATCCGGTAAATATCAATATTATCTAGTTTATAAGTGTATGGTTTGCCCGTGGAATATACTTTCTTGTTAGGAAATTAATCCTCCACCATGCAAGTGCTAACAATAAAGATGAAAAAAGGAAATAAAGAAACCAAGAACACAAAAGATTTAACAAGGTTCGGCCAATTAACTTGCCTACGTCCTCGGAGAGTTTTCTCCTTCACTATGAAAGAATACAAAATACAAGATTACACTACTCAAGTTTATACCCAACTCAAGCCCTTGTATCCAATAGGATACCCCTTGTACACCTTCTCTCAACCCGAGAAAATCACTCTACCCCAAAGAGCTATACACACTCTTTCACCTCTCTTAACCGAGAAGATCACTCTACTCCAAGAGCTATACACACTCTTGAAGTGCTCAAGAAGATCACTCTAGCCCAAGAGCTATACACACTCTTGAAGCACTCACTCACTTGTGAGGTGTTCTCCTTGATGTTGAAATGTGACCAAGCTCTCCACCTTATATAGTGCTTAAGGCACAAGTTGTATTTGTGCTTTTCCAATGTGGGACAATTTCCTCACATTTCAACATCCTTCATTGAAGTCCATTCATGCACCTTCTTCAATTAATGCTCTTCTTCATGAAGCTTCCACATCAATCTTTTCCTACCAGGTTGAATGAACAACACCATGTATTTATTCCCAATACATAATCAAATTCAATGCATTAATAATCCACTAAGGAGGCATTAACTCAACATTTCTTACCTTTCTTATATTCCAAGAATCCGAACTTGATTGGACCTATTTTCTATATCATTTGCTTGGACTTATGGTTTCTATGAACGAGGACATACTTTTGCATTAGATTTATGTCATATTCATATAGTTTTCACTAATGTTGTGCATACCTACTAATATATAATTGCTGTGTTTTTTTTTCTTTCACTTTTGTATTCCATGGGTCTTAATATTATTTCTTTTTTTATTTTGAACAGAACAATGTCGAAAGTTCAGAGAATGCAAATACTGATCGTGATGAGTTGAGCAATTATATTGGTGGCAATCAAGTAGAGCAGCTATTTTTGTCTCAACTAAGACAACAAATTATCATTTTGTATCCCTATTGTCTTTTGAACATGTCATTTTGTTCGTTGCAATTTCTATTTTGGAAAATTTCTTTGGATTGTTGATTTTGAATTTATTGGCGAAGTAATACTGAATGATTTTAATATGCTAAATTTGTTAATATGCTACATGATTTTAGCATATTTATGACTAATTTTCTAATTTTAAATATTGTTTATTTATATTTTGATGATAATTACTTTCGATAAATTAGAATGACAATGGGTGTTGTAAATAATAATTTGAGACATAATTGTTTATTTCAACATTGTTGGGAGGTGGTCAAAAAAATAAGTACTCACTTAATATAAGTGGTTATTTTTTATGCTTCAAGGTGATTGAAAATTGTATTTCAAAACAAATTATTATTTCTATAGATGAAGATGCTCGAAAGAGGAGAGAACTTTCTCGAAATAAATGGATATTTTCTATGCTTCAAGGTAGTCGAAATGTGTTGGTCACCTCGAAAAAATTATTTCAACATCTCATGGTGGTCGAAAATATTTAATCTCTAAGATCAAACTATTATTTTCGATGCCAAAAGTTAATCGGAAAAAAAGTATTTTCGAGGATAATTGGTGGTTGGAAATAATAACCCTTTTACGACAAAGTTGGTAGTTTTTATTAATGTTAATAATCATTGGAAATGTGTAATTATGATGGATAATGACCGTTGAAGCAAAAAGTTTCTTGTTGGAAATGTATTTCCGATAACTAGTTTGTTGTCGTAACCTTATTATCGGAAAAAAAGGATCATCATATACAAAACATTTGCGATGGCTCTAAAACTATTTATGATGAATAAAATAAAGTCGCAAGAAAAATTTCTCTTCATTTTACAAAGTTCTTTTACGACGACAACAAAACATATCTGAGACTTAAAAATTGTCGGAAATAGAAGATTTTACGACGATTGCTCGGAAAACTACCTTTTGCGACAAGTGCTTTTACGATGACCTACGACGGCCAGTTGCACTCGTAAAAACATATTTCCGACGGAAAACTGATATTTTTTACCACTTTCAGCTTTCGGAAAAGGGGTTTTTCTTTTTTAGTGCTCATACCACTCTTCTTGCCCCCTACATTCACTTGCAATGGCGAAACACCTTCCTCACTAGTTATTTTCTTGCTTGTTTCTTCCATTTTCCATTTCCAAACACTATATTCACTATCCCACCTCCATTTTTAGATTTGCCTCTATGCATCTCCATCGGCTTATGTGCCCCAGATGACACTGAAACCCCAAAATTTCCCCTATGCTTTCGAGTATTACCATTTTCTGGTTGTTCTGTACTCTCTGCATTCCCTTCCTTCCCTTTCCAATTATCTAGAGTAGTTCATAGACAGTCTGCCACCTCCCTCACTTCCACTATAAAGGGGGCTACAATTGGATTCTCATCGATCGTCATTTAGTACGCATGCGAGGATGAACTTCCCGCTAGTTTGGAACTTTGGAGTCTGGTTCGATTATCCCTGTTGCTGTGATCACTATTAACTTCCTTTTTTCACCACTTCAATCCATGCCTTCTTTTGTTCCATAAAAATTCATCAACGATGATGCTTGACTATTTTCAGTCTTCTTTCCCACCCGGCTGAGCGAGCCAACTCTAAACCTCCTATTTCTCCCTCAAAACTCCTAGTACACAGTAAATAAAAATAACACTAAACCAATAATACTAATTAAAATCTGAATATATTTCACACGTACGTGATATAATTTTTTAGTTAACCGTTTCATAAAATGTAACTAAAACTATACTCTCATATGCCAAAACCAGCCTAAGACCAACAAATATCTATCTTGAAAATATTAACGGAGACTAGCTAACAAAATGAATTATGTCCAAGCTAGAATTATGCTCATCGGATGTTTAGCTCCACTTCATTATGTGGGAAAAGGAAAGAAAATATCTGTTATAATAACTACAAAAATGTTAGCTAGAGGATCCATATTGGTGCCGTGCAACCGATGAAACTGCCCAGTCAACTATGACTTTTGCGTTCATATCTAAATTCTCACAACTACTCAATCAAGTTCAAAGCTCGAAACTTTAATTATTTTGTGAATCTCAGTGGGTAAAAATAATTTACTAAGGTAAATTTTTTGTCTTTAATTTGAAACCATGAGTTGGACTACCAATTGTACCCTTCAGTTTATTTTTCAAAATTATTTAAACAATTATGGAAAGTAAATTTTTTTTTTAAAAAAAAAACCCCCAAACCCAACAGCAAAAGAGAAGTTCACGGAGTCCTAAACTCTAAACCCAACAGTCCATCTCCATTTCTCAGCGGCTCTTTATCAGTACCTCCCAATACATGAGAGGAGAGCCGCCTCCATTATAAGCGGCCCTCTCTTCTTCCATCTTCAACAATCCTTCCTTGCCTACCTGAACTTCTCTTCATCTCTTCTCTCACAAAGTAACAACTAATTGTTCATCCTTTGATTAAGTTTTAGAATCAGAAAATCTAGTACAAAAAGTTCGTAGAAAAAAAAAAATTTAACAAATAGGATATTAAATATGGATCTGATAAATAAATCAAGCTTCAGGTATATGGTTTCATGTAGCTTGCCTATGTCATTAGCGTCAATCCCACAACAAGTGATCTTCTTTGAGTAAAGTCAGAATAAAGAGAAATCCCAAGAGAAAATCATACAGAAATTAAAAAAGAACACAAGAGAAAATCATACATAAATTAAAAAAGAACAAAGACAATATAGGAAGTGTTAGAATCAAAAATCGAACCCGCCGTTAAAAGTCCTCACAATTCCTGCAAACAGCAAACAATTAGCTATCGTTGCCTCGATCGATTTACCTAGGGGGTTGTTCGACCAAGAACACTTTGATGCCTAAGTTAGCTTTGAGAGAGGAAAATGATATACTTCGAAGCGAAGAATCGACGAACCTTGAAAATGAAATATGTTCCGCTATTTATAGGAAAATCTTGGAAGATTCGGAGCGTTCTGATTGGTCGGTTGAATTTGTAATTAATAAATAATATATTATTTATTAAATATATTATTTAATAATTATAATAATAACTCATTATGATAATAATGATAATTATTGTGTTTTAATATTAATATTAATTGTCCGTTACTAGGAATAATGACAATTAACTCTCGGGGAGAATATTAATATTACGGAGATTTTAACCCGATTAAATAACGTATTTAGCTGGTAAATAGATTATTTAATGTGTAGGTGTTTTAAAATGAGTAGCGTTATTGCCAGGGGAAATTTGGTCATTTTTGGAATTATGGGCCACATGGCAACTCCACAATTTTCAGATGATTTTGGGTTCCACAAATGCCCCCACATCGCTTCGGAATTTAGGAAATCCGAAGGGATGTACATTTTTTGGAATTTTTTATTACCGGGTTTGCCGGTATTGTTGGGTTTAAAAATCAAGTCAGTGTTTATTTGTTCACTTCAAGAGTGTCAAAAGAGTTTTTGTTGTCCCAACCGTTTAAAGTCAAAAATTCCCCTTAATGGTAATTAAGTTTAATAAGAAAGTAATTAGTGTTAATTTGAAAGATTTTAAAGAGTTTTTTTTTACCTTACTTTACTTCAAACCCTTTAAAACTCCCTTAATGGTGTTTAGTTCATGAAATTATGGCCATTTTAATGTTTTTAAGAGGTTACAAATTTTTTGTCTTATTTAAAGGAGTTTTGAGAAGGGAAAAAAACAATGAGAAAAGCAAACCCTAGCTACACTGCCCGTTTGAGTGAAAAAGAGGAAAGTGTGAGGTAGAGTCTGGCTGTTGGAGAGAAGAAAAGAAAAGCTGCAAGTCAATTCTCCAATATATTTGAGGGTAAGGTTGAAACTTCCTGTTTGTTTACTTTTATATTTAATTGTTTTGAAGTTGTGCATGAATTGCTTAGTTTAGGAATCAAAAAGTGGTCTGAATTGACTGCTTGACCAAGAAAATGGTGTAAAAAAGGAGTTGACAGCATGGGCCTATTGGAGATCACGTGGTGCATTTGGCACCGTGCAAATTCCTCTAGCGAGTACAGGTGGCTTCTAGCCCGTCCGCGCCCCGCGCCGACAAGGTGGAAGTGTTAGCGTCCTGTCGCGTGAGGCTGGGAGCGGGCGACACCTGTCTCGCTTCCATTGGAGGAGCTGATGCGCACTACAGAGCCGTCAAAATCCGCTGCTGAAGGACGAGCACGTGCTCGACGTCGACTGGCTCGCCAGGTAGGCGAGGCCCACCTCTGTCGGTGGCCCGGTTAGTGCCATTTGGAGCTTGCCACGCATCGGGAGCAGTTTGGTGGAGCTCCGTGTGGCACGCTGAGCGGCGACATCTCCTGCACAAGTGGGCTTCGTCTGTCAGCCACTGGAGCTTTGAGGGAGCGCCGTATCACCTTCCGATTGGTCTGTCATGGCTTACTCTTTTACGGAATAATTTTTTTACACTGCAACTATTTAGCATGCCCATGCATATTTTCATTTAGCTTATAAATATATATTTATATATATTTATAAATATTTATTTATTTATTTAGTTAACTTTATATATTAAAGTAACCATAAATATATATATATATATATATTTAATCCAAAACCTTCTTTTTCTCTGCAGCCTCACATTTGTGCGCACCTCGTGTCTTCTGGAGATCCGTTGGCAACAATCCAAGAGGCGATTTCTACCATTTTTCTAAGGCGTTTGCTTTAAAATGCGTCAAGGTGCTCTTTTGGATCGGTCTGGTAAACTCGCATTATGGGAGCGTGGCGGTTCTCGTAGCCAAAGTCCATTCTGAGGGAAAGATATGGAGTTCGAGAAGCCTGAAGACTTCATGGAGTGGAAAGCTCGCAATCCGATTGCCTTTCCGGACGACATCTTCGTGAAGTTTGGCGACATATGTTCTTCCATGAAGGCTCTTAAGCTTGGAAGAGGAAAAAACCTTGTCGGCGGTCGATGGACTAAATTCCACCCTCGGATAATTGGGTGGGGCTTTAAGTTCCCGTTCTCGAAGTTCTTCTCCAAGATTATTGGCCGGATGGGATGCAGCCCTGCTCAACTGGACGTCGATGCCTATCAACACATCATGTGCTTCGAGAAGCTGAACAAATTCTATGGCCTGGGACTCACTAAAGATTAATTGTAACAACCCGTACCTTCGGGAAGGGTATAAATGTAATTTTTGTAAAGTTTTGTATAAAAAGGACGATTTTGCCCTTGTGAATAGTGCGTCAAATGTTGACTTTTTGATTGACCAGTTGGGTGAGTGTTGACCATTGACTGTGACGTAGTTTAGGACGTCATGAGTCCGTAGACAGGTGGCAGGTTCAATTCGGACAACCGGAGAAAAAGTTATGACGTTCGGAAGATTGAGGGCGTTAGCGTAATTTTGACTATTTGAGGAAAATGTTGACTTTTTAGTGGACTTGTGATTTTCTTGTATACCGAGGACCGTTAGATAGGTCTCGACGTCCTGAGTACAACGACAGGCGTCACGTTGTCATCGGACGTCGGATGGAATAGTTACGGGTCTGGAAAGTGTGAGGGCAAAAAGGTAATTTTTATAACTAGGGGCACTTTGGTCTTTTTCCCCTCAGCCCAATCAGATCAGAGCAAGTGGCAGCTGTGGATTGGGATATTTTAGTTTGCTCCATAGGATTTTGGACACGTGTGAGTGGCTGGATGGTTCTAGGACGGTCTCAAATACACACGGCCACAATTTGTGTGATTTTGAACCGTGTATTTGACTGTGAGCAACAGAAAACAGAGAGGAAGAGTTTGAGAGAACTTGATCGAGTCAGTGCAAGGGTGAGTGAGTTGATGACTTGTGAGAGTGATAGAGAGACGAGGGTGAGCTACTGATCGTGTTTTGGAGCTGCAATCGTGCACGGGGACACGGCGGTGGACGGTTGATTTTCTGAGGAAACAGAGAGGCGGTGGCCCTGTGGCGGTGGTTGTGCCGTGTGGTGGCTCAAACCAAGGCAATAGGAGGCTCAGGAGCTTGCAGGGGACTCAACGAGCACTGTAGTACGCGGCGGTGCACATGGCGGAGACAGAATCGAAGGTATACCCCGATTCCCCTGTTTTCCCGTTTTTCTTATTTTCCAAAGTCGTGGACTTAGGGCTAGAGTCGACGGATTTGGAGGTCAGGGTGAGACTCCTGGAGGTCCCAGGAGTCGTTTGAGTGTGGTGCCGTGCCGGGGGAGGACCTGGGTGGCCGGCGGCCAAAACAGGGGCCACGGGTTATGTTTTTCGAAGGAGAAATCGTGAAGTTTTAGGCCGTGATTCTTCGATGTTAGGACGGGGTTAGATTGCTACGGATTGGACGAAGCTTCTGGGATAGGATTGGACTGAAATGGTGGAGGAGTTACAGAGAACCGGTCACGCCGGTTGTTGAACCGGGTGACTCGAGGAAGAAGAAACACTGTAGCAGGCGCGTGAGGCCCACGCGCAGCCACTTTGGGCGGCGCGTGGAGGCGCATGGGGAGGATTCCGGCCAACCTTCCAACATGGTTTTGGTTCTGAATGTCCTAAGGAATCCATTGGTATGATTTTCGGGTTAATCGGACGATGTTATGAGGTAGTTCGGGAATCCAGACGGTTTAGGGTTTAAGATTAAAATATGAATAAATTCCTGAAAAATTGGGGAAATTAGGGTTAGTATCCTTGATGTAATTGTGATCCTATTTGGTGCATATTGACAGGACGGGAGACGCCTGAGACGGTCGAGGAGCGCACGGAGCGCGATTGACTCGTTCAGATTCGTGAGTGGACTCTTTCTTTCTTTACGAGCATGCCTAACTGTTTTATTGATATTTTATGATATTAAATATGTTTTTATGATTCTTGATGATGATTATTTGTGGTTGGTATGTTTTCATGTTTTTCGAGATATTTTCGGGATTTTGCACATTTTTCAAAAAAAAAAAGCTGGATTTCGGATTTTGATGCCATACTTAGGGATTTCAATCTATAATTGTTTTCTGATGATGATAAATGGATTATGAAACATGATTTGTGATTAAGCGCGGGTTTTGGTTTAAAGGTGGATTTCCAGATTTGGGTTCAGAATGACGGTTCTGAACGCTAGAAGGGCTTCGAACCGGGGATTTCGAATTCGAGTTTGGTTATGGATTTAGAATTGGTTTTACATTGAATTTGGATTGGATTTTCTGGATCTGGATATTGGGTTTAAAGACCCGGATTAGATATATGACGGGGTACGGGCCCGAATTGAGTTTAAAGACTCAGATATTTACGATATTACCCCCGTAGGCCTATTGTGTTTAAAGACTCGAAATTACATTTGAGGCCTGGTTGAGTTTAAAGACTCGGATAGACCCAGCAGGTTTGATCGTAAAATGATGATTTGATATTCACGATTTATGATGCGGTTTCATGATGCTTATGATATGATTTTTTATACCCGTTTTATAGTGTTTCTGTTTCTTATGATGTTTTATGTTGTGGTTTTTCTGATACGTTGTTGGGCATGCATGTTTTCAAAACGGAGGGAACAAATATTATTACTATTATTATTTTCCTTAACTCTGATTTGATGATAAACTGTTTTTTTGAACTTGTATTTGTTTTAGTCAACTCACATCTTTTGGTTTTAAATTTTCTCTCCAGGTCGTGGTGATAGCGCTGGGGTAAACGTTGAGACAGGAATCGAGGCATAGAGCTTACGACGTTCTTCCATTGCAAGACTAGCATAGTAGGATTTTGTGCCCATTTTGTAGAACTATGCTCTGACTTATAGTTGTATTATATTTTACTCCTTCGTCTGATAATTATGCTTATAGTAGTGTTGAGGTTATTTTGGTACTTTGGGTGTGATTGTCAGACGGGAGCAGGGTTCGTCCCGGATATCGAGGCGATATTTGGGACGGGTCCTAACAATTGGTATCAGAGCATAGGTTTGTCGGGTTGTGTCGTATCTGGGTTGTTTTACTAACTCTATGCCTCTTTCAGCGTACGTTCGATTATGCTTCCGAGACGTGAACCCCCTCCACGACCTGAAGACTAAGTGGCGAGAGGGACTGAGAGCGCTTCGATTGAGCTAGCCCAGCGGCTCGGGGCTACTACTTTCAGCGGTGGGGCAGACCCAGAGGAAGCTCACCGATGGATCACTCGGCTCGAGCATATTTTTGAGGTGATGCATTGTCCTCCAGAGGACCGGGTCTTATTGGCTACGTTTCTGCTAGATGGACCAGCGTACGAGTGGTGGTATACGCTGGAGTTGTCCGGCTGGGATGCTCATACTGTGACATGGGAGACTTTCCGGGAGCGGTTCTTAGACCAGTATTATCCTTGCTCTTTCCGGGATGCCAAAGAGGCGGAATTTCTTCAGTTGAAACAAGGGAGTATGACAGTAGCCGAGTATAGCAGAGATTCCAGATGCTATCCCGATTCGCTCCTGCATTTGTGGCTACCGAGGCTGAGAAGTGTCGTCGGTTTGAGTTGAGTCTTCGAGGAGAGATTAGAGCCATAGTGACAGCCGGCTCATTTGCTACATTCCGGGAGTTGTCTGATGCTGCTGTTAGAGTGGAGGCCAGTTTTCCTACCAGGCCACAGTACTCGGGCAGTGTGCGACGCCGTGAGCATTCTTTTCCTGGAGCATCGAGTCAGAGGACCTCGAAGTGGGGTAATTATGGTGGTTCGTCTTCGGCTGGTGGAGCCCGGTTTGGCAAACCAGGCAGTTTTCAGGGCTCCGGATTTCGGGGAGCTAGAGCACAGCCGACTCCTCGGGCGAGTACGACTTCAGTTGCTTCTACCGGGAGACAGACTGGTGGACCCGGTAGAGATGTCTGCTATTATTGTGGAGAGCGTGGACACTTTCGGAGGGAGTGCCCATTGTTAGCTCAGGAGGGTGGAGTAGGCCGAGGTGTAGCAGAACCTGGGCGGAGTACTGCATCAGTGTCAGGGGCAGCAGGCCCTATGGGTGGCGGTGGTACCCCGAGCAGTTCTAGGGGGCGCGATAGGTCATCAGGACCTCAGGCGCTAGTTTTTACTATGACCCAGCAGGAGGCCAGATCAGCACCAGGAGTGGTGATAGGTACACTCACCATACTTGGTCACACTGCTTTTGCTTTGATAGATCCCTGGGCTACTCACTCGTTTATAGCCCGAAGTTGTAGTCTGGTTACGGAAAAGGGAGGTGTCTACTTTGGATTGTGCCTTAGGGGTGAGTACACCTACTGGGGAGGTGTTGGTAGTGACTCAGGTGTTGAGAGAGTGTCCGGTGATGGTAGGTGAGGTTGAGTTAGTGGCGGATTTGCTACTGTTGGAGTTACGGGATTTCGATGTTATCCTGGGTATGGACTGGTTGACGAGACATCATACTTCTATCGAGTGCTTCGACAGGAGAGTGACTTTTCAGAGTCCAGGATTACCAGAGACTACGTTTCAAGGTGATCAACGTGCACTTCCTACTGGAGTTATTTCGGCACTTGAGGCTAGCATGCTGTTGCGTAAGGGGTGCCAGGGTTACATAGCTCATGTGGTGGATACACGTGCTTCGCCAGTGAGGGCGGAGGATATACCAGTGGTACGGGAGTTTCCCGATGTTTTCCCCGAGGAGTTGCCAGGATTACCACCTCAGCGAGATATCGAGTTCACGATTGATCTTTTACCAGGTACACAGCCTATTTCACAGACTCCTTACCGCATGGCACCTGCAGAATTGAGGTAACTTAAGGCACAATTACAAGAGTTGGTCGATATGGGATTCATTCGACCGAGTATGTCACCTTGGGGTGCACCTGTACTGTTTGTCAAGAAAAAGGACGGAGGGTTGAGATTGTGTGTTGACTACAGACAGTTGAATAAGGTAACCATTCGGAATAAGTATCCTTTACCCCGGATTGATGATTTGTTTGACCAGTTGAAGGGAGCACAGTACTTTTCGAAGATTAATCTTCGCTCCGGCTACCATCAGTTGAGGGTTAAAGAGGAGGATGTACCAAAGACAGCCTTTCGGACCAGGTACAGTCATTATGAGTTTGTTGTGATGCCTTTTGGATTGACTAATGCCCCAGCAGCTTTTATGGATCTTATGAACCGAGTGTTTCGGTCATATTTGGATCGTTTTGTGATTGTCTTCATTGACGACATTTTGGTGTATTCGAAAAGTGCGAAGGCGCACGAGAAACATCTCAGAATAGTGCTTAAGACCCTAAGAGAGCATCAGTTATATGCGAAGCTGAGCAAGTGTCAGTTTTGGTTGACCAGTGTTGGATTTCTAGGTCATGTGATTTCAGCCGAGGGCATCAGAGTGGATCCTCAGAAGGTTAAGGCGGTAGCAAATTGGGAACAGCCCAAGACGGTGACAGAGATCAGGAGTTTTCTGGGTTTAGCAGGTTATTATCGGCGTTTTATTGAGGGTTTTTCTATCCTTGCTGCTCCGTTGACATGGTTGACTCGGAAAGGAGTTCGGTTTGACTGGGATGAGAAATGTGAACAGAGTTTCCAGGAGCTTAAGAGGCGGTTGACATCGGCTCCTGTGTTGGCCCTTCCAGACGATAGTGGGGAGTTCGAGGTGTATAGTGACGCTTCTTTACAAGGTTTGGGCTGTGTGCTGATGCAGCACGGGAAAGTGATTGCTTATGCTTCCCGGCAGTTGAAACCCCATGAGATGAACTACCCTACACATGACTTGGAACTGGCGGCGGTGGTTCATGCACTAAAGATTTGGCGACATTATTTGTACGGCGAGAGGTGCAGGATTTTCACCGATCACAAGAGCTTGAAGTATTTTTTCACTCAGAAGGAACTGAATCTGAGACAACGTTGATGGTTGGATTTGCTTAAGGACTATGATTGTACTATTGAGTATCACCCAGGGAAGGCTAATGTGGTAGCCGATGCTTTGAGCAGGAAGTCAGCTAGTTCTTTGTCGCATTTGAGGACAGTACGATTACCTTTGTTGGTTGAGCTCCGCAGGCTGGGAGTAGAGTTGACTGTGGATGATCAGGGAGCACTTTTAGCGAGTTTTCACGTGCGACCTGTTTTGATTGATCAGGTTATTGATGCTCAGTTTGAGGACCCTATTTTGGGCATCATACGTATTGAGGTCGAGGCTGGAGAGAGACAGGATTTTGAGATTCGCGAGGATGGAGCCTTGGTTAAAGATGGACGGTTGTGTGTACCCGAGGATGAAACCTTGAAAAAGGTGATACTGGATGAGGCTCACTGTTCAGCCTATGCGATGCATCCTGGTGGGACCAAGATGTATCGTACACTTCGAGAGCATTACTGGTGGTCAGGTATGAAACGTGAGATTGCAGAGTATGTTAGTAGATGCTTGATCTGTCAATAGGTGAAAGCTGAGCGGCAGAGACCCTATGGAGCCATGCAACCTTTGCTGATCCCCGAGTGGAAATGGGATCACCTGACGATGGATTTTGTATTCAAGCTTCCCAGAACACCGAAGGGACACAATGGCGTGTGGGTGATCGTGGATAGACTTACGAAGTCTGCTCATTTCTTACCAGTAAGGGAGAACTTCAGGTTGACGCAATTTGCACAGTTGTTCATTGATGAGATTATTCGACTGCATGGTACGCCAGAGTCGATAGTATCCGACAGAGATTCGAGGTTTACTTCCCGATTTTGGCAGAGCTTATAGGAAGCTTTTGGGACAAAGTTGCATTTCAGTACTGCATTTCATCCTCAGACTGATGGACAGTCTGAGCGGACCATTCAGATTCTCGAGGACATGATGAGAGCGTGTGTCTTGCAGTTTCAGGGTACTTGGGAATCACATCTGCCTTTGATGGAGTTCGCCTACAATAACAGTTATCAGGAGAGCATTGGGATGGCTCCTTACGAGGCTCTGTACGGGCGACAGTGTCGGACTCCATTGTGTTGGATCGAGGTTGGTGAGAGGAGATGGACTACTTCCGAGCTGGTAGATCTTACACAGGAAAAAGTGGCACTGATTCGAGATAGGTTGAAGGCAGCTCAGGACCGACAGAAGAGCTACGCCGACCGTAGGATCAGGGATTTGGAGTTTGCAGTAGGAGACTGGGTTTTCTTAAAGCTATCTCCTTGGAAGGGAATCGTACGGTTTAGCAGACGAGGGAAGCTGGGTCCTCGTTACATTGGACCTTATGAGATTTTGGAGCGGATTGGTCCTGTTGCTTATCGATTGGCTTTACCAGCAGACCTGGAAAAGGTACATAATGTCTTTCATGTATCTATTCTTCGGAAGTATATACGGGATGATTCACATGTTCTGGAAGCACAACCTGTGGAACTCAGGGAAGACTTGAGCTTTGAAGAGCAGCCAGTAGCAATTTTGGATCGGAAGGATAAGGTCTTACGGAGGAAGACGGTTCCCTTGGTTAAAGTATTGTGGAGAAATCATCAGGTGGAAGAAGCTACCTGGGAACCCGAGGCCTTAATGCGCGAGCAGTACCCTTACTTGTTTCACTGAATTTCGGGGACGAAATTCTTTTTAGGGGGTAGATTGTAACAACCCGTACCTTCAGGAAGGGTATAAATGTAATTTTTGTATAAAAGGACGATTTTGCCCTTGTGAATAGTGCGTTAAATGTTGACTTTTTGATTGACCGGTTGGGTGAGTGTTGATCATTGACCGTGACGTAGTTTAAGACGTCATGAGTCTGTAGACAGGTGGCAGGTTCAATTCGGACAACCGGAGAAAAAGTTATGACGTTCGGAAGATTGAGGGCGTTACCGTAATTTTTACTATTTGAGGAAAATGTTGACTTTTTAGTGGACTTGTGATTTTCTCGTATTGTAACGACCCGAACTTTCGTAATTCTTATTTTATTGTAAAATGACCGTTTTGCCCCTGAGGGGGGAAAAGTTGACTTTTACCTCGGGAAGTATTTAGGACTTTGACACGTGACCGTGACGTAGTTTAGGACGTCACGAGTTCATAGGCAGGTGGCACGTTCGATTCCGACGTTCGAGGAAGAAGTTATGACGTTCGGAAGTCGAGGGGCATTTTGGTAATTTGGCCATTTGGGGGCCAAATGTTGACTTTTGATCCGGGAAGTCCAACGGACGAGGGCCAATGACCGTTACGTAGGTCTCGTCGATACTTTAACCGAACTAACCGAACTAACGACGAAAAAGTTATGGTCAAGAACGTAACCGAACTAACCGAGACTCGGAACTTAAAATAATAATAAAATATTAGAATCTGATTTACTTTAACCCAATCAATCTGGACCCTTGATGAGTGACACATGTCACTCGTCTATCTCATCCACATCATCCTCAAAAACCAGGATCTGTGTTTTCCATTCCATTAATTAATTAATTTAACTTCCTTAAATCCTCACCCTTCATCCTTAAATCAGATTGAATCTCAGCCCTTCATTCCATTTTCTCCTTCTGTTCTTAAACCATCAGAGAATCATATTTTCATTTTCATTTCTCTCTAAACCGTGCATCCTCTCACTCTCTGCACAAACACACCAGCGATCACACCAGCGATCACACCACCTCTCAGCCTCAACCCACACACCAGACTACCTCTCAGCCACCTCCAGACGGCCATCACCACCACCACGGACGGCGGCGCAACCCGGAAAACCCACAAACCCGAGAAGGAACCCGTGTAGCCCAAACTAACCAAACCGTCCAAACCATGACTTCTGGGCTCGAACCAACCTAGGGCTAGGACCATTGTGACGGCTGGACGACTCAGGACCGGACTGGGCAGCCCACGGCGGCGACACGGCGGCGGTAAGCCCATAAACCCGAGAAGACCGATTTTCCTTCCCTGTTTCGAAACTTCCGTTTTTAACGTTAGAAATGTTTGGTTGCTTTTGAGACATAACCTAGGGGACTAGACGACCATTTCAGACCTAAGTACGCGGCTGGAAGCTCGACGACTCGCCGGAGAAGACGAACCAGAGCCGGCAGCCAGTTCCCCGTCGATTTTCAGGTGGTTTCTCAAACTTAAAAACCTGTTTTAATCCCACAGAACCATAGAACATGTTTAGACGAGTTTATAGGAACAAATCCCTTCGATTTTGGTGGTCGGGTTGATGAGAACTGATCGGGTCGAACCGTGGGTCTGCGGTGACCCGGTTCTCAGACCCGGTTACTGTAGCTGATGACGTCATCATGCTGACGTCAGTAGTGACGTCATGATGACGTCATCATGTCAGAATATTGTCAGACCAGGGACCAATGGGCTGTTGACACGTGTCCTCTGACACTGTCAGTGATGACTTCATTATGACGTCAGTAGTGACGTCATGCTGACGTCAGCATCACTGTAGCACTGTTGACCAGAGGGTTGACCGGCACGTGGGGGGCGCGTGTGAACAGTATTTTTTGTGGGACCAGTGCCATTTTCAAGGTTTCGACGATACGAATCCAATGGCGGTGGTTTCGTGTCGATCGGAGATCGTTAAGTTGGTCAAATTTGGGTTTGACGCCTTGGGAAGCGTGTTCGGACGGCTTTCCGGGGCCGGTTTCAGTCTAGGGTTTCTTAGTTCTTTAGTAGGGACTTAAAGTGACCTTTACGTATGTTTTGGGCATGACAAGAATTGTACTTTAACCCTTGGACGGGGCTTTATGCTCGGGATTGCAGCAGGATTGTACTGTGAGTGGGCCTTTGTTTTCACTAAAATTCGACATGCATAACTGTTTTACTTTCTATTATATCTATATGTGATTCAAGTAAAAGTATCTGTTTATCTTGAGTATGAATTATGGCACGTATTACGATGTTTGGGCATGAGACCCATCTGGTTGTTCATGAATGGTTTTGAGTCAAGTATATGTATAATGGATCTCGATATTATCTGTGGTACTGCACTGTATAGATCTACCCTAGGATTCTATCTCCTCCGGATGTAGGTACACCGGAGTGGTCACGGCGCATTGCCTGTGAGCAGTCATTCTATGGAGGGACCGGACCGTAGAGTGACTCAGGAGCAGGATTGCTACTATTGAACGTCTGGGACGTCAGGCATCTAGAATGCCATGCTCGGACTAGGTTCGGGATTTGGACTCGAGATTGAGACCCCGGGTGGCACGCGTAGCCATGGGACTGTGACCTTATTGGGCGTCTGGGACGTCGGGTATCTGGGATGTCAGGGTTGGGATGTATAGTGCAGTGACTAAGATTATATTATGGTGATGTTATTCTGCTTATGATTATATGGTTTTGTGGTCTATGATACTAATGCATGTCTTTTCGGCAAACAGAGGGGAAAAAGCTATATGTTTTCGAAATGGTAAACTATTTTGTAAACCTTGAGTTTCGGCCCACTCACCTTTGTTGTTTTACTACCCTTCCAGGTAGTGCTATTGAGGAGGAGGATCCCGAGGAGGAGGAGGAGGAGGATCCCGAGGAGGAAGAGGCATAGGTTTACGTTGCGTACATGAACCCTACTGCTGGGTAGGTTGGCACGTTGTGTGTCTAGAGTCGTGCTCAATAAACTGTATTCGGGAACTATCCCTTGTCTGACGCTATTTTGTATTCTGATATTTGTGTGGTGTGCTATGTATGACTTAACTGTGGATTTTCTTTATGCATTTCATCTTCAATAAGGGTATTTTTGGTATTTTAATGTCGGGTGTCAGACGGGAGCAGGGCACGTCCCGGGTGGTCCCAGGGGGATCGGGGCGGGTCCTGTCTTTGATCCCGAGGAGGAGGGGGAGGAGGATCCCGAGGAGGAAGAGGCATAGGTTTACGTTGCGTACCTGAACCCTACTGCTGGGTAGGTTGGCACGTTGTGTGTCTAGAGTCGTGCTCAATAAACTGTATTCGGGAACTATCCCTTGTCTGACGCTATTTTGTATTCGGATATTTGTGTGGTGTGCTATGTATGACTTAACTGTGGATTTTCTTTATGCATTTCATCTTCAATAAGGGTATTTTTGGTATTTTAATGTCGGGTGTCAGACGGGAGCAGGGCACGTCCCGGGTGGTCCCAGGGGGATTGGGGCGGGTCCTGTCAACTTGGTATCATAGCACTAGGTTGTGGTCAACATGCTAGATTAGTGGTCAGTACTTAGTTTAAAAGATGTCAGTATCTAATCTATGCCTCTTAACAGCGGGTTATGCCTCCAAGGAGAATTCCTCAAACACGAACTGACGAGGAAATCGCGAGAGAGATGGAATGTGCTAGCATTGAGCGGGCTCAAAGGTTGGGAGCCACACCGTTCAGCGGGGGATCAAACCCCGAGGATGCCCATGAGTGGATTGCGAAATGGGAAAGAATCTTCACCGTGATGCACTGCCCACCCGGCGAGCGGGTGGCACTGGTGGCCTTCTTACTGGAAGGCGGAGCTTATCAATGGTAGCATGGTCTTGAGATGTCAGGGTGGACTGTTCACACCACCACATGGGAGGTCTTTCGTGCCCGATTCTTAGATCAGTATTACCCGCATTCATTTCGCATGGCACGAGAGGCAGAGTTCCTGCGGCTGGAACAGGGAGATGTGTCAGTGGCAGATTACGAGCAGACTTTCGGGAAGCTTTCCCGTTTTGCCGCAGCTTTTGTGAGTACTGAGGAGGAAAAATGTCAAAGATTTGAGTTGGGACTCAGAGGAGAGTTACGGGCAAGTGTGACGGCTACTAGTTACGCGACTCTGAGGGACATGGTCGACGCTGCAGTTCGTGTCGAGGCCAGTCTGGTGGTACACCAGGCGCGACAATCATCAGGCGAGGGGCAGCGCCGGGATCGTCCACATCCTGGACCAACCTGCCCAAAGATCTCTAAGGGGGGAAATTACCGAGAAGCACCCTCATCTTTACGTGGTCGTGGCTGGTCAGGTCGACATGGAAACTCTCAGAGGGGCGGATCGAGATTCAGTTCTGGACAGCATCAGGCTTGGAGTGGTGCATCAGGAGGGTCTTGGGATGTACCGAGGACAGTTAATTGCTTTGCTTGTGGAGGAGCGGGCCACTATGCCCGAGATTGCCCTTTACTGTCAAGGAACAACGAGACTAAAGGTGTTAGTGTGACACAGAGTTCGGCTTCCTACCCTACCAGAGGCCGAGGACAGAGTGCTGAGCGTGGCGCGCGTGGGCGCGGACAGACTGCGGGACCCAGAGCTCGTGTTTTTGCAGTGACTCAGCAGCAGGCGAGGTCAGCCCCTGGTGTGGTTACAGGTACTCTTCATATCTCAAATATTGTTGTACGGGTGTTAATGGATGCTGGGGATACTCATTCTTTTATTTCGAAAAGTTGTGCGGGTATGTTAAATCGCGAGGTGTCAGCCTTGGATAGTGAAATGGGTGTTGGTACACCGATGGGCGTTGTGTACATTGTGAATCAGGTGATCCGGAGATGCCCAGTAAGGGTGGAGGATGTAGATCTGCTAGCTGATCTAATCCTTATGGATATCCATGACTTTGATGTTATCTTGGGAATGGATTGGTTGACTGAGCACCGTTCGCTCATCGACTGTTGTAGTAGGCGGGTGATTCTGCGAAGTCTGGGTTTGCCAGAGGTTACTTTTCAGGGAGAGCGCGACGGTTCGCTACCTGAAGTAATTTCTTCACTTGCCGCTACGAAGCTTCTACAGAAAGGATGCCAAGGTTATCTGGCGCATGTTGTGACGACGAAGAGTGATACTTCGGGTGCCGATGATATACCTGTGGTGCGAGAATTCCCGGATGTGTTCTCGGAAGATTTGCCTGGTTTACCACCACATCGGGAGATTGAGTTCACGATTGAACTACTTCCCGGCACACGACCTATATCACAGGCACCATATCGGATGGCACCAGCAGAGTTACGGGAACTGAAGATCCAATTGCAGGAGTTGGTGGACTTGGGATTCATCCGACCGAGTACATCACCTTGGGGAGCACCGGTATTATTTGTGAGGAAGAAGGAGGGGAGCCTCCGTTTGTGTGTGGATTATCGACAGCTCAACAAGGTCACGGTAAGGAACCAGTACCCCTTACCCAGGATTGACGATCTCTTTGATCAACTGCGGGGAGCACAGTACTTCTCGAAGATTGATTTGCGATCTGGTTATCATCAGTTGAAGATTGCTGAAGGAGATGTCCCGAAGACAGCGTTTCGGACCAGATACGGGCATTATGAATTCCTTGTGATGCCTTTCGGCTTGACGAATGCTCCAGCAGCATTCATGGATCTGATGAATAGGGTCTTCCGATCTTATTTGGATAAGTTCGTGATCGTGTTCATTGATGACATCCTTGTGTACTCGAGGAGTGCTCAAGCTCATGAGAAACACTTACGTTCGGTGTTAGGGAAGCTGAGGCAGAACCAGTTATACGCCAAGCTGAGTAAGTGTCAGTTTTGGCTAACCAGCATTGGTTTTCTGGGACATGTAGTGTCAGCAGACGGGATTAGTGTGGATCCCCAGAAGATCGAAGCGGTGACAAATTGGGCTAGACCGACAACCGTGACAGAGATACGGAGTTTCGTTGGTTTGGCAGGATACTACCGGAGATTTGTTGAGGGCTTCTCTAGTATTACTGCACCGTTGACTCGTTTAACCAGGAAGGGAGTAAAGTTTGTTTGGGATGAACGGTGTGAGCAGAGTTATCAGGAATTAAAACGTCGGTTAACTACTGCACCTGTTCTTGCTTTGCCGGATAACAGTGGAGAGTTCGAAGTCTACAGTGACGCATCGTTGCAAGGTTTAGGTTGCGTGCTGATGCAGAATGGCAGAGTTATCGCTTATGCATCGAGACAACTAAAGACACATGAACTGAACTACGCTACGCATGATCTGGAGTTGGCGGCGGTGGTTCACGCTTTAAAAATCTGGCGACATTATCTGTACGGGGTGACTTGCAGGATCTTCACCGATCATCAGAGTTTAAAGCATTTGTTCACTCAGAAGGAGCTGAACGTAAGGCAGCGACGGTGGTTGGAACTGATCAAGGACTATGATTGTACGATTGAATATCATCCAGGGAAGGCGAACGTTGTGGCAGACGCACTCAGCAGGAAGTCAGCAGGATCGATTGCACACCTGAGGCTGGTGTACCTTCCTTTGCTAGTGGAACTCCGAAGAGCTGGAGTTATGCTGAGGATGGATGAGCAGGGAACTTTGTTGGCCAGTTTTCATGTACGACCTGTGCCAGTCGATCGGATTATCGAGGCACAATTGCAGGATCCGACACTTTGTATCTACAGGATCGAGGTCGAAGCGAATGAGAGGCAGGACTTTACTATCCGACCAGATGGAGCTCTGGTGAAACTGGGTCGTTTGTGTGTTCCTGCAGTGGCAGAGTTACGGGCAGAAATTCTCGAGGAAGCCCACAGTTCGGCTTATGCCATGCATCCGGGAGGTACAAAGATGTACCGTACCCTCCGGGACCACTATTGGTGGGCAGGAATGAAGAAGGATATTGCAGAGTTTGTAAGCAGATGTTTGACCTGTCAGCAGGTCAAGGCTGAGCGGCAGAGACCGTATGGAGCAATGCAACCACTTTCGATTCCCAAGTGGAAGTGGGATCACATTACCATGGATTTTTTCTTCAAGTTGCCAAGGACTCAGAGGGGATGCAATGGAGTTTGGGTGATTGTCGACCGATTGACCAAGTCAGCTCATTTCTTACCAGTACAGGAGACATTTAAGCGAAACCGACTGGCTCAGCTGTTTGTGAAGGAGATCATTCGACTTCATGGTACGCCGGAGTCGATAGTGTCTGATCGAGATTCGCGTTTCACATCTAGGTTCTGGCGAAGTTTGCAGAACGCCTTGGGTACAAACTTACATTTCAGTACAGCGTTCCACCCACAGACCGATGGGCAGTCAGAGAGGACTATCCAGACACTGGAAGACATGATGAGGTCTTGTGTACTGCAGTTTCAGGATTCGTGGGATACTCATTTGCCTTTGATGGAGTTCGCATACAACAACAGTTATCAGGCAAGTATCGGGATGGCGCCCTACGAGGCACTGTATGGCCGACAGTGCAGGACACCTATCTGGTAGATGGAGGTACGAGAACGAGCAGCTTTAGGACCGGATTTGATGGACATGACCCAGGAAACAGTTCGAATCATCAAGGAAAGATTGAAGGCAGCACAAGATCGCCAAAAGAGCTATGCTGATCGACGAATTCGAGACTTCGAATTCGAGGTGGGAGATTTTGTGTTCCTTAAGTTATCTCCATGGAAAGGAATTATTCGTTTTGGCCGACGCGGGAAGTTGAGTCCACGTTATTTTGGGCCGTTCGAGATCATTGAGAGGATTGGACTAGTGGCATACCGGTTGGCATTACCTCCAGAACTTGCCAGAGTACACGACGTTTTCCATGTGTCCATGTTACGGAAATACCTACTGGACGATTCACATGCCTTGCCGGAACAACCAGTAGAACTGATGAATGATCTGAGCTTTGAGGAGAAACCAGTGCAGATTCTGGATCAGAAGAACAAGGTTCTGAGAAACAAGACGATTCGGTTGGTGAAAGTGCTATGGAGGAACCATGACGTCGAGGAAGCGACGTGGGAACCCGAAGACTTGATCAGGGAGCAGTACCCATTTTTATTCGAGTAAATTTCGAGGACGAAATTTTTGTAAGGTGGGTAGATTGTAACGACCCGAACTTTCGTAATTCTTATTTTATTGTAAAATGACCGTTTTGCCCCTGAGGGGGGAAAAGTTGACTTTTATCTCGGGAAGTATTTAGGACTTTGACACGTGATCGTGACGTAGTTTAGGACGTCACGAGTTCATAGGCAGGTGGCACGTTCGATTCCGACGTTCGAGGAAGAAGTTGTGACGTTCGGAAGTCGAGGAGCATTTTGGTAATTTGGCCATTTGGGGGCCAAATGTTGACTTTTGACCCGGGAAGTCCAACGGACGAGGGCCAATGACCGTTACGTAGGTCTCGTCGATACGAATCCGTAGACAGGCGGCACGCCGAAATCGGACTTACGACGAAAAAGTTATAGTCAAGAACGTAACCGAACTAACCGAGACTCGGAACTTAAAATAATAATAAAATATTAGAATCTGATTTACTTTAACCCAATCAATCTGGACCCTTGATGAGTGACACATGTCACTCATCTATCTCATCCACATCATCCCCAAAAACTAGGATCTGTGTTTGCCATTCCATTAATTAATTAATTTAACTTCCTTAAATCCTCACCCTTCATCCTTAAATCAGATTGAATCTCAGCCCTTCATTCCATTTTCTCCTTCTGTTCTTAAACCATCAGAGAATCATATTTTCATTTTCATTTCTCTCTAAACCGTGCATCCTCTCACTCTCTGCACAAACACACCAGTGATCACACCACCTCTCAGCCTCAACCCACACACCAGACTACCTCTCAGCCACCTCCAGACGGCCATCACCACCACCACGGACGGCGGCGCAACCCGGAAAACCCACAAACCCGAAAAGGAACCCGTGCAGCCCAAACTAACCAAACCGTCCAAACCATGACTTCTGGGCTCGAACCAACTTAGGGCTAGGACCGTTGTGACGGCTGGACGACTCAGGACCGGACTGGGCAGCCCACGGCGGCGACACGGCGGCGGTAAGCCCATAAACCCGAGAAGACCGATTTTCCTTCCCTGTTTCGAAACTTCCGTTTTTAACGTTAGAAATGTTTGGTTGCTTTTGAGACATAACCTAGGGGACTAGACGACCATTTCAGACCTAAGTACGCGGCTGGAAGCTCGACGACTCGCCGGAGAAGACGAACCAGAGCCGGCAGCCAGTTCCCCGTCGATTTTCAGGTGGTTTCTCGAACTTAAAAACCTGTTTTAATCCCACAAAACCATAGAACATGTTTAGACGAGTTTATAGGTACAAATCCCATCGATTTTGGTGGTCGGGTTGATGAGAACTGGTCAGGTCGAACCGTGGGTCTGCGGTGACCCGGTTCTCAGACCCGGTTACTGTAGTTGATGACGTCATCATGCTGACGTCAGCAGTGACGTCATGATGACGTCAGTAGTGACGTCATGATGACGTCATCATGTCAGAATATTGTCAGACCAGGGACCAATGGGCTGTTGACACGTGTCCTCTGACACTGTCAGTGATGACGTCATGCTGACGTCAGCAGTGACGTCATGCTGACGTCAGCATCACTGTAGCACTATTGACCAGAGGGTTGATTGGCGCGTGGGGGCACGTGTGAACAGTATTTTGTGTGGGACCAGTGCCATTTTCAAGGTTTCGACGATACGGATCCAATGGCGGTGGTTTCGTGTCGATCCGAGATCGTTAAGTTGGTCAAATTAGGGTTTGAAGCCTTGGGAAGCGTGTTCGCACGGCTTTCCCGGGCCGGTTTCAGTCTAGGGTTTCTTAGTTGTTTAGTAGGGACTTAAAGTGACCTTTACGTATGTTTTGGGCATGACAGCAATTGTACTTTAACCCTTGGATGGGACTTTACGCTCGGGATTGCAGCAGGATTGTACTGTGAGTGGGCCTTTGATTTCACTAAAATTCGGCATGCATAACTGTTTTACTTTCTATTATATCTATATGTGATTCAAGTAAAAGTATCTGTTTATCTTGAGTATGATTTATGGCACGTATTACGATGTTTGGGCATGAGACCCTTCTGGTTGTTCATGAATGGTTTTGAGTCATGTATATGTATAATGGATCTCGATATTATCTGTGGTACTGCACTGTATAGATCTACCCTAGGATTCTATCTCCTCCGGATGTAGGTACACCGGAGTGGTCACGGCGCATTGCCTGTGAGGAGTCATTTTACGGAGGGACCGGACCGTAGAGTGACTTAGGAGCAGGATTGCTACTATTGAACGTCTGGGACGTCAGGCATCTAGAATGCCATGCTCGGACTAGGTTCGAGATTTGGACTCGGGATTGAGACCCCGGGTGGCACGCGTAGCCATGGGACTGTGACCTTATTGGGCGTCTGGGACGTCGGGCATCTGGGATGTTAGGGTTGGGATGTATAGTGCAGTGACTAAGATTATATTATGTTGATGTTATTCTGCTTATGATTATATGGTTTTGTGGTCTATGATACTAATGCATGTCTTTTCGGCAAACGGAGGGGAAAAAGCTATATGTTTTCGAAATGGTAAACTATTTTGTAAACCTTGAGTTTCGGCCCACTCACCTTTGTTGTTTTACTACCCATCCAGGTAGTGCTATTGAGGAGGAGGATCCCGAGGGGGAAGTGGCATACGTTTACGTTGCGTACCTGAACCCTACTGCTGGGTAGGTTGGCACGTTGTGTGTCTAGAGTCGTGCTCAATAAACTGTATTCGGGAACTATCCCTTGTCTGACGCTATTTTGTATTCGGATATTTGTGTGGTGTGCTATGTATGACTTAACTGTGGATTTTCTTTATGCATTTCATCTTCAATAAGGGTATTTTTGGTATTTTAATGTCGGGTGTCAGACGGGAGCAGGGCACGTTCCGGGTGGTCCCAGGGGGATCGGGGCGGGTCCTGTCACGTATACTGAGGACCGTTAGATAGGTCTCGACGTCCTGAGTACAACGACAGGCGGCACGTTGTCATCGGACGTCGGATGGAATAGTTACGGGTCTGGAAAGTGTGAGGGCAAAAAGGTAATTTTTATAACTAGGGGCACTTTGGTCTTTTTCCCCTCAGCCCAATCAGATCAGAGCAAGTGGCAGCTGTGGATTGGGATATTTTAGTTTTCTCCATAGGATTTTGGACACGTGTGTGTGGCTGGATGGTTCTAGGACGGTCTCAAATACACACGACCACAATTTGTGTGATTTTGAACCGTGTATTTGACTGTGAGCAACATAAAACAGAGAGGAAGAGTTTGAGAGAACTTGATCGATTCAGTGCAATGGTGAGTGAGTTGATGACTTGTGAGACTGATAGAGAGACGAGGGTGAGCTACTGATCGTGTTTTGGAGCTGCAATTGTGCACGGGGACACGGCGGTGGACGGTTGATTTTCTGAGGAAACAGAGAGGCGGTGGCCCTGTGGAGTTGGTTGTGCCGTGTGGTGGCTCAAACCAAGGCAATAGGAGGCTCAGGAGCTTGCAGGGGACTCACCGAGCACCGTAGTACGCGGCGGTGCACACGGCGGAGACAGAATCGAAGGTATACCCCGATTCCCCTATTTTCCTGTTTTTCTTATTTTCCAAAGTCATGGAATTAGGGCTAGAGTCGACGGATTTGGAGGTCAGGGTGAGACTCCTGGAGGTCCCAGGAGTCGTTTGAGTGTGGTACCGTGCCGGGGGAGGACCTGGGTGGCCAGCGGCCAAAACAGGGGCCACGGGTTATGTTTTTCGAGGGAGAAATCGTGAAGTTTTAGGCCGTGATTCTTCGATGTTAGGACGGGGTTAGATTGCTACGGATTGGACGAAGCTTCTGGGATAGGATTGGACTGAAATGGTGGAGGAATTACAGAGAATCGGTCACGCCGGTTCAACTGTGTTGAACCGGGTGACTCGAGGAAGAAGAAACCCTGGAGCAGGCGCGTGAGGCGCACGCGCAGCCACTTTGGGTGGCGCGTCGAGGCGCGTGAGGCCCACGCGCAGCCACTTTGGGTGGCGCGTGGGGAGGATTCCGGCCAACCTTCCAACATGGTTTTGGTTCTAAATGTCCTAAGGAATCCAGGTATGATTTTTGGGTTAATCGGACGATGTTATGAGGTAGTTCGGGAATCCGGACGGTTTAGGGTTTAAGATTAAAATATGAATAAATTCCCGAAAAATTGGGGAAATTAGGGTTAGTATCCTTGATTTAATTGTGACCCTATTTGGTGCATATTGACAGGACGGGAGACACCTGAGACGGTCGAGGAGCGCACGAAGCGCGATTGACTCATTCAGATTCGTGAGTGGACTCTTTCTTTCTTTACGAGCATGCCTAACTGTTTTATTGATATTTTATGATATTAAATATGTTTGTATGCTTCTTGATGATGATTGTTTGTGGTTGGTATGTTTTCACGTTTTTCGAGACATTTTCGGGATTTTGCACGTTTTTCGAAAAAAAAGTTGGATTTCGGATTTTGATGCCATACTTAGGGATTTCAATCTATAATTGTTTTCTGATGATGATAAATGGATTATGAAACATGATCTGTGATTAAGCGCGGGTTTTGGTTTAAAGGTGGATTTCCGGATTTGGGTTCGGAATGACGGTTCTGAACGCCGGAAGGGCTTCGAACCGGGGATTTCGAATTCGAGTTTGGTTATGGATTTAAAATTGGTTTTACATTGAATTTGGATTGGATTTGCTGGATCTGGATATTGGGTTTAAAGACCCGGATTAGATATATAACGGGGGACGGTCCCGGATTGAGTTTAAAGGCTCGGGAGTTTAAAGACTCGGATATTTACGATATTAACCCCCGTAGGTCTATTGAGTTTAAAGACTCGGAATTACATTTGAGGCCTGGTTGAGTTTAAAGACTCGAATAGACCCAGCAGGTTTGATCGTAAAATGATGATTTGATATTCACGATTTATGATACGGTTTCATGATGCTTATGATATGATTTTTTATACCCGTTTTATAGTGTTTCTGTTTCTTATGATGTTTTATGTTGTGGTTTTTCTGATACGTTGTTGGGCATGCATGTTTTCAAAACAGAGGGAACAAATATTATTATTATTATTATTTTCCTTAACTCTGATTTTATGATAAACTGTTTTTTTGAACTTGTATTTGTTTTAGTCCACTCACATCTTTTGGTTTTAAATTTTCCCTCCAGGTCGTGGTGATAGCGCTGGGGTGAACGTTGAGGCAGGAATCGAGGCATAGAGCTTACGACGTTCTTCCGTTGCGAGACTAGCATAGTAGGATTTTGTGCCCATTTTGTAGAACCGTGCTCTGACTTACAGTTGTATTATATTTTACTCCTTCGTCTAATAATTATGCTTATAGTAGTGTTGAGGTTATTTTGGTACTTTGGGTGTGATTGTCAGACGGGAGCAGGGTTCGTCTCGGATATCGAGGCGATATTTGGGACGGGTCCTGACATTAATTCTGGCATTGCTATTCCGTGTCGCACAACGGAATTACCGGCGGTCGGCTTTCTCGAGTCGTTCCCAAGGTGGAGCTATTTTTTTAGAACGGAGTTTAATGACAACACGTACAGGTTCAACTGCATCGAGGTTGGTGGCGTATGGGACAAACATGCCTCCCCGGACTTGAGGATTGCCTCGCACTTCCGCATGTTTGATGAGCTGTACAGCGGGTTTGAAGGTCATCCTGATCTCAAAAAGATTGACATGGCCCTGAAAATTCCTCCAGAGTTTCGAGACATGAGATGGCTACTCTCCCCACTCAGAGACATGAATGGCGGGAGGCCTTCTGACATCTTAATCAAGGAATGGCTGAACGCTCCACTGCGCTTAAAAAAACCTGTTACCCAGAAGAAGAACAACAAGTAAGGACCCATTGGCTCTTTGGAGAGAAAGAATGATCATCAGGTTTCTTCCAAGCCCGACCGTTCTAGTCCTGCAGAGTCATCTAGCAAGCGCAAAACCTCAGACGGTCCCTATAAGGATGCAACCAAACAACCTAAGAAGATGAGGGTGTTTCCCACTTCCCCTAAAGTAATTGAAATGTTGAGGGATGAAGGCTCAGACCAATTAATGGAGGAGACACGGTCATCATCCAAGACTCCTGATGTGATAGCTGCCCCTATCATAGCAGAAGATACCCCAAAAACTGTGCCACAAGGAACTTACGACAAGGTAGTCTGAGACCTTAGGATTGCAAAAGATGGGGGCCGCAAGTTGGTTGACATGCTTCGTGGAAATGCCAGTTTGGAAGATGAAAACAAGCGAATGAAGAGCGAGTGCAAACGCCTTCGAGAAGCCCGAGATCACTCTAGACGAAACAACGAAGCCTTGGTTGGAAGAATCCATACATTGGAGGGCAAAGTGGGCGAGCTGGAGACAAACCGTTCAGAGAGGATGTTGATAGAGAATGAGCGAGATGTTGCCCAAGACGTGGTCACTTTGCTGCGCAGAAATTTGCAGGACTCACATGAGAGAATCAAAATTTTGGAGGTGGAAATCCAGAATCTGAAGACTGGAAGGCTTCCAAGACACGACCATTTACTGCCTCCACAACTTTGTGCCAAAAAGAAAATGAGGTGCTAAAGTTGGACATGGCAAGCTGCAGTGGGATCACCACCAAAGAGCGGCAACCAGAGCTGGAGAAAAAGTACGAGCCTGCACCGGAACCTGACCCAGAGCTTGAGACCGAGACCAGAAAGGAAGCTGCCCTGAGACTGCTGAATCATTGTTTAACGACACTTCCCTACTTTCAGCAGAAGAGTGGGAAGAGTTTAGAAAAACAATGGGTTTTGAAGACTTGCATCCGTAATTTCTTTATGTCATTTCCCATTCCCTTGCAATTTTCATTCCAATAGTGAATAAACAGTGTGAGCAATCAACATGTGATTTGCCAAACACCCTCCAAATGAATAAATAAGAAAATCATTTATGCTGAATTGTTGGAACAATTGTTGGAACACAAGTGTTAACTTTATTTTATCCACTTTTTAATGTGTTGAAGCGAACACTTTCAAATGCTTGTTAATGTGTCGGAATAAGCTGATTCATATGCCCCCACCGCAATCATGAGTGTACAACGGCGAGTTCTAAATAACTTGTGGCGTTAGATGATTAAGTTTTTGGTATGTTGCCTTCAGGGTAGGGCTTTTGCTCTTTCTAACTGAAGGCTTGAAATGCTTACTGGAAACTCGAGCGCTTCAAATTTAGGAGGTTTTGGTATATGCTTCCCAGAGGAAGACTTGGTGTGCTTCCTGGTGGAAGGCTTTAAGTGTTTCCTTTATAAAGCTCTGCTTGCCTCCCGAAGGAAAGCTATGAGCTCTTCCTGAAGGAAGTAGTTGGGTGCTTCCCGGAGGAAGGCTTTGAGCGCTTCAGAATGGAAGACTTTAAGTGCTTCCGAGAGGAAGGCTTTGTGTGCTTCCAAGAAGAAGGCTTGAGTGCTTCTCGGAAGAAGGCTTTGGATGCTTCCGGGAGGAAGGCTTGAGTGCTTCTCGGAAGAAGGCTTTGGATGCTTCCCAGAGGAAGGCTTTGAGAACCTTGTCAAAAGTACAATAACACATATGTGAACTAGGAATGACGTGATAGCTTTATTAATAAGTCTAAATACATCATTCTTGAAAATAAAGTCTATATTTGCCATAAAACAAAGACTAGCTTAGCTTTGAGCTCTAGTTTGCATTACACATAATACTTTCGGAGGTGATGAGCGTTCATGGAACCACTTACTAACTTTCCATCCATTGTCTCTAAGGTGTAGCTTCCCTTTCCGCCTACTTGGTAGATTCGGTAGGGTCCTTCCCACGATGACTTGAGTTTTTGAGACCCTAGACGATTGGGTGTCGCAAACTTTTTCTTGAGAAAAAGGTCACCAGGGAGGAAGTGCCGGAGTCGAGCCTTCTTGTTATAGGAACTTCTCACTTGTTGCTGGTAGCTGGAGATGTGCTTCACCACTTGCTCTCTTAACTCCTCGCTTAGATCAAGTGAAGTTCTTAGAGCGATGAAGTTGACTATTGGATCATCGAGCTCGGTAAAGGGAGCTGGAACAACAACATGTGGAGGAATGACCGCGTTCGTGCCGTATGCAAGGGTGAATGGAGACTTTCCTGTTGCACGACGCGGAGTGGTACGGTAAGCCCAGAGTGTGCCATCCAACTCCTCCTCCCACAAGACTTTCTTATCATCGAGTCGCTTCTTGATACAGTCGAGGATCGTCTTGTTTGAAGCTTCTGCCTGGCCATTACCCTGGGGGTAATATGCAGTTGAAGTGAAATTCTTGATCTTCCAAGACTCAAAGAACTCGTTGATTATGGCGCCAGTGAACTGAGTTCCATTGTCCGTTAGAATGACCTTGGGAAGTCCAAATCGGCAGATGATCTGGCTCCAGATGAATTTTCGAACATCAGCCTGAGTTATGGTGGCCAAGGCCTTTGCCTACACCCATTTGGTGAAGTAGTCACTGACAACAATCAAATATTTCTTGCTTGGAACTAGAGTGCTTGGGAGCGGTCCTACGATGTCAATTCCTCATTGCATGAATGGCCAAGGACTCGTCTGTGCATGCAGTTCTTCCGGTGGCGCCAATTGGTTAGGCTTGAACCTTTGACATTTGTCGCATTTCTGGGCATACTGCAGAGCTTCCTGGCTTAGAGTAGGCCAGTAAAATCATGCACTAAGCGTCTTTTGAGCAAGCGATCTTCCACCGGAATGATTTCCACAATGTCCCTCATGAATCTCAGCCAAGACTTTCAGTGTTTCAGGATGCTTCAAGCATAACAAGTTTGGCCTCGTGAAGCTCTTACAAAAAATTCGACCTTTGTCAACATAGTACCGCGCAGCTTTCATCTGGACTTTGCGGGCTTCTAACCGGTCATTAGGCAATGTGCCATACTCTAGGTAGTTGATAAAAGGGTCCTGCCAACTCGGAAATGAATCAGTTTGTCTTACTTCAATCTCCTTCACATCAATGCTTCTCTGCTCGAGATACTCAATCGGGATTGAGCGCTTGAAACGAAAATCAAGTGATGACGCTAGATTGGCCAACACATCTGCTTGTGTATTTTCGGCTCATGGAAGTTGATGAAAAGTGAAAACCGAGAAAAAAGCAAGCATTTCCTGGACCTTGTAGTTATATCTGAGCATCCTTGCATCACGCGTAGCATATTCATCGATTGATTGGTTAGTGATCAGCTGCGAATCCGAATGAATAACAAGTTTTTTGACTCCCAACTCCTTGGCAAGTGTGAGCCCACAAATCAAAGCTTCATACTCCGCTTCATTATTAGAGGCTTTGAATCCAAATTGTACTACCTGCTCCATTATTGAGCCATCAGAAGTGATAAGGACAATCCCCGCTCATGCCCCCTTCTGGTTCTAGGAACCATCAACAAAGAGCTTCCATAGATGATTGGAAGTTAAGGGTTGCAGAGAAAAGGAACTGTCGCCATGATCCTGTGACACGGAAGTGTTGGCGGCTCTAGGGGCATTGCCAAGCTTATTGCCATTACTTCCTTCCAGTGACGCTGGTGTGAACTCCACAACAAAATCCGCAAGCCTTTGACAGCTGTTCGTGGACGATAGAGCAAATCATACTGACTCAACTCTATGACCCATTTCATTACCTGTGTCGATGCATCGGGTGCATGAAGTAACGAACGAAGTGGATATTCTGTCATGACGATTACCCTATGAGCTTGAAAGTAAGGCCTCAACTTCTTTGTGGTAACCAGCAATGCCAGAATGAGCTTTTCGAATTTCAGATATCATGCCTCTGCATCAAGAAAGGCTTTGGATGTATAGAACACAGGCAGTTGAATCCCATTCTCTTCCCAGATAAGCGCAGAGCTTACAGCAACATCAGAAACCCCCAAATATAGGAACATGCCCTCGTTATTTTTGGGTTTTGATAGCAGCGGTGGAGACGTCAAGTAGGCCTTGAGATCTTGAAATACTTTCTCACAACCTTCATCCCATTTATCTCTGGATGCCTTCTTTACTGGTTGGAAGAAAGGTCGGCACTGATCAGTTGACTTGGACAAGAACCTGTTCAATGCTGCAGCTCGTCTAGTGAGACTTTGAATCTCTTTCAGACTTGATGGGGACTTCATCTCGAGAATTTCCTTGATTTGCTTTGGATTGGCTTCGATCCCACGCTGAGTCACAAGGTATCCCAAGAACTTCCCTGCTGATACCCTGAAAGTACACTTCAGAGGGTTGAGCTTCATTTTGTACATCTTCAGAAGGTTGAAGGTCTCTCGCAGGTTGGTGATATGATCCCTTTGTTTCTCTCCCTTGACCATGATGTCATCCACATAGACCTCCATGGTTTTTCCGATGAGATCTTTGAATATCCGATTGACGAGTCTCTGGTACGTTGCACCCACATTCTTGAGGCCAAATGCCATGACCTTGTAGTAGTACACACCTCGATCGAAGATGAAGGCAGTTTGTCCTTGTCTTTTTCATACATGAAAATCTGATTATAGCTCGAGTATGCATCTAGGAAGCTTAGGAGCTCATTTCCTGCAGTTGAGTCCACTAAGAGATCGATTCTGGGCAGAGAATAATTATCTTTTGGGCACGCAAGATTGAGATCAGTGTAATCAACACAAACCCTTCATCTTCCAGCTTCCTTTTTCTTGACAAGCACGACGTTTGCTAGCCATTTAGAGTGCGGAACTTCTTCAATGGATCCAGCAACGAGTAACTTGTCAATCTCCTCTTGGATGATAGCAATTTTCTCAGGGGAAAATTGCGTCTTTTCTACTTTACCGGCTTGTGGTTGTTGGGTTTGACGTGAAGCTTGTGGCAAGCGATGGTAGGATCAATCCCCGGCATGTCAGACGGAGACCAAGCAAAAACTTCTTTCTCCTCACGCAAGAAAGATATGAGTTCTTCTTTTTCTGTGTCACTCAACCGAGCACCAATGCGGGCTTCTTGCTCAGGCTATTGAGGGTCAAGTTGAATGAGGGTGACATCACACTCCGGCTGCCATCCTTCCGGAGTTGGTGGTTCCTCATGAATGTGAGGATCTTGACCCATGATTAGTTGCTATTTGGGAGACGAAGAAAAAAGCTTTCCCCCAGTGGATGATCCTGCCTGGGGAGCAAACTCTGCCTCCTTGACCTCTTTCAGCCCTTCTGTAAGGCATCACCGAGCCATCGCCTCATCGCTGTTGATCTCCCCGATTCCACCTCCGAGGATAGGGAATTCAATCTTCTAGTAAAGGCTTGACGTGTTTGCGAGGATTTTGTGAAACCATGGTCTTCCCAAAATTCCATTGTATGGAGAGTACTCGTTTATGATGTAGAAAGTCTGGGACGTGACTTTGGGATCAGAATGTACATCCAGCTGGAGAGTGCCTACGGTCATGCTGGTCGACCCATTGAAACCTCGGAGTGGCACAACCCTTTTTTTTATGAGGCTTTCTAACCCCATCTTGCGCACTGCATCCAGGCTGAGGATATTTGCTGCGCTCCTTTCATCAACATTAATCCGATCAACTTGAGCATAAGTGATCTGAATTGACACAACTAATGCATCATCATGCGGCCAATCAAGTCCTTCCTTGTCCTTCAAAGAGAAACCAACGACAAGGTCTTTGGCCACCCTGGGGGTGGTAACATGGGAGACCTGTGAGACGGCAAGTGTATCTCGCATCTTTCTTTTCTTCTGCTTGGAGGTGGTTCCTAGCAACTCCGATTTAACTATGATGGTGTTGATGCGAATCATATTTGTTGCAAGTTCCTTCGGTCCTTTGTCAGCGGGTCGATCCACAGCCTTCCCTTTGACGTACTCAGTGCAATGTCGTTCTTTGACGAGATTCCAGAGATATCTCTCGAAAGATATGCATTTCCCGATGTTATTCCCATAGCATTCGTGAAAGGCACACCACTTCGTTTTATCAGCATTTTCTTGATCACCTTTGACTGGCTCTGGCTTCTTGAACCATGGTTTGTCCTTAATTTCATTGTGGATCCGATGGACTAGCAAAGACAGCTGCAAGTTAGGCTTCCCCATAGCTGGTGTTTTGGGGGGGTTGTCCCGCCTTGTGCTTGTTGGACTTTCTAGTCGTAAACTTTCCATGGGATTCATCTTTATTAGAGGCCTTTTCACTAGACCCAACATGGTCCTGAGTGTGAATGGCGTTCTTCTCGTCCTCCCAGCTTGCATGTCGCTCTGCTAGCGAAAGCATTTTGGTGAGACTTTGCGCATTGCTCATGACGATGTCTTCGTAAAGCTGGCTGTCCCGAGGGAGTCCTTGTTTAAATGCCATTGCCGCAACAAGGTCGCTACAGCCGACAATCCGAGACTTCACCTCGCAAAATCTTCGTATGTATTGTCGCAGAGTTTCTTTTGCTCTCTTTCGGACAGAGAAAAGATGACAGGACCCGTCCCAACTGGACGTCAAAAACCGTGCCCGGTCCTGCTCCCGTCTGACAAGTCAACTAAAGGTCCGAAACTACCCTTCAGTGCTTGCCAGACAAGGGATGTTTGCGCGGATTTCTGCTGCTGCCACTGCCTCACGATCAGTCCCGAACGTCGTACCACGGCCTGGAGGGTCACAAAACAGAAAAGGTGTGAGTGGACAAAAATGACTTCTTATAAAAACATTTATCAAAATACATTCTTACCCTCCAGTTTTCACAAACTTGCATGCATATCGTAAAACATGAGTAATAGTATGAAATCATTCAAGTATGAACAGTGGACCGATAAAATCAAAACCTATTTTCCCATGGTCCATAAAACTCATGTTCACCAAATCAGTTCATGTTATAAAACATCAAATCCCGGCTCTTAGGCCACAACATGTGAAAACATAATCACCTGGCCACAAAGACCAAGAACCCGTACTCAATACCAGTACGTCATCACAAATAACATCAATCAGTACTAATCACAAGTGCACAATAAATATATCAATCAAATCAATCCGCACTACTCACAAGTGCACAAACTATCACAATCACATCTGCACTACTCACAAGTGCACAATCAATCAAACTGCACTACTCACAAGTGCTGCACTACGCGTAGGCCAATATCCAGTCACACTCTCGGGAACAGACACCTCTGGGTTCAACCCCCTCGGGCTCAGTCACCTCTGGGCGAACACATCCCCAGGCTCAGACCCATCCGAGTGGTACATCCAGGCTCAGTCTCATCCGAGAAGCTGACTACCATAGGATCAACTCATGATCCTACAATCACATCCCCAATCCTACTTCCTAACCGCTCATGTACTGATGGCCTTAGGAATTGTGGGCTCTTTGCTCGGAGAGCGTGATTTTCTTCACCAGAGTCGCTTAGTGAAGTGTCTCGTGACATTGTTCGGCAGCGGACAGGTTCTTTCCCAAGACGCCTTGGAGCATTCTCTTGTCTTCCAAGTGACGTGGAATGTCTGTTTGGCTCTTGGACTGGTCTTTCTGCCAGGAGTCGATGCAAGAGCTCTGACTGGAGTTGAACTTGGCTGCTCAACCTTTCAACTTGTTGCGCCAAGTTTTCCTGGGGAGGTTGGTGGTGACTTCTCCCTGAGACGTCGTGACACCCATCCAGAAAGTCCCTTAGGTCCATGTTTGTTGTGGGCTAATCATGCCGTGATGAACTTCCCATCAACCGCTCGCTTGCTTGTTGCAAAGCCGAAGTTCCTTCCCCTAGCGCGGGCACTTGGTTAGCTGGAGAGGGGAATGCTCCAAAGTTGAAGGTTGGCCTCCCTCTGAGCGTCTCCATGAGCGCTTCTATGGACACACACCTGGGTCGAATTGGCCGCTCCTCCGGAGTGTCTATGCAAGCCTCATTCCTCGTCTGAGCAGTTGAGGCAAAAAAACCTTCTCCAGCTGAGCGAACGGATCGACGAACCCTAGCCATGTCGAATCAAAGAATCTTGAGCTGGAAAGTTGTTGATGGATGATTTGAACAACGTTCAAAATCTTCGAACAATGTCGATGAACGACGAACGAAGAAAAATAAACGATGAACAATTTCCTGATGAACGATGAACAACCGAGAGAGCTTCTTCTGAGTATTCCTCAATTGCTCTCAATGAAAGCACCAATTGTTGAATCAAAAATCGAACCCGCCACGAAAAGTCCTCACAATTCCTGCAAACAGCAAACAATTAGCTATCGTTGTCTCGATCGATTTACCTGGGGGGTTGTTCGACCAAGAACACTCGGATGCCTAAGTTAGCTTTGAGAGAGGAAAATGATATACTTCGAAGCGAAGAATCGAAGTACCTTGGAAATGAAAAATGTTTCGCTATTTATAGGAAAATCTTGGAAGCCTCGGAGCGTTCTGATTGGTTAGTTGAATTTGTAATTAATAAATAATATATTATTTATTAAATATATTATTTAATAATTATAATAATAACTCATTATGATAATAATGATAATTATTGTGTTTTAATATTAATATTAATTGTCCTTTACTAGGAATAATGACAATTAACTCTCGGGTAGAATATTAATATTACGGAGATTTTAACCCGATTAAATAACGTATTTAGCTGGTAAATAGATTATTTAATGTGTGGGTGTTTTCAAATGACTATCGTTATTTCCAGGGGCAATTTGGTCATTTTGGGAATTATGAGCCACTTGGCAGCTTCACAATTTTCGAATGATTTTGGGTTCCACAGGAAGCTAAAGAGATTCAAGGAGAGAAGATGAAAATGGAGAAGTTCTCTTTAGAGATGAGGAGGGTTTGGCAAGTGGGAATTTTGGGTTTTTTCCTTTCATTCTTTTCTAAACTTTAAAGTTTTATTTTTATTCCATCGGAACTTGTTTATTTTTATTTTTATAATCAAATGGGTCTAGTCAGTCATCCATAAAGTACTTATAAAAATTGAATTTTGAATATAATTCAACTCATCATAATTTATATCAAATTTTTTAAAATATCAAAAATATCATATTATGTTACTAATTCATTACAATCATGGTTTCCCTTGACAAGTTTTCATTTTTTGAAATCGTTGCATAATAACTTCGGTATATACTCTTAAAAATATATTTTTCGATATATGGAATCAACCAATCAGTCATCCATAAATTTTCCATTCGCTTCCGCAAATCATTCTTCACATAATTCATAGCAGAAAACACGCGATATACACTTGTAGTTGCAACTGGTAGAATTAGTGCTAGAGTCAAAAGTAAGTTCACTAACGGGTATGTCAGAATTTTTTTTTTGTCTCAGCTGTCTTTTTTGCAAACTCAGTAATTCCTTTCAATTATCTGAAATCATTGTTAGAAGTTATGTTCTAAATGTAATTCTCAAGTTCCTTAAGTATCTCAAGATCATGTTTAGAGAAATCACTTGAATAATATTCAGTAATGTAAACCTTTTATTTTTTTGTTAAAGATAAATAATGAATTAAAAGTATATTCATAGCCTTTTTATATTGAAACTATATTCATAGTTTTTTTTTTATAAAGTGATTGAGATTGTTCCACTTTCTTATTTACTAAGGAATGCATTAATTTTTCTTAAAAGAAAATGAATTATATTCTTTCTTAAAAAAAGAATGTGTAATCTTCCTACATAAAAAAATTTATAATTAATTATTTTAAGTAAAATAATAATAATTAATTAAAGAGCTTCATTATCCTAATACTAAATGTAGAAATAGGGGGAGGAAAACTTGACAGGTGTGCCTCAGTGGGACCTTTCCGATAAAAAAAAAAGATTGAAGGCCATCAGCCATGAAGATTAAATGTAGAAATAGAGTTTGAATTATCATTAATTTAATAATTTTTTATTTTTTGAGAAATGAGAATCAAAATGTAAGGAGCAGAGGGGGCCATGAAGACGGGGTCATGAAGTCACTGGGGGCCTTTTGAGTTTTAGCTGCCTTCCCCGCCGATGGGTCTAGTTTAGTTGGTCTCAAGTTGGATGGATAATTTTCAAAAACTCTTCCTCTTTTTAATAAAAAAAAAAGTGTATGTAGTAAAATATGGAGTACAAAAAATCAATTTCCTAAAGACAAATTGTGGAAAAAAATGACCGTAAATTTAAGACAAATCATCATAGTTGTTCATATTCTATCTAATTTTTTGTTCATAATAATTGTCTATCGATCATGATATATTGCTCGATGTTCATTATTATTTTTATGAATAACTTTTTATTATATGCATCTTGAAATAAACATTTTCATTAAAAATTTACTAATATAGGAAGCAGTTATAATAATTTGAGAGAGAGGATGTACATTTGGCAAAAAAAAAAAAAAAAAGAGGGGTGTACAAATTGAAGAGAAAAAAATGGAGTAGTTGAACATAAAACGGCACAAGAAAAGACAAAAACTTTTTCAAATTTCATATTGTTAACGGTAAAAAGTAAATTTCTTATCTTCCAAGAAAAAGAGAAAAAGCGAGTCGAGCACCCTGAACAGACTATTGAGCTCAATAGCAGTGTCCCCAAGTCGTCGCTAAGTTTGACAAAAATGGCCGGCCTTCTTTGACCCGTCGAGCTTCTCATTTCCTCTCTTTTTTCATATCCCATCCAAAGCTTTCTGCTAAAAGCATTCCCATTCACACACCGTCTTCCAATTTCTTGAAAATTTTGGCTCCCACAGTTATTGGATATATGTTTATATAAATCGTGAGTGCTCTTGCTTTTTGTTGACCCTTAAGTCTTTGTCTTTGTGGAAAGAAGAAAGCTTTGCTGTTGATTCAAGAACCCTCCTCTGGGATCTTTGATTTATCTGTGTTGATGCTAGTGTGCTATATCAGGTGGGTTCGTCAAATTTTTCCCAAAGCTTTAAACTTTCAGCTGGATTTTTGTGAATTTATGTCCTTAATGTTTTTAGGTCAACTTTATTGAATCAAGTTAGGGTTTTAAACTTTGTGTGTTTGTGCTTGTGAAATATATAAGGTAGGTTCTTTACATTCTTCCCAAATCTTTAACCTTGAACTGGATTTTTGTGAATTTATATGATGCCGTTTATGTATACTTGGGTCAATTCAATTGGATCAAGTAAGGTTCTTGAACTAGTTATGCGTGTTTTTTTAGTCTGTAGTTTGTGAATTTTCAGGTTCATCAATTAAAGTGTTTGTTATAACGCCTGCTTTTGCATCTTCTGGTAGAGTAATGATGAATTGGGTTTTGTTGTCAGTGGTGCTTTGTAATTATATTTCCAAATTGGTGTTAGTTGAAAGCTAGAGTTTGTGTGTTTCTGTATTCCTAGTCTGATTGGGCTCATTTTCTGTTGCTATTGCCTTTTGTTTCAGGGCTTGGTTTTTACTCATGCTGGGGTTTTGTGGGTTCAGTATCTTGAGCTCTGATATCAGTAAATAGCAATTTCGATGGCTTTCATAATTCATATGTTGTTGAACGGACGAGGTCCTGGCATTTTTTTTGGTGTTGTCTTCTGGTTATTACTTAATTGTAGTTTCATCTATGGTGTTGAGAGTGATATCAACTGCTTGAGAAGTGTAAAAGCCACACTTCAGGACCCTTTAGGTTACTTAAACTCGTCATGGGATTTCAACAATAAGACTGAAGGTTTCATCTGTAATTTTCTGGGAATCGAATGTTGGCACCCTCATGAGAGCAAAGTGTTGAATATCAAGCTTTCGGATTTGGGACTCGAGGGTCCGTTTCCTCACGGTTTAGCAAATTGCACAAGTTTAACAGGATTAGATCTTTCAAGCAATAAGCTTAATGGAACTCTTCCTGAGGATATCGGTAGAATCATTTCCTTCATTACATCCCTTGATCTGTCGTCTAACAGCTTCTCGGGGCCAATCCCAACAAATCTTTCTAATTGTAGCTATCTGAATGTGCTCAAGCTTGACAACAACCAGTTAACGGGTAGCATTCCTCTACAACTTGGCCAGCTCAGTAGGATTAAGACATTTAGTGTGACCAACAATCAGCTGTCTGGCCAAGTCCCAAACTTTGGAAATAATTCTGGGATTACAGCAGAAAGTTATGCAAACAATCGTGCACTTTGTGGGAAGCCTCTGGATCTGTGCCGGTCACCTGCAAAGAAATCTAACAGTGTAGTTATTGTGGGAGCAGGTGCTGGTGGTGCAACTTTTGCAGCATTAATCGTGGCGATTGCTTTGTTCTTCTTTATGCGTAGAGTGTCTGCAAGAAAGAAGGATGATGACCCTGAAGGGAACAAATGGGCAAAGAGTTTGAAGAAAACAAAAGGCGTCAAGGCAAGCTAATACAGACCATCTCTTTTAGAAACAAATTAAAAATTTACATATAATAATCTGATCAGTTTTGCATCTTTCTTTCGTGCTAAATTGTTGTCTATTTTGATTGTTTACATTTCTCTCCAGGTTTCCATGTTTGAGAAGTCAATTTCTAAAATGAGATTGAGTGATCTCATGAAGGCCAGCAACAGTTTCAATAAAGATAATATCATTGGGTTGGGAAGAACTGGAACTATGTACAAGGCAGTACTCGATGATGGCACTTCACTTATGATCAAGAGGTTGCAGGAATCTCAACACTCTGAGAAAGAGTTTTTGTCTGAGATGAATACATTAGGGAACATAAATCACCGTAACTTGGTTCCCCTTTTAGGTTTCTGCGTGGCAAAGAAGGAAAGGCTTTTGGTCTATAAATACATGCCTAATGGTACCCTTTACGATCAGCTGCATCCTGCGGATGCTGATGGTGCCAAGATTATGGAGTGGCCAACTAGGCTAAAAATTGGGATAAGTGCGGCCAGAGGATTAGCGTGGCTTCACCATAACTGCAATCCGCGTATCATCCACCGAAACATAAGCTCCAAATGCATCTTACTGGATGCAAATTTTGAGCCCAAAATATCTGAATTTGGCCTTGCGAGGCTCATGAATCCAATTGATACACATTTGAGTACTTTTGTGAATGGGGAGTTTGGGGATCTGGGTTACGTTGCTCCTGAGTATACACGAACTCTAGTGGCGACTCCAAAGGGGGACGTTTACAGCTTTGGAACTGTTCTTCTGGAGCTGGTGACAGGTGAGAGAGCTACCCATATTTCTAAAGCTCCCGAAGACTTCAAGGGGAATTTGGTGGAATGGATTCTGCAGTTGTCAAGCAAATCTCAACTCCAAGACGCGCTTGACAGATCTTTGGTCGGGAAGGGTGTGAATGAGGAGCTTTTCCAGTTTCTTAAAGTGGCATGCAACTGTGTGTTGCCTACTCCCAAGGAGAGGCCTACAATGTTTGAAGTATATCAACTTCTAAGAGCCATTGGAGGGAAATACAACTTCACAATTGAGGATGAGATGATGATGCCTACCGACAGTGGTGATGGTGATGGGAAAGGGGAACTTATTGTAGCTCGAGAGATGCAGGAGATGAACTGAAAGAGGTAAGGAAGTGTGTATTTATATGTGGCCAGTACCCTTTTGTAATTATTGATCTGTTTTTGTGTACTGTAATAAACGTTATTACTTATAGTATTTATGCTTTAAATATTTACTGTAAAACTACCATTCTATAATTTTTGAATGTGTATTTGAAGTGATTTATAACCCAAGTTGTTTTATACTCTTCATTCAACAACTTCATGTTAGATTTACAAGGTACTTTTGTTTTGTACTTCGTAGTAGTATGTGTGCAGTGTGCTATAGAAAACTGTTTGCTTGTTAGCTATTTTTGACTCAAACCTGACTTGATCCGGAGGAAAGTGGATAAAAGATGAAAATGATAGAACACAGGGATTTTCATAGTGTTCAGAATACCACACTTGACACAACTCAACGCTTCGATACAACATAAGCTACTATATGCTCGTGATAATGTTAGAAAGAACACATGATCTGATTGGATTATTGCAATATCTCAATGTTATACAATATTAGTCGATCACATTATGTGTTAGGCTTGTTACATCAATTATTATGAATAAAAAATGCAGTTCCTTAAGACTGAACGTACTGATAAGTGACAAGTATATGAGATTACGAGTTACTAAATAATTTTTTTTAATCCCATTGAATAAAAAAATTAGTGGGCAGTCAACCGTCGTGAAGACTCTATAGTTAATTAGCAGTCCAAGTCGTCCTGAATTTTGTCTCCTTCTTACTTTCATCAAACCTGTCTCATTCACGCCCCCCTAATTTCGAATTCATTAGCTCTTTAGCGTGCAAAAATTCTGTGGCACGGTTAGCGAAAATGATTAATACTGTTTCAATACGTTTGTTGGAGACAAGGATGTCATGTAGACTGTAGAGAGATGTATTAGTGATGAACTAGTGTGGAGTCGCCTCCTTTCCTAACTTGACAAAGAAACCAGTAAGACTTGTTTCCTAAAGAATCGTGATTCAGGAATCCATAATTGAACGTGTAAATCTCTGTAGCAATTTATTTACGTGTTGACTGCTGTAGAAAAACTAACATGATCATTTTTCTGTGTTGAACTTTCCAAGTCATTGCTTAAAGTTGATTATTTTCTGTGTTGAACTTTCTAAGTCATTGCTTAAAGTTGATTTATAGTGCTTTATATATTATATGAAGAAGCTACTTACACAGCTTATGGACTAATGGAGTATATTTAGCTCTCATCATATCATCATTTTGATGGCTTTCTTGAGTGTCCTCTTCTTGCTTCTGCTCAGTTGTAATTTCAGCTTTGGCGTTTACAGTGACATCTATTGCCTGAAAAGTATTAAAGACTCACTTGAAGACCCTTTAGGTTACTTAACCTCTTCCTGGAATTTCAGCAACAAGACTGAAGGCTTCCTCTGTAACTTTCTTGGGATCGAATGTTGGCACCCGCATGACAGCAAGGTTTTGAATATCGAGCTTTCTGATTTGGTACTAAGAGGCCAATTTCCTCGGGGCTTAGCGAATTGCACAAGCTTAGTAGGGTTAGATCTTTCAAGCAACAGCCTCACTGGACCTATTCCTGAAGACATTGGAAGCATCAGCCCCTTCGTCACGTCGCTTGATCTCTCGTCTAACAGCTTGTCAGGGGAAATCCCAGCGACTCTATCCAACTGTAGCTATCTGAACGTGCTCAAGCTCGACAACAACCACTTCACGGGCCACATTCCTCAAGAGCTTGGTCAGCTCGATAGGATCAAGATATTCAGTGTGGCCCACAATCAGCTGTCTGGCCCAGTCCCCGACTTCGGTATCATATCTTCGATTACAGCTGATAGTTATGCAAACAATGCTGGACTTTGTGGGAATCCTCTCAAGCCTTGTCCCGGACCATCATTATCTCATAGGGTAGTTAGGGTTTTGAAGTCGAATAGTGTAGCTATAGCAACAGCAGCCGGCTTTGGCTTTGCTTTTCCTTTCTCTTTTTGTTTCTTCCTTCCAAGAGCTCCCAGTGTGGGTTGTTTCTGGAGGTTCTCACGACGGTTTGTTTAAATTGAAATGATTCTGACATGATCAATCATTGTTGCAAATAATTCAGAAAAGCAGTTGGATGCCCCATAATTGTCGATTAATTTTGAAGTGAAATCTTAACTTTCTTTACGATATCAGAACCAAACCGCCTCCTTAAACTCCCGTTTCGCTTATCAAACGATCATGCATTCAAATGCACCAATTTTAACTTTATTTTTTAGCTCTATCTTTTTCTTTACCCATCAAAAAATCAAAGAAAAAGGAAAAGCTGCTTCGTCTATCTTTTCTACCACAATCAACTGCCCAAAATCCGCGTTGAAGACTTTCCAAAGTTACCAGAGCGTAAAAAAACCGGTATGTCCCATAATATAATTTTCAACGTCCCCATCCCATGTACAATAACAGAAGTAAAAATAGAATTTGGGTTCTATTTACTACATAATCGAAACCATAAAACAAAGTTGAGATCATATTAAGGCAGATTTGGATCGAGTAGCCTCTTCATCTTCATTAATTACCCCAAAGGAATTTATATTCACTGTTTACGTAGGATGCATCTATGTACTTTCTAATGGCTAAAATGTTGCTAAAAAAACTTCTTGTAGTAGGAAGGAAACAAGAAGTTTAAATTATTAATTTAAAGAAAAAGAATATAACGTTGATACGGTACGGGTACCATGTAATAATTTCTTGGAAGATCATAGAGATGTTTCACGTTTCCACCATTGAGAATAAGTCGATTTCTAAACGAAGACTGAGTCCAGGGCATGAATGCCAACAACAATTTCCACGAAAGAAAAAGAAATAGAGGGCAGTCTACATCAGGCTGAAGAGTCAATACGGATAGTCAGCACTCCTAATTCATCCCTAATTAAGACTAGAAAAAATCAATGGACCTCGCAGCTATTTAATTATCTTTAGCTTGGATCATTCTTGCAGATTCATCAGTTATCAATCCGTTTTTTTTAGTCGACAACATAGTTTTATGGCTTCCTTGATTCATATTTTGTTGTGTAAACCACATGGTGTTGGGATTTTTGTTCCCAGTGTCCTCTGCTTGGTTCTGCTGAGTTGTAATTTCAGCTTTGGTGGTTGAGAGTGACATCTATTGCCTGAAAAGTATCAAAGACTCACTGGAACACCCTTCCGGTTACTTAACCTCTTCCTGGGATTTCAGCAACTACACTGAAGGTTTCATCTGTCAATTTCTGGGGATCGAATGTTGGCACCCAGATGAAAACAAAGTCTTAAATATCTAGCTTTCTGATTTGGGATTAAGAGGCCAATTTCCTCGGGGCTTAGCAAATTGCACGAGCTAAACAGGGATAGATCTTTCAAGCAACATGCTCATTGGAGATCTTCCCACTAATATTAATATGATCATTCCATTTGTTACGTTACTTGATCTCTCATCTAACAGCTTCGCAGGGGAAATACCATCGAGTCATGCGAATTGTAGCTACCTGAATGTGCTCAAGCTTCAAAACAATCAATTCTCAGGCCAAATTTCACCGCAACTTGGGGATCTCAGACGGCTTAGGACATGGAATGTGTCCAACAATCAACTGTACGGCCAAGTTCCAGAATTCAGTAACTCTCAGTTTGGATCGGATAGCTACCAAGACAACTCTGGACGCTGTGGAGGTCCTTTGAAGCCCTGCCCAAAGTAACCAACTAGTCTACTTAAGGTTTTGAAATTCTCATAATCTTGTTATAACTTGTATCAGCGGCAGTAGCAGCTGGTTTTGGTTTTGCATTTCCTTTCTCTTTTTGTTTCTTCGTTCCAAGGGTTCCTAGTTTTGCATCCAACTTCCAGAGTTCCAGTCCTCCACATTGGCTTGTGCTACTTTTTAAATTGGACATTAAATCTCACTTTGTTCTCGGGATATCAAGTCGTATTAATGTGCTATCAGAACCCCCTTTATGTCAACTCCGTTACTCCAAATGCTATGTTTCGTTAGTAATGGCAATTAGAAGAGGACTACTATGTCAAAAAGAAAAAAATAATATTTACCCCAATAAAAAAATAATGCTATTTGGATACACTAAATTGACCACATTTAATGATCATGTTGATGTGGTAATTAATAAATAATGTTATTTTATTAAGTTAATTTGTTTTATATTTATATTATAATCGAGTTTTTCGGGCGATAGCGACGGCGTGTGGCCAGCACGTGGCGGCACATGAGGCAAATTTCTGGCCTCTGGCCGGTGCATGGCAGTGCACGAGGGAGTTTTTCAGCTCTCTACTGACGCGTGGAGCTGTTTTCTAGCTCACTGTGAAGCGCGGGCCTAGTTTTTAGGTATGTCAGATTGTCTTAAGCATGTTTTATCCATTTAAAGTGATTTTAAAAACCGTTTTGGGAAAACCTAGTGGGGTATTGTTTATAATTCGATTTGTGAGCCGTTAGTAACCTTTATGAATGATTTTGATAAGGTTAAAATGGGAGCTCATACTAGCTTTGAGTGTCGGATGATCTCGACTCCCTGACTAGTTTATAAGTGGGCCCCTTTCTCAAACTTGATTTTTATAGTGATATCGTACTTGTATTTTTTACGATGATTATTTTTTAGATACTTTCCCGAGCATGCTTTGATTGGTTATTTCATGATGTTTTATACCTTGATTGGCCACTTTATGATAATTGCTTCGAGCATGTTATGATTGATTATTTTATGGTACCTTTCTCGAGCATGCTAGATTGAGATGTTGCTTGATGATGTTTTTCCCCGATTATGATTAGTTGAATTAATTATTTCATTTGTATGTTTAGTTAGCTTGTATATAGTGTTTCGTGCACAATAGTTCTAGGACATTATTTGATATAGTGATTTTAGAGCCACCTAGGAGTCATCGGTATCTCAGTACCCGTCTGCATGACCACATACCAACCTCCACGTGATTATTCACCTGTACTGCTCGTAATACTAGTTAAAAAGCAACAGTTTATCCCTGATTAGGGGACTTAAGGTGACCAATGTCTAGCACCCAGTTTTCACGTGGTCGAGGTACATAAGCATTATAGATACCAGCCCGACATGAGCGTATGCCTCGAGCAACTCATGAACATTGGATTGTAGTTCATGCATGATTTGTTCATACTACATGATGTTGATGTGATTTAAGATTATTATATTATTTTTTCTCATATTACATGCAAAGTTTGATTTCAAATTTTCTCCAAAATTGAGGGGTTAAAACTTATTTTATAATAATGGGTTTACACTGAAATAATTACTAGGTCTATTCATCTTCTATTTTTGTGCCCATCGGTTCCCAATGGTACTTCACGTGTTTCAAGGAGTTTCCAGTAATTGCTCCAAACTTCACATCAATGGTTGGAGTGACGCAATGGAAAACGAAAAACTCAAGTAATTACTTGATTGTATGGTCATCATTAGCATTCCATGCTCCAATCTTCCGTTGTCGCGGTAAAATACTAATTGCTATTCTTACTAATTATGTTTCACAAGACCTTCTAAAATGAAATATTTTAACGAATTGGATTTCTTCATTTGGACGTCACCGTCCAGATGCCAACCAGTTTGTCACGATCATGGCATTTTAGGGGACATTTCGGATTAGGATGTGTCAAATTGCCATAAAATTATTGTTGATTCGGATAATTAGGTTTTTATCAGATGCCTAGAGGGAATCACTGGGAAAAGAAGATGGGAAATTTTCCCAATTTTATCTAGAATCGTGATATGTGCTGTAAATTCACTTCTGTATGTTTTTCTCGGATCCCAAGATTCGCAAACAAGGCCGAAAATGTCTTAATTCTACAAACCCGACGAATCATGTGCATGGAGGTCTATATTGATCACCCTCCATCTTTCTTAGTGCTTGTTCTAAATAATGATGGTTTCCTTTCCCCCTAGCTAGTTTTTTTGGTTGTTGACGTTGTGAGGTGGATGACCCTTAGTGACATGACCCGTTCCTTATTCACATTAGTAAACACACCTGGTCCTGCTCTCGTCTAACAAATAACTTAAAATACTCAATTTCTTTCACATGTTTCAGACAAGGGATATTTTCTTGCTTTTATCCATAATCACATCATAATAGGTTAACCAACAGAGTCCATCCCTTGCGGGCTAACCGCCCACCTCCAACCCATTAACCCCGTCAAGCAGGGGAACCTGCCATTTTGACTCCTTCCGAGCATTAGCTCACTAAATAATTATTGAACAAAAAATTTTAAGTTATTTCAATGAAATTAGAATATATAAATATGCATAACACTTGAGCAAAGGAAAGTCTATTCATATATACTTCTTATGTAATCAAATCTCGATATCTTCTATAAATCTTCTATTCATCAAATATATCGTTTTAAGATCATTAATATCTGAATTAGTCTTAGGTTTATATTCCCAAATTTTCTTGTATTAAATTCTAATTTAAATATAAACATATTATATCAAAAATTCATAAATATACTCAAACGGTGTCCAAATAACTAAAAACTTATACCATTAGATTAAGAATGCAAAACCAAATATTTTTCAAGTTGACCAGACGGCGGAAAGTTGCCACACACGCCCCCACATACCAATGAGGCTCTCTGCGTTGGGTGACCTTAGGCCCGACCCGTGAATCTGACCTAGCCAGAACTTGGCCATTTCCCGTCCAAATTGGACGTTCTAATAGTCCATCCACATTTACTGTAACGACCCGTCCTAGGAATTGGGATTAGATTCTATACGTGATTTCTATGTTTATGATTATGATCTTGATGATTTACGGTTTTGCACGTATTTCGATATTATGACGTATTTGCACGTTTTACGAGTTTTCGATTTCTCTTGTGATTTGATCATGGTTTAAATGATTTGATTTCGAGATTTGAAATATGATTTGATTTCAAAGATTTGAAATAGATTTTGGAAAAGTGATTTCGGGCTTGGAGCCCTGTTCATGGATTTCGATATCTAAGATTTCAGATTTGTTTTGAGACTTGGAAAGAAAATCTGGATTTGGGTTCGGGACAGTGGTTCTGGATGCCGGCTTACGAAATCATTGTTGCGAATTTGGATATGGATTTTCTATGGTTTTCACTATTGCTTGAAAAATGGTTTTGGGTTTAAAGACCTGGAAAAAAGAGAAGAACCCGTTGGATCTGGTTTTGAGTTTAAAGACTCGGATAAGATATCCCACCCCCCCCCCCCCCCCCGGAGGCCTGTGATTGTGTTTTGAGTTTAAAGACTCGGGCGCACTTGAGATCCAACAAACTCATATGATTGATGTTTTTCACTGGTTTTCCAATGTTTTGGGCAGTGGCCCGGATGAATTGGTTTTGATGAGTTTAACTGAGCTCCCGTACTTTGAGATCGATTTGTGATTTGAGGCCCAGGCCTGGATTTGACTAACGGATTTTATTCGGGTTTTCAAATGGTTTTTTTTTCATTGATGGTTTTTGATATGAAATGATTTCATGACATGAATTTTATATGTATGCATTGGTTTTTACATGGATGGTATAAATGTAATTGTTTTTATAAACTATTTTCTTGAAGTATACTTTATTTTGTCCACTCACAGTCTTTACATGTTTTCGATACCCTCCAAATTGTTGCGGTGCGGGCTGTTGGTCGAGAGAGGCGGAGACATCACACCCGCGTTCCACAATAGCTTCGGCGCACCCTAGGAAGTTCGGATACGTTTAGGACGGTCGGTTCAAGAATCCCTTGTCCGACTTACGTGTCACATGGGGGTTGGACGTCGGTTTAGCCTTCGTGTCATGCGTAAGTTAGACGGGAGCAGGATTCAGCACTTAGTCCCGGGGGATTGGGGGGGGGCCCTGACATCTACTCCATCTAAGAAAAAGCTCTGTGAGGAAAAATGTACCTGAAACATGGTTTGATTGCTTGGACATTTGGGCATGGTTTGCTAACCATTTATATTACCTTTCTCGCCTCCAAGCTCTTCTCTTCATGTTTCAAAATGGTCGCAAGACCCCCAAGAGGGCACTAAACTACTTGTTTCTAATTTTCCTAGTCCTGAACTAGAAAACCCGAAATGGAATAAGACCTGAATAAAATTGGTAATATCTCTTATCTGACAAGAGTTTCCAGTCGGGAGCAGAATCAGTCCGATTTTCAAGATAATTAGGGACGTGTCCTGTCGAGGGGAGCCTCCACATGTCACCATGCGCTGGTGGATAACCTACGAGTGGTATTCACGAGTTGCAGACACATTCGTAAGTGCAATCGCCCCTAACCTCTAGTCGAGTTCACGGGTCGACCTATTTCCTGGTTTGGTATCCGGTTACCCTTGTGCTTTTCTCTGTCAATTCTCAACCATTCTTTGTAATTTACATCTCAAAATCTATGTAATCATCACCAGGAACTCAAGTAAACCTTCAATTCTACAAAACCTCACCTGACTTGGTTGAAATTGCGACCATGAAATCTCAACTTCGTCGTCGCGCTTGGTGAACCAATCGCCATAAATCTCCAATTCGAAAGATGGTCCAGGTCATCTAGTAGAAGTGGGAGGCTTTTCCACCCTTGTTTTCCATCAATTTGATCTCTTTCTCCTCCCCATTTCCCTGGAAGCCAAGTTCTTACAAAGACCATCCTGAATTCTTCATCTGCTACCATCGACGACACCTAAGGCAACCTGAACTACACTCAGTGAATCATGGGGAATAATCTCACCCTAATATCATAGCCCACCTAACCGTCGAACAGTGAAGATGGCGAAGCCCTGTGGTTTATGTCCCTTCCCATCGAAAACCAGTCAGGTGGTTCCTCTTTCTCTCGGTTTTGTTCATTCCCTTTAAACACAAACATCCCAAGCAATGAAAGACGCCAATCCTCTTTTCTTGGTGCCATGTGTCATCTTTTAACTGAGCGAACAACACTTTGCTTACTCAATAAAACAGTTGAAATTACCAAAATACCCATGTTTATCCAAAATTACCAAAATTCCCTCAGACATTTAGACCCGTAACTTTTCCATACAATATCCATTTTTCGCGTGCTGCTTGTTTACGAACATGTGAGATCGTAACTCATGCAATGTTCTAATCAAAATTTCCAAAAAGTTTCCTGAACTAAAATTGACTTTTTAGACCTTTTAAAAATAAGGGTAAATACATAATTTTCAATTTAATTTACGAAACTACCCAAATTTTCGAGATGGGTTGTTGCAACTTGACTATAAATACACTTAAGAATATATAGAAATGGCATACCTTTCTTTCCTGTTTTCGCGCAAGCCCCAATTAGAGTACCCTTGTATTTTTTTTTTTGACGAAAGTACCATCAATCCACAACATAGGCCTGCACCACTTATATCCTTCAATACACCTTGAAACAAATAAATAATCGATGAAAATGAGACGTCTGACCACAAATGTCAATAACACAGTGAGATCCAAGATTGATCGACAACAAAGCATTGGAATACCAATGTAGATGATTATAAGAAGCAGCCTCATTGCCATCTAAGGAATGGTTCCCAAATTCCTTGCCATGTCATGTAGTATGGCAAGGTATATCAAAATCATAAGACTCCTTGAAATCTCTCATAATTTTCACGAGCTTGATCAAAGGATTATCTCGAATTTTATCCAACAATAAAAATGACATAACATGAAAACCCAATGATGCATTATTTTTCTCACAGATAATTCCAGAGCAAGTATGAACATTATTCATTGCCCTTATGTAAAAAAAGTTGTTGATGTTGTAAATTGTATTAAGTGATATGTCTATTTATGTAAATGGGTACAAGGGGTAGATAGGTAATTGTACTTATATTAACCCTAACTATATATAAGTGGGTTAATTAGTCTTGTATGAGACTCTCTTATTATTCAAGAAGAACATTTCTTTCTCTACCTCATTCTCTAATTCACTCCCTCCCTAAATTCTTCACAACACGTTATCAGCACGATCGTCTCCAAATCGGTGATTGCTCAAGAGAAGGATAAATCCAATCAAGTAGGTTTTCTAAATCCAAATTTGATTAGAATCAATAATTATGATGTTTGTAATCACATGAATTAATGATCATTGATATGTTCAATTGAATTATTTGACATAATCTTCATGATTTTTTGTTCCATGTTTGTAATCACATGAATTAATGATCATTGATATGTTCAATTGTATTATTTGACATAATCTTCATGATTTTTTGTTCCATGACGTTCAGGGAACGTTCATTATCTTGATGTGTATTGTCAGAATGGTGGTACCCATAGTTGTGGGGTACGAGAGAGGCAGAGTTCCTCTAACCTGAGCGGAGGTGTGGGTTGTTGCTCGGTATGAGTATTGACCCAGGGTTGTCTGATTCGTACATTGTGTGCTAGTGGTTGTGATGACGATGAGCCACGAGTTGGGATGTGACTCAGTCGTGATGGACATATGTTCGGTATTTGAGATTCGGTAGTGGTTGAGTGATGGACTGGATAGGATCTAGTAGGGATTGTGATGTGTTGGGATAAGTCCCAACAGTTATGAGATGACTAAGTGATGAATGGATGAAAGAGGTACGTTTGAGACATTAGGGGTTTTGTATAACGCAGGGGACGTCATGGAAATTAGTGGATTCGTGGAATCGTCGTTAACCCCGAAACTTGTGTGGTTGTACGTTTCTAGAATCCCTAGGAAGTACAAGGAAACTATTGAAATTGGAAAAGCCGATGAAAATAATTAGTGGTGTTGATGTGAGATTTTGTGATTGTGAGTAACTTGGAGGCCCGAGAGTTGATCCTGTGAAGGTTGAGATGTGAGAACGAGATAGTAACGAATTAAGTCCTGTTGGATGTGCATAAATGGTGACAGACAAGAGGTATGGGTAATAAATTGGTTACGGACATGTGGTTGTCCAAGTGAGTTGGAGATTTGGGAAGTCCAGTGGTTGGACTTGACACTTAGTTAGAAGCATATCAATCTTCCAACATGGTTGGAACTTCAGATTCGAGGAGAGTTGTGATTGAGGAGGCGAGATGAGTGTTTGTGTCAGCTTTGGTGTTGGGTATTCTAAAGTCGTTAGGGTGACTTCTTATTTTTCTACCCATGGCAAAAGATGATTGTTGTTACCAGTACGTTGAATGTGTATTGGTTGGTGGACCCATGATTGGCTTTGGGTCATTGGACAAGAGAAGTTGTGTTTGATTCTGGATTTGTGGCGGATTTCGGTACTATCATCCCATCTAGGGAAATATGACGAGGGAGTCCGGATAGGACGAGATGAGCAGAATGGTGACATGGAATGACAAGGATCGATATGAGGTAATTGGAGAGAACCCACAGTTTAGACGTGTTTCATTTTTGACGGAGTGGTTAGATGTGAAAATAGTCGAAGAGTGACGTAACTGACGAAGGATGCAATGAGGGTGTAAGACCCTACGATCAGATTTCAGGTAAATTGTTAGCTGGGTGGGCATGTGTGGATCCTAGGTGGATCAGGGTTGTGATGTTGTGGACATTAGGCATTATGACGATCGAGGATCGTGATATTACTGGTCGGGTGACGTGGTGATGGATCTGGCTCGTGATCTTGTTGATCAGGTTAGGTGGAGAGTTTATTGCCCTGTCGTGATTATTTGGATATGGGAATGGGGGTCGACTTCATTTCGAAGTTAACCCGGTATGAGACGCTACTCGAGTGAGTTGGAATGTTTACTAATTGACTTGAGGATTTGACTTGTGAACGAGTGGGTATCCGACGGGGTCGGATTTGGTCAGCCTGAGATGTGTGGATGGTGGGATTGGCATCCCTATGAAGTAAATCAAATGTAAGGTGTTAATTGAATGAGCAGGTAACTGATAGGTTCGGTGTTAGTGTCTCAGTAGACGTGGGTGAGTTTGGACGCCTTAGTAGACGTGAGCCAGATTGGTACGTTTTGGATTACATGTTTGGGAGTAGACGTTGTGATGCTGGTAAGGTGACCATGGGACTCAGAATGGATGATGAGTTGGAGTAATCGATTTACCTGGTACGGGATTGGACAGATGAACCCCAGTATTAAATCGTGATTGACTACGAACCATGTGGTGGAATGGTTGGAAGATGGATGTACGTACTCTGTACGTTGTAAGAGAATCGATACCGTATAGGCCGACTGGTGCCTGGTAATGGTACATAGGATGAACCAGTGGTGTTTGGATGAGCGTGTTGGTAATCAGCTTAGTTCCGATATCATTGGATTGGTTGAGGACGCGAACTGGACATTGAATACTATGCACTAGGGAGAGTGATTTTGACGGATTCAGTGATTGTATGAGCAGGTGCCCAGAGCCGTGGATGGCTAATGGAACCCTAGAGTTGGGATGTGTATTACTGCTGGGCAGGTATTCGATGAGGTCCAGTTACATGCAGGTCGAGTGAGATATTGGTGTACATATACTCAGGTTGAGTGAGTGGTGGTTGGTGTAACCACGGGTTGTTTTGCGTGGATCGGCTGCTCTGTGACTCTCACTAATGGCAACATGGATTATGAGGAAATTTTGGTACGAGGTACCTTGGTGCGACTCTAGAGTGATTCAGTGTGGTAGAGAAATTGTGAGAAATTCAGGAAATGCGTAGAAACTGTGAGATTTGGGTAACTCTCGTTGTGGGAGAGATGTCAGATTGATTTACGACTGGCCAAGTGGTGACGGTTTGGCTGAATGTGTCAGCGTGGATTGATGAGTAAGGTTTTGTGACTCCCAGTGGGAGCAGATGTCGGAGTGGATTAGTGATTGAGATGAACCGTCAAGCGGAGTGTGTCGAGTTAAATGTGTCAGAGTAATGGTAGAATTGTCAAGCGATATTAACTCGGATCGTGTAATAAATTTCACTCGAGGTGGTCGAGTGTAGTCGTTGCGATGTGAGTCCGTGATGGGACGTCTGGGTGCGGATAAGTATGGTTCTGGTTAGTGGGTGTACAAGTGTACACATGGTGTGAGATCGAATTGTTTACCACAAGGTGGATGGTTGGAATTTCGAGGACGAAATTATTTAAGGGGGGGAAGGTTGTAATGACCCGTCCTGAATATCGAGATTAATATTAAATTAATTATGGTTTAGAATGACTAATCGGGGATTAGTTGAGAGAAATCGGGCAGAATGTGTAAAATGACCTTTTTACCCCTAGACGTGGATAAAATGTTGACTTTTGATATGGGAGGTCCAATGGCCAAGGGCCAAGGACCGTTACGTAGATCAAGTCGATACGAATCCATAGACAGGCAGCACGCCGAAATCAGACGTCAGACGGAAAAGTTATGATCACGGGAGTAAAATCGATTAAACGTACGAATCGAGGGTTTAATTAAAATAATAATATAATATTGTAATCTGATCTAAAACTTGAATTAATTTGGACCCTTGGATGAGTGTCACTCATCCCACACTCCCTTTTCCCTAAAATGTGGATCTTGCCCCCATTGGTCAATTAAAATATAATTTATTTTCCTCAATTAATCTCAGCCGTCTATCTTCTTATCAAGATTGCATCTGCACCCTTCATTCCCTCTCATCTGATCACCATCTTCTTAATAATCGTGCAACACATCCCCTTCTCTGTAATCTCTCCAAAACCGTGAACCCTCCTCACCCATAGAACCTCTAATCCTCATCTATTGCCAATAATTTGTGAAGGCAAGTTGTAATGTGAGGGCTCGCAATGTTGGTGGTGCGGGTAACGATGACCGTCGTGGGCGGCGGTGGTGGCTGGGGAGTTAAATCAATAAGGTTAGCTTGAAAACAAGGGATTTTCTTCACTTTCAACACTTAGAAAAACATGGTCCATTGAGCCTGGGTTCTAAATGAAGGTGAACGGCAAAGTAGAGACAAGTTTGGTAGTGGCCGTGGAGGTGCACGATGGCGACGATAACCGAATCCCCGTGAGTTTCTATCTTGAGTTCAAAAATGGCAAATCACGAGTTGATCCTTGTTATTCGAATTGGTTGCTCAGGTGAGCATCTGGGAGCTGCCAGGAGTCGATCAAGATTGGTTTCGGGGCCTAAGGTGGCCTGTAGTGGCTGGAGACGGCGGAGGAAAATGGAAGGTTGGATTGTCGATCGGGGAGGTAATTATCAGCCCCTAATTTAAGGTTTTGATGTCATTTATAGATTAGAATCAGTGGAATGATGCTATAAGATTAATTGGGAGTGAAAATAGATGAAAAATGGAGAAAACCGGTCACGCCGGTCCGGTCCGGTCGAGAACCAACGAACTGGTTCAGACCTGGTTTGCTGGAGGTTGATGGTGATTGTAGCTAGGCACGTGGCCTTCACGCGCATCCCCTTTGGGCGGCGCATGGGGGCGCGTGAAGCATAATTTGGGGGTGGTTTCAATATGTGAATTAATCTATTCGACGTAACGAACATTTTGGGACTAGTTTCGTGTCGATCAGACACCGTTTCGATATGTTTTGGGATGTCCGAAGGTTTTGAATCGAGTTTATAAATAGTTAAAATTTGAGAAAATTACGGGGCTTTAATAGGAGGTTAATGAAGAGGTTAGTAACCCTCTAGTGTGGTTTGGACAGGTTTGGAAGTCCCGGTGATAGTGATGGGGCCTGTGAGGGCTTATGGCACACGTATCTTGCCGGCAACATAGGACGGTCTGTGAGTGGACTCCGTTTTCTAAATTGTGATGCATGCATAAATATTTTATAGGTTTTACATACTTAATTTCTATGATGATGATTGTGGCACTGGTGGATTATACGAATGAACGTATTTCGAGGTAAACCCTTATTTACAAGTATTTCGAGGTTTGTGAGCTTATACTATTGCTATGTGAATGTGAATTCAATAATGATTTTGTGGCATGGTTTTGGTTTTAGAAAGATGAACTCGAGCATGAGACCTATTTGAATTATGTGATCGGGCCATGGGCCCAATTAGTTTACGAAATCGGGTTGAGACCCTTTTCAGTTATGTGATCGGGCCGGGGGCCCAGTGGTTTACAAAATCGGGCATGAGGCCCAGTTGAGTTTTATAAACGTGATTTCGGGTCTAGGACCCTATGTTTCATAAACATGATTTCGGGTCGGGGACCCTAAATGGATTGTGATGTTTTATGAGATATTTCAGCCAGGGTCCATTGTTATGTTTTGAAGTGACTTTGTGAAACTGTTTTCCATATACCATCTTGATACGAGGATATGTGATGGTCTTCTTCAGGTGTTTGGGACACTGGGGAAGTCACGGTGCATTGCTTGCGAGGGGTCATTATATGTAGCTACCAGACCGTATAGTGATTTAGGAGCAAGAATGTTATGATTAAACGTCTGGGACGTCAGACATCTGGGATGTCAGAGATATTGACCCGGAGAGACCCCGGGTAGCACGCATTGCTTATTACCGTGAGATATGACGTTAGGGACGTTAAGCGTTTGGGATGCTAGGAATTTGGGATGCCAGGGATGGTTATATGGTAAATATGGACTATTGGATTTATGAAATGGTTTTCGGTTGGATTTATGTTCATGGATTTGGGCAGTGGCCCACTTGATTTTGGATTTACGGTTTTTCGGCTAAGGCCCTAATGGCTTATTAAGAAAATGTTTTGATTGTTGATTTTCGATGCATGCATAGTTTTTAGTGAAGAGCATAAATATCTTTATGAAATGTGTTTTTATGAACTTATTGATTTTTTTTCCACTCACCGTTCTGAATGGTTTTATTCCCCTTTAGGTTGATCACGGATGCGGGCTGTAGTACAGACCGAGATATCGCACTCCTCCACCGATCCTGGCACGCTCTGGGAATCCCGTATGGGCTGAGGTATGCATTATCCCTTGTTTGACACTTCGTGTCAGACGGGAGCATGACGCATCCCACGTTAATCCCGGGGGGATTGGGATGGGTCGTGTCAATATCCCTGATGCCTGACATCCGAGATGTCATAATTTATATCTTCATGGTTCCAAGCTACGTATGCTACCCGGGGTCTTAAATCCCAAGTCTCCCCAGAGTCCACCCAAGTCAATGACCCGCAGATCAATGACCCTCCTTGGGGGGAGGTTTTAATCTCTGGCAATCCTGCTCCTGAGTCGCTATACAAATCGGTCGCTCCGTGCAATGACCCCTTGCAAACAATGCCCCCTGACTACTCCAGGATACTACGAGACGTCTGGAGGAGACAACCCGCCACTCCAGAATAATACGGGACGTCTGGAGGGCAACCATTCGTGAGGATGGTACACGGAAAACCATTTTTCAAATCATCTCAAAGGGCTATGCTTGGGTTTTCCATAAAACCATCGTAAATCCACATTTTCAATTTCCAAATCCATTTGGGGTCCTTGGCCCGAAATCATGTTTATAAATCATCACTGGGCCTCATGCCCGATTCGTAAACCAACTGGCCCCCTAGCCCGATCGTATAACTCAAATGGACATCTAGCCCGATCTCTCATTGAATCAAATGGACTCCAAGTCCGATGGTTTGCAAATCAAATAGGTCATACGCCCGAAAGATATTTCCAAAACTCCTTTCAAATCGTCTTTTAATTGGGACTCATGCCCGAATCTCGATTTCACGTATTTTTGTGAAATCTTCCAAAACTGTATGTGACGACCCGTCCTGAATTAGCGGGATTAATTAGGAGTTAATGACGGATTAGCCTCGCTAATCGAAGACTAATCGGAGATTAGACGAGAATTAGCGGACGTTCGGGCGAAATGACGATTTTGACCCTAGAATGGGCGAATCATTGACTTTTCCTTCAGGCGGTCAAATGGAATTTGACCAACGATTGTGACGTAGTTCGTGACGTCACAAGTTCATAGACAGGTGGCACGCTCGATTCCGAAGTTCGAGGAGGAAGTTATGACGTTCGGAAGTTCGAGGGAATTTAGTAATTTGGGCCAAAAGTTAACTTTTTGACCGAGGGGTCCGATGGCCGAGGGCCAAAGACCGTTACATAAATCGGGACGATACGAATCCGTAGACAGGCGGCATGTCAAATTCGGACGTTCGACTGCAAAGTTACGGTTCACGGAAGTTCCAAGTTACTATTTATGGCGACACGTTTTACGAGGAGCTTTTGGACTTTAGTGGGCCCAGTTACTTTTCAGTGGACCAATGGATGAGTGACAAGTGTCACCCATCAACTGGCCAACCTCATTCATTCATGCATCTCCCGTCCAACATCATCTATCATTTCTTTGTTTCCAAACAAAACCCAACCCGTGTAACCTTCACCCAAATCCAACCCAACCCTATTTGATCATGACTGAGAGGACCAGAGAGTGAGGAGAGGATGGTGGATGATGGTGTCCGGCCAGAACAGAGCCACCGTGCACGGCGGAGGCCCAAAACCCGAAAGGTATCGGTTTTGGCCATTTTTCCTCATTTTCGATTTTTGACGTTATGATCGGTTTTGGTTGACTAGAGTTTGTGTATTAGGTTACTAGGAAGCTATTAGGGAGGTTTTGAGGGAGATTGGAGGTTTTGGAAAATTGAACCGTGAGGTTCAAAATTGAACCGTGGATTTTTGAGGGTTTTAGGTGGATTTGATCATCTAAACATACTTCTAGGATCATATTAGGAATTTTAGAATCGATTAGGAAGAAAAAGGACCGAAAATGAGGGAGTAGGAGGGCCGGACCGGTCACGCCGGTCCAGCTGGATCGGACTGCACAGTCGAACTGGCCGGACTGGTCTGTCACAGGGAAGAAGATGAACAGTACCCTGGCGCGTGAGGCCTACGCGCAGGGCCTATCTTGGGCTCATGAGGTCGCGTGTTCAAGCCTTTGGGGAAAGTTCCAACATGTAATTTCATCCATTCGATGTAACGAACATTTTGGGACTGGTTTCGTGTCAATCGGACATCGTTTCGATATAGTTCGGGACGTCCGAAGGTTTAGGTTTGCGTTTAAAAATAGTTAGAAATTCCGGAAAATTACGGGACTTTAGTGAAGGGTTATTTAGGTAGTTAGTAACCCTCTAAATTAATTTGGCCAGGTTCGGAAATCCCGGACGAGACGTTAGACCCGGGAGATGATTATGGCACGCGTATCGAGGCGCGGCTTCGGACGGTCTGTGAGTGGACTTGTTTTATGAATTCGATGCATGCATAAATGTTTTATACTTGTTTTAGAATATATTTTGTGATTCCATGAGTGCATTTGTTTGTAGTATTCTAGGATTTACGTATTTGCACGTATTTCGAGATTTACGGTTTTATACGATGCATATACGTTCTAGGTTTTCAACGAGGGTTTAATAAATGGATTTCAGATTTAGAAATATGAAATCGGGCACGAGACCCAATTGATTTACAAACTCTCTGACTTGGAGTTCATTTGATTTGACGAGGAATCGGACCTAGGGTCCATTTGAGCTATACGATCGAACCGAGGGTCCAGTTGGTTTACGATTCGAGTTTGAGGCCCGGTTAGTAGTACTATCGGGCTTGATTCCCCGTTGATTGATGATATCGGGCATGAGACCCATTTAGTTGAGATTTCGGGCTTAAGGCCACGTTGGTTGTGAAATCAGACATGAGGTCCTGTTGGTTTATAGTTTCGGGCTTAGGGCCCAGTTAGTCGTGATATCGGGCTTGAGGTCCTGTTGATTGTGTAATCGGGCTTGAGTCCCAGTTCAGGTTATGAAATGAGTATTCGGGCATGAGACCCTATTGAATTGAGTATTTAGGCCGAGGCTTGTGAAAGTGATTTGAATCGGATTCGAGGAATCCTATTGAGATGAATCGGGTATGAGACCCAATTGAGAAATGTGATTTGAGAAAGAAAGAAAAGAGTATTTGAAAAAGTGAATGAACCCTCCATTTGATTATATGGTCTCCTCTAGCGTCGACCTGGAGAGTCACGATCCACAGACCAGAGTGGGTATCCCCATAGGGATCCCGTTCCAGGAGTGGTGATTACTTATTATGATGTGGTTCCGGACCGGATTCCGGAGAGATGTGTGGACTAGATCCAGAGAGAGAGCTCGGACTAGATCCAGAGATTGAGCCTTCCAGATGGAGATTCCTGGGAGAAGACTCGGAGTGAGACCTCGAGTAGTGTGCACACTAGATAGATTGATGACATCGTGACTATTTCGGGGATGTGTTCCCTAGGGGCTGTGTGCCCCGAGTTGGCATCTTCTCGGAAGTGCTGCGGATGGGTTATACGTATGTTGATACGTATGAAGTTTTATGGAAAAGTGATTTGAGGGCGGAGACCCCGTGTTTTATGTTTCAGAAAGTGATTTGGGGCGGAGACCCCCGTATTTGAAATTGTGAAAGTGATTTGGGGCGGAGACCCCGTTTGTGATATTTTGAGAATGGTTTTGGGCTGAGACCCACGTGACATGATTTGGGGCTGAGTTCCCACGTTTTGATTGATGGTTTTTTTGAGTTGTGATTTCGGGTCGGGGACCCAAATGGATTTATAGGTCATGACGGTTTATGGGGCCGGGCATGAACTCTCGAAAGATTTTGAGAATGTTTTCAAGTGTTTTTATGAACGTTTGATAAATGATTTTTGAATGCATGCGTATGTATTTATGAAGGGCATAAATGTCTTTATGCGGAAAATGTTTTATTAAAATATTATTTTTGTCCACTCACAGTTTTCGTGTTTTAATGCCCTTCAGGTTAATCGCGGATGCGGGCTGTAGCAGAGACGAGACATCACTCCCCTCCTCCTACAATCCTGACGCACTATGACAGTCCCGGCGAGGGCTAGAGATGGAATTATCCCTGGTCTGATACTTCGTGTCAGACAGGATCAGGCGGGTCCCACGTTAATCCCGGGGGATTTGGGACCGGTCTTGACACTGTAAATCAGTTCCTCGGTTTCAAGCCTCTTCGTGAAACCTTCGGAATCACATATAAACTTTGTAAAACATACGCACATAGTACACTTGGCCGAAGCCCAAACATCATATAAAACAGAAATCTCGAACTACGTGCAATTGTGCATTTTCCTCCGAAAATGCCCAATAATTATAATTAAATCATATGCACTCATGGCACCTCAAAACATGTTCATTAAAGCATATAAAACAGTTATGCAAGCATCAATTTAGAAATCAAGGTCCACTCATAGACCGTCCTTACTGCACCTCGATACGCGCGCCATATGCCTCTTCCGGGCCAATCACCATCACCGGAACTCCCAGACCTATCCAAATCATACTAGAGGGTTACTAACTACCTTCATAACCTCTCATAAAAGCCCTGTAATTTTTCCAAATTTGTAACTATTTTTAAACTCAATCCTAAACTTTCGGACATCCCAAACTATATCGAAACGATGTCCGATCGATTCAAAACCTGTCCCAAAATATTTGTTACATCGAATACATTAAAAAACGTGTTGACCATGCCTCGGAAAGAGGGCCCACGCGACCCCACGCGCTACCCAAACCCCCTGCGTATGAAACCCACGCACGACACTATTCATCATCCATGTCCTTGCGACATGCCGATTTAGACCGGCCTGGTCCAACCGAACCAGCATTCCAGGTTTTCCTTATTCCGACCACTAAATCAATCTCTTTTTCCTTCATTTTCATCCCTACACCTTTGTCTATCCATTCCCCATCGATCTATGATCTTAGAATGAAGGAAAACCGACTAAAACTCACCATGGATCGATTGAACAGTGACGACCAAACTTCAACCGCCCTGCCTGAGTTGCTCAGCCATCCTCAGCCTCCCATTTTCGTTCCTACACGCTCACATAAGCTCAGAGAAGCCATCACTAGCATCTGAATACGCTCTCAACGTCCCAATCGAAAATTTGAATTCAAAACCAAAGTTGGGTTTCGGGTTTACCTCTCCTGTAGCTTCCTCCACCGTCCACGGCGGTCCAGCCGTCCCTGACCACCTCTCAACCTCTCCCTCACTCTGTCTTTCATTCTCAGTCCATAAGCAAGGGGATTGAAAGGGTTAGGGATTGGTTGTGGGTGAGATCGGGTGAAACCGTATGAAATGAGGAATGGGATATGTATGTATCAATTATGGTGGGTAATGGATGCATGACATGTGTCATTCATCCATTAGGCCTGCCCAAAATATCTGGGCCCGCTTAAGGACAAATGTCGTCCCGTCTCGTAAAACATGTAATAGTACTTCGGACCTTCCGTGAATCATATCTTTTTTGTCGAACGTCCAATTTTGACGTACCGCCTATCTACGAACTCGTGACGTCTCGATCTATGTCAGGTCATCGGCCCTTAGCCATCGGACCTCCCGGGTCAAAAGTCAACTTTTACCCTCGTTTAGGGGCAAAATCGTAATTTCGCCCTGAACGTCCGTTAATCCTCGGCTAATCCATAATTAGTCTTAATTAATCCATAAAATCAGGAATGGGTCGTTACACGTTGACCTGAGAGGTATGATATATATATATATATATATATATATATATTTGTGTATAAAAACTCAGAGTTTAAAGACTCATTGATCGGAATGCATGATATATACATTGTTGAGTTTAAAACCTTAGAGTTTAAAGACACCTGCTTATGATGATGATAATGATGTGAGGACAATGAATATTGTGGAAATGATATTTTGAGCTCAGACCCTATTCGATAGGTTTGAATTGGTTGAGATGTGGATATTCATGAAAATGAGTTTGTTAGATTTGATAACTGTTTTCCAGATATCTACCATCCTTTACCATCTTGTTGTTCCATCCAAATGTTTGTGATCTCGGAGAGGTTAAAATTGCAACATCCGGATGTGAGGATCTTGGGGATACTACTGTTGGATATTGTTTAATCCCAACGATGACTCGAAAGTGGGGATTCCGAAAAAACATTGACCCGATGATGAATTATACTTATGATACTATTACTGACGGTGTAGTAAATTAAAGGTTGTTTCGATCGAAATTGTTTGAACTTGATCGATAAATTGTGTTTATATAATTGCGATGAATCACTATCATGAGATGTTGTCTTTTCAAATATGATTAGAGCTGGGGTGTACTGTTGGGATATGTAAAAATCCCAGATATGTCTGACCCCGAGAATGTGAGTGACTATTGCTTACATGTTAATATTTAGTCGTTATGACTGGAGTTTAAAAATTGAGAACTAAATGTGTATAGTTATGGTTACGACATTCAATTAAGCTCACATGCCTTGATGTATAAATTGTGTGAAAAATAATTTACGAGTTCTAATATCTATCATGACTTATGGAACTCCTGAGAGTCGGCCTAAGCCTGTTTAAAAAAAGTGACTTTGACTTCGGTTTGGAATTAAAAATGTGTTTGAGAATAATGATTCAATTCCTCATATGTGAAGTTCCCGAGTTGTAATTCTCTTGTTGGCCTTAGATGGTTTAATCATGAGTTTTGAGTATTCGATTGTATTTGATTGTCGTGATTTGTATATTTATTAATTGGTGTCTGTTGCTATTCTATTATGAAAAATATATTAATCAACCTACATGAAAACTTTGAGGACGAAATTCTTGTAAGGAGGAAGATTGTAACGACCCGTTCCAGAAATTTGGGCAGATTCGTAAATTAAATTTGAGAATTGACATTTTTACCCCTGGATTGTGTGGTCGAAAGTTGACTTTTATCCCATTACATTTCTTGGACCTTTCATAAGGACTATTGCATAGATCTCGGAGCCCTGAATTCATAGACATGTGGCATGCAAAAAATGGAGACCATATGAAAGAGTTACGAGTCTGAAACCCTAGAGGTATTTTGGTAAATTAGGTGCCAAGGGCATTATGGTAAAATTACCAGCTTAAGTGGGTGAGTTAGCATTTGATGACTCAGCTGTTCCTAGGAGTGACAAGTGTCACCCTAGGAATGATGAAAGGATGACTAATTGAATAAAGTGAGGTTTAAAAGGAAGAAAAAAGGAAAATACACGGGGGAAATTTGGCTTCGAAAGCTTCGGCAGGGAAGCATCGAATTGAGGGAAAACTACTTTCTCCACCGTATGAGGATGGATGGTAGAGAGATTACGGTGGAGAGACTATTCCCTACCTTCCTGTGTGGATTCCTGCCATTGTAGGTGGCCGTGAGTGAGAGATTGGGTTTGATTGTGTGAAGAGAGTTCTTCCCGGGGATAGGAGAAGAGAAGGAGACTAGGTCTAGGAGAACTAAGGCTGGGAATGGGTTCTTGACCCAACCTATCTCAATCCCCCCGGGATTAACGGGGGATGTGTAATGCTCCCGTCTGACACCACATGCTAGACAAGGGATAAACCAAACCTTAACCCACTCGGAGTCGTTCAGAGTACGCCAGGATCTATGGTGGCATGTGATGTCTTGGTCTCTGCTACAGCCCACATCCCCGATCGACCTGAAGGGTAATAAAAAACCAGAAAACTATGAGCAGACGAAAAATAATTAATTTATTAAAACACATTTCTGACAAGATATTTATACCCTTCATTTTAAAAAGTGATACACCTAATTCATTATCTTTTTATGTCAATTTCTTTTATATTTTGTTTTGTTGGAACCTTATTATATTCATTTTATTCTTTTCATATATTAATTACTATACTATAATTGAGTAACTAATAACAAATTACATAAATTAATGATTTAATTTAAGAATTAATAATTAATTACTAAATGCAGACCCATTTTTGTAAAGCCGTACAACCCAGTTTGTGCCCATCTAGCATGCAAGCCCAGCGCATTAACACGCGGCCCAATTTCCAAATTCCGCCGATCCAACACTAACGGCCCGCTTTCCCAATCTTTCGCCAGTAGCCCACTTCACTCAAATTCGCCAGCAGCTCATTTGAGCTTTGCTGAGCACCAGCCCAAACGAATGCAACGCTCGTCTTCACCAGCCATTTGCACGCCTACTAATGTTGTGCGCAAGGCCCGCATTCCTTCGCCAAGCCCAAATTTTGTATGGCGCGGGCCTCACTCTGCCAGCCCAGCAGCTATCTCGTTAATGAACCAGACCCCAAGTACAATGCACGTGTTTTCACCAAATCCTGGACGTTGCTCTAGCTAGCCCACGCCAGGCTCCAGCCGCACCTCACTTCGCGATGGCCCAAGAAACCAGCCCAATTGCAAGCGACCCACATACCTAATTTCACCAGGCCATTGTGAATTCCAGCAGCTGTATCATTCCAAAATCCAGCCTGCCATCAATTTTCCAAATAAAACAAAGAGAATGATTTCTCCTTTTAATTAGGATTTAAATTTCCTTTTTAATTAGGATTTTATTACCGTTTTCTTTTTCTTTTAGGACTTTAATTTAATTAGTTTAATCTTTTTTATTTTTAGAATTAAATTGTAAACAATTATTTATTTGAGAATTAATTTTCTCCTATAAATAGAAAGGTTTAGGCTATTTGTAAAAGGGGTTGTTCATTCTTGTACCAAAGCTTTACTTAACCAAATTTCTCTTTTCAATAAATTCAAGATTTCTCGTGCAAAGTTAATTATACCATACTTCATCCTCTACATCTTCATTCGTGACATAGTCAGGCTGTCCCTGAGTGTCTCGCCAAAGAGTGTTCAATCATTTCGTATCCATAGGGTGTCCCGAAGAGAAAAGGTGTACCACGACCACTTTACCTTTTAGTTATCTTTCATGCTTGAATATCTTGGTTTATGAAATGATTTCTAATATTATTCTAGGTTTTATGAATTGTATTGCTTTAATATTCTATGTGTTTTATGATTCTAGTTTTTGTTATGATTGTATGTTTGTGCTTAATGCTTCATTAGATATGCCGGGTTGTCCCCGAGTCTAATTCATTGAAAGTGTATGTCAGGCTGTCCCCGAGCACGTACTTAAGATAATATGCAAATAATTCGCAAGGCTAGAATTAGAGGATTTCATAGGTTGAGTTAATCGAATTCATGTATGAATTAGGTTAAAGATGAGTTGACCATGTAAATAGTAGATTAGGTTAGTTTAGAGTAGTTTAATTACTTAGGACTAATAGAAACAATACTCTACCCCCTAATTAATTAATCAAACGATAATCATCCTTAGATACCCTCAATCCCTGGTTAAGAATGATCCCTATTATTAATGCTACATCTACAAAAAAGGGTTTTAATTTGTATATGTTTTTATTAAGTGTTGAGTATGACTTTGTGTTTATTTTAATGCTTAATTTTTGCGTATCAAAAAGTATGCATGCATAGAAAACCAGTTATTCCAAACACGTTTATTAAACCAAATCATAAGGTTGTTCAAGTTGTAATCAATGAAATGCTTATAAAATCAATCCTGTGAAAACCTTTCTCAATTAAACCATATCCACAGTAGGGTCTCAGCCCAAACCAGTAAAACATAAGGGGTCTCTATCCCAAAACCAAAACACGTGGGTCACCGCCCAAAATCGTTAATGCCAAATAACCAGTCCAGTGAAATACAGTTTACCAATCCATAAACCCAGTAAAACATGGTTAAGAAATACCAATCCTTGGCATCCCAGATGCCTGACATCCGAGACGTCATGCCTAAGCTACTCGTGCCCCTCAGGTCACAAGTTCGAGTCTCCCTCAGGAAATACTGATTCTGTACCTCTCTACGATCTTTTACGTAGAGCGGTCCTTCTCAGGTAATGCTCTGTGTCCACACATAAGGATGGTATAGTTTAAAAACCGAAATCAAATCCATTTCAATAGGGTCTTAGCCCGAGATATAATTTCCATAAACCATTTCCAAAATTTCAATATACAAACCTCAGGGAACTCAGCCTAAAATTCCATTTCATAAACCATAACAAGAACTTACGCCCGGTACTACAAACCGACTGGGCCCCTAGCCCTATACTTTAAACCAACTGGGACCCCAGCCCGATATTTCATAAAACAACGGGGCCTCAAGCTCGGGATAACTTGTTTCCAAAACCGAAATCATTTCATTTAAAACCATATTTGAATCCACAAATAATTAATATCGTAACCAGACGGGTCTCAAGCCCAACATCATAAAACAACACAAAAAATCCACATGATCAACAATGTACGATATCCAAATATTTCAACTCAAATTGTAGAATAAATTATTTTAAACAGTAATGCATGCATATCATTTATAAACCAAAAGTCCACTCACAGACTATCCTTACTGCGTCTTGATATGCGTGTCGTAAGCCTCTCCGGGCTAATCCAAGCTCTCCAATTCATCCGGACCTATCCAAATCTTACCAAAGGTCACTAACGGACTCTATAAGGTCATACCTAAAACCCATGAATAGTCTCAACCTTGGAACGCATCCCAAACAGGCTTCTCGAGGCTTTAAACCCCATTTTGACCTATCAAACGATCTCTGATCGACCCAAAATTACCACCATGGATCCGGATCGTCAAAACCTTTAGAATAGTATTGGTACTACCTTGAGATTTGTGCCTACGCACCCTCACACATCGGTCAACAAAAACGTTAACACTGGTCAACTCTGACGTCAACTAGTCAACGATCAAAGTCAACACTGACGTCATCTCTGACAGGTTCTGACAGTGCCACGTGTCAGCCATCCACTGGTCCATGTCACTGACATGTAAGTGACACGTGGTAGCACCTGATTGGGCCACGACATTGACATGTCAGTGCTGACTAGGCACTAACATGACATGTGTAGATCTCCTATTGGGCCACTTTTCCTGACATATGACACTTGTCAGTTTGACATGGCAGGTCTAATATGATGATGTCACCAGATGACGTCATCTTGTCTTCTTCCTTTGTCTGGGTCAACTGTTTCTGCACCAAAATTCTCCCCGTTTCTTCCTAACTGGTCGTCTAATCCCCATGAATTGATCTATCTAATTAAAACCATGAAAACTGAGCTAAATCATTCCCTAGAACACTTCCTAACCAACCCAAACAATCAATAGACGTCAAAACACGATTTTCTTGGGTACAATCATCCTGACCATTCATACAAGAAAATGAATGTTCCCTGAACGGTACCCCAATTCTCAACAACCACAACTACATCCACCCTCGATGGTAGTGTCCGCCACAATCTCGTGCCAACCCAACCACTAGACATCGTTATCGAGACTCCGCATCCAAGCGTCAACACTACTAATTGGCCCACCCCAGGACCCCAAATATCATCTCAAAATGGTACTCATGAATCGAATTCCATCATTTTTCTTAGTGTCAGACCATTCAATTTTCCATAGTCTCAACTAGAGTCGTCCACTAGGTCATCCATGACCTCATCTGCTCTCTCTAGCACAATCTCCAATCCGACCTGACCTAACATTTTCGTTGAACGGTTAAAATTTCAGAATAACGTCATATACAACCCTACTAGTTAATCCAGATTTTTTTTTCCTGATCATTCAACGGTCATTACTCAAATAAGTTGTCGTATCCGACCATAAAGATAATGTCACATCCAACCCTCATCGGGTCTAATCACACTAATTCACAGTGTATCGCTTTACGTTTGGCCCGAAATATTTCCACTAACTCCCCTACTATTACCATAACGACCAGGTTGATAACGGGCTGATTCCACGGAGAGACATCACATCCTCGACCTACGCGTACCACAAGAGCAAACTGTGCTCTGATACCACCTTGACACGACCCATCTCAATCCCCTAGGATTAACGCGGGATATGTCAGACAAGGGATAACTCAAAACCTCAGCTTGTTCGGGGCTTCCAGAGTGCGCCAGGATCAGTGGAGGAGTGTGATTCTCGGTCTCTGCTACAGCCCGCATCCGCGATCAACCTGAACGGCATTAAAAACTATTAAAAGATTTGAGTGGAAGAAAAAGAAATAATTTAATAAAACACATTTCACAAAAAAATGTTTATACCCTTCACTAAAAAGCATGCACGCACTCGAAAATCAGTAATCAACCCATTTACTTTAATTAAATCATTAGGGCCTTAGCCCAACATCATAAATCCAAAGTATGTGGGAACTGAGGCCAAAAACAATCATCATTAAATAACCAATTTATCAAAACACAATGTAACCAATCCTCGGCATCCCTGATGCCTAATTAATACCATTGTCACGGTTTTCCAAACTACGTGTGCTCCTCCAGGTCTCAATCCCGAATCTCCCTAAAGTACACCCATGTCAATGACCCGCAGATCGATGACCCTCCCTGGGGGGTATTATCCATAATTGCACTCCTGATCATGAGCTGCGCCTCGGAGTATGCCTTCTCAGGTAGTGCACTATGATTACTCCGGGATACTACGAGTCGTTCGGAGGAGACAACCAACCACTGCAGGATACTACATGACGTCTGGAGGGCAACCACTCTAGAGGATGGTATATGGAAAACATTTCATAAATCATCTCAAATCGTTCAAAGGGCCTATGACCGGGATTTCCATAAAATCATCGTAAATCCACAAATGGGTCTCGTGCCTGAAGTATAACTTTCATAAACCATTTCCACAATTCCAATTTCCAATTTCAAGGGACTTAGCCTGAAATTCCATTTCATAAACCAAGTGGGCTTCAACCCCGATATCCTAACCAATTAGGCCACCAGCCCGACGTCTCATTAAATCAAATGGACACCAAGTCTGAAAGTTCATAAATCAAATGGGTCTCAAGCCCGGTTCCATATTTCCAAATATGAAATTATAGCATTTAACCATTAATAAAACCACAATCACGTAGAAACACAGTATAAAACCATAAACTTTGAAATACGTGCATACTTAATACCATAATCAAATCCATCATAAATCACATATTTAAAACATATAAAATAGTTATGCATGCATCAATTTAGAAATCAATGTCCACTCACAGACCGTCCTAACTGCTGCCTCGATACACGTGTCATAAGTCTTCTGGGGCAAAATCACCATCATCGGAACATCTGGACCTGTCCAAATCACATCCAAAAGGCACTAATAAACTATACAAGTCTATAGGATAAAACCCCAAAACTCTCGGAAAAGTCAACATGTCCTGGACACGTTTCCTAAGGTGAAAAACCTCAATTTGACTAACTTAACGATCTCCGATCGACCCGAAACCACCATCATTGGATTTGAAGTGTCGAAACCTTTAAATCACACTGAGCCCACGCGCCTGGTCAATCCAAAATTCAACTCTAAAAGTCAACGCTGACGTCATGTTGTCGTCAGCACTGACAACTCTAAAAGTGCCATGTGTCGAGTTCCTATTGGTCCTTATCTGACATTATTAGACCTAAAATGATGACATCACCCTGATGACATCATCGCTGACATCATCACGTCATCCCTATCCTTCGACGGGTCCTGCAACCGGGTAGCACAATACCCGCGACCCGACCTGGTTCCCATTTCTTCGATTCTCAACCAAAATCGATGGGATTTCTTCCTACAAACTCGTCCCACTATCCTTAATCGATCTATGACCTTGAAAACATGAAATCGAACTGTAAACTTACCCTTTGGATCCAAGAACAGTGAGCCCAGATTCCTCTATCGAGTTCCCTCGATTCTGGCCATCTTTGGCTTCGATACCAGGCCCACTGAGTTCGTATAGACCTTAGGAACATCATCCCAATCACCAAATCGATCAACAATCAACAAAACTAATTCCACCATTTTGACCCAAAAATAGAGCTCATGGGTTTGGGCTTACCTCGCCGTCGTTGCTCCGTCGTGGTCACCGTCGTGATCGTCTCATCTTCCCTTTTCCATTTTCCTTCATAGGCCACCAGCATTTGACAAGGTTTAGGGGGGTGTTGCATGGGATGAGTTCATGGGTTTCGGTTTTTCACTCACCTCCGCCGTGACCGTGGCTGCTCAGCCTCTTTCCAAACTCTCTGGTTCACTCTCACTCACTCACTTACACGTCTAGTTGATGAAGATGAAGATAATGGAAGAATAGAAGGGTGAGGTGGTATGGGTTTGTGTGCTTGTATGTTTGAGTTAGGAAGAAGATGAAGATGATACACGGGAAAGGAAGAGAGATGTGAGGGCAGATAAAATATATTTTAATAGAAAATTACCCAATCAAAACTAGATCCCATTTTTAAGGAAACCCACCAATGGGATGAGTGACACTTGTCACTGTCACTCATTCAAGGGCCACACAGTTAATTAATCAACCAATCATAATTAAGTATTATTTAATTGGAATCCCGAGGCACTAATTAAATCGATTTCGATCATGTGACCATAACTTCCCCGTTCGACGTCCGATTTTGACGTGCCTCCTGTCTACGAACTCGTGATGTCCCGATCTACGTCACAGTCATCGGTCCTCGTATGTTTGACTCCCCGGGTCAAAAGTCAACATTTTTCCCAACTTCAAGGGTAAAATTTTCAGGACCCACCCCTAATCCCCCGGGATTAAGGGCTAAATCCCGATCCCGTCTAACTTACGCATGACACAAAAGCTAAACTGACGTCCAACTTTCATGTGACACGTAAGTCGGACAAGGGATTCTCGATCCGACCGTCCAAAAACTTCCGAACTTCCCAGCGCGTACAAAGTCTACTGTGGGTCGTACGTGTGATGTCTGCATCTCTCTTGACCAACAGCCCACGCCGCAACAACCTGGAGGATATTGAAAACACGAAAAGACTGTGAGTGGACAAAAATACAGTAGAAGTTTAAAAACATTTCATAAAACAATGACATTTATGCCCTCTGTTTCAAAACCAATGCATGCATATCAATTTCATGTCATAAAACCATTCAATATTCCGATTAAACAAACCATATAAGATAACCAAACCCAAATTCCTTTTTCCAAATCCCGGGCCTCAGCCCAAATCCACCGAAAACCATTTCATCCGGGCCACTACCCAAAACATCAGAAAACCTTGTTGAAAACCATCTCATTTTCCCATTCACCGAACCTGCTGGATCTATCCGAGTCTTTAAACTCCCGAGTCTTTAAACTCAATCCAGGCCTCAATATAATTCGAGTCTTTAAACTCCCGAGTCTTTAAACTCAATCCGGGTCTTTAAACCCAATCCGGGCCCGTCCCCCGTCAATCACAATATCCGGGTCTTTAAACCCAATAACCAGATCCAGCAAATCCAATCCAAAAACGTTTGAAAACCATTCGAAATCAATATCCAAACCCTAATCCGAAACCACTGGTCCGAAGCCCTTCCAGCATCCAGAACCGTCATTCCGAATCCAAATCCAGAATCATATCCACCTCATTTCCAGATCCGAGTCTGCAACCATCATTCTGTAAGCCGAAATCCGGAATAACCATTCCGAACCCAAACCCGGAATCCAGTTCCAAGTCCCGAATTGAATCCCGAATCGTCATCCGGAATTCCGATTCACAAACACGAAATCACATTTCTCCAAAACCACTTTTGAACTGGGCTTCAAGCCCGAAAACCCTTTTCCGAAATCCTTTTGCTTTCTTTGAAATCAATTTGTATTTCAAATCCCGAAATCAAATCATTAAAACCAAGTTCAAATCACGATATCCATCAAATCTCGTAAAACGTGAAATTCTGTAGTTTCCTCGAAAAACGTGCACAAACCGTAAACCATCACAATCATAAACCAAATCATAGAATCAAGTATAGAAAACATATTAAAACATATATGCATGCATCAAGAGTTAGAAAGCAAAGTCCACTCACAGACCATTTCGGCGTCGCTTCGATACCCGCGCACTTGCACCGTCCCTGGTCATTCCGCTATCCTCGGCTTTCTCGAACCTGTCCAGAGTCACCAAAACGAGTCACTAACACGTCTACCAAGATTCTCCTAATTCCCCACAAAATTCCCCGGGTTCTATACGTAACGAACCGAGACCCTAAACCTTCGACCACTTAAAACTAACCCGAGACGACAACCGATTGTCCCGAAACTTGTCCCAATAGAACAACATTTAGACCAAAAACCTAGTTGGAAGGTTCCCCGAAAAATTCCCCACGCGCCATCCAAAGCGGCTGCGCGTGGGCCTCACGCGCCTACACACAAAGTACTGTTCATCGGCTTCCTCAGCCGTTCGACCTGTCTGAACCGACGAGGGCGGTTCTTCGCCGTTTTCCATCCATTTTCACTCCTTTTGATCCCCCTAGTTTCGTCCTTGTCTAGGTAGTTGATTCCACTAATTAATTCATGACAATCACTACACAAACCTAACAACCAAAGCTCGAAGAAAACCCAGAAATGTCGAGTTTCTGTCTCCGGCCACCGTAGGTCTCTAGGTCGATGCCTAAGGTTCCCAACACCTTCCTAGAGATACTAGGGTCACTAGAAACCGTCAACACTCCTCCAAACGTCACAACTTTCAAATTGACGCAAACGATAAAAACAGAGAACTGTACAAGCTTACCCGGCCACCAGGTCTTCCCCCCGTCACGGCTTCACAACCAAACGATTCCTAGGGACCTACTGAGTCGACTAGAACTTACCAAACACCTCGACTCAGCCCCAAGTCTCACGACCAAACGTTTGAATCAAAACGAAAAAACAGAGCACCCAAAAGGGATTGAGGAATTACCTGTGTCCCGGCCGCCACCGTGAGCTCCGTCGTGTCTACTCGACTCCCCTCAGGCCTCTCGACACCACCACGGGTTCAATTTGATGGTTTGGTCACTGGAAGTGAACAACCGTGCACGGTGGTCCTCTGTCCTGTTCTTCCTGGTTTTCCTCACTTCACACACACACTCCTCGACTCTCAATCCCTCTCAACCAGTCCCTGCACTCTCAACCTCCCTCTGATCACACTCACACACTCACAAGACTCACACCTCCTTGCAATTTGATCGATTCCTCACTCAATCTCAGTCTCTGTTTTTCTCCTCAGTGCACGGGTTAAACAAGCCCAAACACAATTAAACTGAAAGATGAAAGTGGCTAGAAGCCACTGGAATGTGGCCAGGTGTCACACACCTAATGGACCCCTCCCAAAAATATCCAATTTACTCTGTCCACTTGTCCTTATCAGATTGGCACAATTCCCAATGTGCCAAAAAAGACCAAAATGCCCCTTTTTGTTCCATTTTACGGTTTTATCCCTCACGTTCTAGACCCGGATCTCGCTCGTCCGACGTCCGATGAAAGCATGCCGCCTATCATTGAACTCAGGACGACGAGACCTACCTAACTGTCCTCGGTCTACGTGCAAAAACCTTGTTGTACAAAAAGTCAACTTTTCCCCCCTTTTTAAACCAAATTACGGTAATGCCCTCAACCTTCCGAACATCATAACTTCCTCCTCGGATGTCGGAATCGGGCGTGCCACCTGTCTACGGACTCGTGACGTCCCGAACTACGTCACGGTCATCGATTAATGCCCAATTGACCGCCCGAACTAAAAGTCAACTTTTTGCCCAAATTAGGGGCAAAATCGTCATTCTGCGCCCAAGGTCCAAAAGTAACCAACTAACCACCAATAACTCAGCTAATCCGTCACTAATCACTTCGCTAATCCAGACTCCCGGGACGGGTTGTTACAAAAATAGTCATTTTACACCGTCCGTCTGAATTCTCTCGACTAATCCTTGATTAGTCATGTTAATCCATAATTAATTAATATTTAATCCCGATATTCGGGATGGGTCGTTACATAAACCATTCGGATCAAAATTTAACTTTTTGTCCATTTTCAAGGGCAAAATCATCATTTTACACCGACCGTCCGAACAATCATGGACTAATCCCCGATTAGTCCCGATAATCCTCAATTAGTCCTTAATTAATCATGTAAACTCGGGACGGGTTGTTACAGTTCTCCACAGCCTGGCGAGTCGAGTGGTATTAAACTCAGAGTGGGGCAGCCACGGTGGTGAAGCAATTGAGCCCCGCGACGGAGCTGGGGATTTGCGGTTGTGTGTCTGGCCTAATTCCATATTGGTTCATGAAATTGGATATATATGAGTTCCTGAAGGTAAATAAAATGGATTTGATCAGTCGAATGGAATTTATAGACGAGATTCGAAGGAAATTAGAAAACGGGTTGCGGTTATCCGTTTAAAGTAATCGGGTTAACCCGCGAACCTGGCTGGAGGTTGCAAGCGAGTGCGCCTGCGACTGTACCTGTAGGCGCGTGAGGCCCATGCGCAGAGGGTCAAGGCGAAACTTGCGGGCTTGTAGGGCTTTTTGGTGGTCTTCCCAACACGGAAGTTTTCCTCTCTACCTTGTGGTTTTAATGATATAAATATTGTTATGGTTAGACTTCATTTAACTGTAGTTCTAATGTTAATATTTATTAACTATGATTTCTGATTATGTATGAACCTCCTCGAATTTCGGGAGTTTGGTAAGAGCTTTATGATGTTAAAGGGATTGGAATATTATGTTTAAAGTGTTATGATGGCAGGATTAAGTTCAAGATGATCTGGACACCGGTTTAAGCGTCGAAAGTAACTAAGGTTTACCCCTTCGACACTCTGGGGTTAGTGGGTTAGATGTGGGCGGTAGCCCTACGAGGACGGATTCTATTTGATTCATATTTGAGAAATGCATATCCCTTGTTTGATAAATTGTGGTTCAGGGCATTTCGGGTACATTGACGAAACATCAAACAGGACTAGGATCAGATACAATTATTAAAGTCCCTTCAGAGTGGGTCCTATCAAGCTTAGTCCTTGGGCAAGCCTTTGTCCGGACCATAATTAATGAGTTAGAAGATGATGTACATGTGAGGGCAAGAAACTACCTTGCCCAGTTCAAAATCGGTGCGTTAGTTATGCTCTAATTTACTCAAAAACCTTTAATTAATATAATTAAAAGTAAAACATCCCTTGTTAATTGATTTTTTGATCACAACTCCTTGAGAGTTAAAATTAGAACCTAAGGTATCAATTTTACCCTTCCTTACATAACAAACGATACATACTGCTCAAACTTCTCTTAGACACTCAGAAGTCTCTTAGAAACATCGAATTCCTTTTTCTTTTCGAGATCAGATGTTCACTATGCCCCACCCTATTTCACGATGAAGCCATGAAGTTGTGAATAGCGTTCCGAAGTTGAAAAATCCCTTTTATTTTTTCAATAGATAGAAAAGCTCAAGATCGAGGTCGAGATCGGAAGTGATGACATGATGAGCTAATAAAGCGATCGGCTAAGAGGTCAGTTTTCATGATGAATTGAGATAATTTTGGTTATCCATGTTCTTCAATTAAGATAATTATTTAGGAATTTGAGGTTACTAGATTTGCTTTTGTAATATTTTCACCTTTGATTTTATTAGAGGAGACGATGCCGGGAGGTGATTTTATGGTTAATATAATGCTTGAAACAACATCCATTACTCTTTGTTGTATATAGAAAACTCTTTTAAAAGATTTCTGCATATACTTTAGGAGGCATCTTTTTCTTATTTGCTCTATCGCAAGAAATCTCTCTTCGATAAGCCGTGTTCAGTTGGTTGCTACATTGAGCGACTTAGCTACTGCATCATCTTTCGTTATTAATTCGAGGGCAAATTACATTTTATTATCATGTAATTTACATTTTATAACAAATTCATATTTAAATTTTCAAATGTTACAATTTTTACCTTGAACATTTCAAATTGTTACACTTTGACCCTTCTATTAAAATTTCTGTCAAATTTGAAATGAGACCTACAATTTTAAATAATAAAATATTAATTTAAATTTATAAAAATTATATAATTTTAAAAAATCCAAAAATATTACTTTTAGGTAATAAAATTTTTAAAAATGTGCAAATGTACAAAAAAAATTTAAAATTATAAAAAAAATCTAAAAAAAAATATTTATAAGTAAAAGTAATTTGTCTCTCTCCATCATCTTTATTTTTGTTTTCTAAGGCCTTATTTCACAAAAACAAAATTAAAAAATTTTAAAAATTATTTATGGAGAGTCAAATTAATTACTTTCATACATAAATAATTTTTTTTTTGTAAATTTTTTAATTTTTATTATCGGAAAGTAAATGTTTCGGATTTTTTTTAAAATAAATAATTTTTTTATAAATTTAAATTAATATTTTATTGTTTAAAATTATGAGTCCCATTTTAGATTTGACAAAAAATTTAACAAAAAGGTTAAATTGTAACGATTTGAAGAGTTCAAGGTGGAGTATTTGAAAATTTAGGTATGAATCTGTTATAAGGTGTAAATCATAAGATAATAAAGTGTAATTTGCCCTTAGTTTAAACTCAAACCTCACTAGTGGCTTAATTTGAACCTTAATCATCATTTGTCTATGGAATATTAATTTATTCCTTTCGTAGGATAAAGTTACTGAACGACAATTATATGTATGTTTTATCAATCAGATTGCCTAATGTGTAAATTATTCTGATGTTCTCATTTTTTGTTATATAGAGTTATGGAAATTTTAAAAGTTTTTAAGTATACCTACTGTTGAGATGCTGTAATGTTGAGTTTATCAGAAATCCTACGTACGTTGATTTGTGTGATGCATTGCTGCTAAGATTTAAGACGAAACCTATAAGTTTTATTTTGATATATTCTATACTAGATGAGCAAAACGTTCTGCTTGAGTGTGATATGGATGTGAGGATCATGTTCATGTTATCATCAGTCCACAAATTGATTTTATAGATATATCTATGAAGGATAAATCTCATGATAATTGGATTCTTGTTGTGAAGGATACAATTATCAAGGGGAACAGAGCTTCATCTTTAAGAGATAGAAGTGCGAGTAGTGATGAAGAAAATGCCTATTTGGGGAAATATAGGTGTCTTGAAGGTAAGAAGCTTTTGGTCAGTGAGTGGTAGGGATATATTCAAGATATAGGGAGTGTTTGCAGAAGGATATAGATGGTTATGAATGGCGTGTTTATGCATCCTTAAATACCATCAACTGTTGTGAAGAATTTAGGGATGGAGTGAATTAGAGGAGGTAGAGAAAGAAATGTTCTTCTTGAATAATGAGAGAGTCTCATACAAGACTAATTAACCCACTAATATATGGTTATGGTTAATATAAGTACAATTACCTATCTACCCCTTGTACCCATTTACATAAATAGACATATCACTTAATACAATTTACAACACTCCCCCTTGTATATTTCATGTAATGGTGTCGCTGGACTAAACACCTATGTGTTGAATCGTTAAAACCTTGTCAGGTGATAAAAACTCTATGGGACAAAAATAACCCTGGTCGAAGAAAAGAGTGCAATGCGCGTGTAAACGATCACATCAGAATCTTCTGAGGTAGCTGATGTCGTCTCTTCTGGAATAAAGGTAGATAGTCCGCCTTTGAGATAAAATGCATTAGTGTTGCTCCACCAAAAACCTTGCCCGGTAAACCCAGTGGGAAAAAACCCGTGGTCGAAGGGAAAAGATGTGCAAATGCATATGAGCCAAATCATGGTATCTTCAGGATGCATTATTAGCGGGGTGATCATACCAAAATGTGCCTCATTAAAACCTAGCCAGGTAACAAAACCCAATAGGACAAAATAACCCTAGTCGTAGGACAAAAGAGTACACGATGTTCATGTGAGTATACTTCGGGATACTCAGTATACTTCTGGATACTTGGTATACTTCAGGATACTCCTCCTGATCTTGACTCCTCCTGAAAACTACAAATTAGGTAGATCAGCCAGTCTACGTAAACCAATACCTCGCACATGTTGTTGGAATATGGCCTTTGGTAATGACTTAGTGAACAAGTCTGCATGATTATTTTGAGATCGTATTGGCTTGATCTCAATCTTCCGATGTTCTTGCTATTGTTGGTTAAAGAAGAACTTCGGTGAAATATGTTTGGTGTTGTCTCCCTTAATGAAACCGGTCTTCATCTGCTCTATGCAGGCAGCATTATCTTCGTAGATAACTGTCGGTTCATTATGGATGGAATTCAGTCCACATGTACTTCGAATATGCCCAGTAATAGCTCTTAGCCATATGCATTCACGAACTGCTTCGTGTAGGGCTAAAATCTCTGCATGATTCGAAGACGTAGTAACAAGGGTCTGTTTCGTAGACCTCCAAGATATTTCTGTGTTCCCAATGGTAAAGACATAACCAGATTGGGAACGTGCCTTGTGTGGGTCTGATAGGTAACCTGCATCAGCATACCCAACGAGGCGTGCATCATTTCGAGGACCAAGAAGGTTTGATTCATTCCTCGATGCATAGGGATAGATGTAATGACCCGTCCCAAATTCTGAGATTAGATTAGTGACTAATCACGATTAGTGAGACTAATCCGTGATTAGTAGGGCGAAATCGGACGAACGATGCAAAATGACCGTTTTGCCCCTGATCGTGGCAAAATGTTGACTTTTCGATCGGGCGGTCAAATGGACTTTGACCGATGACCGTGACGTAGTTCGTGATGTCACGAGTTCATAGACAGGTGGCACGTTCAATTCCGACATTCGAGGAAGAAGTTATGACGTGCGAAAGTTTAGGGACATTTTGGTAATTTTGGTTAAATGGGGTCAAATGTTGACTTTTTGACCAAGAGGTCTGATGGCCGAGGGCCAAAGACCGTTGCGTAGATAAGGAGGATACGAATCCATAGATAGGCGGCACGTCGAATTCGGACGTTCGACGGCGAAGTTACGGTTCACGGAAGTTCAAGTGCACTATTGCACGAATTACGAAACAAGTTAACTTTTGGACTTTTGTGGGGCCCAGATATTTATGGAGGCCCAATGGATGAGTGACAAGTGTCACCCATCCATTGCACAGCCCACACATATTCATGCATCGACCATCCATTCCATTTCTTCATTCAAACACACACACCCCTCCCATTACCCGATCTCACCATTTCTCCATCTTTGTGCAACCCAAAACCAATACCACCTTCAACCCATGACCAGGCAGAGGACCATGGAGATTGAGGGAGCTGAGGTGGCCGGCCTAAAGGCCTGAACCGCCGCCCACGGCGGTGAGAGGAGGAGAAAACCCGCACGAGGTTTGGGAGTCCCGGTGATGACGATTGACCCGAGAGACGATTATGGCATGCGTATTGAGGCGCGGCTTCGGACGGTCTGTGAGTGGACCTTTTTTTCTAAATTGGTGCATGCATAAATGTTTATTATATGTTTTAAATACTTGTTTGTGATGCCATGAGTGCATTTGGATGTGTGGTTACGTATAGGCACGTATTTCGAGGTTTCGGCCCTATACGGTGCCTATATGGGGCTGTATGTTTTTATTGGTCTAAATGTAATGGTTTTGGATTTCCAAATGGATTATGAATATGATTTTATGATGTTTATTTGGATGCTTGCACGTAAATCGAGGTTTTTCGGTTTTACACTGATTTTCCATTCTTGTGGTTTTGGATATGATTTCATGAAATGATTTTGGATTTGAAAAGGTAATTCTCGGACTTGAGGTCCATTTGATTTACGGAATCGGGCCGGAGGCCTAGTTGGTTTACAATTCGGACCGGAGGTCCAGTTGCTATGTGGATTCGGGCCTAGCGCCCAATTATGTGTTACAAATGGTTTTTATGGGTCATGACGGTTTATGGGAATCGACATGAACCCTTGAAATGGATTTACGGGTCATGACGGTTTATGGGAACCGGCATGAACCCATGAAAGGATTTTATGGTTCATGACGGCTTATGGGGGCCGGGCATGAATCCTTGAAAGGTTTTAAGAATGATTTCAAAAAGGTTTTTCATATTCCATCCTTTATATATGATTGTCTCCTCCGGGGAGGGTCGTTGGCCTGGGTGGACCTCGGAGTAGTCACGGAGCACTGACTGAGTGGAGTCGCCCCCCAGTTGGGTTCCTTACTCTCAGGATGGGCATGGTTCGTTACCTCCAGGGAGGGTCATTGATCTACGGACATTGACCTGGGTGGACCCTGGAGAGACTTGGGTTTGAGACCCCGGTTAGCACACGTGTAGCTTTATTTTACCGTGACAGGTTCTGGATATGAATATAATGGATAAACGTGATTTCAATTGGTTTGGAAAATTGTGTTTATAATGATAAATGGATTTGGGCTGAGATCCCACATATGTTTACTATGTTCTGGTTTTCTGTAAATTGGTTTTGGGCAGGAGCCCGTAGAACTTGTATTTACGGAACTTGGGGTTGTGACCCTATTTATGGATGTTTTAACATATATGATTGGATAAATGGTTTTACTATGCATGCATGCTTTTTAGTGGAGGGTATAAAGGTCTTTGATGAAATGTTTTTATAAATTCTTTATTTTTGTCCACTCACAGTCTTTCTGTTTTAATACCCTTCAGGTTGACATCGGATGTGGACTGTAGCAGAGACCGAGATATCACATACCTCCTCCGGATCCTGGCGTACTCTGATAGCCCGGGAGGGCAAAGGTCGGAAATATCCCTTATCTGACACTTCGTGTCAGACGGGAGCAGGGTCATCCCGCACTAATCCCGGTGGGGGGGGGGGGGGGGAGTGGGATGGGTCCTGTCAATAGAATAAGCTCATATTCATTGTACCTCTAAGGTATCAAAAGATATCTTTTATGCCATTCCAGTGGTGGTGTGTTGGCGTAGAGCTCAATCTAGCTAGAAAATTTATAGCGAATGAAATGTCTGGTCTAGTGCATTGAGCCAATTACAATAGTGCGCCTATTGCACTTAGATATGGCACTTATGGTGTCAATATCCCTTCGTTGTCATCTGCTGGACGAAACGGGTCCTTTTTAGCATCTAGACTTCAGACGATCATGGGCGTGCTTGAAGGTTTTGCTTTATCCTCATTAAAGCGTCTCAACATCTTCTGGATGTAATTCGATTGATGGACCAAAATTCCATCTGCACGGTGCTCGAGCTCCAGGCCGAGACAAAAGTGTGTTCTCCCAAGATCCTCCATTTCAAATTCTAACTTCAGGTGCTTAGCGGTTTCTTGGATCTCTTCAGGAGTACCAATCAGATTCATGTCATCGGCATAAACTGCCACTATAGCGAACCCGGAACTTGTTTTCTTAACAAACACGCATGGACACAGTTCATTATTAACATATCCCAATCTGATCAAATATTCACTTAGACAGTTATACCATATCCGTCCGGATTGTTTCAATCCATAAAGTGAACGCCTCCCTCGAATACATATAAATCATCGATGATAATATCATTCTGATTCCCTATCTCACATAAGCATGCATGATTTACCGTGATCTTTTTATTCTCGGGAGTGGGTTCAAACGTTGAGGCGTCCCCCAACATCGTCTCTTCTAAGACAGACCCATAATTCGGAATTATCTCATGAGATGGATCAGATGATATTGTGAAGGGATTCAATTGTGCCAAATATCCTCTTCTAGGGATAAGAATCTTTCGAACCTATTAGTCTAACTCACTTCTGGGTAGGGACATTTGACTGGTTAGTCGCCATGGTCGTACCTTGTCCGTCTGGGACGACACGTCCTACTGGGACGTCTATCCTTGCAGGCATGTTTGCAGCATGTATATGTGATCTCGTCACTTTAGCTAGATTAGAGAAAGCGTCTGCCATATTATTAGCTACACTCTGTAAATCTAGAATTCTCCGCACTATTTTCTTATTTTGTGCATTCGAAGATGAAGATGAGACATAGTGGGGACATTCCACGTTAATTCACGTCGTTCTTCAGGAACATTTTACGTTCTTATCTCCCCTTAACGACGGGAAGATTGTCTCATCAAAGTGACTATCCACAATATTGTGGGAATGAGATCGCCTGTCAAGGACTCTAAATAGCGTATAATGAAGAGAGATGCATAACCGACATGTATGCCCCTCCTTTGTTGAGGTCCCATATGTGTACATTGTGGCGAAACAATTGGCACGTAACTGCACACCCAGAAATGCGTAAGTACGAAACATCTGGTTCATACCCAGTCACCAGTTGTAACACAGAATATCGTTGGGTGACATTGACCTCAACTGGACCAATATTACTGCATGCAAAATTGCATTGCCCCCGCTAGAAACTAGAAACTTGGTGCACATTACCAAGGTGAATTAGTGTTTCAACAAGACCATTATAGGTGTGAACATGAGGAACCAAATGTTCATCAGCAATCCTAAGGGGCATGCAATAGTCATCGAAGTATGTCGATGTAAACTCTCCGGTATTAACGAGTCTTATAGACTATATAAGAGAATCCGGGTGGTGTGACCCTCAATGTAATGATTTGAGCTAAGAGTCTAGCAAACGCAGTATGCGTGTGGAAAAAAGTGTAGCATGTGACCACTTTGTCAGTATCTCAACCTGAACCATGAAAGTTTTCAGAATGGTCCGCATGGTGGTTGGAAAGTCCACGAAATTTCCATTGTATTATGTACAAGAAAATGGTGGAGTCTTAACTCATCTTTGCATATAATTGTCTAATATTCGGTTTCTGCTAACGAGCAAACTTGGCATAATGTCTCATTTAACACAAAGGTGTTTATGAGTAAGAGGATGCCCGTGCAATATATTGAGGATACGGCACATCATTACTCTGACCTAGGTGTCCAAACCCGTCATGTGATAATGAGCAATTGCTCGCACTAGTTAGCTTCTGGCTAACTTTTAGCTAGCTTCAGGCTAGTTTCTCCAGTGTATACTTCTGGTCATACTGATTGGAGGTTATCCAAAGATATTCCACTTTCTTGTCATTAGTATTTTCAATGTGATAACCGTTGACTCGAATATCCGTAAATCTCGACAATGTTCTTCTGGAACTTTGGAGAATATAGAATCTTATTGATGGTAATTCAGTACCATTCAACAATGTTCTTTGGTTATATCTCTCGGAGGATAACAATGTCAGCCAGATAATAAACGTCCCCAAAAAAATATACATATTTATAGATTTAATTCAATGGGTCACATGCATGAGAATAAGTGTTTGAATTGAATTAAATCATATTCGAGTGAGGAAAAAAAACACATGTTCCAAATGATATTTATACATGGATTTGAAATCCTTAGAATGGATGATGGGTCATTCATGTCTTGCTTCAGGTAAGAAATTGTCCCTATAGTGGTTAAACTGCTCTTCTAGAGTCTATATAAGGGACAAATCATTGCATTTAATGCTTTGAGAAAACTCATCCATAAGCAGCAAATAAGAACTTCAAATTCTAACAAATGGTATGATAAATCAGATTTAAAATGTAAAATCTACTTGTTTTATCATGTCGAGTGAATTCATGAAGGAATCTGCAGGTCCTTTTTTTCTTAATTTTGCCGAAACTACGGGTTCGGTGATTAGTATGGACTATGAGCTCATTTATAAATCGCTAGTTTATTGATGAACATCTAATTCATTTAAACACATACATTTTCTAAATAAAATAAATATATAAATTTAAAAATATGAAACAATGTAATTAAATAGCACATAATAATAGTTTGAATGAATGCTTCTAGCATAAGATGATTTCGTAGGTTAAATAAATACTTTGGGCATAAAGTTTAAATAAATTGACATAATGCTTTGGGCATTAAGATCCATGCTTCAAACACATGCAGGATCTTCACGGACCACCAGAGTTTGAAGTATCTCTTTACTCAGAGAGAGCTGAATCTGAGACAACGCCGATGGTTAGAGTTGATTAAGGACTATGATTGCACCATCGAGTATCACCCGGGGAAGGCTAATGTGGTAGCCGATGCCCTGAGTAGGAAGTCGGCTAGCTCTTTGTCACATTTGAGGATGGTTCAGTTGCCTTTGTTGGTTGAACTCCGTATGATTGGAGTGGGTTTGATTGTTGATAGTCAGGGAGCGTTACTAGCGAGTTTCCATGTGTGACCTGTCTAGGTTGATCAGATTATCGATGCTCAGTTTCAGGACCCTGTTTTGGGCATCTTTCAGATTGAGGTTGAGGCTAGAGAGAGACAGGATTTTGGGATTCGCGAGGATGGAGCCTTGGTAAAAGAAGGACGGTTGTGTGTACCTGAGGACGAAGCACTGAAGAAGACGATCCTTGATGAGGCTCACTGTTCAGCCTATACGATGCATCCTGGAGGGACCAAGATGTATCGTACGCTTCGGGAGTATTACTGGTGGTCAAGTATGAATCGTGAGATTGCCGAGTACGTCAGTAAATGCTTGATTTTTCAACAGGTGAAAGCCGAACGACAGAGACCCTACAGAGCAATGTAACCTCTGCCGATCCCATAGTGGAAATGGGATCATCTGACGATGGACTTCGTGTTTAAGCTTCCCAGGACGCCTAAGGGACATGATGGCGTATGGGTGATGATGGATAGGCTCACGAAGTCAGCTCATTTCCTGCCAGTGCAAAAGAATTTCAGGATGACACAGTTTGCTCAGTTGTTTATTGATGAGATCATCTGATTGCACGGTACTCCAGAATCAATAGTTTCCGACAGAGACCCGAGGTTTACTTCACGGTTTTGGCAGAGTCTACAAGAGGCTTTTGGAACGAAGCTACGTTTCAGCACTGCTTTTCATCTTCAGACCTACGGTCAGTCTGAGCGGACCATTCAGATTTTGGAGGACATGATGCGAGCCTGGGTTTTACAATTTCAAGGTACTTGGGAATCGCATCTAGCATTGATGGAGTTTACTTATAACAACAGTTATCAGGCAAGCATTGGGATGACCCCTTAAAAAGCTTTGTACGGACGGCAGTGCAGAACCTCGTTATGTTGGACGGACGTGGCTGAAAGGAAGTTGACTAGATCCGAGTTGGTGGAACTGACAACAGAGAAAGTCAAACTCATCAGAGATAGGCTCAAGGCAGCCCAAGACAGACAAAAGAGCTATGTGGACCATCAGATTAGAGATCTTGAGTTTGCGGTCGAAGATTGGGTATTTCTGAACCTATCTCCGTGGAAAGGTATAGTGAGATTTGGCAGGTGGGGAAAGTTGAGCCCTCGTTTCATCGGACTATACGAGATTGTTGAGAGGATTGGCCAGGTTGCTTACAGATTAGCACTACCTCCAGAACTTTCTAAAGTCCACGATGTATTCCACATGTCGATGCTACGGAAGTATATGTATGATGCTTCTCATTTACTAGAAGAGCAACCCCTCGAACTCAGAGAAGACTTAAACTTTGAAGAACAGCTGGTACAGATTTTGGATCGAAAAGATAAGATGCTACGTCGGAAGACCATTCCCCTATTAAAGGTCCTCTGGAGAAACCAGAATGTGGAGGAAGCCATATGGAAACCCGAGAACCAGATGCGAGAACAGTTTCCATACTTGTTTCATTAAAATTTCGAGACCAAATTTCTTAAGGGGGGGAGGTTGTAATGCCCCGGAAATTCGAAGAATGTAAAACTGTAAAATAATGAATAAAATGGCATTTTTACCCTTATGAATAGTATGATCAAATTGTTGACTTTTTTCTTGGTGGGTCAAATGGACGTTGACCGATGATTGTGACGTAGTTCGGGACGTCACGAGTCCATAGACAGATGGCACGTCCAATTCCGACGATCAGGGAGGAAGTTATGACGTTTGGATGTTCAAGGGAATTTTTGTAATTTGGACGAAAAGGGGGAAAATGTTGACTTTTTGATTGATCACTATTTTTCACGCAATTCGAGGACCATTAGGTAGGTCTCGATGCCATGAGTCCGTAGACAGGCGGCACGCTAAAAATGGACATCGGACGGTTAAGTTACGGGTCTAGAAAGAGAAGAGCATTTTGGTAATTTTGTGCAGAATGGAAAAATAGTAATTTTGCAGGGGGTACTGTTTGAAAACCGTGAGTGATCTGTTCAATGTATTGTTTAACCCTGTTAGTGGCTGGACCAGGGTATTGTTTAATGGCTTTGAGGCAGTGGAGTGTGGTAAGATTTTGGAAACCGTGAGTGATCAAATTGTTTAATGGCTTTGAAAACCGTGATATGATTATGCATGTCACGTTTTAATGATGATTTGATTATGTTTTGTGAAGTAAGATTTTGGGATTTGCATGTGAAATTCGGACATAAGTCCTATTATGACGAAAAGTGATTTCGGAATGGTTTTGCAAAATGGATCATGGTGGATCCTGGATTGTTACGATTTTACGCATGATTTGGGGTTTAAAGACCCGTATGATTGTTGGTCTGGTTTTGGGTTTAAAGACCCGGTTAATTGATGACGGGGCCGGGCCCGGATTGGGTTTAAAGACTCGTGAGGATTGAGTTTAAAGACTCATGAGTTTAAAGACTCGGTTATTGTGATACCCCCCGAGGCCTATTGATTATGTTTTTAGTTTAAAGACTCGTTGATATCCCGGGAAGGCCTGACATATGAGTTTAAAGACTCGGATAGATCCAACGGCTTGATTGTTGATGTTACAATCAGTTTTACATGATTTGGTATGATTGATGTTTCGATGTGATGATTTCTGGATTTTGGGAATATTATATTATTTTATATGATTTTATGGCTGTTTACTGTAACAGTTTCCATATGATTCGTAAAAGGGTTTTCGAATGTTTAGTTATGCTGTTTTCGAATATCTAGTTATGCATACGTGTTGTAAAACTGGAGGGCGAACCCCGATTTCATGAAATTTTTTTCTGGAAACATTTGTTTTCGTCCACTCACAATTTTCTGTTTTTAATACCCTCCAGGTCGTGGTACAAGTTTTGGGGGCTAACGTCGAGGCAGAGGTAGAGGCATAAAGTCTTCCATTGCGGTGTTTTAGTTCACAGAGTAGGATTTTATCCTTATCTTGTTTTGTAATTTATGCTCTGTGAAACTATGGACTTGATGTCCAGTCAGTTGTACTGTTTAATCTCCCTGGTCTGACAATGGGTGTGGTGTAATTTATTTGGTTATTTTAGTCTTTTGTGTTCGATTGTCAGACGGGAGCAGGATGCTTCCTGATTATTGAGGCGATAATCGGGGTGGTTCCTGTCACAAATGGACTTTGACCGATGACCTTGACGTAGTTTGGGACGTCAGGAGTTCATAGACAGGTGGCACGTCCGATTCTGACATCCGAGGAGGAAGTTATGACGTACGGAAGGTTGAGGGTACTTTGGTAATTTTGGTGAAATAGGGGCAATGGTTGACTTTTTGGACGATAATTCACTTTCACGTATTTCGAGGACTGTTAGGAAGGTCTCGAGTCCCTGATTCCAACGACAGGCGGCATGTATCATTTGGAGTTCGGGAAATAGAGTTACAAGTCAGGGATTATGAAGGGCAAAACGGTAATTTGTCCTTGAGGGGGCATTCTGGACATTTCCTGCGTTGGGATTAGTGCCCAATGATTAAGGGACACTTGGCTGCATCAGGTGTGTGTGTCCACCAGGTTTTGGACACCTGGCAGGGTCTGGATGGGTGTAGAAGCCTCAACTGGTTTTAAATTTGTGCACGGTGTGTGTTTGTGGCTTTACAAAAATAGAGGGAAACAGAGAGCTTGAATTGTGAAAACAAGCCAGTTGAACCCTATAACCTTCTTTAACCGTGAGTATTGTTTGAACGGGAAGTTGAGACAAGTAGTGTAAGGGTGGTGGCGTGCACCGTCGTGCACAGTGGTGGTCCAATAGAAAAAGGAACCGTGAGTCCCCTGTTTCTATTCGAAAGAATGAAATTGTAACGACACGTCCCGAATCCCAGAATTAGATTAGTGACTAATCAGGATTAGTGAGGTTAATCCATGATTAGTTGGGCGAAATCGGACGAACGATGCAAAATGACCGTTTTTCTCCTAGGCGTGGGCAAAATGTTGACTTTTCGTTCAGGCGGTCAAATTCCATTTGATCGATGACCCTAACGTAGTTCGGGGCATCACGAGTTCATAGATAGGTGGCACGTTCAATTCTGACATTCGAGGAAGAAGTTATGACGTTCGGAAGTTCAGGGGTATTTTGGTAATTTTGTTTAAAAGGGGCAAATAGTTGACTTTTGACCTAGGAGGTCCGATCGCCGAGGGCCAAGGATCATTACGTAGATCAGGACGATAAGAATCCATAGACAGGTAGCACGCTGAAATCGGACTTCGAATTGGGAAGTTATAGGTCACGGAAAGTCAATTTCACTATGCATGTACTTCGAGACGATGATAACTTGGCCTATTTTGATTGGCCAGATATTTTAAGTGGGACCCATGGATGAGTGTCACTCATCCCATTGGGCAATTTTCCTAAAAAGTGGATCTAACATAATTAAATAATATTATTTAATTAATTTTATAATCTAATCTATCTATCACTCAATCTTAGCCCTCCATTCCAATTAATCTCTCAAATCCTCACCATTCATTTAATCATCCCCTCTCTCATCAGATATCAACATTTTCTTCTTTGTTCTTCATCCAAACCCGAACCCCCCATATTTCTCCATATTTCCATTTTCCATTTCTTAAAAAAACACACAACACACCTCACACCATCACCTAGCATCATGGTTGTCGTGTGAGGAGTGATGAGAGTCTGAGGGACTGAACAAGACGGCCAGAGCCACAGAGGCTCACGACGGGGAGAAACCCGAAAGCTTGGGTAAGTATTTGAAAATTCAAGTTTGAGATTTAGAGGTTTTTAGCTAATTCCATTGATTGGGTTGTGCTTCTGGGAACTTTAGGAAACGAATGGGATTGTTTTTTAGGCTTAAGACGGCCTGGGATGACGGTGGACGGTGGAGGAACTCGCCACCGCCATGATCGATCTTGAAGGTACAATTTCCTTCGGTTTTTCTGTGTTTTTATTGGCTAGAAAAACTAGGTTTGAGGTTAGGAAACTTTAGAAATGAAAAAGGGATGAAATGGACCGAAAATGGTTGAGCTTGGGCCTTGAACCGGTCCAGACCGGTTCGGCTGGTTCAATTGCAGGCGAACCCGGTTCGGCTAGTTGGGGAAGAAGATGAATAGTACCGAGTGTGACCTCACGCGCAGTGGCTTTCCTGGGTGCGTGGGGGCGTGTGACCAACAATTTGGGAATGTCTTCAACATGTGAAATCTTCTATTCGATGTAACGAACATTTTGGGACTGGTTTCGTGTCGATCGGACACCGTCTCAATAATGTTCGGGGCATCGGAAGGTTTACGTTCGAGATTTAAAATACTTAAAAAGTCCGAAAAATTACGGGGCTTTAGTGAGGGTTTATTTAAGTAGTTAGTAACCCTCTATTACAATCTTGAAGGTTTGGGAGTCCCGGTGACGATGATTGGCTCGGGAGAGCCGTATGACATGCATATCGAGGCGGCAGCTCGGACGGTCTGTGAGTGAACCTTGTTTTCTAAATTGGTGCATGTATAAATGTTTATTATATGTTTTAATACTTGTTTGGTGATTCCATGAGTGCATTTGAGCGTGGTTACATATTGGCACGTATTTTGAGGTTTCGGCCTTATACGGTGCCAATACGGGTTTGTAATTCCTTGATGGTTTAAATGAAATGGATTTGGATTTACAAAAGGATAAACTCGGGTATGAGACCCATTTGGTTTTGTCTTGGGCATATGACTCTATTTATGACCTACAGGTTTGAATCGTGGTCGCGGCTAGTGATATGTGCACGGTGACGGACGATACGACGCTCGCCTCCGGATTAGGATATGTTCCTTCCAGAGAGGTCATGATGCACGATCTGTTGTCGGGCAGCCGACGGAGGCTCAACTTCGGAGTGTTGACGGTTCAGGATAGTGATCGGTGATGAGTGCACCATAATCTAGCGGTGGTCCCGTCGGTTGATACGTTCACGACAACATACCAGGATTGAGGGCGGTCCTGGATGGATGGTTGCACACATCACTACGATCGGAGTCGTGACTGACCCTTAGATATCGAGCAAGGTGCCCAGTTGAGTCATATGTTCGGGCACGAGACCCAGTTACTTTACATTGATGATTTCGGGTCAGGGACCCTAGATGGATTTCCAAGTTCATGACGGTTTATGGGAACTGGGCATGAACCCTGGAAAGGTCATTGTGGTACATGACAGTTTATGGGAACCAGCATGAACCCTTGAAAGATTAAAAGGATGTTTTTTATATGTATATGAAGGGCACGAACCCTTAAATGGATGTTATAGATCATGACAGTTCAGGGGGACCGAGCATGAATGTTTATGTTATGTATATATATATATATGTTCATATACCTTTCTTACTTGTACTATCTCCTCCGGGGAGGGTCGTTGGCCTGAGTGGACCCCGGAGTAGTCACGGAGCACTGACTGAGTGGAGTCGCCCCAGTTGGGTTCCTTACTCTCAGGAAGGCATGGATTGTAACCTCAGGAAGGGTCATTAGTCTACGGACATAGACCTTGAACCCTGAAAGACTTGGGTTTGTGACCCCGGGTAGCACGCGCGTAGCTTTGGAAACCGTGACAGGATTATTTGTGTGATTATATGTATGTATGATATATGATATATGATATATGATGGGTACGATATATGATGTGTGATGTATACAGGTTTTGGGCTGAGTCCCGTATGGATTTGGGCAGTGGCCCGTGTATTCGGTTTCATTTACGATTTTGGGCTAAGGCCCTAATGAACGGTTTGATAAATGGTTTTCGAATGCATGCAGCTTTTTAGTGAAGGGTACAAATGTCTTCGTTAAAATGTTTTTATAAACTCCTTCTATTGTCCACTCACAGCTTTTAATGTTTTGACTGCCCTTCAGGTTGACAGCGGATGTGGATTGAAGCAGAGACTGAGATATCACATACCTCCTCCGGATCCTGGCGTACTCTGATAGCCCGAGAGGGCAAAAGTTGGAAATATCTCTTGTCTGACACTTCGTGTCAGACGGGAGCAGGGTCGTCCCGCGTTAATTCCTGGGGGATTGTGACGGGTCCTGTCAGAAATCGACCTGAAGGATGTATGGGTCTAATTGAGTAATTGGGGAGTGTTTCTGAGGTGGCTAGGAAGCTGGGAAGCGTGGAACTGAGACCTGCCGTGGACGGTGGTCGTGAAATTCGTGGGAGGTAAGTTTTCGGGTTAAAATGGCAATTCGCGTTTGGCTGATTTTCTTTGAAATTAGTTAATTAGAAAAGGTTTTGGATGTTGTTAGGACTCTATTGGACTTGGAATCACAGCAGGAGGTGGCCGGAATCACAGAGAAGGGACGTTGGAAATTTTGGGATTGATCGAGTATTTTAGAAGGTATGTTACGGACTCCAATTATGTATTTTGTGAATGGGATTCGATTAGAAAGAGTAGGACGATGCTAAAGGACTTAAAGGAGGAAAAATGGATGAGAATTGGACGAAAATCAGCCACGCTGGTTCGAGTTGCAGAGACAGGTCTAACCCGGTCTGAACCGGGTCGACCAGAGGTTGATGGTGACACTGTTCACGCGCGTGGGTTTCACGCGCAGGAAGTTTTAGACGCGCGTGGAGACGCGTAAAGGGTAATTTGGGGAATCTTCCAACATGAATTTTAACGTATTCGATGTAGCGAACATTTTGGGATTGGTTTCGAGTCGATCGGACATCATCTCGATATGTTTCGGGAGGTCCGAAGGTTTTATGGCCCGATTGAAAATAGTTAAAAATTCGGGAAAATTACGGGGCTTTAGTATGAGTATTATGAGGTAGTTAGTGACCTTATTATAGGATTTGAACAGGTTCAGGAAAGACTAGGATAGTAGACTAGCTAAGAACGGCGTAAGTGCACGCGTATCGAGGCAGCGACGGTTTGTGAGTGGACTTTGCTTTCGAAGTTATGATGCATGCATATATGTTTTATATGTTTTCTATACGTGATTCTATGATTTTGATTATGATCTTGATGATTTACGGTTTTGCACGGTTTCTGAGATATTTACGGAATTGCGCGTTTTACGAGGTTTCGATTTATATTGTGAACTGAGCATGATTTTAATGATTTGATTTCAAGGATTTGAAATGGATTTTGGAAAAGTATTTCAGGCTTGGAGCCCTGTTCATGAGATTTTGATAAAAGAGATTTCGGTTTTGAAACTGGATTTCGAAAATGAGATTTCGGATTTGGTTTTGAGACTTGGAAAGGAAATCTGGCTTTGGGTTCGAGACGGTGGTTCCGGATACCGGCTTACGGAATCATTGTTGCGGATTCGGATAAGGATTTTCGATGGTTAATGGTTTTGGGTTTAAAGACCCCGAAAAAGAAAAGAAAAATTGCTGGATTTGGTTTTGAGTTTAAAGACTCGGTTGATTGACGGGGGGAGGGCCCTAGATTGATGTGTTTTGAGTTTAAAGACTCGATATATGTTTTGAGTTTAAATATTTGGATATGATACCCCCGAGGCCTATTGATTGTGTTTTGAGTTTAAAGACTCGTTGATATCACGGGAAGGCCTGGTTATTGCGCATGGTTTTGAGTTTAAAGACTCGGGCGCCCTTGAGATCCAGCAAACTCGCATGTTTGATGATTTTCACTGGTTTTTCACTGGTTTTCAGAATTTTTGGGCAGTGGCCCGGATGATTGGATTTGATGAGTTTTGGAACTGAGTTCCCGTTTTTGAGATTGATTTGTGGTTTTGGGCTGAGGCCCTGGATTTGAATGATGGATTTGACTCGGGTTTCAATGTTGGTTTTCATTGATGGTTTTTGATATGAAATGGTTTCACAACATGAATTGATATGCATGCATTGGTTTTTACATAGAGGGTAAAAATTTAATTTTCTTCTGAACTTATTACTTATTTTTGTCCACTCACAGTCTTTTTGTGTTTTCGATACCCTCCAGGTTGTTGCAGTGTGGGTTGTTAGTCGAGAGAGACAGAGACATCACACGTACGATCCACAGTAGATTCTATGCACTCTGGGAAGTCCGGATGCTGTTGGACGGTCGAATCGAGAATCCCTTGTTCGACTTACGTGTCACATGGAGGTTGGACGTCGGTTTAGCCTTCGTGTCATGTGTAAGATAGACGGGAGCAGGATTCAGCCCTTAATCCCGGGGGATTAGGGGTGTGTCCTGTCAAAAATCATCCAATCCTCAGCAACTACGGACTCACAATACTAGTTCATCAATCACAACTAAGGTTCACCTTTCCAATCCATCTATCATAATTTAGGGTTCCACAATCACACCCTAGGGTTCCTTTGAATCCAACTGCCCACTACAGTATAATCCCCAATCCGACCGACCCTGCGGTCCTTACATCATATAGACGTCAAATCCAATCCTACCATCAACCTAACGGGGGTTCCACCACTAAGGTCATCAGCTAACTTATGTACTAACATTCCCCACATCAGCAATCACCACTAGGGTTCACATTCTCATACCATCACTCGACTGAAGTTCACATTTCCAGATCACTACTCAAATGGGGTTCCCCGAACCTAGCTGCTCTATGCAGCACCACAATCTAACATCATATGACCGAACCAACGGTTCCACAATATTAGTCGTCATATACAACCCCACTTGGGTCGAATCACACTAACGTACGGCGTATCGGGCCAATTACACACTATTCACTATTCCCTCTCAAAAACTATCAATTTGGCATCCTACTATCAGGTTGATAATGGGCTGACCACGTAGAGGAGTCACATCCTCGACCTGCGCGTACATCAAGAACTACCGAATAGTGACAACCTCGCTCTAATACCACTTGACACGACCCATCCCAATCCCCCCGGGATTAATGTGGGATGCGTCATGCTCCCGTCTAACACGAAGTGTCAAACAATGGATAATACATACCTCAGCCCATACGGGGCTCCCAGAGCGCGCCAGGATCAGTGGAGGAGTGCGATGTCTCGGTCTCTTCTACAGCCCGTATCCATGATCAACCTGAAGGGCAATAAAACCATTCAGAACTGTGAGTGGACAAAAATCAACAAGTTCATAAAAACACATTTCATAAAGATATTTATGCCCTTCACTAAAAAGTATGCATGCATCGAAAACCAGCAATCAAAACATTTACTCAATAAGCTATTAGGGCCTTAGCCCAAAAATAGTAAATCCAAAACCAAGTGGGCCACTACCCAAATCCATGAACATAAATCCAACCGAAAACCATTTCATAAATCTAATAGTCCATATTTACCATATAACCATCCCCGGCATCCCAGATGCCTAGCGTCCCAGACGCTTGATGTCATGCACATCATATCTCACGGTAATAAGAAACGCGTGCTACTCGGGGTCTCTCCGGGTCAATATCTCTTACATCCCAGATGTCTGACATCTCAGACGTCTAAATATAGCATTCCTGCTCCTGAATCACTATACGGTCCGGTAGCTCCATATAATGACCCCTCGCAGGCAATGCACCGTGACTTCCCTAGTGTCCCAGACACCTGGAGGAAACCATCACATATCCTCGTATCAAGATGGTATATGGAAAACAGTTTCACAAAGTCATTTCAAAACATCACAATGGGCCCTACCCGGAAAATCTCATAAAACATCACAATCCATTTAGGGTCCCCGACCCGAAATCATGTTTATGAAACATAGGGTCCCAGACCCGAAATCACGTTTATAAAACTCAACTGGGCCTCATGCCCGATTTTCTAAACCACTGGGCCCTCGACCCGATCACATAACTGAAAAGGGTCTCAGCCAAATTTCGTAAACCAACTGGGCCCCTGGCCCGATCACATAATTCAAATGGGTCTCATGCCCGAGTTCATCTTTCCAAAACCAAAACCATGCCACATAATCATTATTGAATTCACATTCACATAGCAATAGTATAAGCTCGTAAACCTCGAAATATGTGTAAATATGGGTTTACCTCGAAATACGTGCAATCGTATAATTCACCAGTGCCACAATCATCATCATAGAAATTACGTATGTAAAACATATAAAATAGTTATGCATGCATCACAGTTTAGAAAACGAAGTCCACTCACAGACCGTCATATGCTGCCGACTCGATACGCGTGCCATAAGCCCTCACGAGCCCCATCACTATCACCGGGACTTCCAAACCTGTCCAAACCACACTAAAGGGTTACTAACCTCTTCATTAACCTCCTATTAAAGCCCCGTAATTTTCCCGAATTTTAACTATTTTTAAACTCGATTCAAAACCTTCGGACATCCCGAAACATATCGAAACGATGTCTGATCGACACGAAACTAGTCCCAAAATGTACGTTACATCGAATAGAATAATTCACATGTTGGAACCACCCCCAAATTATGCTTCACGCACCGTCCAAAGGGGATGCGCATGAAGGCCACGCGCCTAGCTACAATAACCATCAACCTCCAACAAACCGGGTCTGAATCGGTTCGCTAGTTCTCGATCGGACCTGACCGGCGCGACCGGTTTTCTCCATTCTTCCATCTATTTTCACTCCCAATTAATCCTATAGCATCATTCCATTGATTCTAATCTATTAATGACATCAAAACTTGAAATTAGGGGCTGATAATTACCTCCCCGATTGACAATCCAACCTTCCATTTTCCTCCGCCGTCTCCTGCCACCTCAGGCCCCGAAACCAATCTTTATCGACTTCTGGAAGCTCCCAGATGCTCACCTGAGCAACTAATTTGAATAACAAGGATCAACTCGCGATTTGCCATTTTTGAACTCAAGATAGAAACTCGCGAGGATTCGGTTACCGTCGTCGTCGTGCACCTCCACGACCACTACCAAACTTGACTCTACTTTGCCGTTCACCTTCATTCAGAACCCCTGCTCAATGGACCACGTTTTTCTAAATTTTGAAAGTGAGGAAGGTCCCCTGTTTTCAAGCTAGCCTCACGGATTTAACTCCCCAGCCACTACCGCCATCCACGACGGTCATCGTTACCAGTACCACCAACATTGCCAGCCCTCACATTACAACGTTCCTTCACAAATTATTGGCAATAGATGAGGATTAGAGGTTCTATGGGTGAGGAGAGTTCACGGTTTTGGAGATATTACAGAGAAGGGGATGTGTTGCACGATTAAGAAGAAGATGGTGATCAGATGAGAGGGAATGAAGGGTTCATATACAATCTTGATAAGAAGATGGACGGCTGAGATTAATTGAGGAAAATAAATTATATTTTAATTGACCAATGGGGGCAAGATCCACATTTTAGGGAAAATGAAGTGTGGGATGAGTGACACTTCACTCATCCAAGGGTCCAAATTAATTCCGATTTTAGATTAGATTACAAAATTATATTATTATTTTAATTAAACCCTCGGTTCGTACGTTTAATCGATTTTACTCCCGTGTACATAACTTTTCCTTCCGACGTCCGATTTCGGTATTTCGCCTGTCTATCGATTTTTATCGACCTAATCTACGTAACGGTCCTTGGCCCTTGGCCATCGGACCTCCCGAATCAAAAGTCAACATTTTGCCCACGCCTAGGGGCAAAACGGTCATTTTACACATTCCGCCCGATTTCTCTCAACTAATCCCCGATTAGTAATTCTAAACCATAATTAATTTAATATTTAATCTTGATATTCGGTGACACAACCCATCCCAATCCCCCCGAGATTACCGTGGAATGTGCCATGCTCTCATCTGACATGAAGTGTCAGACAAGGGATAACATAATGCCACTGCCCACTCGGGGCTTCCAGAGTGCGCAAGGATCGATGGAGGAGGCATGCGATGTTCCAGTCACTGCTGCAGTCGCATCCGTGATCAACCTGAAGGGCATTAAAAACAACCAAAATCTGTGAATGGACGTAAATCATTAAGTTCATAAAACACATTTCACAAGACATTTATGCCCTTCATTAAAACGTATGCATGCATCGAAAACTAGGAATCAAAACATTTACTCAAACAAGCCATTAGGGTTTTAGCCCAAAAACCGTAACTCAAAACCGAGTGTGGGAACTCAGCCCAAAACTGTAGAGTACAAAATCTGTAATTACAAAACCGAGTGGGCCACAGCCCAAATCCATAAACACAAATCCAACCGAAAAACCATTTCATAGATCCAATAGTCCATATTTACCACATAACCATCTCCGGCATCCCAGATGCCTAGCGTACCAGACGCTTAACGTCCCAGACATCATATCTCACGGTAATAAGCAACGCGTGCTGCCCGGGGCCTCTCAGGGTCCATATCTCTGACATCCCAGATGTCTGACGTCCCAGACGTCTAATCATAGCAATCATGCTCTTAAGTCACTATACGGTCTGGTAGCTCCGTACAATGACCCCTCGCAGGCAATACACCGTGACTTCCCCAGTGTCCCAGACACCTGGAGGAGACCATCACATATTCTCGTATCAATATGGTATATGGAAAACAATTTTATCAAACCATTTCACAACATTTCAATGGTCCCTGCCTGAAATCCCATAAAACATCACAATTCCATTTAGGTTCGCCGACCCGAAATCACGTTTATGAAACATAGGGTCCCAGACCCGAAATCACATTTATAACCCAATTGGGCATCATGCCCGATTTCGTAAACCAACTGGGCCCACGACCCGATTTCGTAAATCAACTGGGCCCCTAGCCCAATTTCTTAAAGCAACTGGGCCCCTAGCCCGATAATATAACTCAAATGGGTCTCAGCCCGATTTCGTAGACAACTGGGCCCCCGGCCCGATTTCATAAAGCAATTGGGCCCCCGGCCCGATTACGTAACTCAAATGGACTCCAAGTCCGAGATTTCCAAAACAAATAGGCCTCATGCCCGAGTTCATATTTCCAATTTCAAAACCATTTTATCACATTATTCATGAAACCCCAAGCACGTAAAATCACAATAAAACCGTCAGTCTCAATATACGTGCAATACGGAAAACATCTCGAAATATGTGCAACATACGTGAAATCAATAATCATAATCGCCATCATAGAAATCATGTATATTAAACAAATAACATAGTTAAGCATGCATAGTATTTATAAAACCAAATTCCACTCACGTACCGTCCAACGTTGCGCCTCGATAGGCGTGCCATAGGCCTTCCCGGGCCATACCACTATCACCGGGACTTCCAAACCTATCCAAATTACATTAGAGGGTCACTAACCTCTTCATTAACCTCCTATTAAATCCCCGTAATTTTTCCGAATTTTTAACTATTTTTAAACTCGATTCAAAACTTTCGGACGTCCCGAATAATATCGAAACGATGTTCGATCGACACGAAACCAATCCCAAAATGTTCGTTACATCAAATAGATTAAAAGTCATGTTGACCTCACCTCAAGGCTTCAAGCTTGAATTTCGGATTTTCCCCCCAACTGTCCAAAATTCAATTTTTGGTTTCCAGTTCCCCTCTCTATGTCCCTTGTGTTTCCCTTGCTATCACAGTCCCTTCAATCTCTCAATTCTCTCAATATCAGTTGTGGAAAGGAAGCCAATTCTCCCATCTCTCATGCTCTATTTCTGTGTTGTTCACGGCTCAAAGAAAACATAAAGAAGAAGATGGCTGATGATGATTAGGAATGATGAGGAAGGAATGATGATGATGTTTAACGGGAAACATGGAGCATAATTTAGGCCTCAAAACAAGGGATGGGTGACACTTGTCACTCATCCAAGTTTCCACAATTATTGGTCACTATTCACTATTTTAATATTATATAATTCAAACCTCGGTTCGTTTGGTTAATCGATTTCGCTCCCGTGACCACAATTTCATCGTCGAACCTCCGATTTCGGCGTGCCGCCTGTCTAAGAATTCGTATCGACTCGATCTATGTAACGGTCCTTGGTCCTCGTCCATTGGACCTCCCGAGTCAAAAGTCAACATTTCGCCCCTTTTTACCAAATTACAAAAATATCCCTCGACTTCCGAACGTCATAACTTCTTCCTCGTATGACGGAATCGGACGTGCCACCTATCTATGAACTTGTGACGTCCTGAACTACGTCACAGTCATTGGTCAAAGTCCATTTGACCATCCGAACTAAAAGTCAATATTTTGCCCACGCCTAGGGGCAAACCGGTCATTTTGCACATTTTGTCCGATTTCACTCAACTAATCCCAGATTAGTCATTTTAAATCATAACTAATTAATATTTAATCCCAATATTCGGGACGGGTCGTTACAATCTTCCCCCCTTAAATAATTTCGTCCTCGAAATTCCAACTATCCTGATTCCACATCCAACCCGTGGAAAACAAATTTGGCCTCACAACACGTCTACACTTGTACACCCACTAACCAAAACTCGTCTGCACTCAAACGTCCCATCACAGTCTCACGTCATACCGACAACACTCGACCACCTCGAGTGAAATTGATCGCCTGATCCGCGTTAATACCGCTTGACAATTTCACCATTAAGCTGACTCCCTCAGCTTGACCGTTCCTTTCAATTGTTAATACATCCTGACATTTGCTCCCAATGGGAGTCACCAAATCTCACTTGTTAGTCCAAGTTGACACTACCAGCCAAACTGCCATCACTAAGCTTTACCACCCTAGTAAAGCTTCAATCATCAACCAATCAGTGACATCGCCTCGTACTACAACTCCCTCATTGTAGCCTAAGATCAAAAACATGATCTCACCTCGTAGGGCAAGCGCAATCCTGCGACAGATATCGATCTCAATGTCCACAACTGTCAACTCCCTCAGCGATCCAAGACGCAGGTAAAGTCACGGCGTGAGAACATCACGTAAAGCAACTTGTGATTACACTAACCACCAACTCACTCAATCAGGTGGTGTTACTGAAACAAGTTGAACACCAGCCCAGTAATGATCACACATCTCAACACTAGGGTTTCACTAGCCATCCATGGCTAAGAGCACCTGCTCATACAATCACTGAATCCGCCAAAATTGCTCTGCTTAGTGCACAGTATCCAATGTTCAGTCCACGATCACAACCAATCCAATGATATCGGAACGAAGTCGATTACCAACACGTTCAACCACACACCACTGATACATCCCACGTACCATCACTAGGCACCACTCAGCCTATCCAGTATCGATCCTCGTACAACGTACAGGGTACGTACATCCATCCACTAACCAACCTATAACATAGCTCGTAGCTAAACACGCTTCGATTCTGGGGTCCAACTGTCTAATCCAGTACTAGACAAACCAAACATTCCAACTCAACACCTATCACGAGTCCCATGGTCATTCGACCAACATCACAAAGTCTACTCCCTATCACGTCATCCAAAATATACCAATCCAAGCACGCCCACCAAGGCGTATCCATTCATGCCAAATGAGCATCCAATCTCACCCACGTCTACTGAGACGCACTAACTCCGAATCTATCGGATATTCGCACAAACGATTTTCATACCACATTCGATTGACTTCGAAAAGAAGCCAATCTCATGATTCACATATCCAAGACCGACCAATTCGACCCTGTTGGATATCTACTCATTCACAAAGTCAAATCCTCGAGTCAATTTGTAAAAATTCCAACTCACTCGAGTAACGTCTCATACCGGATTAACTTCGAAAAGAAGTTCAATCCAACCATTCCCATATCCAAATATTTAAGACACGGCAATAAGCTCCTCACTTAACCTGATCAATAAGATCACAATTCAAATCCATCACTACGTCACCCGACTGGTAACATCACAATTCTAGATCGTCACCATGCCCAATGTCCACAAAATTACAATACAGATCCACCTAGGATCCACATATGCTTACGTAGCTAGCAATCCACCTGGAATCTGATCGTATGGTCTTACACCCTCTTTGAATCCTTCGTCAAATTTCCCTTGGTGGAAAGATGACCTCGCTTTTCACCACCCAAATCCAAAAGTAAACACAACTCCTTGTGTCCAATGACCAAAATCCCATCGTGGGTCCACCACTAATACACACTCAACGTACTGGTAACCACAGTCATCGTCTGCCACCGGCAGGAATTAAGAAGTCACCCCTAATGACTTCAGAATACCTATCACCAATGCCGAAACGAGCACTCCTCTCGTCTCCTCAATCACAACTCTCCTCGAATCTGAAGTTCCAACTATGTTGGAAACAGACATGCTCCCAACGAGATGTAAAGTCCAACCACTGGACTTCCCATATCCTCAACTTACTTGGACAACCACGTGTCCGCAATCAATCCATTACTCAAACCTCATGTCCGTTAATAACCGTTTACGCACATCCAAAAGGACGTAATTCAATACTATCTCGTTCTCATAACTCAACCTTTACAGGTTCAACACTCGGTTCCCCAAGTTATTCACAATCACAAAATCCCACATCGACACCACCAATGATTTTCCTCAGCTTTCCCACATCTACACAACTCTCGGAGTTGACGAAAACTCCCCGAATCCACTAATTCTCATGACGTAGGGGACGTCATCCCAAGATTCCTCATGTCTCAATCATACCTTTTTATCCACTCATCACTTGTCATCTCATCACTGTTGGTACTTATCCCTACGCATCACAATGTTCGTTGGATCCCATCCAATCAATCACTCAACCACTACTGAATCTCAAATACCGAACATATGTCCATCATGTCGGAGTCACACCCCAACTCGTGACTCATCGTCATCACAATCACCGACACCAGCACCAGCGCTAGTACCAGCACCAACACTAGTATCAGCACACAGGCATCCATACTAGTATTAGCACAAAAGTACCAACATCAGTACCAGCATACACATTTCCACACTAGCACACAGTGTGCAAATCTGACAACCCTGGATCTCCGCTCATACCGAACGACAATCCCGTACCTCTACTCGTACCCCACAACTATGGGTACCACCATTCTGACAATCCACATAAGGATAATGAACGTTCCCTGAACGTCCCCTGATTCTCAACTACTACAACCACACAAAATACCCTCGATAGCCAGTCATCTCCACACGACTATCGACCAACAGTCATCGCTGTCGAGATCCGTTTCCACACAGCACACTATTACCCGGTCTAATTCGGGATTCCATATCTTATCTCATAACCGTACTCGTTGATTGAATCCCATCATAATATAGGGTTCCACAATCACACCCTATGGTTCCTCTGAACCCCACTATCCTCTGCAGTGTAATCCACAGCCTGACCGACCCCGCGGTCCTGACATCGTATAGACGTCAAATCCAATCCTACCATCAACCCAACGTGGGTTCCACCACTAAGGTCATCAGCTAACTCTGATGTACCAACATCCCTCACACTAGCAATTACCACTAGAGTTCACATTTTAGACCATTACTCAAATGGGGTTCCTCGAACCCAGCTGCGCCCAGCAACACAACAATCTAATATCACATGACCGAACTGATAGTCCCACAATACCAGTTCATCACATACAACCCCACTAGGGTCGAATCACATTAACGCACGGCGTATCGGGCCAATCACACTCTATCACCTATTCAAACCCAAAAACTATCTATCAGGTTGATAACGAACTGCAGCCCAAAGAGACATCACACCCTCGACCTGCCCGCACAAAAGAGCAAACCTGGCTCTGATACCAAATTGACACGACCCATCCTAATCCCCCCGGGATTACCGTGGAATGTGCCATGCTCCCATCTGACACGAAGTGTCAGACAAGGGATAACCTAATGCCACTGCCCACTCGGGGCTTCCAGAGTGCACAAGGATCGATGGAGGAGGCATGCGATGTCCCAGTCACTGCTGTAGTCGCATCCGTGATCAACCTGAAGGGCATTAAAAACAACCAAAAGCTGTGAATGGAAGAAAACCATTAAGTTCATAAAACACATTTCACAAGACATTTATGCCCTTCATTAAAACGTATGCATGCATCGAAAACCAGTAATCAAAACATTTACTCAAACAAGCCATTAGGGTCTTAGCCCAAAAACCGTAACTCAAAACCAAGTGTGGGAACTCAGCCCAAAACTGTAGAGTACCAAATCTGTAAATACAAACCCAAGTGGGCCACTGCCCAAATCCATAAACACAAATCCAATCGAAAAACCATTTCATAGATCCAATAGTCCATATTTACCACATAACCATCTTCGACAACCCAGATGCCTAGCGTCCCAGACGCTAGACGTCCCAGACGCTTGATGTCCCAGACGTCATATCTCAAGGTAATAAGCATCGCGTGCTGCCCGAGGTCTCTCCGGGTCCATATCTCTGACATCCCAGATGTCTGACGTCCCAAACGTTTAATCATAGCAATCCTGCTCCTAATTCACTATACGGTCTGGTAGCTCCGTACAAAAACCCCTCGCAGGTAATGCACCGTGACTTCCCCAGTGTCCCAGACACCTGGAGGAGACCATCACATATTCTCGTATCAAGATGGTATATGGAAAACAGTTTTATCAAATCATTTCACAACATTTCAATGGGCCCTGCCCGAAATCCCATAAAACATCACAATTCCATAAAGGGTCCCCAACCCGAAATCACGTTTATGAAACATAGGGTCTCAGACCCAAAATCACATTTATAACCCAATTGGGCCTCATGCCCGATTTCGTAAACCATCTGGGCCCACGACCCGATTTAGTAAATCAACTGGGCCCCTAGCCCAATTTTGTAAATCAATTGGACCCCTGGCCCGATAATATAACTCAAATGGGTCTCAGCCCGATTTCGTAGACAACTGGGCCCCTGGCCTGATTTCATAAAGCAATTGGGCCCCCGGCCCGATTACGTAACTCAAATGGACTCCAAGTCCGAGGTTTCCAAAACAAATAGGCCTCATGCCCGAGTTCATCTTTCCAATTTCAAAACCATTTCATCACATTATTCATGAAACCACAAGCACGTAAAATCACAATAAAATCGTCAGCCTCAATATACGTGGAATACCGAAAACATCTCGAAATACGCGAAATCAATAATCATAATCGCAATCATAGAAATCACGTATATAAAACATATAACACAGTTAAGCATGCATAGTATTTATAAAACCAAAGTCCACTCACGGACCGTCCAACGATGCGCCTCGATACGCGTGTCATAGGCCTTCCAAAGCCATACCACTATCACCGGGACTTCCAAACCTGTCCAAATTACATTAGAGGGTCACTAACCTCTTCATTAACCTCCTAGTAAAGCCCCGTAATTTTCCCAAATTTTTAACTATTTTTAAACTCGATTCAAAACCTTCGGACGTCCCGAACAATATCGAAACGGTGTCCGATCAACACGAAACCAATCCCAAAATATTCGTACATCGAATAGATTAAAAGTCATGTTGACCTCACCCCGGGATTTGTGTCCACGCGCCGTCACGCACCGCCATGAGTGGCTGCGCGTGAAACCCACGCGCCTGCTACAGTGTCATTGTCCCAACCCGTTTCTCTGTGATTCAGGTCCTGCAACCCGCGAGATGACCCGATCTGTTCTCTGTCAAATTGACATCAAATCTTTCAATTGAACATTCAAACTGCTTCATTTTAAGTCCAATTAAATTTATGTAAGCTTAATTTCACCAATCCTTACCTTAATCCTTCAATTCGAAGATGAATGTTCGAAGAACACCTGGGTACTGTTCCTTCTTCGAAGTTCATCAGTCCCATCAGATTTCTTTCAATTGATCCACCCAGAAGCTTTGTTGGACCATGAGAAACTCATTTTCGAGTCCAATTTCATCGTTTGATCTCTCCAAGATCACGACTCAACCTTCGATTTCCTTCTCTGTTACCAGGTCCGTTCAGAGCCCAAAAGCCATCAATTTTCTTCATTCTTGATGTGGATCGACTCATAATGACCTCAGGAAGCTAACTCAAGCTTCAATTTCGATCCTCAAGGCTTCAAGCTTGAATTTCGGATTTTCCCCCCAACTTTCCAAAATTCGATTTTTGGTTTCCAGTTCCCCTCTCTCTGTCCCTCGTGTTTCCCTTGCTATCACAGTCCCTTCAATCTCTCAATTCTCTCAATATCAGCTGTGGAAAGGAAGCCAATTCTCCCATCTCACATGCTCTATTTCTGTGTTGTTCACGGCTCAAAGAAAACATAAAGAAGAAGATGTCTGATGATGATTAGGAATGATGAGGAAGGAATGATGATGATGTTTAACGGGAAACATGGAGCATAATTTAGGCCTCAAAACAAGGGATGGGTGAAACTTGTCACTCATCCAAGTGTCCACAATTATTAGTCACTATTCACTATTTTAATATTATTTAATTCAAACCTCGGTTCGTTCGGTTAATCGATTTCGTTCCCGTGACCACAACTTCGTCGTCAAACCTCCGATTTCGACGTGCCACCTGTCTAAGAATTCGTATCGACTCGATATATGTAACGGTCCTTGGTCCTCGTCCATTGGACCTCCCGAGTCAAAAGTCAACAAGTCAATATTTTACCCACGCCTAGGGGCAAACCGGTCATTTTGCACATTTTGTCCGATTTCACTCAACTAATCCCAGATTAGTCATTCTAAATCATAATTAATTAATATTTAATCCCGATATTAGGGACAGGTCGTTACAGATGTCAAGGATTGGTTTTGGGTTGAGACCTATTGGTATTGGTTTTGGGCTGAGACCCACATGTATTTGATTTGGGTTGAGTTCCCACATGACTAGTTTTGGGATGAGTTCCCCTATACTTGGTTTACGATTTTGGGTTAAGGCCCTACTGATTTATTTAAGCAAATGGTTTCAATAACTGGTTTTTGAATGCATGCATACTTTTTAGTGAAGAGCATAAATGTCTTTTCGTGAAATCTTTTTATTAAATTAAATTATTTATTTCGTCCACTCGCAGCTTTTGGTGGTTTTAATGCCCTTCAGGTTGATCGCGGATGCGGGCTGTAGCGGAGACCGAGACATCACATTCCTCCTCTGATCCTTGCGCACTCTAGAAGCCCCGTTGGGGCTAAGATTGGAATTATCCCTTGTCTGACACTTCGTGTCAGACGGGAGCAGGCTCGTCCCGTATTAATCCCTGGGGGATTTGGGTGGGGTGGGAGGGGGGGTCCTATCACAACGAGTCTTTAAACTCCGAGTATTTAAGCTCAACAATGTATATATCAGGCCTCTCGGGTCAACAATGTATGTATTAGGCCTCCTGGATCAACGAGTCTTTATACTTCGAGTCTTTAAACTCAACAATGTATATATCAGGTCTCCTAATTCAACGAGTCTTTAAACCCCGAGTCTTTAAACTCAACAATGTATGTATCAATTATAGTGACCAATATGACATCAATCAACTAGCTTGCAATCAATCATGGATCAAACCCAAATCTTTCTTTTAAATCCACATGGACTCACATTCTGAGTCAAAATCATTTCCAAAACCAAGTCAAGCCCAAAGTATCGTTTTCACACAATCAGTAAAATCGTATCCATAAATCTGTAGATAAGACCATAAAATCATCAGTAAATCATAGCTTAAACCATTTTAAATTAAACATATCATAATTCATGTATAACATTTAACTATGCATGCATCGTTAGTTATAAAACAAATGTCTACTCACTGAGTGTTCGACCGCTTCCCTGGTCTACTTTGATACCAATTTGACATCACCCACTCTGAAAGGGGCTCTAATAACTGGGTCCAATTCTGCTCCCGTCTGACGCCTCAGTTAATGTACCCAAAATGCCCTGAACCACAATTTTTCAGACAAGGGATATGAATTTCTCAAATATGAATCAAATAGAATGCGTCCTTGCGGGGCTACCGCCCACATCCAACCCACTAACCGCGGAGTGTCGAAAGGGTAAACCTTAGTTACTTCCGACGCTTAAACTGATGTCCGGATCATCTTAAACCTAAACATGCCATCATAACACTTTAAACATAATATTCCAATCCCTTTAATATCACAAAGCTCTTACCAAACTCCCGAAATTCGAGAAGGTTCATACATAATCGAAAATCATAGTTAATAAATATGAACATTAGAACTACAGTTAAATGTAGTCTAACCATAATAATATTTATATCATTAAAACCATAAGAAATAGAGGAACATCTTTCGTGTTGGGAAGACCACCAGAAGACCCTGCACGCCCGCACGCATCATCCTAGCCCTCTGCGTGTGGCTCTCACGCGCTTGCAGGTATGGTTGCATGCGCACTCGCCTGCAACCACCAGCCAGATCCACGGGTCAACCCAATTCCTGCAAACAGATATCAGCAATCCCTTTTCCAATTTCCTTCGAATCTCGTCTATAAATTCCATTCGACTGATCAAATCTATTCTAATTACCTCCAGTAACTCATATACATCTCTAATTTCAAGAATCAACATGGAATTAGGCCAGAAACACGGTCGTAAATCCCCAACTCCGTCGCGAGGCTCAATTGCTTCACCATCGTGGCTCCCCCACTCTGAGATTGATACCACTAGACTCGCCAGGCTATGGAGAACCCATTCCCACCCTTGGTTCTCCTCGACTCAGTCTTCTTCTATCCCCAGGAAGTACTCTCCTCACACAATCAAACTCAATCTCTCACTCACGACCACCTACCATGGCTGGAATCCACACAGGAGGATAAGGAATAGTCTCTCCTCCGTAATCCCTATACCATCCACCGCCATACGGTGGAGAGGGTGGTTTTCCCTCAATTCGATGTTTCCCCACTAAAGCCTCCGAAGCCAAGTTTCCCTTGCTTGTTTTCCTTCTTTCTTTCTTTTAAACCTCACTTTATTCAATTTGTCATCCCTTCATCATTCCTAGGGTGACACTTGTCACCCTTGGGAATAGCTGAGTTACCAAATGATGACTCACCCACTAAAACTGGTAATTTTACCATAATGTTCTTGGTACCTAATTTACCAAAATACCCCTAGGGTTTCAAACCCGTAATTCTTTCATATGGTCTCCATTTTCTGTGCCACCTACCTACGGTTCATGGCGTCGAGACCTATGCAATGGTCATCATGAAAGGTCTAAGAAATGTACTAGGACAAAAGTCAACTTTCGACCATACAACCAGGAGTAAAATGTCAATTCTCCAATTTAATTTATGAAACTGCCCAAATTTCTGGGACGGATCGTTACAAAAATCTTGCCTCCTTACCAAACCAGGCAAGACTGTTGACCTACCCAACAAAACAGTTGTAAACCAACCAATTAGTGCCATTTATCAAAGATCATCATAAATATAATTCAATATGGATCAATAATGTTCAAAAACTAATTCTCTCCTTTTAAACATGAAATCTTAATGGATACAAATAACTCATCAATAATTATCTCCCAATTATTTCATATGCATGACACTAATTAATTAATTTTACCAAATATATAGGTTTTCTACATTATTAACCTCAAAAAAATATTTCAAAGAAGTTTTGGATTCTTACTCCTTACCTCTCCCCACTAGAACGACAAAAAATAATATTGGGCAAAAATGCATTAACAGTATTCAGGTTAAATGTTACTATCTTACTTCTAATTAGGGGGTGGGCGCAGTGCGGTTCGATACAGATATTGACAATATCCAAATTCAAATCGTTAAAATCTTAACGGTTCGATACGGTTTGAATTTTCTAAAATTAGAAATAAAACTGTTTCGATCCAAACCGTTACTAACGATTCGGTTTGGATCGAAACAGTTTAAAACCGTTAAGAAAAAAAAAAATAAGGATATAGAAAAAACAATGAAAAAAAAATCAATACTTAATATTCAAAAATTTATATATTAAGGTTGCTAAGTATTGAATTACAAACATTATCATTATACTAAGATTTATCAAATACACAAACTATTTAATAATCTTTTATTATACTTTTATATGAGTATACATATACTTATAATAAATTTAAACATTAATAAAAATTAATATATTACTTAACGGTTAGGTTTGGATTTAACGGATTTTCAAAATGAAAATTCAAATTCAAATCGTTTCTAACGGAACGGTTTGAGTCAAATTTTTTAACTTTTATTCGATCAAATCTAAACTGTTGGATAAATAACGGTTTGAAGCAGATCGATTAACAATTCTAATAGATTCGTGTCCAACCTTACTTCTAATCGTTTATTCTTGTCTTTATCCTTAAATAAGCTCTTAATGTGCAGTTAAGGAGCCCCGACTAATTTATTCATTTTTTTATTACCTATTACCGTACCCAAAAAAAAAATAAACACATCGTCCAGATCACGTTAAAACACATGAAGTTCCTGCTGTACATGTTATATCTCCGAAACATATATTTTTGGCCTTGTTGAGTAGTTCATCCCACATTCGTGGAGCATTTGGAAATAATATCTTTACCCCCGTCTTGTACGAATGAACTGCAAATTTCTCTGCTTTAAATGATTCAAAGCTCAAACCCACCTGTCTTCTTTTAAAAACCCACCAAACTCGAACTACCAAAATTAAACTAAACCAGCATAAAAATCCACCTGAATTTCTAGGTAACCCAATTCAAAAAACCTCCAAAATTCCATGGACTTGAATTCATCTCCTTCTGATTCCAATTCCGGCTCCACCATTCCCGTGGTCTCAACCTTCTCTTCGCCTTTCGAAAACCCGGCTTCGCCCCAAGATGGGCCCAACGCTCCGACCCGGAAGCCTATTAGCTTGTGGCCCGGGATGTACCAGTCGCCGGTGACAAATGCACTGTGGGAGGCAAGGTCTAAGATCTTTGAGAGGCTATTTTTGGACCCGCCAAAAGACGCGCCACCACAGAGCGAGCTGCTGAACAAGACTCCGTCGCAAAGCAGGACCACAATTCTATACAATTTCTCTACGGACTCTATATTGAGGGAGCAGTACAGGGATCCTTGGAATGAGGTTAGAATTGGGAAACTGCTGGAAGACCTTGACGCTTTAGCTGGAACCATTTCCGTAAAGGTACAATTTTTCAATCTTGTAGTGTAATTAGACATGTGGGTCGTGTTTGAAATTTGATTAATTCAACTGGGTTGTGATTGGTTATAAAGAATTGTGCGTGTGACGATCTCTGAAAAAACTATGTAACTTATGATTACGCTGAATTGCACGCAGGCTTACTGAAGACTATCCAATTTAGGAAACATTTTTGTTCTACTGTTATTTTGTGAGACTTTGGTGCTATTTCCAAATATATAAGAAAAATGGAATTGTGCAATGGGTTATGTTCATTGGCAGTGATGTCTTTTTACCTCTAAATGTTCATACAACGCGCTGAGATCCAAATTATGTGCATGTAAAAATGCATCCTCTGTTGCTTCAATCAAGTTGAGTAAAATGATTAGTTTAATAAGCTAAGAGATCTTGTTATGTATAGTTAAATTCCTGCAAGGTCAATTCTTACTTGTGCTTTTCATTTAGTGATCACCTTTGGTTTTATACCTTTTTATGGATCAGCACTGTTCTGATGTTGATAGCACAACAAGGCCACTCTTGCTGGTCACTGCATCTGTTGACAAGATTGTTCTGAAGAAGCCCATTAGCGTTGATATTGATCTGAAAATAGTTGGTGCTGTCATATGGGTTGGGCGGTCATCTATCGAGATCCAACTAGAAGTCACTCAGTCAACAAAAGGTACTTCTAAGTTCTGAATTTGCAATATATCCAAAAAAAAAAGTTCGAACTTTGAAGTAACTGTATTTTTTGAAGTTTGATAATATTTCAGTTAAACTAGAATTTCTTTTTGCAAGCATTTTCCTCAATAAAGTGTTTTTTTAATAATATATCCACTGATGATGAGGATCAACAGACTTGAATTAAGTAATGGATTCCTCACCTGACTGGCTTACTATTCTATTTATAATCAATAGAAGTTAGAGCCACTTTCAAAATTTGCATTGCGTTTAAGTACTAGAATTTTCTATTTAAAAACTTCAGCATTTGAGTTTAACAAAAAAGTAAGCATCGCATTCTTTGTGCAATCATGATATACCCACAGAAACTAGTTGATGGCTTTTAAGAACAATGATCAATTTGGTCAACTGCAAAAGGAGTGTTATGTTACTCGGCCAATAGTGTGACCCTTCAAAATATGCTCCTGTTCATGTGGAGGAAAGTTTTTAGTGTAGTGACTGATCAAACTTACATAAACGAATTTTTTGCAGAAGGATCCGGCAGTGCAGACTCAGTAGTTCTTTCAGCAAATTTCATTTTTGTGGCCCGTGATTCTAAGACTGGGAAAGCTGCCCCAGTTAATCGGCTATTACCAGAAACAGAAAGAGAAAAATTGCTTTTCGAGGAAGCAGAAGCTAGAAATAACTTGAGAAAAAGAAAGAGAGGAGGTGGAGGAGAAGATAGAAGGGAGTTTGAGAATGGAGAAGTAAATAGGCTTAAAACGCTGTTGGCTGAGGGAAGGATCTTCTGTGATATGCCAGCCTTGGCAGACAGAGATAGCATTCTTCTGAACGATACCCGCTTGGAGAACTCATTGATTTGCCAACCACAGCAGAGAAACATTCATGGTCGGATCTTTGGCGGGTTTTTGATGCACCGAGCATTTGAATTGGCTTTCTCCACGGCTTATGCCTTTGCAGGGTTGGTGCCTTACTTTCTAGAAGTTGATCATGTTGACTTCTTAAGAGCTGTGAGTACACCTCATTAACATCCTTCTCCTTAATTTTCAAATCACCAATTGTATCATTATCTTCTCTTTCAATTGATAATCCGTTAAAGCATTGTCTGGTCCTCGTTTTGTTATTTCTCTTATTCAAATTGTCTTCAACCTGTTATTTTGGCTTGAATTGGAGTAACTTGTTTCATTCGTGGGTTATAATTGTAAAAAAAAGTATGCATGCCTAATGAACAGGTGGACGTTGGAGATTTCCTGCGTTTCAAATCATGTGTTTTGTACACAGAAGTTAACCCAGATCAGCCTCTGATTAATATTGAGGTTGTTGCTCACGTTACCAGGCCAGAGCTCAGGTCCAGTGAGGTATGTTCCTCCAACTTCGTATTCATGGAACATGAAAGCTGAACTTTAGCATTAAATGTTTAGAAGTTGACAATACAACAGTGCCAGTTTACCCCCCTTGATTCTTAAGGAACAAGCTGATTATGACCTATTCAATCACGAATCTTTTCGTTTTAGACAATTGCATAAATTTACTATCATGTTTGAAACAGGTGTCAAATACATTTTACTTCACTTTCACGGTACGTCAGGAGGCAAAGGCCACAAAAAATGGATTCCGGATGCTGAATGTGGTTCCGGCAACAGAGGAAGAAGCACGCCATATAGTCGAACGCATGGATGCTCAAGCCTTGCTTTCAACAAGAGGCGTCAGGAAATAAACACGATGAACACTATTGCTACGTCATAATAGGGCTGTGAAGAGGCTCATAATTGTTAGTTACAACTGTAATAACAGATTGTTAAAGAAAACCTTCAACAAAATGGACCCCAACAATTGTTATGTAAAAGGACAGGACACCTATTTATCTAAGACTTACACATGTAGTTCCTGCTAAATGAAATGTTATTTATAATATCAAATTATCAATCAAGATCACATATCTACTTAATTTCATCAATGATTGTGTTGTGTTTCACAATCAAGGGTGCAGATTCATTTTGTGCATTGTGAAAGACTATTCAGAGGAGGGTAAAATTGATTTATTGACACACAATCCTCGTCTGCAGAGTCTGAACTCATCGCGGAAGCATGCGCAGTGCTAGGAGGCACTAAATTTGCTCAGGAAAGCACTCATCGAAATGTTCTTGTGGATTCTGATTCCCAAGTTTTTATTACGTACATTTTGGGGATGATTGAGAAGGGGAATTGGGAAATTTATCTCATATTATCACAGCGGTGTGTCCACTGCAGTTTTTTTGAGAATATCAGATTAAGTGGGCTCCAAGGAGTGGCTGATATCTTATTCACTCAAACTCTACAATGTACATGGAAGCTTAGATTAACTGTCCATCCTTTCTAGTTTATAGTATTTGTTTAAAACAATGATACCCTTGCCCTCCTAGAAAGTTTTATATCATTTGAGGACAAAGGAGTGACACCTCATAGTTTTTGCCATTCGTCTATACTCCCGAATCCTTCCTGCCTGTTTTAGCTCATTATTTTGGTTTATGTTGTAAGTTAATTCCAGTTATGGTTTGGCTTTGCTGCCTTCGATGGAAATTATTTTCAGATTAAAAAAAGAAAAGAAAAAGACACGGAATCTTCCTTTTGCTAGGCTGACCCATTCTTCGGTATATGGTAGTGGGTGGGGTTACCACACACTAGAAAATAATTCCGGAAAATGAAGAGATAAAAAGGGAACATATCCTTCCTGCTCTTTATTTACTTTGGTTGGTTAAAGATCAGGATATACCATTAAAAAAAAAGTAAGAAAAAACTAGGGTCCAGGTAAAAAGTAGGCTTCTTTGCATGAAAAAGAGCATAGATATTTGAATTGAAGCAGGACCTTAAAGGTCACTTTCGCTCATAAAATCATGTCCCTAGCTGGATCCAAAGCTCCAAGCATCAACATGTTCGACTTTTTACTGAGCAGAATCTTTTCCTGCAAAATCACAGGATGTATGTATATCATGTGACGCACGAGAGAGACGTATTTGTATCTATCTCTCTGAAGTAAGACCTATAAACAAGATGTATATATATATATATACATCTCATTCCAAGTAAGTTTTAACCGAGAAATAACCATAGTTGACCCATCCGCTGCTGCTAGGATTAAAATTACAAAGAATAACCAAGCGTACGGGAGTACATTGAGCAAAAATTAGTTGTTTGATACAATACATAACATTTACAGAAACTATCTACATCCATGGCTTCTGCTTCCATTGAAACATCATCTCTATGATTCATCTACGGTATTCAACTAATCCAAAATATAGCTTATTCTTCCCAGATAAAATCTCCTGCTCTGTATATTATCTATAAAACACAAAATCGCTTACATGATTTTCTACAAGTACAAATTTAATGGGGGAAAAAACCAGAAGCTATATATATATATATACCTGGCATGAAAGCTGCACCATTCTAATCTGCTTTGTTTCGAAGCCGCCTCCTTGAGGCAGTTTCTTCCAAAATTGAACCAGAAAGTCACCCCAAATGAGCCTCAGATACTATGGAGATGTGCTTTCATCATCAGACCAACTATTTGGCCGCCTTGGCTGAAGTCCAGGAAGTAGTTGTGGCAACATTGGATTCACTGGGATTACTTGTGGCAGCATTGGATTTACTGGAACTGGAAATCTGTGGGCTGTGCTAACAATGGTTCGCTCATTGATCGTTCCGACTTCCTTACATACCCGATCAAGAACTGTAAGAAAGTCTCTGACCACCATGAATATTCTAAAAGGGTGAGCTTCTTCTCTCGCGGAGTTCCCATGGAAGTACTCTGTGATCTCCTTCACTAGGGACAAGGCAACACTTTCTTGAGCTTGAAGTCTTATAACCTCCTCTTCAGCCATTTTCATGAACATGTTCATTGACTTTGAAAATTTTCGCCTGCTTTCATCTGATACTGTTGTCTCATTTAATTTCATAACATCTCCAATATCACTAATTCCTTTAGAAAGCTTGGAAACATCACTGCTAATCACATCCGAATCCATGGCAGCAGCTTTTTTTACATTTGTGAGCTCTGAACTGAGACCTGAAACAACTTGCAGGCCAAGCCTCCGGCACTTGGCATCATCACTCAAGGTTGGGTTTGAAGTCTGATTGCCACCTGTGAGACGAGCGCCCTCAGTTCTTATGATTTCCTGTACAACAAAATGCAAAAGTGTTGTTTTCCCGTCTGCACCCTTGACGTCTACCAGCTTGAGGAGTGTGTCAAGTTTGAAGGCATGGGCATCACCCCGGTTTGTCCCAACATTCATCCGGTTTCCTGTCTTGAGAACAGCTTCTAGAAGCTTCAAGAACATCCTGCTGTTTCTCAACTCTTCACAGGCAGCCTACACAACGGGAAACATTTGTTTAACATTACCATATTAGCATATGTATACAAAAGTGATTAATACAAAGAAATTAAGCAAATCATTGAGTATGAAGGGTTGGTTTACCTCTAAAGTTTCAAACGACTTTTTAAGGTAATCAATCTCAGACTCAAAATTAGTCATGTAAAGCATAGACTCCACCCTTTTAAATGCAAAAGGAACCTCAAGCAGCTCTTTCAGGAATTTCTCAGCAGGACCGAGCTTTACTGGTGAATCATCTCTGTACTCATTCAGCTTCCGCTCTTCTTCTTTGGTTGGAGCCATCTTCATTAGACTTTCAAGAAGTTCAGTTCCAAGAGCATCTGAATTACCTGCATTCATAGAAAAAGCAAACCATCACACAAAAGTTATCACAAACCATTGGAATTCGTAGAAGCAGGAGAATGTTAACATCACAGATGACCCTTAAGTTAACAATCTCTCTTGAAGCTAAAGAACCATCAACACAGCATAGCGTTTGTGACAGAGTTTCAATGCTTGTCTAATATGCTATATTTTATGAGAATTATCTACAAATGCAAACTAAATTTATAAAATTCTCAAGGTTGGGAAAAATAAAAGGGAACTCAAGCTATAACCAAAAGTAAAGAAGTTTTTACAATCAACATCCAATAATTTTCTTAGAATTCAGGAAAAAGAGGAGTGAAGATATAAAACATAATGGAATATTACCTTCTAATAACGCTTCACAAACTTCCTCTATAGTCACATTGAGTGCCCTAAGCGAGATTGCAATATTTTGGGACTTTTTAGGATCAAGTACTCTATTCTCTTGCTTTGGTGAAGGAGTTACTTTGCGCGGTGTTGTTTCAGTTGGATTTGGGTTCGGTGTTTTTACAACAAACAACGTCTCTATCATTTCTTCATTCAATCTGCAACCACCCCAATTACAATAAGTTAGTAGAGCAACACATTATAACCAACCAAAATACTGCATAATTATAAGCCTACCATAATAACAAAAATAAGTTATTGGAATTCAGATACAATTTTAGCACAAAATAGGCAAAAGTAGATATTGAGAAAGTGCAAAATCTTACTTGAAAGAGCTTGATTTAAGCTGATCCCACACCATTTCGCGATCGGAGCTTGCTCGAACTTTATCCCAATGCAATGGCTTTAACTTGGGTTTTGAAGTCTCCTCAATAGGCTCCAAGAACTTAGATGTTGGCGGTAACTCCACTGGTGAAACAGAGACCTTTGCTGGGGTTTGAAGTACAAAAGGTCTTGAAGGAGGTATAAGAGCCGGAGGCTTAGAGATCACTTGGGCACCCGGCGTTCTTGGACTTGGAGTCTCCCAGAGTCTCAGTGAAGGAGGCATTGGCGGAGGGGGAGGTGGAACCGAAACAGGCTGCTTAAAACCGCCACTAAGTCTCACCGGAGAGTCTGCAATATGATCAGAAATAGTAGAAAGTCTTGGTGAAGCATCAGAATTGTTCCCAAACTCTCTGTCCGGTGAGTTAGCCGATGAAGAAGATGGAGATGATGACAGAGACTGCATTTTTTGATCCACATTAATAAACACTTGATCTGAAGCACTTGAACTTCTTGATGATGCAGCTGGCCTCTTCTCTGGTGAAAAAGACTTGGCCTTTGGATCAGAATCATTTGATTCTCTCTCAGGTGACGATGAACAAGCTGAAGATGAAGGAGACTGTTCATTACGATCGGAAATAGCCAAAAATTTCCGTGATGCATCTGGGTTTTTTCCACAATTTGTCTGCGGGGACGAAGTCGGCGGCGAGCTTTGATCGGAAATTAGCGATAATTTAGGTGATGGCTTCCCGAAATATCTATACGGTGACGAAATCGGCGAACTTTGATCCGACACGAACGAAATTTTTGGTGATGCAACTAGGTTCTTCTCCGATACTGTCTCCGGTGATGAAGATAGCGAAGAAATGGAAGGAGACCCTCCGTTTCGATCCGATGCAGAATTAGATTCCTCCGGAGCTCTCTCCGGTGAAGATATTGGTGTCAAGGAAGGAGACCGTATGGCGACAGCACCAAACGGCGTCGCATAATGCGCAGCTGAGGGCTCAGGAGTTTTGGGACCTTGTGATCTTCTGTTGGGGCTCAAACTCACCGGAGGAGAGAGAGTAATAGAGTGTGAGCGGGACGGTGAGCCCGATTCCGAAGACGAGCACGAACATGACGACGATTCGCAGCTTCTCTGGTGAAAAACACCACCAGCCACCGCCGCGAACACTCTCCTGGACCCGGATCCAGTACCATTGGAGCTCTCACGACCACCTGAAGACCCTCTGGGAGAATAGAACTCTTCTTCTTCCTCGTCTTCGTCTTCCTCCCGGTCTCTGGTAGAACCCGGTCCGGCATTCTCGCAATTGCTAAGCTTAGATGTCTGCCGAGCCAACGGCGGAAGCGGTTGGAGGTCCGGCGAGTCGACTTTCCGAGTCTCTAACTCAGCGTCTCGACCGGTACTCCGCGAGTCAGCTCGGTCGTCTAGTGCGCGTGAACTGACCAATGTGCCCAGGTAGAGGAACTCGGAGCTGGTGGAGGAGCCGGTTCGGAGCTTGTGGGTCCCACTAAAGGAGTTGCCAGGATTTGATGCGTGGAACATCCTGTTGCTGTGGTCGGATCTAATGTACGACTTGTCGTCCTCGTCGTCATCGGGGAAGTTACGGCTGTTGTTCCGTCTGCGACGGTAGAGGAAGAAGGCGGAAACGGCGACGACAAGGACGGCGGAGAGCACGGCGACGATTGTGAGGGCGAGGAGCTTGTGGTTGCTGGATTTGGAGGTGGACTGGGGGACAATGAGGGAGGAGATGTTGGCGGGGAAGGAGGCGAAGGCGGTGGTTGGGGAGGGAGGGGGAGGCGGAGGGGAGGGATAGGTTGGGAAAAATGGGGAATTGGGAGGGGTGGAGTTGGAAGTGTCAAAAGGGTATTTTTGTGGAGATGGGTTTGGAGGGGGGGAAGGTGGGGATGGAGATGGGGGTTGAGTTGGAGGTGCAGAAGAATCCTGTGGCTTAAAAGGCTGGTGGAGGACTCTATGATTTGGCCTTGGAGATGCAATTAGTGGAGAAGATAAGAAAAAGAAGAGGAAGATGAAGAAGGTCGGCATTGTGGGTTGTGATATTGAGTTGCAGAGTCCCCAGTTTTTGTGTTTGTGACTGCCTCAACCTCACTTGTCACAGAGAGAGAGAGAGAGAGAGAGAGAGAGAGAGAGAGGAGAAGAGGAAGAGGACGGTGGGTATGTGTGTAAAAAGGTTGAATCTTGGGGGTCACAAAGTTGTTTTTTTTTTTTTAAATTAGAAATTGGTCTGTTGGGGGAGGGAGTAACCGAGTGAGTGAGTGAGTGAGTGAGTGAGCGAGCGAGCGAGCGCAGCTGCTTCCAGCTAAGATTCTTGGTTGGGGCTGGACTGCTGTGTTTGTGTGTGTGTTTTTTTTTTTTGGTTAATCAATGTTTGTGTTTCTGTTTGCTTGCTATTTCTGCTCTCCCACTTGTGGAAGTGGAAGTGGAAGTGGAAGACTACAGTGGACTGCTTGCTTGCCCGCTCTCTCATTCTTTGATTTTGTTTCCTTATGGTAAAAATTCAATTATTAGATGCCCTATGTTAGGCTGATTCTCTAGATAGTAAATGCTTCAGCTGAAGGATGTGTAGAGAAAAATCTGAGAATGTAATCCCTAAAATTTGGTTAATTGGGATTAGACGTGTCTCCCACTAAGGCTTACTACATAGTAGAATGTTTTATATTGAAAACTAAAGTTAATAATATGTAATTCTCTCTCCTTCACTTTTTTTTTAATATTAAGAATGAACATAAATTTGTTAAAATCGTTGATTGATCTGTTTCAAATCATTATTTATCCAATATTTTACGTTTGACCGAATAAAAATCAAATAATTTGAGAATTCAAACCGCTCTATTAATAACAGTTTAGATTTAAATTTTCATTTTAAAAATCTGTTAAATCCAAATCGAACTGTTAATGAGTATATTAATTTTTAAATCATATTATTAATACAAAATACAAATAATAAAGACAAAAGTATACATAAATATACCCAAATAAATATATGTATAACCATATAATATTATAATAAAAGATTATTAAGTGATAATATTTGTTTTGATAAATCTTAACATAGTGCTAATAAACGCAAATGTGACGACCCGTCCCGAATTAACGGGATTAATTAAGGATTAATTACGGATTAGCAAGACTAATCGGAGATAAGACGAGAATTAGCGGACGTTCGGGCGAAATGACGATTTTGCCCCTAGAATATGCGAATCATTGACTTTTTGTTTAGGTGGTCAAATGGACTTTGGTCAATGACCGTAACGTATTTCGTGACGTCACGAGTTCATAGCCAGGTGGCACGCTCGATTCCGAAGTCCGAGGAGGAAGTTATGACGTTCGGAAGCCCAAGGGCATTTTGGTAATTTGGGTGATTAGGAGGTCAAAAGTTGACTTTTTGACCGGGAGGTCCGATGGCCGAGGACCGAGCACCGTTACGTAGATCACGACGATACATGTAATGACCCGTCCCGAATATCGGGATTGAATATTAACTAATTATGAATTAGAATGACTAATCGGGGATTAGTTGAGTGAAATCGGACGAAACGTGCAAAATGGCCGTTTTGCCCCTGGCGTGGGTAAAATGTTGACTTTTAGTTCGGGCTGTCAAATGGACGAGGACCAAGGACCGTTACGTAGGTCTCGTCGATACGAATCCAACGACAGGCGGCATGCCGAAATCGGAGATTCGACGACGAAGTTATGGTCACGGAATCGAGCTCGATTAACCGAACGAACAGGGATTAAAATAATATTTTAATGTGAACAGTACCCGGTGACTGTGCACATCCGGATGAGTGACAAGTGTCACCCATCCCTTGTTTCCAGCTCCATGTTTCCCTCCCAACACCATCATCACCCCTAATCATCATGTTCTCCACCATTTTCCTTTATTTTCTTTGAAATTTCTTCAAACCGTGCACATTTTGGGGAGGGATTGAACTGGGAGAATTGGCTCCCTTTCTCTGCCGTTCTTGTGAGAAAAATGAGAGTTGGAATGACTGGAATAACAAGGGAAACACGAGGGGTTGTGAGTGTGAGGAATTCTGGGTTTCGAATTTTAGAAATTTTGGGGGGAAAATTCAATTGTTGCGAATTGAGCCGTGAGGAGTGGAATTGAAGCTCGAGTTAGCTTCCTGAGATCAGTACGAGTCGATCCACATCAAAAACATGAAGAATTGGCAACGTTTTGGCTCTAAACACACTTGGTGACGGAGGAGGAAATTCGAGATCGAGTCGAGGAATTGGAGGCTTCGATGGATGAAATTGAGCTGGGGATTACGTTCCTGAAGATCCCACGATGCTTCTGGAAGGATCAATTGAAAGAAAACGGTTGTGATTGGCAGACTTCCATGGTTGCACAGTGACGGCTATCGAGTTTGAGTCGTGAAGTTTGAGATGTGGATTGATGCAATTGAGTTGGGGGAAATGTTTAACGGAGTCCACTGATGCTTCTTGTTGCATCAATTGAAGGAAATCGATTGAGATTGAAGGTGTTCGAATGATGAACAGTGTTCGGAGTGTTCTTCGAGTGTTCATCTTCGATCGTGAGGTTTGATGCAGGTAATCGTGTAATTCTGATTGCTGACCTTTAATTGAACTCAAAAAGAAACTAACTGGATGGTCAATTGATGTAATCAGTGTCGAATTGATAGGATTGGAACCGGATCGTGTCGCGGGTTAAAGGACCCGTTTACCAGACAAACGGGTTGAGACGACAGCACTGTAGCTGGCGCGTGGGTTTCACGCGCAGCCACTCACGGCGGCGCGTGAGGGCGTGTCCGGCCTAGTCTCAAGGTGAGGTCAACATGACTTTTGATCCTCTCAGTGTAACGAACATTTTGACGTTGATTTCGATGAAATCGGATATTGTTTCGATAATGTTCCGCGTATCCGAAGTTTTGTTTTACGAGTTAAATACGTATTTAAATTCCGGAAAAATCGGGGGGAATTATATGAAGTATTTTGAGATGTTAGTAACCCTCTATAATGATTTTGGGCAGGAGTTGTGATTTCCAGAATTTACGGAAAAACGTGCAGCTCGGAAACGAACCGTTTGGAACGGTGTGTGTGAGTGGACTTTTGGTTTTCTAACTGTGATGCATGCATATATGGTTTAAAATGCTTATTTATATGATTTTCTATGATTTGATATGCTTTGGCATGATTGGTATTTCAATTCGGTGATTTCTCAGTTTTGTGATTATTATATTATTATATTCTGACACGATTTTTGAGAAATCATGAAATTGGTTAAAAATGATATTGTGGGCGTGAGAACCCAAGTAAATAATGATTTTGACTCGGATTTGGAGTTACATGTGAATTTGATGAATTTGATAATTTTTGGTATCCTCGTGATTTTGTGATTATTTTAATCAGTCTTTCGGGCACGTTTTACGAGGAACGTGCAAATGATGTTTTGGGCTAAGCCCGGATTGAAAATGATGTTTTGACTCGGGTTATGAGTCAGGAAGTTGAAAATGATATTTGGACTCGGATTATGAGTCAGTGATTGATTTCATGGATTTACGTGATCGTGGCAACTCGGGTTAACGGTTGCACGGATTTACGTTATATTGATATTTTGGGCTTGAGGCCCAATGGAATTGTGATTTTGGTTGGAATTGTATTTCCATGTGATGACATGATGATATTGATGATTTTCGGATTTATAAAGTAAATCGGGACTTGGGGCTGAGACCCTGTATTAATATATGATTTGGTTTTTAATGCAACTGTTTTTCACTGGTTTTTGTGATGGTGATATGTTGCGGATATTTAGGGCTTTCGGGAGAAAATATGTTTTTCCCCGGAGTGCACCCTCGAGATAACGCTCGCCTTCGGGATGGAAGTGTTTACCCCAAAGAGGTCACGTAGCACGATCTTTGTCTTGCAGCCCAGGGGAGGCTTGACTCAGATCAGATGTGCTGGATTATATGGATCGGTAAGTGATGTGTTCACGAGATCCGGATCGTCGGCTGGTGAGGTTTTTCCCAGCGACGGATTGCTGACTGATGATGTGTTCACAGCAGCGGATGCTCGGATTTTGAGCGGTCTTTGAGCCTATTGATATGCACGCGTTGCAGGGATAAACGTGACTCTAAGCAACAGGATATGGAAATAAGTCTCGTGGATTATGGAAAATGATTTTGAGGAAACCGTGGTTTAGCGGTTAAAATGATTTAAAGAAACTGTGAACTTTTTGAGATGTTAAACTGATTTGGTGAACATGAGTTTTTATGGACCATGGGAAAACGTGTTTTTGATTTTATCGGTTCACTGTTGAATGATTTCATACTATTACACATGTTTTACGATATGCATGCAAGTTTGTGAAAACTGGAGGGTAAGAATATATTTTGGTAAATGTTTTTATCAAACCTTGTTTTGTCCACTCACACCTTTTCTGTTTTGTTAACCCTTCAGGTAGTGGCGCGTTGATCGAGGCTATTCTAGAGGTGGAGGTATATGCAGGCACAGGCGCAAAAAAATTCCCTTGTCTGGCAGGTACTGAAGGGTAGTTTCGGACTTTCAGTTGACTTGTCAGACGGGAGCAGGACCGGGTACGGTTTTTGACGTCTAGTTGGGACGGGTCCTGTCAATACAAATCCATAGACAGGCGGCACGTCAAATTCGGACGTTCGACGACGAAGTTACGGTTCACGGAAGTTCCAGGATACTATTCACGGCGACACGTTTTACGAGACAAAAATGGCAGTTTTGTCTCTAGTGGGCCCAGCTTTTGAGACAGCCAATGGATGAGTGACAAGTGTCACTCATCCACTGGCCAACCTCACCCATTCATGCACCAAAACCCATCCCTGTGCATCGTCCCTTTTTCTTTGTTCCCAAACACAAACCCGATCCCATTTCTCACCCAAAACCCAAACCCTTGAGCCTGAGGCTCATTCCTGAGGGACCAGAGAGTGACAAGAGGACTGAGGAAGGTGGTGGCTGGCCAAGGGCACGCCGCCGTGGACGGTGGAGCCGTGAAGCCCGAAAGGTATCGGTTAAGCCATTTTCGATCCATTTTCCATTTTGAATGTTATGGGTCATTTTTTATTGTTCTAATGAAGTAAATAGGTTGTTAGGAAGCTATTAGGAAGGTTTTGAGGGAGTTTGTACGTTGAGGGACCCCTAGGGAGGATTTTGAAAAGTTGAACCGTGAGGGAATTTTTGGGTTCACGGGTTTTAATCGGTTTTAGGTGGTTTAGTTAATTAGGATTGATAGGAAAGATTAAAAGAGGAATTTAGGGATTAAAATGGGACAAAACGGACGAGATTTGAGGGTTGTAGGAGCCTGGACCGGTCATGTCGGTCAAAGTTGCAGGAAAAATCGGACCGGACCGGACCGGTCGAACCGGTCGGCTGAAGGTAGGGGATGACACTGTAGCGTGGCGCGTGAGACCCACGCGCAGTGCACTCCCAGGGGGCGTGGCAGGGAATCTTGGGAAGATTCCAACATGTAATTTCATCTATTCGATGTAACGAACATTTTGGGACTGGTTTTTTGTCAATCGGACATCGTTTCGATATAGTTTGGGACGTCCGAAGATTTAGGTTCGATTTTAAAAATAGTTAGAAATTCCGGAAAATTACGGGGCTTTAGTGAGGGGTTATATAAGTAGTTAGTAACCCTCTAAATTAATTTGGACAGGTTCGGGAATCCCGGAGGTGACGATTGACCCGGGAGACGGTTATGGCACGCGTATCGAGACACGACTTCGGACGGTCTGTGAGTGGACCTTTCTTTAGAAATTGATGCATGCATAAATGTTTTATAATTGTTTTAGAATATATTTTGTGTTGCCATGAGTGCATTCGTTTGTGGTAGCCTAGGATTTACGTATTTGCACGTATTTCATGATTTACGGTTTTATACGATGTATATACGTTCTAGGTTTTCAACGGGGGTTTAATAAATGGATTTCGGATTTAGAAATATGAAATCGGGCATGAGACCCATTTGATTTACAACTCTCAGACTTGGAGTCCATTTGATTTGACGAGGAATCGGGCCTAGGGTCCATTTGAGCCATACGATCGGACCGAGGGTCCATTTGGTTTACGATTCGGGTTTGAGGCCCAGTTAGTAGTACTATCGGGCTTGATGACCCGTTGATTGATGATATCGGGCCTGAGCCCCATTTAGTTGAGATTTCGGGCTTAAGGCCCCGTTAGTTGTGAAATCGGACTTGAGGTCCTGTTGCTTATTGGTTCCGGACGTAGGGCCCAATTGGTTATGATATCGGGCTTGAGTCCCAGTTCAGTTTATGAAATGAGAATTCGGGCATGAGACCCAGTTGAACTGAGGATTTAGGCTGAGGCCTGTGAAATGGAATTGAATCGGATTCGAGGAATCCTATTGAGATGAATCGGGTATGAGACCCAGTTAATAAATGAATTTTGAGAAAGAAAGAGAAAGTATTTGAAAACGATGAATAAACCCTCAATTTGCTTATATGGTCTCCTCTAGCGTCGACCTGGAGAGTCACGATCCACAGACCAGAATGCGTATCCCCATAGGGATCTCGTTCCAGGAGTGGAAGTTATGATTTATGATGTGGTCCCGGACCAGATTTCGGAGAGATGTGTGGACTAGATCCAGAGAGAGAGCTCGGACTAGATCCAGTGATTGAGCCTCCCAGATGGAGATTCCTGGGAGAAGACTCGGAGTGAGACCCCGAGTAGTGTGCACACTAGTATAGAGATTGATATCGTGACTATATCGGGGATGTGTTCCCTAGGGGCTGTGTGCCCCGAGTTGGCATCTTCTCGGAAGTGCCGCGGATGGGTTATACGTATGACGGTACGTATGAGATTTTATGGAAAAGTGATTTGAGGGCGGAGACCCTATGTTTTATGATTAGAAAGTGATTTGGGGCAGAGACCCCCGTATTTGAAATTGTGAAAGTGATTTGGGCGGAGACCCCATTTGTGATATTTTGAGAATGGTTTTGGGCTGAGACCCACTTGATGTGATTTGGGCTGAGTCCCTATTGATTTGACCTACGGGTTTTAGATTGTGATTTCGGGTCGAGGACCCAAATGGATTTATGGTTCATGACGGTTTATGGGAACCAGCATGAACCCTTGAAATGTTTTGATATGTTTGACGAATGGTTTTATGAACGTTTTGATAAACGGTTTTGGAATGCATGTGTATGTATTTATGAAGGGCATAAAATATCTTTGTAGGAAAATGTTTTTAATGAAATGTTTAAATTGTCCACTCACAGTTTTCATGTTTTAATGCCCTTCAGGTTGATTGCGGATGCGGGCTGTAGCAGAGACGAGACATCACTCCCCTCCTCCTACGATCCTGACGCACTCTGACAGCCCCAGCGAGGGCTAGAGATGGAATTTTCCCTAGTCTGACACTTCGTGTCAGACGGGATCAGGCAGGTCCCACGTTAATCCCAGGGGATTCGGGGCCGATCCTGACAGCAAACCAATCCTCCGCAATTTTAATATACAAAACATTTGATTATTCTGCTGTTTTTTGTATCCTTATTTTTTTTTCATATCCTTGCTTTATATATATATATATACACATAAACAGTTTCAAGTTGTTTCGATCCAAAAACGGTTTGGATCAAAACAATTTAACTTCTAATTTTAGAAAATTTCAACTGTATCGAACTATTAATATTTTAACGATTTAAATTTGGATATTGTCAATATTCATATTGAATCGCACTGTGCCCCCTATTGAATATGTAATCCTAGCTAGCGTATAAATTGGTTTGCACCAATTGTTTGCACCTACTCAATTCATAATTGACCTCCTATTTTGGATTGTAAGTAATTCTTAATTCTTTTTTGCAAATCTTTCTTAATCCCATTAAATATTTTAAAAACTACAAAATTGAATTCGTTCTTTGTAAGAAATATTTACGCTCAATTAGGCACGAGCCACATTTTAAAGCCGGGTTGTGCTCCAACTCACCCAAAATTGAATGTTGAAAGGAAAAACTTATAGAATGTTAGCTAATAGCACAACTTATTAATTTATTCCACACTTAAATAAGAGAAATTGTGAACTCTTTAGAGATAATATGATGTCTCTTCCACATAAAAGAAGAGATTGTTACAATTCAAATATTTTATATTGTATTTATTACATGATTATTTGTTATTTTTTGCATAAGTTGTATATATATATATTTACTAGATTTATTTTTTAAATCAATGAAATTTATTTAATATCGTCAAAATATAATTATAAAAAAAATTACATTAATATTTAGTCTACCTTACTTCTGATTTATGAATTCTGCATGTGCATAATACTATAAGATAATTCTATTTATCAATAAATACTAATCAAGGAAGAAATTGTTTTTTTTAAAAAAAAAAATCAAACTAATCATATATGAAAACTAATTACTCCTTGGCTTTAGCTTGGCCATCTGAGACAACGTAGGGAAGGGGAGATCCAAACCCGCCTTGCTTTGTTCTCTGGCTAATCATATATGAAAACTAACTACTCCTTGCTTTGTTCTTTGGCTGGCTATCCAAACCCGCCTTGCTACTTTGGACCGTGTTGGTAGCTTTTCTAACCAAGGTGACCTTACGTGTATCCTTTGTGATAGGGAAGGGGAGTCGCATGAACATTTGTTTTTTAATTGTCCTTATAGTACAAAGGTTAAAGTAGAAGTAAAATTAAGTATTTAATTATTTTTACTTGTTTTCTTTATTTTATATTTACATCTCTTTTCAAAACTCCCATTTTCACTTCTTTATTCTTTATTCTTTTATTCTTTTATTCGTTTATTCTTTTATTCTTTTTTATTCTTTATTCTTTTATTATTTTATTCTTTTATCCTTTTTATTCTTTATTCTTTTATTCTTTTATTCTTTTATTCTTCTTTTCTACTTTTAGTTTATTATTCTTTGATTCTTTCATCTCTTTATTCTTTTATTCTTTAATACCGTTAGTTTATTATTCTTTGATTAATTAATTCTTTAATTCTTTAATTCTTTAATTCATTAATTCTTTAATTTGTTAATTCTTTAATTATTTAATTCATTAATTTATTCATTATTCATTTATTCATTACTCTTTCTCACTAACACATTATCAATGTTCCCTAATTTCCCCGGTTAAGAACGATCCCTATTTACCAATACTACATCTACACAAAAAGGGTTTAAATTGCACAACACTCAAATTACGTGTTTAATTTAATGCGTAGTTTGGGCGTAGTCAATTTTTGGCGCCGTTGCCAGGGAAATTGAAAATCATTTTTAATTTGTTAGTGTATGTATATAAATTGTGCATATTATACTTGTTTATAAATTTTACTTTTGTTAATATTATATTTGTTTATAACCCTTACTTACTTGTTTATATTTTATTTATCCATCTTATTTTTGTTCTTATTATTTTTGTTTATAATGTTCATACTTTACTTATTCATAGTTTCTAATTTATACTTGTTCATAAATGTTCATAATTTTTTTTTATATATTTGTTCATATTCAAATTGTTTATGTAAATTTAAAATTCTATCATACTTGTTCATAATTTAATTTAATTTGTACTTGTTATAAATGCATATTGTACATATTCATTTTTCCTTACTTTTAATTTATTTTATTTTTCTTTACACTTTCTAACTTTTTCTTTAATCCATTAACTTTAATTTTATTTCATAAACTTTTTCTTTATTCCTTTAACTTTAAATTTATTTCATTAACTTTTTATTCCACTAACTTTTTATTCCATTAACTTTTATTCCATTAATTTTATTCATTAACTTTTTATTTCACTAACTTTTTATTCCATTAACTTTTATTCCATTAATTTTATTCATTAACTTTTTATTCCACTAACTTTTTATTCCACTAACTTTTTATTCCATTAATTTTATTCATTAACTTTTTATTCCACTAACTTTTTATTCCATTAACTTTTATTCCATTAATTTATTTCATTAACTTTTATTCCATTAATTTTATTCATTAACTTTTTATTCCACTAACTTTTTACTCCACTAACTTTTTATTCCATTAACTTTTATTCCATTAATTTTATTCCATTAACTTTTTATTCCACTAACTTTTTATTCCATTAACTTTATTCCATTAACTTTTTATTCCACTAACTTTTTATTCCATTAACTTTATTCCATTAAATTTTTATTCCATTAACTTTTTTTTACACTTATTTTATTCTTATGTAATTATTTATTTGGTTATGTCTTGATAAAATTTAAATTTAAATTAAAAAAAAATTCTAAATTAAAAAAATTTAAAAAAATCTTATCTTAGCTTTATGTTAGTGTTAATTCATACTTGTAAATAAATGTTGTATATATGTTACTTGTTACCTTTTATACTTGTTCATAAATTTTTCATAACTTTTATATTTCATAGTATACATGCATACTTATTCATAATAGATTTTCATTTATATTTGTTTATAATTCTCTTACTTGTTATATTATTCTTGTTCATACTTGTACATAATGTTCATTCTTTTTAATTGTTCATAAATGCTTATGGTAAATATTCACTTTTCTTATTTTTATTTTTTTTTGTAATTAAAAAAAACATAAAATTCGTAAAAAAATTAAAAATTAAAAAATTTCTTTTTCTTCATTTATTTAATTTTTAAATTCAGAAAAAAAATTAATTAATAAAAAATAAAAATCTCTTTTTCTTCATTTATTCGTAAAAATATTCATTTATCTTCACTTTGTGTTAGTGTAAATCTAAATTGTTAAATAAATCTTATACTTATGTTAGTTTGTTAATGAGAAATTGTTTTGTAAATATCAGTACTTGTGAATAAAACCATACTTGTAAATAAATTGTTCATACTTGTATAAATTGTTCATACGTAAATTGTCATGTTATATTTGTAAATTGTGCATAAAAAACATACTTGTAAATAGTTCTTGCATTCATGCATTAGTCTCGGCTATATGTAGATCACTTGTGCTTCGAAGTTTAGATTTTGATCTTTATCGGCGAAGACTCTTTTGTTAACTCTCACCCACGGTAATTGTTAACACTTGAGTCATCTTAATTCCTCTGGAGTAAGAAATTTTCGAGGGTGATGTCTAGGATAAGAGACGGTACTCATAACGGGTTTTGGGTCTAAGAAATTAGTCCTGCCTCTTATGTGTATTCTTTCTAACCTGGTCACCTTTGAACTTACCCAAACAGTTGAATTAATCCAAGATATTTACTTGGGCCGCACAGACGTATAAGTCTCCATTTAAACTTTGAAGCTATGTGAACCATATATATCTTTGACTTCCCCCGACATGTAAATATTGTTTATATCTTAATTTACATTTTTTGTCATGACAAAGCTAGCTTGCATCTTTCATTTTAACTTGCATTTCATCTTTCATTTAACTTGCATTTTTAACTTCACTTGCATATTTAGTTTAACTTGCATTGCACTCTTCCTCTAACTTACATCTTTAACTCACATTGCTTCCTTAACTTTAATTTGCATATCTAACTTGCATTCTTAATTAACGTACATCTCTGACTAGCTAACTTGCATCTCTGTCTAGGCTGGATGGACGTTAAACTTCAAGCGCTTGTTGGGAGGCAACCCAATGTGTTCCCGGGATGTGAAGGAGTCATCAATACAGATTTGCTATCCTTTTACCCTTCACTCTCTTTTATTTTGTTTATTTAATGTTTTTCTATTATTTTCATAAATCATCTTCCTTACTTTGATTCTATGTTTAATTACTTCGTATTTTCCTACATTGAGGACAATGTAGAATTTAAGTGTGGGGGAATGGTTTACAATTTTAATTGTTCAAAAAAAAAATACAAAAAAAAAATTGAAAAAAATTATAAAAAAAGGTGAAAAAAATGAAAAAAAAAAATTGTTTTCTTGATTTTTTTTGTTTTAACTTAGTGTTTTTATGAGTCTTAAGTTGCCATTTAACTTGTCAATGATATAAATGAACAAAAATGAATATGTTATGGCCATAAAGATAATCACTACAACTTGAATTTGTTTGTTAATATTTTGTGATTAAGTGTTATAACTTGAAGATAATGCATGTAAATTGGCATATAAACGAGCATGATAAGATAAGTATGAATCATATGAACCTTATGTGAGCTTTAGAACTTTATATACATCTTTGATGAGTGATTCATAAGTTCTTTGTTTAAATTGATATACATATGCCTCATAACTACTTGCCATAGCTTTTAATGAACTCTAGAGTACTAGAACTTATTCTATGTGATTTTCAAAGCTTTTAAGTCAATAAACTCTCTGATTTTGGAAATGATTAAGGCATTAGGGTTAACACCACAAATTCAAACATCCATGTTCCCTATTTTGTGCGCACGAGTTGCGACCCCCTTAGTTTTAACCCTTTTGAGCCCACATTAAGCCTTTCTTTCATCACCATGATTATCTAAACACTTGAGCTTAGTATAGACATCCTTTACCCTTGTTCCAAGAACTCGGTTGAAGATATAAAGATTGTGTAAGGAGAAAATGATGATGTTAAAAGACTTTTATGTGAATTATTTGGATTTACCGACTCAAGCTTTGTTGTATTGTTAACACATGTTATTACCTTGATCTAAAAAAAAATCAAAAAAAAAAAAGTTGAGCCTCGATCAAGGTAATAAGGTTTGGTTATGTAATGTTTGAGTTAAGTCCCTTGTATTTGTAAATCCGACACAAAGAATGATTGTGAGGCCCAACATGATGGAATTAGGCCTATGTTCGAAGGGATGGATTACTGACATCATTGCACTAAGTTTGGGAAGCTATGATACGTTTTGGGAGTCTATTGAGTCTTGGAACGAATTGAGCACCACTTGTCCTATATTTTCCTTGCCTCGAAACTAATCATATATGAAAACTAATTACTCCTTGCTTTGTCCTAGAGGAGACCATATTGAGATCCAAACCCGCCTTGCTTTGTTCTCTGGCTAATCATATATGAAAACTAATTACTCCTTGCTTTGTTCTTTGGCTGGCTATCCAAACCCGCCTTGCTACTTTGGACCGTGTTGGTAGCTTTTCTAACCAAGGTGACCTTACGTGTATCCTTTGTGATAGGGAAGGGGAGTCGCATGAACGTTTGTTTTTTAATTGTCCTTATAGTTCATGTATTTGGAGGAGAATTTTGGCAATTGCAGGGTCTGGTTGGTCTTCTTCTCATTGGCCGAATTCTGTTTTTTCTGCTCTTGTGCATTGGCGTGGGAAAATGATGGCTCTGGTTGCTAAACGTCTTGCCTTGGCTGTGACTGTCTACCACATTTGGCAGGAGCGAAATAATGGGGTTTTCGGTAACACCAGGAAACCTCCTGATGTGGTCTTTAATGTTATCCTAGTGATGATTTGTAGTAAACTATGTACTCTTAACTTTAGGCATAATCCTTTTAATATCCTTACTGCTAGGAATTGGAATGTTGTTATTTTGTATGTTCTTTTAGTTTGGTGTGTTCTCCTACGGGAGGTGTGTTGAGCTCTTCTGGGTTGTTGTTTTTGTGCCTTGCGCATTGGGTTGGGTTTTTACCCTTTAATATAAATTGATTTAACAAAAAAAAAAAAACTGAAATTAACGGTGGTGCCTCGCATAGTCGCATACGCAATTAGAGTTGGACAAATCTAGTTCACTTTTTAATCATGCAACCAAATCACCGTAGTGGCCCCATTTCAACATCAAATACCATCATTATGAAAACAATATTTTTTCCCTCTTAAAGTTGTTTATTTCCTTCTTTTTGGATGGAACGAAAATTCAAACTTTTTAAGAAAGTGAATTTCGGTAAAGGAATATCGGGTCACATTTTTATACTAATTTTGTATGGAACGATTTAGAGAGAATAACATACAAAAAAGTATAATTTGAATTATTTAGCATCATCAGTACCATTATTGCCGGAATAACTAATCTTTACAATTTCACAGTCAACTCGATATAAGAACCGCTGAATTTATTTACGAAAAACAAACTCAACAAAAGATACAAATTGATCACCACCACCACCATTTTCAATGCCTAACATTATTATTATTGTTGTTTTTGTGGAATTTTCAAAATTCTGAAAATGACGAAAAATAACTTATATCACTATATCACAAATATTCTGATTGATTGCGATTGTCACCACTACTAAATGAAGGATTGCTGTCGCTCGTTCAAAATCCACATGATGCTGAAGACAAGAACTTTATTAGTAACCTAATATTTTGGGACCTTGAAATTTATGGCTATAATTGACACAATGGCGATGAAATAAGATAATGAAATTTAAAGACAAACAAACTTCAGTGAACTCAATCTCAAGATTTATCGGATTATTCACTTTATTAACTATGCATTCCTATAGGTAAAGGTAATATTTACTTCAGGGAGACACCCGAAACTTAAAAAGGATCGATCGAAGAAAAAAAAAATTGAAAGAAGATTGTTTTTAGAGGTCGCTAGGAAAAGGTAATATTTACAATCTATTCTAAGGGTGGATCACTTCAAAAATATACCAATTTTTTATCCAATGTAGATTATTATGATATCTACGTCCTTTCTGCTGTTTATAACTAGATTGAAATTCAAGTAGATATTTGATTTATTTTACAGCTGAAGTGAAAATGGAGGTGGTGTACGGTGTGCCCCGTTAATGGCGCCCGGAATTTGAGGGCAAAGGTCAACAAAAGCGGTGTGGTCGCCTTCTTCTTTTTGCAATGCAACACCATGCAGTATACGCACCAACAAAAGCGCTTGTTGTATTGGAATATACTATCCAAATATTTTATAGTGTAGATATAAACATATTCACACGTACCATGTACACGTGTGTATTGTATAACACCCACCTGAATTACAATTTACAAACCCAACAGCCAAATACAATTCAAGAAAAATATAAAAAATCAGTGAAGGGAAAAGAATAACTTGAATGCCCTTTCGGTAGATTCAAGTCAAACTGTGTGTGTGAAATGAGAAAGGATCTTTAACTTGCTTTCATAGTACTTTTTTTTTACCACTTATTCAATTTATTAAATTATTTTTGTTAAAATAGAATTCGTCTTTTAAATTCAAAAACCTCTAAAATCCCTTCAAACGGTAAACAGTAAGCTATTATTCGTTCAATAATCGAGACCTGAAGAGTTGTTCGACCAAGAACGCTTCAATACTTAAGTCAACTTTGAAAAAAAAATCTTAAGAGTTTAAGTAGCGTTGAATCGAATTACCTGGAAAGTGAAATGAATTCTGCTATTTATAGGAAATCTTTGAGAGTCTCTTCTGATTGGTCGGTTAAATTTGTAATTAATAAATAATATATTAATAATAAATATATTATTTAATAATTATAATAATGGCTCATTATGATAATAATGATAATTATTGTTATTTAATATCAATATTAATTGTCCGTTATTAAGAATAATGACAATTAACTCCCGGGAAGAATATTAATATTATGGAGATTTTTAACCCGATTAAATAACATATTTAGCTGGTAAATAGATTATTTAATGTGTGGGTGTATGCAAGTCATTAGTATTATTGCTAGGGGCAATTTGGTCATTTTGAGAATTATGGGCCACATGGTAGCTCCACAATCCTTGGGTGATTTTGGGTTCCACAAATGCTCCCACATCACTTAAGAATCCAAGGAATCCTAAGAGATGTACATTTTCTGAATTTTATGTTACCAACGTTGTTAGTGTTTTTGTCTCGCTCCTCCACTGGGCCAAGAGAAATTGTTGAGCTAAATTGACATATATTTGTCCGAAAATATATTTCATGAACATTGAAACGCTTGAATTTCAAACTTTTTTTTGGATTTGATGGGTTTTTTAACTATGACAATTAATTTCAATTAAAGTGAAATTAATCTCATTTAATTTAGTAATTGAATGAAAGAGGTCTCTGTGCATATTTAAAAAGGAAAGTTGCATAATGTAAGGCAAGCCTTTGCTTGCCTTTGCTTGGGTGAAAGAAGAAGATTCAGCTACTGGAGAAAAAAAGTGGCTATATTCAAGTCTTCAAAGAAATTTGTGGGTAAGAATATTTATTTGAGTTTATTTTTGTTTGTTTTGAAGCCAGGCATGGTGGATTCGTCAATGACAGAGGAGTTGGCCACTCTGAAAAATGTTGGGACAAGATGGATCGAGCAATTGCTGGTGGTGAGGTTCCAAATGGGCCACGCGTCATCGAGGCCGAGGTGGTTGACCTGCTACGTGGCAAAAATGTAGGGCGTAGAAGCGCCAAGTGTCTGGCGATGAGAGGCGACCAGTGCACCACGTGGGAGCCTACGACTAGTGCACCAGGAGCGTGCAAATGGGGTGCAGATAGGAGGCAGCAACGTCTATCGACTGCTAGGAGACACGGCGCTGCGCATGCGCCACGTTTTTAGAGGTGAAGAGTGGCTCAAGCAGGTGGGGTCCACGAATGCAGCTGCTACTCTAGTGCGAAAGTGCCACATGAAGTGCATTGGATGGCGACACAGCAAAGCTGGATCAACTCGCCATGTGGAGGGCGCCGATTAGTGGCGCATGAAGGTGGGAGAGAGAAATTTTATTTTCTTCTCGGATTGTTTCATTGAGGATTTTGTGATGAGGAGTCAAAGGGAGAAAGACCGGAAAGTTGATTGGTTCTGGTGATGAAGATGTCAGGAGTGGAGGGTCTGGTAGGCAGGGCACCATTGGGAACAGCGAGCCAACCCAGGAAGGTTGCAGGTGATGCTCGTGCAGGGAAGAATAAAGAAGACTTCCGAAAACGACATGTCGTTTTTAATGTTGGTGGGGGAGAAAACGACATGTCGGTTTTTTCATGTCGCTGGCGAACAAACGACATGTTGTTTTATTCATGTTGTTGGCAGAAAACGACGTGTCGTTTTTTGTCATGTCGTTGGTGAGAAAAACGACATGTCGTTTCTAGCACTTCCCATGCAAATATGGCTTCAGTCTTTTGCAGATTCGGAGAGCTCTAAGGGTGTGTTTGGTACACCTTATTACGGTCCGTATAGGCTAAATAATCCGAAACCTATGTTTGGTACTAGTCGTATTAATTAGTCACCGTATAAGTTAATACAGTTGAATATTTTTATATGGTCCAGACACGCTAAAATAATACGCTCGAAATTATCCATATTAAATAGTCGGATAACTAGTAATCTTGTAAAATATAATAATAATAATAATAATAATAATAATAATAATAAATAGTAATATAATAAAAAAAAAATATTAATTTAATAAATATTAATAATAAAAAGTAATAAATACTACTAATAATAAATTAATAATTAATGATATTTTAATAAATAATAATGATAAAAATAAAAATAATTAATTAATAAAAATGTAATAAATAGTAATTATTATTATTATTAAAATAAATAATAATAAAAATAATGACATATATTATTAATATTTAAGATATAAGTATTTCGTCAATTACTATAATATAATCCGGTTAGTATAATATAGTCGGCATTCTAATCCGGAAAAGTACCAAACACCCGACTAAATAATCAGTCTATCTGGTGGACAGATTAGTCTATCCGATTGAAATAGTCAGTACAGTACGGCATACCAAACGAGGCCTAAATGTTCGATTTCCACAATTCAAGCGATGGTGCGCTCTACTCTCCGAGACGATCATTTCAGTATGTATGAAGAAATGCTTTTGGTGAGAGCTCGGAAGACTCAATTTTATGGGAGCTCAAATTGTAAGACCATCTAGTGGCGTGTCTTGAATTTTTCTGGAGCTTCCAACTTCTAAAGAGGGTGGAGTTGATAGCAAGACGCTTATCTAATTGACACGTTCATGGCGTTTCGCTTATTGAAGAGCTCGGCACATGGGGAGCGATATACCATGATGCATCAAGGCTTTCGGTGTAGAGTCCCATCATTTGAAGTGAAGAGTGTCACAACCCAAGGTAAGGCACGTTACAACTGCGAGGTGAGGCATGGTACAACCGGCATGCTACAAGTGCGATGCGAGGTATTCTACATCCAAGGATTGGTGTGTCATAATGCAAGGAAAGGCAAGGTTGGAGCAAGAGGTAATGCGCCGAATGACATGAGGTGTTCTTCCTAGTGACCATTCACTTGGTGCGTGGTGGATAGAAGAGTTCGACACATGGGGAGAAAAGTGCACCATGACCTGTTTAGGCTTTCATCCACAAGAGGCCAGACACTCCATGACTTGAAGTTAGGCATGTCGGAATGCAAGGGGATATGTTGTAACGACCCGTCCTGAATATCGGGATTTAATAATATTTAATGGTGATTTACTAATCTGGGATTAGTTGTGGGATTTCGGACGAATTGTGCAAAATGACCGTTTTGCCCCTGGGCGTGGGCAAAATGTTGACTTTTATTTCGGATGGTCAAATGGACTTTGACCGATGACCGTGATGTAGTTCGGGACGTCACGAGTTCATAGACAGGTGGCACGTTCGATTCCGACGTTCGTGGTGAAAGTTATGATGTACGGAAGTTCATGGGCGTTTTCGTAATTTAAACGTAATAAGGGGGAAATGTTGACTTTTTGATCGGGTGGTCCGATGGCCGAGGACCGAGGACCTTTAGGAAGGTCTCGATGCCCTGAGTTCGTAGACAGGCGGCACGCATCAATCGGAGTCCGTATGACCGAGTTACGGGTCAGGATGCGTGAGGGGCATTTTGGTAATTTTCTGCACAAGGGCAGAATTGTAATTTCGCACGGGGTACTGTTTCATTGAACAGCCGTGAAGGTGGAATGTTTGTGTGATCGATCCCGTGATTGTTTATCAATTTAATGGCTTAATTGGGCCAGTTTGAGGTGGAATTGCACATGTGATGGTGCTGGCAATCAATCACATGAACATGGGCACTGTTTTATCATGTTTCGGGTCAGTGCAGGGAATTTACACAGTGGACTGAGGGGCACTTTAGGATACTCTTAATGGTTGATTTAGATCGATAGAATGGAGAGTGAGTCGAGAGGATGACTCTGAGATTGAGAATGAAAGGAATGGAGTGAGAATGGTGGAGGAATGCTCAAAAACCCGAAACTGGTTTCTGGGAAAATCAAATTCGAACTTCCAGTTTTAGGCCAGCCCAAGCCTAATTGATGATGGATTGAGCTTTCTGGAACTTCAACGTGTCGAACCAGATCAAATGGGGCAAGCTTTGGGGCTCCTAGGGCCGTGAACGGACGAGGTGGACGGCCGAAAAACTCAAGCTTGAGTTGTGGTGATTGAGGTAACGTTGTGTTCAATTAATCATGCTAATTGGTTCGTGTTAATCCTTATATGCTTCATATGAATTTAATTTGACAATGGTTGAGGATTGATGGAGTTTTGGTGATTGACCCGTTTTGGGTGATCACGGGTTGATGGCTTGATTAAGGAATGGTTGTTGCTGATCGATGTCCCAGACCTGAAATTCATTGGTTAATGATTGTTGTAGGATCAAGAACGGATTGAATTGATGTCGAATTGGGTATGATTGAACCGGATCCTATCGCGGGTAATCAGACCCGTTTACCAGACAAACGGGTGAAGATGGTGACTGTAGCAGTCACTGTAGCAGGCGCGTGGCTTTCACACGCAGCCACTCACGGCGGCGCGTGATGGCGCGTGGGCACGAATCTCGAGGTGAGGTCAACATGACTTTTGTCCTATACAATGTAACGAACATTTTAGCGTTGGTTTCGTGTCGATCGGATCCCGTTTCAATATTGTTCGGGATGTCCGAAGGTTTTAAATCCAATTTAAAAATACTTAAAAATTCGAGAAAATTACGGGACTTGATTAGGATGTTAATGATGAGGTTAGTAATCCTCTAATGTGATTTGGACAGGATTGGGAGTCCCGGTGATAGTGGTGTGGCCCGAGAAGGCCTATGGCACGCGTATCGAGGGGTTCGGTTAAACGGTCTGTGAGTGGACATTGGTTTCATAAATTCGATGCATGCATAACTGTTTTATGATTGTTATAATTATGATTAAATGATTTACTTTGGATATCGGTGAATTTAAAATGATTTCACGTATTTCGAGGTGAATTACGTATTTGCACGTAAACCGAGGTTTTCTGGATTTGCACCGATTTCCATAAATGTGGTTGGATATGATTTCATGAAACGGTTACGAACTTGAATAATGTAAAATCGGGCCAGGGGCCCAGTTGAACTATGAAATCGGGCCAGGGGCCCAGTTAACATGTGGATCAGGCCAGGGGCCCAGTTAACTTGTGAAATCGGGCCAGGGGCCCAGTTGATTTCCACATACGATTGCGGGTCGGGGACCCTAAAATGGAATTGAATAAACGTTTTCTGGTTTACATTTTATATATGTTCACATGCTGGAATAAATAAATGGTTTTGATGATATTTCGGTTATGGCACGTTTCACGGTATTTGGGCATGAGACCCGTTTGATGAAACGTAACGATCGGTTCGGATTTTACCTACGTATACATATATGTTTTGCATGTGGATATCAATAAAATGTATTTGGTACTGCACTGTATAGATCCATTCATATGATACTGTCTCCTCCGGATGAGGTACCCCGGAGAGGTCACGGACGTCTAGTACGTCCAGCGTCTATGACGCTAAGCATCGGGGATGCTGTACCCGAACGGGGTTCGGGGATTGAACTCGGAAATTGAGACTCGAGTGGTACGCGTAGATTTGTGATTGTGACCTTATTGACGTCAGGGACGTCAGACATCAGGGATGTCGGATTGGAGTGTATAGTGCAGTGGCTAAAATAATGGTTATGGTTTATATTATATGCCTTATGGTTCATATTACTGGATTTATGAAATAACTCTTGGATTTACTTTTGGAAATTGAAACTATGCTTTGGTTTCCGGGCTAAGGCCCTAATGGTTATTTCTAAATAAATATGGGATTATTGGTTTTGGTGCATGCATATGATTTTACTGAGGGGCATAAATGTCTTATAAATGTTTTAAGTAGACTTGTTTATTTTCGTCCACTCACAGCTTTTGTTTTTAATGCCCTTCAGGTTGATTCCGGATACGACTGCAGCAGAGACTGGGACATCATACACCTCCTCCATCGTTCCTTACGCACTCTGGAAGCCCGGTTGGGCAATGGCAACAGGTTATCCCTTGTCCGACACCTCTTGTCAGACGGGAGCACGTCACATTCCATGGTAATCCCGGGGGGATTGGGATGGGTCGTGTCAAGTGGTATCAGAGCAGGTTTTGCTCTTTTTTGCGCGAAGGACGAGGGTGTGATGTCTCTTTGGGCTGCTGTTCCGTTGTTAACCTGATAGATAGTTTTGAGTTTGTATGGTGGATAGAGTACGTTTGGCCTGATACGTCGTGCGTTGATGCGATTCAACCCAAGTGGGGTTGTATACGATTAACTGGTAATGTGGGACCGTCGGTTCGGTCATGTGATGATGGATTGTTGTGCCACTGGGCACAGCTAGGTTCAGGTAACCCCATTGGAATAATGTTATGGAAGTACGAAACTCAGTTGAGTAATGGTCTAAATTACGGACCCTGGTAGTGTTGGCTAGTGTACGGGGTGTTGGTGCATCGGAGTTAGTCGATGACCTTCGTGGTGGAACCCGCGTTGAGTTGACAATTGAATTGGATTGGACGTCTATACGATGTCAGGACCGCGGGGTCGGTCAGGTTGTGGATTTTACTGCAGAAGGCAGTTGGGTTCGGTGGAACCCTAGGGTGTGATTTTGGAACCCTAATTTATAATTGATGGACCGTAAGGTGAACTTTAAATGAAAACTTGTGCTGCGGCGAGCGGCTGAGGTCGTGGATGACCATGTGGATGACTCAAGTGATTCTAGTCAGGATTACGGGTTTCGATCCACGGATGCGGTTATGAGATAAAATATGGAATCCCGTGTTGGATCGAACATTAGTGTGAGGTGTGGTTACGGATCTTGACAACGATGACTGTTGGTCGACAGTTGTGTTGAGATGACTGGCTATCGAGGGTATTTTGTGTGGCTTTCACACTTGAGGATCAGGGGATGTTCAGGGAACGTCCATTATCCTGATGTGCTAGTGGCCAAAATGGAGGTACCCATAGTCATGGGGTACGAGTGGTGTTACGGGATCGTCGTTCGGAATGAACGGAGATCCAGGGTAACAACTTTGCACACAGTGTGCTAGCATGGATGTTCGTGTGCTATGTATGGATGTTGGTATGTTGGTACTGTATGCCAATACTAGTATGGATGCCTGTGAACTGATACTAGTGTTGATGATGGTGCGTTGGTACTGGTACTAGCACTGGTGCAGGTGTCAGTGATTGTGATGACGATGAGCCACCAGTTGGGGTGTGACTCTGTCATGATGAACAGATGATTGGTATCTGCGACTCAGATGTGGTCGAGTCTCGGACTGGATGGGTTCCAGTGGAGGTTGTGTCGTGTTGGGATAAGTCCTAACAGATATATGATGACAAGTGATGAATGGATCAAAAGGTATGATTGAAAATTTGGGGAATCTAGGGACGATGTCCCCTACGTCATAAGAATCAGTGGATTTGGGGAGTTGTTGTCAACTCCGAGATTGGTAAGTTTGTGTACTGCTTATATCCCCAGAGGGTACAAGGAAATTATTGAAATTGGAAAAGTCGGGGAAACCATTCATGGTATTGATGTGGGATTTTGTGATTGTGAATCACTTGGAACCTGAGGATTGAACCTGTTAAGGTCGAGATGTGAGACAAAGGCAGTATGGTATGCACATTCAGGCAAAATTGTTGATATCCCGTTCGGAATCGGGGTGTGTGCATACATGATTATTGACAGACGTGAGGTCCGAGTAATGAATTGATTTTGGACACGTGGTGGTCCAAGTGAGGTATGGACATGGGCAGTCCAGTGGTTGGACTTGACATCTCATTGGGAGCATGTCTGTTCCCAACATGGTTGGAACTCCCGTTTCGGGGAGAGTTGTGATTGGGAGACAAGAGGAGTGCTCGTTTCCGCATCGGTGATTGGTATTCCGAAGTCATTGGGGTTGACTTCATATTTTCCTGCCGTGGCAGATGATGATTGTTGCTACCAGTACGTTGAGCGTGTATTGGTGGGTGGACCCATGTTTGGCTTGGGGACATTGGACACAAGAAGTTGTGTATGAATTTGGATTTGGTGGTGAAATGCGAGGTCATCTTTCCACCAAGGGAAATTTGGCGAATGATTCAATGAGGGTGTAAGACCCTACGATTCGCTTTCAGATGGATTGTTAAGCTATGTGAGCATGTGTGGATCCTAGGCGGATCTGATTGGTGATGTTGTCGACTTTGGGCACAGTGACGATCTAGGATCGTGATGTTACTTGTCGGATGACGTAATGATGGATCTGGGTTGTGATCGTGATGATCCAGATGGGTGGAGAGCTTATCACTCTTACCTTGATATGTGAGTCGTAAATGACGGGACTGAACTTCTTTTCGGAGTGAAGTCCATATGGTTGTTACTCGGTTGAGTAGGTTTCCGAAGTGGTCGGATTTTGTCAACCTTTGACGTGTGAGTATTGGGATTGGCTTCCCTATGAAGTCAATCGAGTGTTTTGGACAGGCAACCGATAGGTTCAGTTTTGTTACGTCTTGGTGGACGTAAACGAGATTTTGGGTTTTGGAATCGAATTTCTGGGTGACGATTCAGGATTCGATTGCGAAGCTCGAAAATGGATTACTGGATTTGGGTACGGAATGATTATTCCAATGCTAGCTTACGGAGTAATGATTTCGGATTCGGATTTGGAAATGGATTGAAAATATGATGTTTGGGTTTGGATTCGGAATCTCTTACGAAATTGCGAATTCGGATTCGGAACTAGAACTGGATGATGGGTGGAGTTCGAGTTGTCTCGTGATGGTTTGGGCAAATGTACTCCATTATTGGAACGTGTTTGGCTACGACCTAGGTGGTTGTAGGCGGATTGATGGATTGATGTACGTACAGGGTACGTTGTACAAGGATTGGTACTGGTTAGGCTGAGTGGTGCCTAATGGCGGTACATGGAATGTACCCGTGGTGCGTGATTAAACGTGTTGGTAATCGGCTTGGTTCCGATATCATTTATTTGGCTGTGTTGTGGACTGGACGTTGGATACTATGCGTTGTGCAGAGTAATTTTGTCGGGTTCAGTGTTTGTATGGGCAGGTACTCTTAGCCATGGTTGGCTAGTGGAACCCTAGTATTGAGATGTGTGATCACTGCTAGGCTGGTAATCAATGTGTTCCAGTTACACCACTTGATTGAGTAAGTTGACGGTATACATACACTCAGGATGAGTGAGTTGGTGGTCTGAGTAACCACGAGTAGCCTTGTGTGATGTATTCACATCGTGATGTTTCCAGTGTCTTGGTTCGCTGCGGGAGTCGGCGATTATGGACATTGAGATTTATTTATGTCGCAGGAATGGGCTTGCCCTGCGAATTGAGATCATGTGGTTGATCTTTCGGGAGAAAATATGTTTTTCCCCGGAGTGCACCCTGGTGATAACGCTCGCCTTCGGGATGGAAGTGTTTACCCCGAAGAGGTCACGTAGCACGATCTTTGTCTTGCAGCCCAGGGGAGGCTTGACTCAGATCAGATGTGCTGGATTATATGGATCGGTAAGTGATGTGTTCACGAGATCCGGATCGTCGGCTGGTGAGGTTTTTCCCAGCGACGGATTGCTGACTGATGATGTGTTCACAGCAGCGGATGCTCGGATTTTGAACGGTCCTTGAGCCTATTGATATGCACGCGTTGCAGGGATAAACGTGACTCTAAGCAACAGGATATGGAAATAAGTCTCGTGGATTATGGAAAATGATTTTGAGGAAACCGTGGTTTAGCGGTTAAAATGATTTAAAGAAACTGTGAACTTTTTGAGATGTTAAACTGATTTGGTGAACATGAGTTTTTATGGACCATGGGAAAACGTGTTTTTGATTTTATCGGTCCACTGTTGAATGATTTCATACTATTACACATGTTTTACGATATGCATGCAAGTTTGTGAAAACTGGAGGGTAAGAATATATTTTGGTAAATGTTTTTATCAAACCTTGTTTTGTCCACTCACACCTTTTCTGTTTTGTTAACCCTTCAGGTAGTGGCGCGTTGATCGAGGCTATTCTAGAGGTGGAGGTATATGCAGGCACAGGCGCAAAAAAATTCCCTTGTCTGGCAGGTACTGAAGGGTAGTTTCGGACTTTCAGTTGACTTGTCAGACGGGAGCAGGACCGGGTACGGTTTTTGACGTCTAGTTGGGACGGGTCCTGTCAATACAAATCCATAGACAGGCGGCACGTCAAATTCGGACGTTCGACGACGAAGTTACGGTTCACGGAAGTTCCAGGATACTATTCACGGCGACACGTTTTACGAGACAAAAATGGCAGTTTTGTCTCTAGTGGGCCCAGCTTTTGAGACAGCCAATGGATGAGTGACAAGTGTCACTCATCCACTGGCCAACCTCACCCATTCATGCACCAAAACCCATCCCTGTGCATCGTCCCTTTTTCTTTGTTCCCAAACACAAACCCGATCCCATTTCTCACCCAAAACCCAAACCCTTGAGCCTGAGGCTCATTCCTGAGGGACCAGAGAGTGACAAGAGGACTGAGGAAGGTGGTGGCTGGCCAAGGGCACGCCGCCGTGGACGGTGGAGCCGTGAAGCCCGAAAGGTATCGGTTAAGCCATTTTCGATCCATTTTCCATTTTGAATGTTATGGGTCATTTTTTATTGTTCTAATGAAGTAAATAGGTTGTTAGGAAGCTATTAGGAAGGTTTTGAGGGAGTTTGTACGTTGAGGGACCCCTAGGGAGGATTTTGAAAAGTTGAACCGTGAGGGAATTTTTGGGTTCACGGGTTTTAATCGGTTTTAGGTGGTTTAGTTAATTAGGATTGATAGGAAAGATTAAAAGAGGAATTTAGGGATTAAAATGGGACAAAACGGACGAGATTTGAGGGTTGTAGGAGCCTGGACCGGTCATGTCGGTCAAAGTTGCAGGAAAAATCGGACCGGACCGGACCGGTCGAACCGGTCGGCTGAAGGTAGGGGATGACACTGTAGCGTGGCGCGTGAGGCCCACGCGCAGTGTACTCCCAGGGGGCGTGGCAGGGAATCTTGGGAAGATTCCAACATGTAATTTCATCTATTCGATGTAACGAACATTTTGGGACTGGTTTTGTGTCAATCGGACATCGTTTCGATATAGTTTGGGACGTCCGAAGATTTAGGTTCGATTTTAAAAATAGTTAGAAATTCCGAAAAATTACGGGGCTTTAGTGAGGGGTTATATAAGTAGTTAGTAACCCTCTAAATTAATTTGGACAGGTTCGGGAATCCCGGAGGTGACGATTGACCCGGGAGACGGTTATGGCATGCGTATCGAGGCACGACTTCGGACGGTCTGTGAGTGGACCTTTCTTTAGAAATTGATGCATGCATAAATGTTTTATAATTGTTTTAGAATATATTTTGTGTTGCCATGAGTGCATTCGTTTGTGGTAGCCTAGGATTTACGTATTTGCACGTATTTCATGATTTACGGTTTTATACGATGTATATACGTTCTAGGTTTTCAACGGGGGTTTAATAAATGGATTTCGGATTTAGAAATATGAAATCGGGCATGAGACCCATTTGATTTACAACTCTCAGACTTGGAGTCCATTTGATTTGACGAGGAATCGGGCCTAGGGTCCATTTGAGCCATACGATCGGACTGAGGGTCCATTTGGTTTACGATTCGGGTTTGAGGCCCAGTTAGTAGTACTATCGGGCTTGATGACCCGTTGATTGATGATATCGGGCCTGAGCCCCATTTAGTTGAGATTTCGGGCTTAAGGCCCCGTTAGTTGTGAAATCGGACTTGAGGTCCTGTTGCTTATTGGTTCCGGACGTAGGGCCCAATTGGTTATGATATCGGGCTTGAGTCCCAGTTCAGTTTATGAAATGAGAATTCGGGCATGAGACCCAGTTGAACTGAGGATTTAGGCTGAGGCCTGTGAAATGGAATTGAATCGGATTCGAGGAATCCTATTGAGATGAATCGGGTATGAGACCCAGTTAAGAAATGAATTTTGAGAAAGAAAGAGAAAGTATTTGAAAACGATGAATAAACCCTCAATTTGCTTATATGGTCTCCTCTAGCGTCGACCTGGAGAGTCACGATCCACAGACCAGAATGCGTATCCCCATAGGGATCTCGTTCCAGGAGTGGAAGTTATGATTTATGATGTGGTCCCGGACCAGATTTCGGAGAGATGTGTGGACTAGATCCAGAGAGAGAGCTCGGACTAGATCCAGTGATTGAGCCTCCCAGATGGAGATTCCTGGGAGAAGACTCGGAGTGAGACCCCGAGTAGTGTGCACACTAGTATAGAGATTGATATCGTGACTATATCGGGGATGTGTTCCCTAGGGGCTGTGTGCCCCGAGTTGGCATCTTCTCGGAAGTGCCGCGGATGGGTTATACGTATGACGGTACGTATGAGATTTTATGGAAAAGTGATTTGAGGGCGGAGACCCTATGTTTTATGATTAGAAAGTGATTTGGGGCAGAGACCCCCGTATTTGAAATTGTGAAAGTGATTTGGGCGGAGACCCCATTTGTGATATTTTGAGAATGGTTTTGGGCTGAGACCCACTTGATGTGATTTGGGCTGAGTCCCTATTGATTTGACCTACGGGTTTTAGATTGTGATTTCGGGTCGAGGACCCAAATGGATTTATGGTTCATGACGGTTTATGGGAACCAGCATGAACCCTTGAAATGTTTTGATATGTTTGACGAATGGTTTTATGAACGTTTTGATAAACGGTTTTGGAATGCATGTGTATGTATTTATGAAGGGCATAAAATATCTTTGTAGGAAAATGTTTTTAATGAAATGTTTAAATTGTCCACTCACAGTTTTCATGTTTTAATGCCCTTCAGGTTGATTGCGGATGCGGGCTGTAGCAGAGACGAGACATCACTCCCCTCCTCCTACGATCCTGACGCACTCTGACAGCCCCAGCGAGGGCTAGAGATGGAATTTTCCCTAGTTTGACACTTCGTGTCAGACGGGATCAGGCAGGTCCCACGTTAATCCCAGGGGATTCGGGGCCGATCCTGACAGCAAACCAATCCTCCGCAATTTTAATATACAAAACATTTGATTATTCTGCTGTTTTTTGTATCCTTATTTTTTTTTCATATCCTTGCTTTATATATATATATATACACATAAACAGTTTCAAGTTGTTTCGATCCAAAAACGGTTTGGATCAAAACAATTTAACTTCTAATTTTAGAAAATTTCAACTGTATCGAACTATTAATATTTTAACGATTTAAATTTGGATATTGTCAATATTCATATTGAATCGCACTGTGCCCCCTATTGAATATGTAATCCTAGCTAGCGTATAAATTGGTTTGCACCAATTGTTTGCACCTACTCAATTCATAATTGACCTCCTATTTTGGATTGTAAGTAATTCTTAATTCTTTTTTGCAAATCTTTCTTAATCCCATTAAATATTTTAAAAACTACAAAATTGAATTCGTTCTTTGTAAGAAATATTTACGCTCAATTAGGCACGAGCCACATTTTAAAGCCGGGTTGTGCTCCAACTCACCCAAAATTGAATGTTGAAAGGAAAAACTTATAGAATGTTAGCTAATAGCACAACTTATTAATTTATTCCACACTTAAATAAGAGAAATTGTGAACTCTTTAGAGATAATATGATGTCTCTTCCACATAAAAGAAGAGATTGTTACAATTCAAATATTTTATATTGTATTTATTACATGATTATTTGTTATTTTTTGCATAAGTTGTATATATATATATTTACTAGATTTATTTTTTAAATCAATGAAATTTATTTAATATCGTCAAAATATAATTATAAAAAAAATTACATTAATATTTAGTCTACCTTACTTCTGATTTATGAATTCTGCATGTGCATAATACTATAAGATAATTCTATTTATCAATAAATACTAATCAAGGAAGAAATTGTTTTTTTTTTTTAAAAAAATCAAACTAATCATATATGAAAACTAATTACTCCTTGGCTTTAGCTTGGCCATCTGAGACAACGTAGGGAAGGGGAGATCCAAACCCGCCTTGCTTTGTTCTCTGGCTAATCATATATGAAAACTAACTACTCCTTGCTTTGTTCTTTGGCTGGCTATCCAAACCCGCCTTGCTACTTTGGACCGTGTTGGTAGCTTTTCTAACCAAGGTGACCTTACGTGTATCCTTTGTGATAGGGAAGGGGAGTCGCATGAACATTTGTTTTTTAATTGTCCTTATAGTACAAAGGTTAAAGTAGAAGTAAAATTAAGTATTTAATTATTTTTACTTGTTTTCTTTATTTTATATTTACATCTCTTTTCAAAACTCCCATTTTCACTTCTTTATTCTTTATTCTTTTATTCTTTTATTCGTTTATTCTTTTATTCTTTTTTATTCTTTATTCTTTTATTATTTTATTCTTTTATCCTTTTTATTCTTTATTCTTTTATTCTTTTATTCTTTTATTCTTCTTTTCTACTTTTAGTTTATTATTCTTTGATTCTTTCATCTCTTTATTCTTTTATTCTTTAATACCGTTAGTTTATTATTCTTTGATTAATTAATTCTTTAATTCTTTAATTCTTTAATTCATTAATTCTTTAATTTGTTAATTCTTTAATTATTTAATTCATTAATTTATTCATTATTCATTTATTCATTACTCTTTCTCACTAACACATTATCAATGTTCCCTAATTTCCCCGGTTAAGAACGATCCCTATTTACCAATACTACATCTACACAAAAAGGGTTTAAATTGCACAACACTCAAATTACGTGTTTAATTTAATGCGTAGTTTGGGCGTAGTCAATTTTTGGCGCCGTTGCCAGGGAAATTGAAAATCATTTTTAATTTGTTAGTGTATGTATATAAATTGTGCATATTATACTTGTTTATAAATTTTACTTTTGTTAATATTATATTTGTTTATAACCCTTACTTACTTGTTTATATTTTATTTATCCATCTTATTTTTGTTCTTATTATTTTTGTTTATAATGTTCATACTTTACTTATTCATAGTTTCTAATTTATACTTGTTCATAAATGTTCATAATTTTTTTTATATATATTTGTTCATATTCAAATTGTTTATGTAAATTTAAAATTCTATCATACTTGTTCATAATTTAATTTAATTTGTACTTGTTATAAATGCATATTGTACATATTCATTTTTCCTTACTTTTAATTTATTTTATTTTTCTTTACACTTTCTAACTTTTTCTTTAATCCATTAACTTTAATTTTATTCCATAAACTTTTTCTTTATTCCTTTAACTTTAAATTTATTTCATTAACTTTTTATTTCACTAACTTTTTATTCCATTAACTTTTATTCCATTAATTTTATTCATTAACTTTTTATTTCACTAACTTTTTATTCCATTAACTTTTATTCCATTAATTTTATTCATTAACTTTTTATTCCACTAACTTTTTATTCCACTAACTTTTTATTCCATTAATTTTATTCATTAACTTTTTATTCCACTAACTTTTTATTCCATTAACTTTTATTCCATTAATTTATTTCATTAACTTTTTATTCACTAACTTTTTATTCCACTAACTTTTTATTCCATTAACTTTTATTCCATTAATTTTATTCATTAACTTTTTATTCCACTAACTTTTTACTCCACTAACTTTTTATTCCATTAACTTTTATTCCATTAATTTTATTCCATTAACTTTTTATTCCACTAACTTTTTATTCCATTAACTTTATTCCATTAAATTTTTATTCCATTAACTTTTTTTTACACTTATTTTATTCTTATGTAATTATTTATTTGGTTATGTCTTGATAAAATTTAAATTTAAATTAAAAAAAAATTCTAAATTAAAAAAATTTAAAAAAATCTTATCTTAGCTTTATGTTAGTGTTAATTCATACTTGTAAATAAATGTTGTATATATGTTACTTGTTACCTTTTATACTTGTTCATAAATTTTTCATAACTTTTATATTTCATAGTATACATGCATACTTATTCATAATAGATTTTCATTTATATTTGTTTATAATTCTCTTACTTGTTATATTATTCTTGTTCATACTTGTACATAATGTTCATTCTTTTTAATTGTTCATAAATGCTTATGGTAAATATTCACTTTTCTTATTTTTATTTTTTTTTGTAATTAAAAAAAACATAAAATTCGTAAAAAAATTAAAAATTAAAAAATTTCTTTTTCTTCATTTATTTAATTTTTAAATTCAGAAAAAAAATTAATTAATAAAAAATAAAAATCTCTTTTTCTTCATTTATTCGTAAAAATATTCATTTATCTTCACTTTGTGTTAGTGTAAATCTAAATTGTTAAATAAATCTTATACTTATGTTAGTTTGTTAATGAGAAATTGTTTTGTAAATATCAGTACTTGTGAATAAAACCATACTTGTAAATAAATTGTTCATACTTGTATAAATTGTTCATACGTAAATTGTCATGTTATATTTGTAAATTGTGCATAAAAAACATACTTGTAAATAGTTCTTGCATTCATGCATTAGTCTCGGCTATATGTAGATCACTTGTGCTTCGAAGTTTAGATTTTGATCTTTATCGGCGAAGACTCTTTTGTTAACTCTCACCCACGGTAATTGTTAACACTTGAGTCATCTTAATTCCTCTGGAGTAAGAAATTTTCGAGGGTGATGTCTAGGATAAGAGACGGTACTCATAACGGGTTTTGGGTCTAAGAAATTAGTCCTGCCTCTTATGTGTATTCTTTCTAACCTGGTCACCTTTGAACTTACCCAAACAGTTGAATTAATCCAAGATATTTACTTGGGCCGCACAGACGTATAAGTCTCCATTTAAACTTTGAAGCTATGTGAACCATATATATCTTTGACTTCCCCCGACATGTAAATATTGTTTATATCTTAATTTACATTTTTTGTCATGACAAAGCTAGCTTGCATCTTTCATTTTAACTTGCATTTCATCTTTCATTTAACTTGCATTTTTAACTTCACTTGCATATTTAGTTTAACTTGCATTGCACTCTTCCTCTAACTTACATCTTTAACTCACATTGCTTCCTTAACTTTAATTTGCATATCTAACTTGCATTCTTAATTAACGTACATCTCTGACTAGCTAACTTGCATCTCTGTCTAGGCTGGATGGACGTTAAACTTCAAGCGCTTGTTGGGAGGCAACCCAATGTGTTCCCGGGATGTGAAGGAGTCATCAATACAGATTTGCTATCCTTTTACCCTTCACTCTCTTTTATTTTGTTTATTTAATGTTTTTCTATTATTTTCATAAATCATCTTCCTTACTTTGATTCTATGTTTAATTACTTCGTATTTTCCTACATTGAGGACAATGTAGAATTTAAGTGTGGGGGAATGGTTTACAATTTTAATTGTTCAAAAAAAAAAACAAAAAAAAATTGAAAAAAATTATAAAAAAAGGTGAAAAAAATGAAAAAAAAAAATTGTTTTTAACTTAGTGTTTTTATGAGTCTTAAGTTGCCATTTAACTTGTCAATGATATAAATGAACAAAAATGAATATGTTATGGCCATAAAGATAATCACTACAACTTGAATTTGTTTGTTAATATTTTGTGATTAAGTGTTATAACTTGAAGATAATGCATGTAAATTGGCATATAAACGAGCATGATAAGATAAGTATGAATCATATGAACCTTATGTGAGCTTTAGAACTTTATATACATCTTTGATGAGTGATTCATAAGTTCTTTGTTTAAATTGATATACATATGCCTCATAACTACTTGCCATAGCTTTTAATGAACTCTAGAGTACTAGAACTTATTCTATGTGATTTTCAAAGCTTTTAAGTCAATAAACTCTCTGATTTTGGAAATGATTAAGGCATTAGGGTTAACACCACAAATTCAAACATCCATGTTCCCTATTTTGTGCGCACGAGTTGCGACCCCCTTAGTTTTAACCCTTTTGAGCCCACATTAAGCCTTTCTTTCATCACCATGATTATCTAAACACTTGAGCTTAGTATAGACATCCTTTACCCTTGTTCCAAGAACTCGGTTGAAGATATAAAGATTGTGTAAGGAGAAAATGATGATGTTAAAAGACTTTTATGTGAATTATTTGGATTTACCGACTCAAGCTTTGTTGTATTGTTAACACATGTTATTACCTTGATCTAAAAAAAAATCAAAAAAAAAAAAGTTGAGCCTCGATCAAGGTAATAAGGTTTGGTTATGTAATGTTTGAGTTAAGTCCCTTGTATTTGTAAATCCGACACAAAGAATGATTGTGAGGCCCAACATGATGGAATTAGGCCTATGTTCGAAGGGATGGATTACTGACATCATTGCACTAAGTTTGGGAAGCTATGATACGTTTTGGGAGTCTATTGAGTCTTGGAACGAATTGAGCACCACTTGTCCTATATTTTCCTTGCCTCGAAACTTAGCCCCATTACAACCTTCGTAAAGACCTTATGATCCTTAAGATGGTAAATTTTGATTAGTTGAGTTAATCACTTGAGTAAGCTTATGGTTTTGGTTCATTTGCGCAAGTATGTTTTGTTTTTATCTTGAGGTGTTTGTTTGAGATTTTGCAAAAGTACTTCATTTCGATTATGTGAGTATCTCTCACATACTTTGAGTGTAAACACAAACCCTCACAAATTGAGTGAATTTATGAGTGCATATCCTTGTGAGTTGATTCATACTTGTCTTATTCATGCAGAGATCCATTTCACCATATTTACTCATTATCTTACTTGTTGAAACATTTTGTTACCATGTATTAACTCTCGAATTCCATATGCTTAAATGTTTTAAGTGAAAATCTTTTATGTCATGATTATAATTATGAAATATTGAGACAAATGGTTAAGTGTTACTTGTCTTGAATTCGTAGTTTAATTTTAGTATTTGCTAGGGACTAGCAAAGTTTAAGTGTGGGGGTATTTGATAGGTCCTCAAATAAGCGTTATTTTATATTATTTTATACCCTTTATACTTGACTTTTAATATTAAAATAATAAATAATTAGACAAATTAATTTATTTTGTGATATTTTTGTAGAAATAAATAAAGCTTGGAATTTAGAGCATTTTGGTGAAAGAATCGTCCCGATCGGAATTATAACGAAGAAATTATGGACGAAATATGAGAAACCACTGAAAATCGCAAGGAAATTCGGTGGGAAGCTGCTGAAATCCAACAGCCCAAGCCAAAAATCCAGCAGCCCCCCAATAGTTCCCAAAATCAGCATATTTGCCCCAAAATCAGCATCTTTTCCCACCCAATCTCATCATTTCCATCACTTCTTCATGTACTATTTTATTGCTATTTTTATATTTTAATTGTGTACTTTTAATTAAACAATTGTGGCATTCCCTCTATAAATAGGGAGGTCATTTCATGTATTTGAGGAGTCCCCAATTAGTTTCATTCTTCCATTTCTTTCATTTTTCTTAGTTCTAGTTCTTAGTTAGTTCTTTTGTTTCTCTCTTTTGAGAGACTTTTTTGGGGACCATTTTAACTTCTTGTAGATTTTCTTATTAATTAGTTTTCTTTTAATTCTTGTTCTTAATTTATGTTATTTTTATTTTTCTTAATTTCATTTCTTCTTTACTTTGTTCTTGTGATATTTCTTTGAGATCTCTTAAACACATTTTTATGCTTTCCTTAAGAAATACTTAGGCCAAGTAATTCTAAGGCAATTCAAGAGTTTTAAGACCGAATTCCTCGTATTTCTTCTTCCATCTTCACAAGTTTCCTGCCGCTGTTCGGTGATTCTTGTAAAAATCCATACTTCTCTACGTAAATTCTTGTTATTGTTATTGGTTTTACTTATAATTCAATATATGTGTTGGTATTTTCTTTCTAACATTTGTAAGTAAGAATGCAATCTCCATGTGTTTTACTTTTTGAGTTTCTTTTACTTCATATGTTTTAGTACTTAAACTTCAATTCGAAACTAAATGTTGATCCGCTGTTCGGGGCATTTAGAATAGAGTTGAAGAGATTTAATGTTTGATCGCTGTTCGGCGCATTAAATCACTTACTTAAGGTGGATCATATTGTAAGTAATAATCCGCTGTTCGGTGCATTTATAATATGAAAAATGTATGCATGTATTTGAGATGATTAAGGTATGATTTCGTGATTGGTTCAATATGAGCATGATGTTAGAGTGTTGGTAAAAATATGTGTTTGAAGAAAGTTCACTAGTACAAAGGTTAAAGTAGAAGTAAAATTAAGTATTTAATTATTTTTACTTGTTTTCTTTATTTTATATTTACATCTCTTTTCAAAACTCCCATTTTCACTTCTTTATTCTTTATTCTTTTATTCTTTTATTCGTTTATTCTTTTATTCTTTTTTATTCTTTATTCTTTTATTATTTTATTCTTTTATCCTTTTTATTCTTTATTCTTTTATTCTTTTATTCTTTTATTCTTTTATTCTTCTTTTCTACTTTTAGTTTATTATTCTTTGATTCTTTCATCTCTTTATTCTTTTATTCTTTAATACCTTTAGTTTATTATTCTTTGATTAATTAATTCTTTAATTCTTTAATTCTTTAATTCATTAATTCATTAATTTGTTAATTCTTTAATTATTTAATTCATTAATTTATTCATTATTCATTTATTCATTACTCTTTCTCACTAACACATTATCAATGTTCCCTAATTTCCTCGGTTAAGAACGATCCCTATTTACCAATACTACATCTACACAAAAAGGGTTTAAATTACACAACACTCAAATTACGTGTTTAATTTAATGCGTAGTTTGGGCGTAGTCACCCTCCATGCGTCTCCATGGGCGCTTCTATGGACACACGTCGGGGAATACTTCGGCGTTCCTCCGGAGTCTCTATGTGAGCTTTATTCCTTGTCTGAGCAGTTGAGGCAGAAACATGGTCTCCAGCTGATCAAACAGATCGACGAACCATAGCAATGCTGAATCAGATAATCATGAACAAAAAGTTGTTGTCGAACGATGAACAACGTTCAAGATCTTCGAACAACGTTATGAACGATGAACGAAGTAAGATGAACGATGAACGATCATAAGAGCTTCTTCTTGAATATCTTTAATGTAACGACCCATCCCGAATTCCAGGATTATATTAATGACTAATTACGATTAGTGAGGTTAATCGGTAATTAGTTGGGCAAAATCGGATGAACGATGCAAAATGATCGTTTTGTCCCTAGAATGGGTAAAACGTTGACTTTTCATTCTGACGGTCAAACGGACTTTGGCCGATGACCGTGACATAGTTTAGGATGTCACGAGTTCATAGACAGGTGGCACGTTCAATTCCGGCGTTCGAGGAAAAAGTTATGACGTTCGGAAGTTTAAGGGCATTTTGGTAATTTTGGTTAAAAATGGGGCAACATTTTAACTTTTGGACTGGGGTGTCCGATGGCCGAGAGCCGAGGACCATTACGTAGATCAGGATGTTACGAATCCATAGATAGGCGACATGCTGAAATCGGACTTCGAACGAAAAAGTTATAGGTCACGGAATTCGGTTTCACTATGTACGTACTTCGAGGCGATGATGATTTGGCAACATTTGATTGGGCAGATATTTTGGAGGGTCCCATGGATGAGTGACAAGTGTCACTCATCCTATTGGACAATACCCCTAAATTGTGGATCTAAGTAATTAAATAATATTATTTTAATCATTTTATAATCTAATCTACCCACCACTAAATCCTAGCCATCCATTTCAATTTAATCATTCAATCTTCACCCTTCATCTAATCCTCTCCTTTCTCATCTGCTATCCTCATTTCTTTGTTCATGTTCAAACCCGAAACCATTCTTCCTTCTCCATTTTCAAACACAACAAACACACATATCATCACCTTCATCATTCATCTTGTGAGTGTGATACACTGAGCGTGATCGTGAGAGGGTGAGGTGATGAGGATGACGGTGAGCAGCGGCTGGGGACGACGGAGTCCACGGTGGAGGGAACCCGTGAGGTGAGTTTTATTCGAAAATTGAAAATTGATTTTTATTGGGTTTTAATCGAACCTAGCATTTAGGTTGTGTTTCTGGGGACTCTAGGACACTAATAGGATGAATTTCGAGGCGTTGGACAGCCGGGAAGGACGGTGGACGGCAGAGGAACCCACCACCACCATGGTTGAAACTTGGAAGGTACGGGTTTGTGGTTTTTCCTTAGTTTTTAAGGTATAAAAAGGTAGGAAATGAACGTAGGAAGGGATTAGGATGAAAAAGGAACGAAATGGATCGAAAAATGGACGGTTTGAACGATGAACAGGTCCATACCGGTTCGGCCGGTTCACACCAGTCAAACCCGGTTCGGCTGGAGGTTAGGGACGCGTGAATAGTGGCGCGTGGTCTCACGCGCAGGTACCTTTCTTGGGCGTGTGGGGGAGCGTGGGTGACTGTTTGGGGAAGTGTTCAACATGTGAAATCTTCTATTCGATGTAACGAACATATTGGGACTGGTTTCGTCTCGATCAAACACCGTCTCGATAATGTTCGGGGCATCGGAAGGTTTCGGATCGAGTTTAAAATAGTTAAAAATTTCGAAAAATTACGGGGCTTTAGAGGGAGGTTAATTAAGTAGTTAATAACTTTCTATTACGATTTGGATAGGTTCGGGAGTCCCAGTGATGGTGATGGGCTCGGGAGAGCCGTATGGCACGCAAATCGAGGCGGCAGCTCGGACGGTCTGTGAGTGGACCTTGTTTTCTAAATTGGTGCATACATAAATGTTTATTATATGTTTTAATACATGTTTTGTGATGCCATGAGTGCATTTGTGTGTGGTTACGTATTGGCCCGTATTTCGAGGTTTCAGCCCTATACGGTGCCAATACGGAATTGTATTTCCTTATTGGTTTAAATGAAATGGATTTGGAATTCCAAAGGATAAACTCGGGTATGAGACCCATTTGGTTTTATCTCGGGCATATGACCTTATTGATGACTTACGGGTCTGAGTCGTGGTCGCGGCAGATGCTTGGTGTACGGCGACAGACGATACGAAACTCACCTCCGGTTTGGGATGTGTTCCTTCCGGAGAGGTCACTACACACGATCTGTTGTCGGGTAGCCGATGGAGGCTCGACTTCGGAGTGCTGACGGTTCAGGATAGCGATCGGTGATGAGGGCACCATGATCTTGTGGTGGTCGCGTCAGTTGATACGTTCACGGGGACATACCAGGGTTGAGGGAGGTCCTGGATGGATGGTTGCAAGCATCACTATGATCGGAGTCGTGACTGACCCTTAGATATCGGGCACGGTGCCCAGCTGATGTCATATGTTCGGGCATGAGACCCAGTTACTTTATGGTTATGATTTCGGGTCAGTGACAGGACCCATCCCAATCCCCCCGGGATTACCGTGGAATGTGCCCTTCTCCCGTCCAACAAGGGGTGTCAGACAAGGGATAACCAAGAGCCACTGCCCAACGGGGCATCCAGAGTGTGCAAGGATCGATGGAGGAGGTGTGCAATGTCCCAGTCTCTGCTGCAATCGCATCCATAATAAACCTGAAGGGCATTAAAACCAAAAGCTGTGAGTGGACAAAAACCAATAAGTTTATCAAACATATTTATAAGACATTTATGCCCTCCAATAAAAACGTATGCATGCCACGAAAACCAGTAACCAAAACGTTTGCTCAACCGAGCCATTAGGGCCTTAGCCCAAAAACCGTTAACCTAAAACCAAGTGTGGGAACTCAGCCCAAAACTGTGGAATACCACCACCAGACATATTAAAACCATGTGGGCTACCACCCGAAGCCATAAATATAAATCCATAAATCCAAAACCATTTAGGGTCCCCGACCCGACATACCATTTCATAACCAATAATCCATTTTTTTACCACATAACACATATCCAACCGAAAAGCCATTTCATAGATTCATTAATCCATATTTTACCATTACCATCACCAGCATCCCAGATGCTTAGCGTCCCAGACGCTTGACGTCCCTGACGTCATATCACACGGTTTAATAAGCTACGCGTGCTGCCCGGGGTCTCTCCGGGTCCATATATCTGACATCCCTGATGTCTGACGTCCCTGACGTCAATCATAGCAATCCTGCTCCTGAGTCATCATACGGTCCGGCTGCTCCGTATAATGACCCCTCGCAGACAATGCACCGTGACTTCCCCAGTGTCCCAGACATCTAGAGGAGACCATCATATATCCTTGTATCCAGATGGTATATGGAAAACAGTTTTATTAAATCCTTTTATCACATCATTACAATGGGCCCTGCCCGAAATTTCCATAAAACCACGTAATTCCATTTAGGGTCCCTGACCCAAAATCACAATTATTAAACATAGGGTCCCTGACCCGAAATCACCATTATAATCTAATTGGGTCTCATGCCCGATTTTATGAACCACTGGGCCCACGACCCGATTTGTAAACCAACTGGGCCCGCAGCTCGACTTATAAACCCACTGGGCCCACGACCCGAATTCGTAAATCAACTGGGCCCCTGGCCCGATAACATAACTCAAATGGGTCTAAGCCCGATTTCATATCAACTGGGCCCCTGGCCCGATTTCATTAACCAATTGGGCCCCCGACCCGATTATGCACTCAAATGGACTCCAAGTCCGAAATTTCCAAAACAAGTGGGCCTCAAGCCCGAGTTCATATTTCCAATTTCAAAACCATTTCATCATATTATATCCAAGTCATAAATATGGAAAATCCATGTAAAACTGGAAAACCTCGATTTACGTGCAAGCACGTAAATCGCCTCAAAATACGTGAAACCGTACAATTTACCAACAATCAAATCAACATCATACAATCACAATCATAATCCATATAAAACATTTAAGCATGCATAGAATTTATAAAACCAAAGTCCACTCACAGACCGTTTTAACGGTATGCCTCGATCCGCGTGCCATCGGCCCTCCCGGGCCACACCACTATCACCGGGACTCCCGATCCTGTCCAAATCACATTAGAGGGTCACTACCCTCATCATTAACATCATATCAAAGTCCCATAATTTTCCCAAATTTTTAACTATTTTTAAATTTGATTTAAAACCTTCGGACATCCCGAACAATACCGAAACGGTGGCCGATCGACACGAAACCAATTCCAAAATGTCCGTTACATCGAATAGATTAAAAGTCATGTTGGAAGTTTCCCCAAAATACCCTTCACGCGTCCCCACGTGCCAGGTCAACATTCAGGTCAACATTGATGACGTCATGCTACAGTAACCGGGTTCTGAAACCGGGTCTGTAACCGGGTCGCCGTCGACCCACGGCTTGACCCGATCACAGATCGAGTTTCAGACCACCATTTTTTATGCGGTTTGATCCTATGGACTCGTCATAATCCCCTCTACGGTTCTGTGACATCCAAACTAATTTTTAGGTTGATTAAACTACCTGAAAACTGACGGGAAATCGGCTGAGAACTCAGGTCGTCCTCTCCGGCGACTCGTCGAGATTCCGGCCACGAGCTTCAGTCTAGAATGGTCGTCTAGGTCCCTAGGACATGTCTCAAAAACAACCAAACAATTTCAACGTCAAAAACGGACGTTTCGAAGCAGGGAAGTAAATCGGGTCTTCACGGTTTTTCAGACTTACCGCCGCCGTGTCGCCGCCGTGGGCTTCCCAGTCGTGGTCTGAGTCGTCCTAAGGTTCCAGTGATCCTTGCCCTAGGTTAGTTCGAGTCCTGATATGAAGGTTTGGATGGTTGGACGATTTTGGGTTGATCGGGTTGTTTGGTTTCCTTCTCGGGTCTGGGAGGTTTCCGGCCGTGCAGGGCGGCCGTGAGGTGGTGGCCGGCGTCTGAAGGTGGCTGGGGTTCGTCTGGGGCTGACTGGTGTGTGAGGCTGGGCTGTGAGGTGGTGGAGTGAACGTGCAGAGGGTGAGAGTGCACGGGTTGAAAGAAATGAAAATGTGAGGATGATATTCTGATGATTTAAAAACAGAGAGACCAGATGAGATCAATGTCCAGGATTCAATCCTGAGTTCAAAATGAAGGGTGAGGATTTGAGGAGAGGAAATAATTAATTAATTAAATGGCCAACATAGATCCCTGATTTAGGGAATGAAGGGGATGATGACATGTGTCACACATCAAAGGTCCAGATTGGTTTGGATTAGGGTAATCAGATTTTATTATTATATTATTATTTTATTCTGAGTCTCGGTTAGTTCGGTTAATCGCGATTACGTCCGTGACCATAACTTTTTCGTCGTACGTCCGATTTCGGCATGTCGCCTGTCGTTGGATTCGTATCGACGAGACCTACGTAACGGTCCTTAGCCCTCGTCCATCGGACCTTCCGGTCAAAAAGTCAACATTTGACCCCAATTGACCAAAATTACCAAAATGCCCCTTAACTTCCGAACATCATAACTTTCTCCACGAATATCGGAATCGAACGTGCCACCTGTCTATGAACTCGTGACGTCCCGAACTACGTCAGGTCATCGGTCAAAGTCCGTTTGACCATCCGGTCAAAAAGTCAACATTTTGCCCACGACCAAGGGCAAAACGGTCATTTTGCACATTTTGTCCGATTCCGCCCTACTAACCACCGTTCAACCTCACTAATCGAGATTAGTGACTAACCTAATCCCGGAATTCGGGACGGGTCGTTACAGTCAGGGACCCTTGATGGATTTCCAAGTTCATTGCGGTTTATGGGAACCAGCATGAACCCTGGAAAGGTTATTGTGGTACATGACGGTTTATGGGAACCGGGCATGGAGGATGTTTTCTATATATATATATATATATATATATGAATGGAATGGATGTTATAGATCATGACGGTTCAGGGGAACCGGGCATGAATATTTATGTTATGTATATATATATGTTCATATACCTTCCTTTACTTCTATTATCTCCTCCGGGGAGGGTCGTTGGCCTGGGTGGACCCCGGAGTAGTCACGGAGCACCGACTGAGTGGAGTCGCCCCCTAGTTGGGTTCCTTACTCTTAGGAAGGCATGGATCGTAACCTCAAGGCGGGTCATTGGTCTACGGACATTGACCTCGGACACTGAGAGACTTGGGTTTGAGACCCCGGGTAGCACGTGCGTAGCTTTGGAAACCGTGACAGGATTGGTTGTGTGAATTATATGTATATATGATGTATGCTATATGAGATATATGATATGATATATGATGTGTGATGGATACAGGTTTTGGGCAGTGGCCCGTGTACTTGGTTCTTTATGATTTGGGTTGAGTCCCGTATAGATTCGGGCAGTGGCCCGTGTATTCGGTTTCATTTACGATTTTGGGCTAAGGACCTAATGAACGGTTTGATAAATGGTTTTCGAATGCATGCATGATTTTTAGTGAAGGGTACAAATGTCTTTCTTATGAAATTTTTTTATAAACTGGTTGTTTTGTCCACTCACAGCTTTTAATGTTTTGACTGCCCTTCAGGTTGACAGCGGATGTGGACTGTAACAGAGACCGAGATCTCACGTACCTCCTCCGGATCCTGCCGTACTCTGATAGCCCGAGAGGGTAAAGGTCGGAAATATCCCTTGTCTGACACTTTGCGTCAGACGGGAGCAGGGTCATCCCGCCTTAATCCCGGGGGGATTGGGATGGGTCCTGTCATTCAAGCTCTCAATGAAAGCACCAATTGTTGAAACAAAATTCGTCCTTTAAACTCAAAAGACTAAAGGATCCTGGCAAACAACAAACAGTAAGCTATCGTTTGTTTAATGATCGAGACCCGGGGGGTTGTTCGACCAAAAACACTCCAATGCTTAAGTCAACTTTGAAAGAGAAATCTCAAGAGCTTAAGTAGCGTTGAACAAAATTACCTTGGAAATGAAATGTGCTCCGCTATTTATAGGAAAACCTTGGGAGCCTCGGAGCGTCTTGATTGGTTGGTTGAATTTGTAAGTAATAAATAATATATTATTAATAAAATATATTATTTAATAACTATAATAACTGCTCATTATGATAATAATGATAATTATTGCAATTTTATATTAATACTAATTGTCCATTATTAAGACCAATGACAATTAACTCTCGGGGAGAATATTAATATTAAGGAGGCTTCTAACCCATTGAATAACGTATTTACCTAGTAAATAGATTATTTGATGTGCGGGTGTCTGTAAGCCATTAATATTGGCAGCTCCACAATTTTCCGGTATTTTATGGTTTCACACTTTTTATATAATCGTTATTGAATTCGTTCATTTTTTAAATATTATTACTATAAGAAAAAAGGATAATTATAAATAGGTCTGATTTTTTATTTCAACTTATAAGTTAATCCACTATAGTAAATAAAAACAGTAAACAATAAATAACGGTTTTTTTTATTATTTGTCAAATTATATCATTTTTTTACTAAATTGGATGTTGAATCCGAAGAAAAAGTCAAACGATTGGATGTTGAATCCCAAAATTTGAGAGTCGATTTCCTGTTGTCATCACATGCCCTCACAAATTTGTGTTTTAAGGAAGATGAAGCACAAAAGTTGGGTATGGAAAGCCGGAGCGGGATCACCACCAAAGAGCTAGAACTTGAGCTAGAAATGGAGCCTGAGCCTGAACTAGAGCCTGAGCTGGAGGCTAAGAAAAACGACGTTCCCGAAACTGATGAGTCACTATTGGACGATGTTCCTATACTTTCAGCAGAAGAGTGGGCGGAGTTTCAAAAAAACGATGGGCTGTGAAGACGTGCATCCTTAGTTGCTTTGCTTATTTATGCCAATGATTGTATTTGTATTTCTTGTAGTCAATAATTGGTTTGAGCAATCGATACGTGATTTGCCAACCATCCTTCAAATGAATAAATGAAATCAGCACTTACGAAAAATTCTTGAGTTTCCAGCGTCTTCGCTAAACTTTATTAACTGTCTTGATCTAAATCAAACTATTTCGTTCTTCAGATGCCCCCGTTATAGCCATGGGCATCCAACATTGGGTTTAGCTAACTTGGTTAGTGTTTGTTTTTGTGTTGTCTTTAGGGAAGGACTTTTTCTTCTTAAAAGAAGACTTAAAGTGCTTCCTGGTGGAAGAGTTTTAGTGCTTCCAAGAGGAAGACCTAAGATGCTTCCTAATGGAAGGCTTTGTGACAGGACCCATCCCAATTGGACTTTGATAACCGCGCCTGGTCCTGCTCCCGTCTGACAAGTCAACTGAAGTCCCGAAACTACCCCTCAGCACCTGTCAGACAAAGGATGATTATATTGATTTCTGCTTATGCCTCCGCATCTCGGTCAACCCCGATTCTCGTGCCACGGCCTGTAGGGTAATCAAAAACAGAAAAGGTGTGAGTGGACAAAAATAATATCATTTGAAAACACGTTTCAAAATACATTATTTACCCCCTAGTTTATCAAACCCTGCATGCATAGGGTCAAACACATGAATCACCGGCTTCCAAGCCAAAATACATGAAAATCATTTCCTAAAACCATTTCATCATAAAACAAAAGAGATTTCGCAAGAACTATTCTTGATGGTTCCTTCGTCAATTGCCTTCGTTTTTTTATGTGGTTTGACACGAAATGGTCCCAGAAGACTGATTCGAACCTTACTTCGACTTGGGTTAGCCCAAACCTTGCAAATTGAATCTCAATTTCCTCAAGAACACTTTTGGGTTTTCTCTACAAATTTATTAATTTCCTTTCTATTCTCTCTCTATTTCCTTCCTGTTTTTCACTCTAAGGTTTCCTCATAATTTCTCTGTATCTCAGGTCTAGTAACTCCCCTTACTAATCAAAACACATTTGAAGATATTCAAGCCATATGTTTATATTGATTGTATTCAAGTTTCAAGTGGCAATCTTGCCACTAACCTCATATTCTCAGTGACAGGTGTCACCTAAAAAGATAAATGAATCACCTGGACGGCTGAATCAGCCAAATGCCCAACAAATTACATTTTTGCCCTCACCTTAACAAATGACCAAAATGCCCCTAGTGTTCCAAGGTTCGTAACTTTCACATCCGAACTCCGATTTCGGCATGCCGCCTGTCTATGGACTCAGTGTTTCGGGACCTACCCAACAGTCCTTCTGGAATGTCCAAAAAGTGTCGAACAAAAAACCAACTTTTACCAACCTAACCTAGGGCAAAATCGTCATTTTACATTCAAACTTTCCAATTTACATTTCTCGAATTTTCGGGGCGTCACACTTTGAGTGTTTCCTAGGATGAGATGCATTGCATGACGAAAGCATGGGTGCTTTGCAGGGCAAAGGCTTGGTCGCTTTGCATGACGAAGTCTTGGTTGCTTCGCATGTAGAAGGCTTGGATGCTTCGCAGGGCGAAGGCTTAAGTGCTTCACATGGCGAAGGCTTGGATGCTTTGCAAGGCGAAGGATTGGATGCTTCGCAAGAAAAAGGCTTGGATACTTTGCAATTCGAAAGCTTAGGTGCTTCGCATGGCGAAGTCTTGGATGCTTCGCAAGGCGAAGGCTTGGATGCTTCATAAGGAGCAGGTTTAAGTGCTTCGCAGGGCGAAGGCTTAGATGCTTCGATGACGAAGGCTTTGATGTAACGACCCGTCCTAAATTATCGGGATTAATTAAGAATTAATGACAGATTAGCGAGACTAATCGGGGATTAGATGAGAATTAACAGACGTTCAGGGCGAAATGACGATTTTACCCATGGAATGGGCGAATCATTGACTTTTAGTTCAGGCTGTCAAATGGACTTTGGCCGATGACTGTGACGTACTTCGGGACGTCACGAGTTCATAGACAGGTGGCACGTCCGATTCCGACGTTCGAGAAAGAAGTTATGATTTTCAGAAGTTCGGGGGTACTTTGGTAATTTGGTTGAAAAGGGGTAAAGAGTTGACTTTTGACCAGGGAGGTCTGATGGCCAAGAGCCAAGGACCGTTACATAGATCAGAACGATATGAATCCATAGACAGGTGGCACGTCGAATTCGGACGTTCGACAGAAAAATTACGATTCACGGAAGTTCGAGGGAACTTTTGCGCAAAGTTCGAGACAAATTGACTTTTGTCCTAAGTGGGGCCCAGATATTTGTCACTGGCCCAATGGATGAGTGACAAGTGTCACTCATCCATTGTACACTCAAACATACTCATGCATATCCACCCTTAACCGTGTTCGACCATTTTGCCCATTTCCACCCAAACCCGATCAAACATCCAACCCCAATCCAAACCCTTACCCCATATGATCATGTCTGAGGAACCAAGAGAGTGAGAGGAGGCTGGTGAAGTTGAGGATGGTGGCAGGAGGCGGCTGGGCCGCCGTGCACGGTGAAGAGAAGGTAAGCTTGGTTTTGTATTTTTGGATTCAAGAATTCGATTTTGACATTATGGATGGTTTTGGATGTTTAGAATGGGTTCATTAGGTTGCTTAGGAAGTTTAAAGAAGGTTTTGGGAATGGTTAGAGGCTGAGGAAGCCCTGGAGAGGAATTGAAAATGTTGAACCGTGAGGACATAATCTAACCGTTGGGTTTAAGAAAGTTTTTCATTGTTTTAATTCCATATTTAGGTTTCTAGGATCAAATTAGAGAGAATGGAATTGATTAGGAGAAAACCAGATGAAAAACAAGGAAGGAGTAGGGCTGGACCTGTCACGCCGGTCCAGGAGAACCGGAATTGTAGGAAAAACCAGACCGGCTGGCCGGACCAGTCGGCAGAAGGAAGGAGACGACCACTGTGTAGTGGCTCGTGAGGCCCATGCGCAGGGCCATCTCGGGGCATGTGTGGGCGCGTGGTGAGGCTTTTGGAAATTTTCCAACATGTGAAATCATCTATTCGATGTAACGAACATTTTGGGACTAGTTTCGTGTCAATCGGACATCGTTTCAATATAGGTCGGGCTGTCCGAAGGTTTAGGTTCATGTTTAAAAATAGTTAAAAATTCCAGAAAATTACGGGGCTTTAGTGAGGGGTTAATTAAGTTGTTAGTAACCCTCTAAATTAATTTGGACAGGTTCAGGAATCCCAGAGGTGACGATTGGCCCGGGAAAGGCTTATGGCATGCGTATCGAGGCGCGGCTCGGACGGTATGTGAGTGGACCTTTCTTTCGAAATTGATGCATGCATAAATGTTTTATAATTGTTTTAGATCATTTTTTGTGATGCCATGAGTGCATTTGTTTGTGGTAGCCTAAGATTTACGTATTTGCACGAATTTCGAGATTTCTAGTTTTATATGATGCTTGTACGTGCTAGGTTTTCAACGAGGGTTTAATAAATGGATTTTGGATTTAGAAATATGAAATTGGGCACGAGACCCATTTGATTGGAAACTCTCGTACTTGGAGTCCATTTGATTTGACGAGGAATCGGACCGAGGGTCCATTTGAGTTATACGATCGGGCCGAGGGCCCTGTTGGTTTACGAATCCGGGCTTGAGGCCCATTTGGTTGTAATATCGGGCTGGAGGCCCCGTTGACTGTAGTATCGGGCTTGAGGCCCTATTGGTTGTTAAATCGGGCTTGAGGCCCCGTTGAGTTATGGTTTCGGGCTTGAGGCCCAGTTATTCCTGATATCGGGTTAGAGACCCAGTTGATTGTGAAATCGGGCTTGAGTCCAAGTTCGATGGAATGAGAATTCAGGCATGAGACCCTGTTGAACTGTGGATTTATTCCGAGGCCTGTGAAATTGATTTGAATCGAATTCGAGGAATCCTGTTGAGATGAATCGGGTATGAGACCCAGTTGAAATATGTTTTGAGAAAGAAAGAAAGTATTTGAAATGTACAAACCCTCCTTATGATTTATATGGTCTCCTCCAGACGTCGACCTGGAGAGTCACGATCCACAGACCAGAATGGGTATCCCCATAGGGATCCCGTTCTAGGAGTGGAAGTTATGATGTGCCGCAGATGGGTTATATATATGTCGATACGTATGAGATTTACGGAAAGTGATTTGGGGGTGTAGACCTTATGTTCCATGTTTTAGAAAGTGATTTGGGGCAGAGACCTCGTATTCGATGTTCTAGTATTTCACTGAGAACAGTTTTGGGTTGACACCCATGTTTACTGGATTTGGGCAGAGTCCCACTTGTGTTTGATTTGGGCTGAGTTCCCATGTATTGCATTACAGTTTTATTGTGATTTCGAGTTGGGGACCCATAAATGGATTTATGGTTCATGACGGTTTATGGGGACGGGGCATGAACCCTTGAAAGGTTTTGAGAATGTTTTCAAAGGGTTTTATGAACGTTTGATAAATGGTTTTTGAATGCATACATATGCTTTTAGTGAAGGGCATAAATGTCTTATTGTGAAAATGTTTTATTAAAATATTATTTTGTTCACTCACGACATTTGATGGTTTTAATGCCCTTCAGGTTGATCACGGATGTGGGCTGTAACAGAGATCGAGACATCACACTCCTCCTCCTACGATCCTTGCGTACTCTGTAAGCCCCGATGAGGGCTAGAGATGGAATTTTCTCTGGTCAGACACTTCGTGTCAGATGGGATCAGGCGCGTCCCACGTTAATCCCAGGGGATTTGGGACGGGTCCTGACATTTGATGCTGGAGGGAATAAGTTTTGAAAATTGTATATGATGTACAAATATGTTTGTATGAATTCAGAACAATTTTTCAATCTTATTGATAATTCAAATGCATGGTACTTGAATTTTGAAGACAACATAAAAAGCAAAATTGAAAGTTAAGAATAATAATGATCATTATTAAATTATTGCAAAAGAATAATGACAATAACGATAATTATCATTAAGAATAATGATAACTATCATTAAGAATAATGATAACTATCATTAAGAATAATGATAACTATCATTAATAATAATGATGATAATTATTGCAATTTAATATTAATACTAATTGTTCATTATTATGAATAATGACAATTAACTTTCAGGGAGAATATTAATATTAAGGAGGCTTCTAACCCGATTGAATAACGTATTTACGTGGTAAATAGATTATTTGATGTGCGAGTGTCTGCATGTAACGACCCGTCCTGAATTCCGGGATTAGATTAGTGACGTAAAGGATTAGTGAGATTAATCGGCGAATAGTTGAGCGAAATAGGACGGACGGTGTAAAATGACCGTTTTACCCCTAGTCTTGGGTAAAATGTTGACTTTTGACTCGGGGAGTCAAATGTACGAGGACCAAAGACCATGACGTAGATCAGGACGTCACGAGTCCGTAGACAGGCAGCACGTCGAAATCGGACGTCGAACGGAGAAGTTATGGTCATGGGATCGAAATCGGGGATTTACGTCTCAGGAGCCGAATAAAATATTAATTAATTCTGATTGGTTGACTTAATAATGTGGGGCCCTTGGATGAGTGACAAGTGTCACTCATCCCATTGGTGGCTTCCCTAAAAAGTGGATCTATTTTAATGAAATATTATTATCCTAATTACTTTATACTTAATCCCACCCACTTTCCATCTCCACCATCCATCTCTACCTTTCCCTCTAATCTCCACCGTCCATCTCTCCCTCATCTGATCATCAGCTATCATCTTCTCTCAATTCTCACTTCCAAACCCGATCACCATTTTCCCTCACAAAACATACACACGGCACAACTATACTCACAACCCTCAAATTTCATCTTTTGCTTGTGAAACCTGAATGAAACTTATAGGGGAGTTCGAGGCGAGTCGACTGGCGGCCACGGGTCTAGCCTCGTGGACGACGATGGACGGTGGCCGGGTTAGGAGGCAGGGGACCGAAGTGGTTCCAAAAGCCATAGTTCGAGTTTGGGAGGCTGTTTGACAGGACCGTCCCCAAAGGAACTTGATAAGCGTGCCCCATCCTGCTCCCGTCTGGAAAGTTGACTAAAGTTCCCAAATTACCCTCTGCACTTTCCAAACAACGGATAACCACACCTGTGCCCACTCATGCCACCACCTTCCAATCAGCCTCGATTAACGCGCCACGACTTGGAGGGTCAATAAAAACATGAAGGGTGTGAGTGGAAGAAAATAAATCAGTTTATAAAACCTGTCACAGAAAAAAAATTTCTACCCTCCACGTAAAACCAATGCATGCATTCAAAAATCATTTCATAATCCATTTCATTTCCAATATAAGAAAACTGTGTATGAAAAATCAGAATCATTTCCTTTTCTCAAACCTCGGGCCATAGCCCGAAAACCATAAACACAGGGCCTCAACCCCAGATCATGAATCAAAATCCAAGTACAGCACATAACCCAAAAATCCATCAAGCCATATAAACCGGGCCATTTCCCAACACATCCGCAAACATTGGAAATCAACAGTAAATCAAAAGTCAATCAATTTGCTGGATCTCAAGTGCGCCCGAGTACCTTCCCGGGATATCAACGAGTCTTTAAACTCAAAACACAATCAATAGGCCTCGGGGGATATCACAATAACCGAGTCTTTAAACTCAAAACATATCAATCAAGGGCCCTCCCCCGTCATCAATCAACCGGGTCTTTAAACCCAAAACCATATATCATTCACAGTAAATCCAGAATCCATCATAAACCAATTTCCAAAATCAAATCCGAGATCACACTTTACCGAAATGGAACTCATGTCTGAATTTCACATTCAAATCCCAAATCATATCCGTTATCCATTTCCAAATCCGAATTCGGAACCATCATTCTGTAAGCCGGCATCCGGAATAACCATTCTGAACCCAAATCCGGAAATCCATTTCCAAATTTCCAAAACCCGAATCTCGTTCATCAAAACCACTGTTATGAACTGGGCATCAAGCCCGAAATCACCTTTTTCCAAAATCCTTTTTTAAATCCTTGAAATCAAATCATATTTCAAATGCCAAATTCAATCACCAAAACCATGGTTAAATCACAACATACTCGAAATCTCATAAAATGTGCAAATCCATAATAATCTCGAAATACGTGCTAAAATCTTAAATTATACTAACAATCATAATCAAAACATCATTAAAATATGATACACACAAATCATATAAAATTATCCACCAAACCATCATTAAAGCATAGAAGAAACCATAGTCTCGAAATACGTGTAATTACGTATTGCATATTGAAATAGGTATAAATACAAAAATCGATAAACATAAGCATAGAAATCATAAATATAAAGCATAGAAAACTATTATGCATGCATTGAATTTTAGAAAACAAAGTCCACTCACACACCATCAGCGTCGCCGCCTGGATACGCGCGCAATTACGTTTCCCAGGCTAATCCACCTTCACCGGCTTTCCTGAACCTATCCAAATCATATAATACGGTCACTAATTACTTCACAATGATCATACCAAAGCCCCGTAATTTTCCTGAATTTTTAACTATTTTTAACTGAGGCCTAAAACCCTCGGACATCCCGAAACATATCGAGACGATGTCCGATCGACTCGAAACCAGTGCTAAAATGTTCGTTACATCGAATACTTTAAAAGTCGTGTTGGAAGATTCCCCAAGCTACCTTTCACGCGCCCGTACGCGTATCTGGAACTTCCTGCGCGTAAAACTCACGCGCGTTTACCGTGTCACCATCAACCTCTGGTCGACCCGGTTCAGACCGGGTCAGACCGGTCTTTGCAACTCGAACCGGCGTGGCTGGTTTTCGTCCAATTCTCAACCATTTTCAACCCTTTCAATCCCATTACCTTCGTCCTATGCTAAGCAGTCGATCTACCTAAGAAAATCTGAGAATTAAGTAGAAACTCTTACCTCCCAAGCTTCGAACCCAAAACTCAGAAATCTCAGTTTCTGTTTCCAGCCACCACGGTGCTCTCCAGTCATGGTTTCACGTCCTTGAGTTCAATAATAACTTCCTACGTCTACAAAAGTCACCATAATCACTCAACAATTCTCCAAAACCATCAATTCCACTTTGAACGATTCCTGGAAAAACAGGGGACCCGAAAACTTACCTGTCCTCTGACCTCCACCGTGGCCTCCACCGTGGTTCTTAGGGTGTAAGACCCGGTCTTGGAAGCAAGAACGGTGAGCAAGACCCGTGAGCTTGAGAAGCAAGATCGGTGAGCAAGACCCGTGAGCTTGGAAAGGTAAGATCGGTGAACGATCCCACATCGTTCGGGGAGGGAAAGGTGAAGTACCTTATATGTGTGGGCACGTATCTATCTAACACAAGGCCTTTTGGGAGCTCAGTGGCTTTGGGGGGGATTGGAACCCCAAAGTTAAGCGAGTTAAGGCTAGTGCAATCCCATGATGGGTGACCTACTGGGAAGTTGCACGTGAGCTCCCGAAAATAAAACCGTGAGGGTTAGGCCCAAAGCGGACAATATTGTGTTAGATGGGTCGGGTCGTGACAGAATGGTATCAGAGCCAGATCCTGACCGGAAGTGTGACAGCGAGAACGCTGGGCCCCAAGGGGGGTGGATTGTAAGACCCGGTCTTGGAAGCAAGAAAGGTGAGCAAGACCCGTGAGCTTGAGAAGTAAGATCGGTGAGCAAGACCCGTGAGCTTGGAAAGGTAAGATCGGTGAACGATCCCACATCGCTCGGGGAGGGTCATTGATTTGCGGACATTGACCTGGTTGGACCCTGGGGAGACTTGGGATTTGAGACCCTGGGTAGAACGCATGTAGCTTTAGAAACCGTGACAGTATTGGTTATATGATATTGGTGAACATGATTTCTTGGATTTGTGAAATTGTGTTTTGAGAATATTAAATGGATTTGAGCAATGGTCCACATATTCAGATTTACGATTTTGGACTGAGTTCCCACATATGGCTACTATGTTATGGATTTGAGTAAATGGTTTTGGGCAGGGGCCCGTATGTTTTGGATTACGAAAAATTGGGGCTGAGACCCTAATAATGTTTATTTAAATATGTGGTTTGATGAACGGTTTTCCTATGCATGCATACTTTTTAGTGAAGGGCATAAATCTTTTATGAAATGTGTTTTATTAAACTATTGTTTTCGACTACTGACATTCTTTTCTTATTTTTAATGTCCTTCAGGTTGATCTCGGATGCGGACTGTAATAGAGACCGAGACATCATACTCCTCCACCGGATCTTGGCGCGCTCTGGAAGTCAGTCGTGCTAAAAGTTTAAATTATCCATGGTCTGACACTTCGTGTCAGACGAGATCATGACACATCCCGTGTTAATCCCTGGGGGATTGGGATAGGTCGTGTCACTGCAAGCCATTAATATTGTTGCCAGGGGCAATTTAGTTATTTTGGGAATTTTGAGCCACGTGGCAGCTCCACAATTTTCCGATGTTTTATGGTTTCGCATTTTTTATATAATCGTTATTAAATTCGTTCATTTTTTAAATACTATTACTATAAGAAAAAAGGATAATTATAAATAGGTTCGATTTTTGAGTTCAACTTATAAATTAATCCACTATAGTAAATAGAGACAGTAAAAAATAAATAACTGTTTTTTATTGTTTGTTAAATTATATCATTTTTTTACCTGTTATTTTTTAAACAATTACAAGTGTGTCATTACATATTATATTTATGTACCTTTTAATATACCTCTCTCAAAAGAAAATAAAATAAACATTTTATTATTAATTTACCTACAAAAATTAATAAGATAACTTACATGTAACTTTCTGACTCTTTAAAAGTATCAGATGTTATCAGATAAAACAAATATAAAATAAATCTAAAATTTAGTCATAATGATCTTAATTTAATTAATTTTTAAAAATAAATATAAAATAATAATATTTAAAATTTGAAAATTTCTCATCTGTATCTGAAAAAAAATGGTATAAACCATATTTAAAAACTTAAAAAAACAAAACCAAAAAAGATGACAGTAAAAATCTTTAAAAAAAATAATAAATGAACTGTTTTATATGTTGAGTGGACTAATTTATAAGTTAGGTTTAAAAATTGGACTAACTTATAATTAAATAAATGTTATTTGTCATTCATATAACAAAATAAATTAATAATTTTAGTAATTATAAAAAATTTCATGACGAGTCGTTTAATTAGTTAATTTTTGGCATAAATGGTGATTTATAAAAAGACCTAATTTCAATTATGATATATACAAAAATAATTCGATAAATTAAAAAAATATAATTGAAAGCATTATCTTTTGACAATAATCTTACGTGAATGCATTTGATTGATTGGTTATAATTCAAATAACACTTCAAATTGACATACATTCAAATACTAATTTGCGTTGGCAAAAAAAAAAAAAAAATACTAATTTGCAAATCTAACAGTTAGGATTTGAAATCATATAACTAGGATGGACAAAAAAACCGTAGTTATGATTAACCGTAGTTTCCAAGCTTTTATATTAAATGGTATGATAATGGTATAACCATTTATTAAATGAATGGTTATGGTTATAATTATTTAATTCCTTTTTTAAATGGTGTGGTTATGGTTTTGAACCATTTGACCATTTATAACATAGTTGTTTAACTATTTAACTATTTATTTTATAACTATATAGCTTTCTTTCTTCATATTTATTTCACCATTTATTTAGTGTTGTTTAATTAAAGTCATTTGAATAAAAAAAAATTTAGGTTGACAAAACTTAAATAAATAAATAAAATCACATACCTGCGAACCAACCGTACTTTTCCGGCCATTTCTGGCCACCTTTGGCGACAATCTTGTTAAGAATTTGTTCCTTTCTTCGAATTTACCATGCCTATGTCCTTAGATTCTCATATCTTAATCAATTTTTTTGTATCCAACTTGAAAATTTTCGTAGTTCGGACATATTTCCCAACCATATTTGGCCACTTTTAGCTGTCAATTTAAATATTAAAATTGTTCTACTGATTGAACTCTACACGATGATATAAAATTTGTTAATATCCAAGATGATTGATTACCCCTTATAATTTTACTTTTACTTTCTCTATTATTTATTTATTTTTTTTATTTTTAAAATATTCATTTCAGTTATGTTAGAATTTTAAAACAATAGAAATAATAAAAAATAAAAATATTTTCACAGAGCACTGTGATTAACCATGTATTAATGATTATAGTAATGTTTAATAACCATTTAACTAAATAGCTAACTATTATAAATAACAATAATTATAATTTTAAATGATCATAGTGAAAAAAATCGTCGTTAATAATAACTATTTGGTAATCCTTATATATAACTTATATTTCACTACAACGTTCGACCTTTGAATTTTTATCATTAAATTTTGGTACTGAATTTTGCGAAAAATGAATGTGAAAATTGTAGTAGTAAAGAAGAAGGAACATGCATGGAGAGAAGGCACATGTGATGTGGTATAATGGGTACAAAATTTACATGATGCATATGTGTGATTGGTTTGATGACACCTGCGCAGCGAATGGATACAAAAAGCAAACCACTGAGTAACGTGTAAAGAACATGGACAGTGCACCACCGACACTGGAAATTATTATTATTATTTCATAGATTACAATCATAAAAAAAATATATATATTCATTGTGATTAGTGATTATTATTATTATTATTATTGAACCAAGTATGTGGGGTGGTCAATACTCAATTTGACGTTGTAGCTACCAAATTTAGCAAACCGATGGCAATGAGGGATTGCACGTTTCTGCATTGTAAAATTTTAAAAAAAATTAATTTGTCACATTTTTCAACTTAAATATTTATTTAATTATGAAAATTAATCGAAATTACTACGTATAAAATAATATACCGACATAAGTTTACCCTAATTATTAAACTGTTGGGTAGTCAAGCGTGACATTTGCCTTCTTTATTTAATATATGTTTATATTTTGTACCTGTTTCCTGTCTTGCATTCTTGGCCTGACGTTCATTAAAAAAAGGTTAAAAAAAATTAAAAATCTAGAAGAGCAATAAGTAATTTATTATTGTATTAGTGTGTGATTAAGCGATTATGAAGGTGATTTTTTTATTTAAGGCTGTTCTACACTTCTACTGGTGTGTGCTACTACGTGTGTTATTGAACTGAAGCCGACGTTAAGTGTTATTAAAAAGAGAAGACGAGGACAATATGCTCTTATAATTATTTAGCGCTATTATTTAATATTTTATATGAAAATTTCAGTTATATTGATAACCGATATATATATATAATGTAATATTTAATTTTCAAATATAAAAAAAGACAGTACGTACGTATACTCTCGCTGGGATTATTCTTAAACTAAAATTATGGGTTGGCTCAACATTATTAATTAGGGTTATTCTTAAACTAAAATTTTGGGTTGGGTCGAACATTATTAATGGGGTCATTTTAAATTGATCAAATTACTGAAATATATCATTTTCAATTTTCTAGTTTACGGCTGGATAGCAAGATCAAGTTTTAAATGAACAAGTAGTTACCATTTTTTCTTTTGAATAGTTATAACAGTAAATATACGTTTTACCTTCTTGTCATTTTTAATAATTTTGGGAGTAAATAGAAATTTTAATCCATGTTTACCGCTTCGGGTACATGCAATCGCATCATCTCAACTATTATAAAATCCAGAGAAAAATGATTAGGCTCACATGTTTTATAAAGATAATTGGGTAGAAAAATATCCTGATGCAAAAAAATATAACTCGCTTTTAAGTTTTAAGGGTATTAAAGGGAAGTAAACCCTAGGGTTGGCGATAGACGGTGTGGCAGCGGAAAGGAACCTGGTTGACGCTATAGATCCTCATGATGGGGAGGTCGTGGTAAATAAGATTGCAGGCACCACTAAATGGTCCAGAGTAGAGTCGAGAATGCGAAGTGATGACGAGTTGATGAGATTGAATGGTTTGGTGGGTGCTGTACCCATGCAGTACCGACATTCAAGGACATGCTGCGAAGCGAGAGAGTTTTTTTTAACCCATGATGGCGACAAGATGTGCGAGCTGCAATTGTCGACGAGGGTTGGACTATTGAACCTACATACTATGTGGTCGAAACTGGGATCGATGGACCTTCCATACGGTTCTCAGAGAAGTTAAGGGAGAAACTATATATACAAGCTTTGGAAGTTTTCTGTTATTGTGAAGTTTGTGGGATGATGCCACACATATGGGTTCCTTGATGCTCGTTTGAAACAACGATGGAATCATGCAACTGGTCGATATTGCTAACGATTTCTACATACGTTGGTTTGGCCTTAAAAGCGATTTGAAGTATGTTGGTTTAGTGGTTGGGGCTGCAAAATGTAGTTGTGGAAACTGATTGTCCGGAGATAGTCAGCATCATGAAATCCGCCAACACCTCTGGACAACGGTGGGTCTGATTGCTCGGGAGGATCAGATTATTACAGGTGCTTTAGATCCCATTGGGAAGGTGAGAGAGAGGAGGGGATACTCTATTTCCCTCATCCGATTATCCCAGATTAGCTGGGTTTTATGATGAGGGTTTTAACGAGTCTCCTTGCACCACTTGTGGGGCACCTACTCAATGTATCCTCTTTATTCCTTCCATTAATAAAAAATCTCTTTTGAATAAAAAAAAAGGTACTCTTAATAGTTATATTGTATTTGTAAATGGAAATAGAATCAAATTAAGATCGACCGGACCCAAAAATGACATAAAAAATCTTTGTTTCCCTTCAAATTATTTTAAAGACCAAACCATGTAATTATATATATAATTACATAGAGAGAGTGCTTTGATAATATATATATATATATATATATATGGGGTTGGCTTTATTATATATATAGTTTCCCATGATTTGTAGGAGCCTACCAATAGTTGACCTTGCATTCCTACACCATACACCATAATATTTGATGCGTTGAGTTTTCTTTTTCAAGTGATGTGCATTTAGAGGCAATCATTTGCTTGGTAGGTTCTTCTTCCTCACTACTTCAATTAAGTTGATGTTGTAGGTGTAGTGTGTGTATATATGGATGCATAAATTACCCACCATGAAATTAGATATTCAAACTAACTTACACTATTTATCATCTATTATTATTTGGTGTAATTAAATTGGTTATAAATAATTTTTTATTCTCTTTAATTATGCATCAAAATTCGAACCATTTTTCTTATAATATACAAATTTTTTCTTTCATATGAAACAGATAATTATCAACAATTCCGACCTGTAGTCAATGTAATTTCATACACGTGTCATGCTATGCAGCATGCAACATTTACGTAGCCATAATTCCTTTCCTTAATTGCCAAGTTTCAAGTTGCAACACATTGTTATACATATACATGTGCACTTGCCTTAGTTATTCTAAGATGCCATTGAAAGGTGATTTGAGCTTCAACGGTTCTATTATTTTTTCAGGTCTTTTTACATGGAATCTAAAATTTTCAGTACTAAAAAGTGAAAAGCAGGCTAAGGAAAGTTAACAAATAAAGAAAAAAGAAGAAGAAAAAAGAGAGACAAAGTTTGTTAAATTTTAGTTAATTAGGGTAATTGGGGTTTAAACGTACGACTGTTAGAGAGCACTGAAAATATAATGATCGCTTAGCTTTCACTTTTGGTACCTGCCTACCTGCAGAGTCGAGTGTATGCGTGTTAGATTTTCCAAAGCAGCACTTTGGTCTTTCAAAAGCATTCATGCACAAGCTTTTTAGGAAAACAACCACTTGCCTAACCTCCTCATTCTATATTAAACTAATTTAAAGTTTTTTACACTACGGTTTATGAGATAAATTCATATTTTTGAGTAACATCCTACTTTATTAATTACTAATGTTATTGAAATATTGATTATGACGTTTATTTTGTGGATAATTAAAATTTTATACAAAGAAAAAGACCAAGGAAACTAAGAGCATATTTAGTGGGGATGTTTCGGCCTAGGCAAGACATGTTTTAGCCCACAGACCTGAAGACTTAGTTTTTAATGGGAGGGGCTAGCCTTGTCTTGGCTGAGCTAGGGGCTGGGGCTATTCTAGCCTCTCCTATTGCTTTGGCTGGGCTAAATGACATCCAATGAAAAGCTAACGCATGTCAAAATCTTTATTTATTTTATATTTTTCATATTCCAATCAAGGGGAATTACGTGGAGGGTCCTGCCATGTACTTTCATTTTCATTTCAATACAAATCAGATTTTATTAAGTAGAGATTGATACTCGGCATAAACCATCCAAGCGTTGTTCAAGACTGCCTAAGTCGGGATACCGTTTTTGAGCATTGGTATAATACTGCAATCCCGACTTGAGGGAACTTAGGACCCCTAGACATTCTTACTACTGAAATAACAATGTCGCCAACCCTAATATCATGGGGAATGTATGAACTTGGACTACGCTAGAAAGATAATTATTAAATTCTTTGGATACATTAAGAAGAAAGTATAGAAAAGAACCGTGCAAGCTATCTTGGCTGCTTGCCTTACAATCGTTTGATCAAAACAAAGACTCTTAAGATACGAATGAAATCTGTCTAGTAGCGACTTCTATTAGTCGCACACATATATCTAGCTAAGGCCTATTTGCTTTCTAGTCAGCCTATCTAGGGATAAACCGTGGTTGGAAGGTTCATCATGCTTTTCACCCATCCAACATCATCCATATCACTTCACAACAAAGAGACCCACGTGATAAGTCCACTCCCTCACTCTGTAGACCCGATTACGCACGGAGACCCGACGAGGGTGGCCTTGGACTTACTCACTCAGAATAGAATAAAAAAACTTTTGGGCAAGAACATAATCTGACACGCCCAATGACTCTTTCTAGTGCATGATCAAGTTCAGGTATACTCAGAGACACTGAGACGCTAAAGAGAAATTTCTAAAAACTCTTTCTCAAAGAGATGGTATCTGATTTATCGACCCTAGAGGTTGAAATGGAACTACCCCACGATGGAGTTATGAAGGATATTACCAGCCAACTTATGGCTAATGGGGAGTTCATGGAATTCTTTAAGGATATCTTATCTTCTATCAGCCTGCACATAGAAGCCCTGAACCACCAAGTTTAGGAACTTTTCCGTCGTCGAACGGCTTAAGAAAGAGACACTAATGTCCCACCTCCAGCTATCTCAAGCCTTGACAGAGGTAAGCGTTGCAGGGAGTCAGGAGCTTCATTTTTTGAACATTTGATACCAACACCTACCTTCTCGAGAGAATCAAGGATTAACATCCTGGAAAAAAGTCAGAGTTCACAAGAAGATGCCAAACTTTGATTTTGGGATCTTTGCTAGAAACCGGCTACTTGTTGGTCTGGAAGAATCCAAGCCCAAAGTACCACCAAGAAGCAGAAGTGCGTTGGGTAAATGGAGAAATCTTGATCCAAAGACACAAGATCAGATGAAGAATTTGTTCCTGACAAAAGACCATCCCGCACAACAGCACATCAAAAACTCATTAACGAGATGAATGAGTTAAGGCGCTTGATATCGGGTCAACTAGTATCTCCCAGGAGAGTAAATGTCCTGACCTATAGAAAGCCTTACTCAGCCTATATAGATCATGACTACTATTTTCCCAGGAATTTCAAACCACCAACATTCACTCTCTTCAGTGGTGATGGCAACATGTCATCTTTGGAACACATAGGGAGATTCTCAGCCCAACGTGTAGCGGTTGAAGACAACTATTGCCTTAAATTACAGTTGTTCTATAGTTTTCTATCTGGAGATACTTTCTCTTTATGTACTTCACTACCTCAGGCATCCATCCACACTCGGGGGCAAACAGATGCTAAATTTCATGAAGAATTCTACATGATTGAACATGGGATCACAATCAGTGACCTAATTGCTCTCATAGAAGGGGTGCATGAAGACAATTGAGAACTTTATTGCCAGGTTAAAAGGATGAAGATGAAGTGCAAGTTCCTTTAAACAATGCTCAGATGGTGGATATTACACAACAAGCTTTGAGGTTTCCCCCAGAAAGAAATTCAATGATACTATAAGAAATAGTAGTATCTGTAACAAAATTCGAGAGGCTACTAGAAGAAGAACAATGATAGAAGCATAACTCTAAAGTACGCCTTTTTACAAGAACATGATCCATGTGCATCAGTGGAAGCATCATGAACTCGAGGAGGAATCAGTAACAATAGAAAAAGGGGTAGGAGCTAGAGGTCGCGACATCTGAAATCTAGACCTCGAGGAAGCATCATGTGCTAGGTCAAAATTTTTATTTATTTTATATTTATTTTATATTTTTCATATTTCATATATTTGTTGGTATAATTTAAAATTTCTTCATTACGATAGTATTTCATCATTATTTTTATATTTATATAAATTAAGTAAGACAAAATAACATTAAGTTGTATTCTATATACATTATATAATATTTCTATATTATTATCTTTTAAAAAATAATTTTTAAAAATATGAATTATTACCCTTAGCCCCTCCCTATTAGAAACACAACAAACAATATAGGACAAAATATCATGAACATTATCATTTAAGGAGCTAAACCTTACCTCTAGTCCCTTCGTTTGCCTCTACCACTAGACATGCTCTAAGAATAAAGAGGCAACAAGCCTCAACACTCCGAAACAAGAGGAATCAATTACGTAATAGGAATATTCCCAAATAAAGTTATCAAAGCATTCCAATTGGAGGCCTTGAGTCCATTATTTACAAGCATGTATTATACCTATTTCGTGCAGATTTTCAGTAAAGTGGGTGGGGACAAATGGACAATAGCTAGCTTGGTCTCAGCTCTCAAGTTAGAAGAAGGAGATATATCCATCAATGGAGCTAGGGTCGTTCAGATAATAAAGAAAGTGGCAAATAGCTAAATTTAGATATAGGTGAAATTAAGTCCAAAGTAGATAGTTAATTATTGGCATTGATAATAATGCCAAAGAGATAATAATGGTTTGATAAGAGGTCATTTGATAATGCGTTGGTCTTCATGTTTTTATTTTTATTTTTTATGTGCGAAATATGAAAAAAATTAAGAATAAATAAAGAAACAAGATGAAGTATAAATGTGGAAGAAGAAGAAGTGGAGACAAAAAAACTCAAAACTAAAATATATTTTTGTGAGTTTCATTTTGAGTTTGTTTTTTCTGTCTATATATTTTTTTTAATCTTCATAACTCGTAACATTTTTCCTTTCCTTTCTATATCTCCAATATTTTTACCTGTCTTGTCTATATACAAAAGTGAAAATTAAAAACTAAAAAGTAAAAATAAATAATTATTAAAATGCTCATAATAATAAGATGAAATGAATGATTTGTAATTATTAATAATGAATACCGAGTCATAGAGGATGTCATTTCATCTTACACAAATCATAAGGCGTTTCCCTAATTTCTTATAATAATTCCAAATGGAAGTATCTACCTCGGGTCATCACATGGGAACAAGAAAAGAGAGAAGTTTTTTTTTTTATCAGAGAAAAGAGAGAAGTAAGAGAAGGTTCTGATGTAGAATGTGCGCTCATCGTGCAGTTTATTTAATTGCATATTCATGTATCTTTGCTTGTCATCATTACAGTTTATAGCATACCTAATGGAGAGTTTTTGGACTAGGCAAAGCACTATTGGGCCTCTAGCCCATGCAAATTTTCTTCTATTGCATCAACTATAGTCAAGGCAAGAGCAAGCCTCTGGGCTATTCTTAACCCTTTAATAGACCTTGCTCCTTTAATAGATGAGGTTGGGCTGCTGGCCCAGCTTCCTATCTACTTTCCGTTACATGTAACCCACACTTGCAACATCTATTTTTATACCCACCCAATAGGATCATGCCATGTGGCCCTCAACATGGGTTTATCTTTGCAAGTAACGACTATTTTTGTATTCCCACTCAAGATGTTGTCTTGTTTTTTTTTTTTTTTACCCCTTGTTTTGTGTTAATTCAAATACCCATTCAAAATTTTTATTTACGGTGAAGAAAAATTAATATTTACTTCTAAAACTACTCATCATTTAATCATTCTATATCATACATTTTATTTTTTTTCAATTCAAAGTCAAATTCTTTGTACTCATATATTATACATTTCAGTTATAATATATAATATTTAAAAAAAAAATTACATTTCATGGTTTAATAAAGACTCGCCCTTATGGCAAAATCTGCTTCTTTCAATCTATTTCAATCTAGGATCAAGATGCAGTTTCTCTTCTCATATCCTCGAGGCAATCATGCAAATGCCTAACTATCTTTCTGACTAGCTCACATAACACCATCATAATGGTTAGGTTCATTCCCGACTTGCACCCCAAGCCAACAATGAAGACTTCCTACATTAACCTTTTTTCTGACTAAGTATTATCATAAGTGTAACGACCCGTCCCTAATTTTAGGGATTAATTAAGACTAATTAAGGATTAGTGAGGCTAATCGGTGATTAGCCGAGGATTATCGAACATTCAGGGCGAAATTACGATTTTGCCCCTAAACGAGGCAAATAATTGACTTTTGACCTTGGAGGTCTGACGGCCGAGGGCCGATGACCGTGACGTAGATCGGGATGTTACGAGTCTGTAGACAGGTGGTACGTCAAAATCAGACGTTCGACGAAAAAGTTACGGTTCACGGAAGTTCCGAGGAACTATTGCACGAAGTACGAGACGGGTGGATGTTTGTATTAAGTGGGCCTAGATATTTGAGGGCAGGCTTAATGGATGAATGACAAGTGTCATTCATCCATTGCCCACCCAAATTGATACATGCATATACCATTCCCCATTTCATACGGTTTCCCCGATCTCACCCAAAACCAATCCATAGACCATTTTAATCCTTTGCTTCTGGACTGAGGGTGAGAGACAGAATGAATATGAGACCGAGGATGGTGGCTGGGTACGGCCTGAGCTGCCGTGGACGGCAGAGGAACTGCTAACCACGCAGGTACGATTTTTACGTTCAAATTTCCATTTTGTAAATTGGACGTTAAGGGCTGTGTCTGTCGATTGGGAAGTGTCTAATGGGTTTGTAGGAACGTCTAGGTAATGGTTTAGACGGTGGACGGTGGTCGGATGTCGAGGGGGAATAATTGGAAACTTGGAACCGTGAAGGAAGTTTTGAACGGGTAGGTTTAGACCGTTTTTCTTAGTTCTAATCACATAGGAAGGTTTCTAGGATTGAAACAAAGAGATTAGGACTGGATTGGAAGAAACGGACCAAAATTGAGTGAGAAAATAGCCTGAACTGGGTTGCAGAGATGGACCGGTGTCAGGACCGTTCCCAAATCCCCCGGGATTAATGTGGGACCCGCCTGATCCTGTCTGACACGAAGTGTCAAACCAGGGAAACTTCCATCTCTAGCCCTCGCCGAGGCTTCCAGAGTACGTCAGGATCGTAGGAGGAGGGGAGTGATGTCTCGTCTCTGCTACAGCTCGCATCCGAGATCAACCTGAAGGGCATTAAAACACGAAAACTGTGAGTGAACAATTTAAACATTTTCATTTAAAAACCTTTTCGCATAAAGACATTTATGCCCTTCATAAAAACATACGCATGCATTCCAAAAACCATTTATCAAACACGTTCATAAAACTATTTGAAAACATTCTCAAAATCATTCAAGGGTTCATGCCCGGTTTCCATAAACCGTCATGACCCATAAAAACCTTTCAAAGGTTCATGCCGGTTCCCATAAACTGTCATGAACCATAAATCCATTTAGGTCCCCGACCCGAATTCACACCTTCTAAAACCATAATTCAATCAATAGGGACTCAGCCCAAATCACCTCACGTGGGTCTCAGCCCAAAATCGTTCTCAGTGAATCACCAAAACACACCATACGGGGTCTCCGCCCCAAAACCATTTCCAAAACATAAAACATGGAACACGGGGTCTCCGCCCCCAAATCACTTTTCTGTAAATCTCATACGTACTCGTACGTATAACCCATCCTAGGCACTTCCGGAGAAGATGCCAACTCAGGGCACACAGCCCCTAGGGATCACATCCCCGATATATTCATGATATCGAATCTCTAAACTAGTGTGCACACTACTCGGGGTCTCACTCCGAGTCTTCTCCTAGGAATCTCCATCTGGGAAGCTCAATCACTGGATCTTGTCCGAGCTCTCTCTCTGGATCTAGTCCACATATCTCTCCGGAATCTGGTCCGGGACCACAACATAATAAGTAACCACCACTCCTCGAACGGGATCCCTACGGGGATACCCACTTTGGTCTGTGGATCGTGAATCTCCAAGTCGACACTGGAGGAGACCATATAAACATATGAAGGGTTCATGTAACGACCCGTCCCAGAAATTACAGTTTAGATAGTGATTAAGATGAGCTTCGTGCGTGTAATCGTTGACTAGTGGGTAAATGATGATTTTGCCCCTGATTTGGGCAAAAAGTTAACTTTTGGTTCGGATGGTCAAATGGACTTTGACCGGTGACCAGGACGTAATTTAGGACGTCACGAATCCATAGGCAGGTGGCACGCCCGATGCCGACATCCGAGGAGGAAGTTATGATGTTCGGAAGGTTGGGGGCATAACCGTAATTTGGGTAAAATAGGGGGACACGTTGACTTTTTGTACGAACGGGTTTTGGTATGTTAACCTAGGACCGTTAGATAGATCTCATCGTCCTGAGTTCGATGACAGGCGGCACGTGTTCATGGGACTTACGAGGTGTGAGTTACGGGTCTAAAACGGTAAGGGTAAAATCGCAATTTTGACTTAAAATGAGGGGTATTTTGGTCTTTTGGTTGTCTGGGGATTTGTGCACAGAGAGGGACAGATGGATGGCTGGGATTGGGCCATTTGTGAGAGAATGGAGAGGATTGGTGACATGTGGCAAGTGTGTAGTGGGTTCTACACCATTGTGCACGGGTCCAATAATTTGGGACGTTTGTGTTCTTCAAACCAGAGTGAAACAGAGAGGGAGATCGGGGAAAATTGAGGGTGGCTGAGAGTGTTGGTGAGGTTGTGAGTGTGTGAGAGTGATCATAGGGTGGAAGAGTGAACTGGTGAGCGGTTGGGGAAGTGAAATCGTGCAAGAACACGATGGTCGGGGCAGTCGATTTTCAGAGAAAAACAGGGAGGAAGCAGGGAGGTTGTGAGAAATCGTGGCGGTGGTGGCCGTGTACGGTGCACTTGGGCTCGTGGTGGTGTCGTGAGGGGTGAAAGGAGTCGACCAGCTCCAGCGGAGCTTGCGACGGCGACAGAAGGACAGGTAAGCCCTCATCCCTATATCTTTTCTCTGTTTTGGCCTTGAGTTTCAGACGGGAAGTCGTGGACTTTGGGGCTGAGTCGAGGGATTTGGTGAGTTGAGTGAGACTCAGTTGAGGCCTAGGAATCTTCTGGTTGTGCTGCCGTGACGGGAGGTGCACGGTGGAGGTTGGAACGACGGAGAGTACTCTGTGTGCTCTGTTTTGCCGTCGATGCTCGAACTGGAAGTCGTGAAGTTTGGGGTAGAGACGACGGTTATGGTGAGTGGTGTGAAGTTCAGAGAGGTCCTAGGATGCGTTTGGGATAGCCACCGTGACGGGGGAAGACCTGGGTGGTCGGAGAAGGAAACAGAGCCGTGTACGGGTTTTCTTTTGAGCTTCAGTCGACGAGTTGTGGGTCGAGTCGAGGTCTGTGGAGTTGGGGAAAAGATAGCCTAGGTCTAGACGATGAGAATGGTGAAGGAAGGGAGGAAAAGGATGGTCGGACGGCAAAGAACCACTCTCGCCGGTTCAGGTTGCAGAACTGGTGCGAACCGGGTCGACGTGAGGTTGAAGGTGCACTGTAGCAGGCGCGTGAGGGCCACGCGCAGCCACTTTGGGCGGCGCGTGGGGGCGCGTGCGGCGGTTCTGGGGAAAATGGTCAACATGGTTTTTGGTCTAGGAGTTGTGTTGAGTCCATTGGAATTGGTTTCGGGTTAATCAGAAGTTGAATCGAAGTAGGTTCGCGAGGGTGAAGGTTTAGGGTTCCGATTCGTTACGTTTAGGACCCGGGGATTTTTGAGGGAATTAGGGTGGATCCTCGTGGATGTGTTAGTAATGTACTTTGGTGGTTGTTGGCAGGATCGGGATTTCCCGAGAAAGCTGAGGAACGTGCAGGACGTTCGGGACGCGATTGAGGGCTCGGTATTGTGAGTGGACCCTTTCCTTAAACTCGAACATGCATAACTGCTTTTCTCAATTGTGTTATATATGTGATTCTATGAATGTTGGATTTATGATGCGGTTTTATATATTTGCACGGTTTTCGAGGAAGTAAAGTAATTGGCACGTTTTACGAGAAATGTTGATTTCGAGAAAATAAAGCTATGAATTTGGGGTTTTCAAATGATAACTACTTTCTAATGATGATAACGGGATTTTGAAACGGAATTTTGATAATTGAGGTTTTCGGTTTTGAAATCGGATTTCGAGAATCGAGATCTGGTTTTAAGATTGGGAAGTGGATTTCCGGATTTGGATTCGGAATGACGGTTCGGGATGCTGGAAGGGCATCGGATCGGTGATTTCGGATTCGGGTTTGGATGTGAATTCGGAAATGGTTTTCAAATGGTTTTGGATTGGATTTGCTGGATCTGGTTATTGGGTTTAAAGACCCGGATATTGATTCACGGGGGACGGACCTGGATTGGGTTTAAAGACCCGGATTGAGTTTAAAGACTCGGGAGTTTAAGGACTCGGATATATTGATATTTTCCCCGTAGGCCTGTTGAGTTTAAAGACTCGGGAGTTTAAAGACTCGGATATTATTGAGGCCTGGATTGAGTTTAAAGACTCGGGAGTTTAAAGACTTGGATAGGTCCAGCAGGTTTGATCGGAAAATGATGTTTTACGCTATGGTGTTATGATGCTTGTGATATGGTTTCTATAACTGTTTTATAGTGTTTCTGTTTCTTATGATGTGGTTTATGGTGTTTTGGTTTATAACTGTTATATGAACTAGGTTATGCATGTGGTTTCAAAACGGAGGGCTAAACCCGGTTTTTTTATAAATGGTTTGGAAACTTTTCTTTTATTTATGGTCCACTCACACCTTCTGTTTTTTTTAACTGCCCTCCAGGTTGTGGAGCTAGCGCGGGGTTCCGGCGTCGAGGCAGCGTCTGAGGCATAGAAGTCACGTGAGGGATCCCGGAGTGTTTCAAATTTTCCGCGTGCGTGTATTTAGTTTATTGGTTTTTCTTTTCTGTGTATTTTGTACTATGTTATATAAAACTTGACTTCGGGATATTGATATAAGTTCTCCTACGTCTGACTGTGTTGTGTCGGGGTGTCAGACGGGAGCAGGATTTACCTCAGTTTTCGAGGTGAAACCGGGGTGGGTCCTGACAGTTCATTCATTTCAAGTACTTTCTTTCTTTCTCAAAACATATTTCTCAACTGGGTCTCATACCCGATTTCTCATTTCACAAGCTGAACTGGGACTTAAGTCCGATTTCACAATCAATAGGGCCTTAAGCCCGAAACCATTACTCAACGGGACCTCACGTTCGATTTCACAACCAACGGGGCCTTAAACCCGATATCTCAATTAAATGGGTCTCAGGCCCGATATCATAAATCGAGGGGGCATGAAGCCCGATAGTACAACTAACTAGGCCTCAAACCCGAATCATAAACCAACTGGACCCTCGGTCCGATCGTATAGCTCAAATGGACCCTAGGTCCGATTCCTCGTCAAATCAAATGGACGCCAAGTCTGAGAGTTTGTAAACCAAATGGGTCTCATGCCCGATTTCATATTTCTAAATCCAAAATCCGTTTATTAAATCCTCGTTGAAAACCTATAACGTATATGCATCGTATAAAATTGGGAATCTCGAAATACGTGAAAATACGTAAATCCTAGGCAACCACAAACAAATGCACTCATGGCATCACAAAACATATATTAAAACAATTATAAAACATTTATGCATGCATCAATTTCGAGAGAAGGGTCCACTCATAGACCGTCCGAAGCCTCGCCTCGATACGCGTGCCATAAGCGTCTCCCGGGCCAAACGTCGCCTTCGGGATTCCTGAACCTGTCCAAATTAATTTAGAGGGTTACTAACTACTTATATAACCCCTCACTAAAGCCCCGTAATTTTCCAGAATTTCTAACTATTTTTAAACACGAACCTAAACCTTCGGACGTCCCGAACTATATCGAAACGATGTCCGATTGACACGAAACTAGTCCCAAAATGTTCGTTACATCGAATGGATGATTTGACATATTGGACACTTCCCCAAAAGAGAGCTCACATGCCCGTATGCGCCCCAAGAAGGGCCTGCGCGTGGGCCTCACGCGCCAGAACAGTTTTCTTCTTCCTTGGTCGAACCGGCCGGTTCACCTGGTTTGGCCAGTCCAGTTGGACCGACGTGACCGGTTCGGGGTTCTATACTCCTCATTTTTCGTCCAATCTTCTCCTTTTTCATTCCTTTATTCCTATTTTGATGTTTTCTATCCATTCCAATCATCAAAACCTAAAGAAAACCACTAAATCCTATCCATGTTCAAAGAGGCTCACGACCTCTGTTTTTCCCAGCCACCCTCACGGCCTCTTCAGCCGTGAACCACCCTCAAAACCGCCTTAAAATCATCCTAGAAACCTAATAATCACCCCCCATCATCCAAAACTAACCATAATGCCCAAATCGAAAATAAAAGGGAAAAATGGCAAACCGAGTACTTACCATTTCTCAGCCGTGCACTGCGGCGCAGGTAGCCTCCAGCCACCGTCCTCAGCTCCTCAGCCTCCTCTCACTCTCCAGGTTCCTCAGATATGATCATAGGGTTAAAAGGTTGGATTTGGGGTGATAGTTTTGATTGGGTTTGGTTTTGTGAAATGAAGAAAATGATCGATGTGGATGAATGGAAGATGCATGAATGGGAACATAGTGTCCAGTGGATGGGTGACACTTGTCACTCATCCATTGGGCCTTGGGATAAATATCTGGGCCCACCTAACTCCAAAAAGTATCAGTTTCGAACGTCCGAATTCGACGTGCCACCTATCTACGGATTCGTATCATCCCGATCTACGTAACGATATTCGGCCCTCGGCCATTGGACCTCTCGGGTCAAAAGTCAACTTTTGGCCCAAATTACCAAAGTGGCTTTGAACTTCCGAACGTCATAACTTTTTCCTCGGATGTCGGAATCGAGCGTGCCACCTGTCTATGAACTCGTGACATCACGAACTACGTCACAGTCATCGGCCAAAGTCCATTTGACCGCTCGAACGAAAAGTCAACGATTTGCCCATTCTAGGGGCAAAATCGTCATTTCGCCCGAATGTCTGCTAATCCTCTTCTAATACGTGATTAGTCTACGATTAGCGAGGCTAATCCGTCATTAACTCTTAATTAATCCGGCTAATTCGGGACGGGTCGTCACAAAATTATAAGACCCGTGTCCTGGAGGGAACGATGAACAATCCCACATTCCTGCGAGGGGGAATGGTCTGGGAGAAGATGATGGTGTGTCTTAAAGGTGTAGGCACACACCTATCTAGCACTAGGCCTTTTGGGAGCTCATGTGGCTTTGGGGGGGATTGGAACCCCAAAGTTAAGTGAGTTGAGGCTGGTGCAATTCCATGATGGGTGACCCCCTGGGAAGTTGCACCATGAGCTCCCGAAAATAAAACCGTGAGGGCGAGGCCCAAAGCGGACAATATGGTGCTAGATGAGTCGGGTCCTGACCGAAGAGGGTCGGGTCCAGACAATTTAGTATCAGAGCCAGACCCCGACCGGGAAGTGTGCCAGCGAGGACGCTGGGCCCTAAGGGGGGTGGATTGTAAGACCCGTGTCCTGGAGGGAACGATGAACAATCCCACATTCCTGCGAGGGGGAATGGTCTAGGAGAGGATGATGGTGTGTCTTAAATGGTCTACACACACACACACACACACACACACACACACACACACACACACACACACACACACACACACACACACACACCTATCTAGCACTAGGCCTTTCGGGAGCTCAAGTGGCTTTGGGGGGGATTGGAACCCAAAAGTTAAGCGAGTTGAGGCTGGTGCAATTCCATGATGGGTGACCCCCTAGGAAGTTGCACCATGAGCTCCCGAAAACAAAACCATGAGGGCAAGGCCCAAAGCGGATAATATGGTGCTAGATGAGTCGGGTCCTGACCGAGGAGGGTCGGGTCCTGACAACCGGACCGGCCAGTCGGCTGGAGGTCAAGGATGACTGTGCAGGGCACGTGGCTCCCACGCCCAGGGGCTGTTGCCAGCGTGTGTGGCCATGTGGTCCACTTTTTTGGGAATGGTTCCAACATGTGAAATCATCTATTCGATGTAACGAACATTTTGGGACTGGTTTCGAGTCAATCAGACATCGTTTCGATATAGTTCGGGATGTCCGAAGGTTTAGGATCAACTTTATAAATAGTTAAAAATCTCGGAAAATTAGGGGGCTTTTATGAGGAGTTAATTAAGTAGTTAGTAACCCTCTATTACAATTTGGACAGATTCAGAAGCCCCGAAGATGGTGATTGGCCCGGGAAGGGCGTATGGCACGCATATCGAGGCACGACTTTGGACGGTCTGCGAGTGGACCTTTTTTTCTAAATTGATGCATGCTTAAATGTTTTATATGAGTTTAAATACATGTTTTGTGATGCCATGAGTGGATTTGATTATGGTGTATTAGTATTTACGTATATGCACATATTTCGAGGTTTTCGATTTTATACGGTGTTTATACATGTTATTATTTCAATGAGGGTTTAACGGAAAGGTCGTAGTATCCTGGAATGGCGGGTTGTCTCCTCCAGACGTTTCGTAGTATCCTGTAGTAGTCATGGGGCATTGCCTGCGAGGGGTCATTGCATAGAGCGACCGGTCCGTATAGTGACTCAAGAGCAGGGATTGCTAGAGGTTAAAACCTCCCCACCAGAGAGGATCATTGATCTGCGGGTCATTGACCTAAGTGGATCCTAAGGAGACTTGGGATTTGAGACCCGGAGTAGCACGCGTAGCTTGGAACCGTGACAGGATTGATTGTGACATCTCAGATCTCAAGCATCAGGGATTCCGAGGATTGGTTTTGGGTTGAGACCCTACTGTTTTGGATTTGGGCTGAGACCCACTAGTATTGATTTGGGCTGAGTCCCTACGGATGTGGTTTTGGGCCGAGTCCCTATGGACGTGGTTTTCGACTGAGTCCCACTTGAAATGGAATTTTGGGCTGAGACCTACATGAATGGTTTTGGGCTGGGTTCCCACGTGTATTGATTTTGGGCCAAGGCCCTAATGGTTTCAGTATTTGATTAACTGGTTTTCGAATGCATGCATGCTTTTTAGTGAAGGGCAAATATCTTCTTTTCGTGAGATTTTTTTTATTAAATTAATGATTTTGTCCACTCGCAGCTTTTTCGTGGTTTTAATGTCTTTCAGGTTGATCGCGGATGCGGGCTGTAGTGGAGACCGAGACATCACACTCCTCCTCCGGATCCTGACATACTCTGGAAGCCCGATGGGGCTAAATTCGGAACTATCCCTTGTTTTACACTTCGTGTCAGACGGGATCAGGCGCGTCCCGCGTTAATCCCCGGGGGATTTGGGACGGGTCCTGACAATAAGGGTTAACCTCATTCTGATTACCAATCTATGGATGGTCATTAAAGCTTGCAGAGATTAACCTTCTTCCAGACTAAATATTGTCATAAGGGTTAATTTTATTCCAACTACAAATCTAAGGATATCATCTCGACTGTCAATTTATGGATAGTTATCACGAATGCCAATCAATGTCTTGTCACTGAGGTATTCACACCTCCATTTTGACGTCTTATAACCGCCTCTAAATGCTCTGCTAATCTATGACATGATTTCGACTGATATTCATTTCAGTTGATGATTTCTGGAAGTTCCTACTCGATCAAGGCTCAAATGCAAATAAAATAATTTACTACTTTATGCACTTGTTATTCAATTCTAATACTTTTACTTTACAATACATGTACTGTAACGACCCGACCCAAAATTATGTGATTATCGAGAATTAATCAAGAAGTAGTCAAGACTACTCGGGATTAGTCAAGGTAAAATGAAGATTTTGCCCATAAAAGGGAAAAATGTTGACTTCTGACCCGGGAGGTTAGTTGTACGTGGATCGAGATCCATTACTTAGATTGAGGCATTTACGATTACGTAGATAGGCGGCACGTTGAGTTTGGACATCAGACGGTTCTTTTACGGGTCAAGAAAGGTTTTAGTCGAATTTTACAGTGGTACATTTTACGATGAGAGTTGACTTTAGTTGTTTAATTGCAACCCAAAATATCTAGACCTTGACCAAAGGACGAGTGACAAGTGTCACTCGTTCCATTGACTCATTTCCCTACACACATACATCTCACTCTCATATCAAACATACATACAGACCCGAAAACCCTCCCTCACTATTTCTTCATGGACTTCAGCACCTGGTGCTAGTTGAGAGAGATACAGAGAGTTTGTGAGACTGAGGGTGATGGTGGAAGGACTGGAGCCACGGTGACTGGCCGGAAAACCCAAAAACCCAGGTAAATCGTGAACCTGTGTGTGTTGGTTTTGGTGTTTTGGATTTTGGGTCGCTGGAAATGTGAACTAAAGCCATGGTTTTGTTCCCCTCGCTTGTACAAGTCCATAGAGACAAAAAAGAGACAGAAAGGACCCCGAGGATGAGCGTGGGTGGAAGCTTAAAAAATAGTCATGAGATTTCGAGCTTGGCTCAAGGTTTTAAGGTATGGTTTTCTAGATTTAACATCCTATAATTATTCCAGGGTGGAGACGAGTCTCTAGGTAAAAGAATGGTGGAAAATGGTCGAGAAATGATGAAGATTGGACCGGGTCACAATTCAGGTCAAACGACCCGTTATAGAGCCACGGGTCGACCCGGCTGGAGGGAGACGATGATGATGTGGCAGTTCACATCATCATGTCAGGCCATATGGCCAAGTATGGTTAGTGCCATGTGGCAAGCTATCAAGGATTATTAGAGGTGATGTGGTAGGATGACGTCAGCATGTGACACGTGGCATGTGTCTGGTGGTGACACGTGGCAGGTTTTCAGGATGGTCAGATGTCAGTTGACGTCAACAGGTGACATCAGCTAGGGTTGACGTCAACAGGTGACGTTAGTGCTGATGTCAGCGTTTACCAAACTTTAACTGGCGCGTGTGGGCGCTTGGGCATGAATTTTGAGGTGAAATTGGTTTTGTTCAAAAGGTTTCGACGTCCTAAATTCAATGGTGGTGGTTTCAGGTTAATAAGGGATTGTTTGATTGGTGTTTTGGAGATTTTTCTCCTCGAAAAATGTGTTCACGACTCATTTTCAGTTCCGGGATTTTTGAGGGTTTATTGTATGGACTTATATGGATTGTTAGTGACTCTCGGATGTGATTTGAACAGGCCCGGACATTCCAGAGGCTTCAGATTGGTTTACGGCTCGTGTTTTGAGCGAGTGGCGGTACTATGAGTGGACATTTTCTTTCATAACTCTGATGCATGCTTAAATATTTGTTTTTACTGATTTTATGGCATGGTATGACCTGATTATGATTATGGTTATGATTATTGGATAATGGATGGTTTGAGTATATTATAGCCATAATTTATGGTTATTAATTTTATCATGGATTTTGGAAAACCTGGATTTGGGTTGGTGCCCTTGGGTTGGTTATTGATTTTTTTCATACACGTGTCATGCTATGCAGCATGCAACATTGACGTAGCCATAATTCCGTTCCTTAATTGCCAAGTTCCAAGTTGCAACCCATTGTTATACATGTGCACTTGCCTTAGTTATTCTAAGATGCCATTGAAAGGTGATTTGAGCTTCAACGGTACCATTTCTATTATTTTTTCAGGTCTTTTTACATGGAATCTAAAATTTTCAGTACTAAAAAGTGAAAAGCAGGCTAAGGAAAGTTAACAAATAAAGAAAAAAGAGAGACAAAGTTTGTTAAATTTTAGTTAATTAGGGTTTAAACGTACGACTGTTAGAGAGCACTGAAAATATAATGATCTCTTAGCTTTCACTTTTGGTACCTGCCTACCTGCAGAGTCTGAGTGTATGCGTGTTAGATTTTCCAAAGCAGCACTTTGGTCTTTCAAAAGCATTCATGCACAAGCTTTTTAGGAAAACAACCACTTGCCTAACCTCCTCATTCTATATTAAACTAATTTAAAGTTTTTTACACTACGGTTTATGAAATAAATTCATATTTTTGAGTAACATCCTACTTTATTAATTACTAATGTTATTGAAATATTGATTATGACGTTTATTTTGTGGATAATTAAAATTTTATACAAAGAAAAAGACCAAGGAAACTAAGAGCATATTTAATGGGGATGTTTCGGCCTAGGCAAGACATGTTTTAGCCCACATACCTGAAGACTTAGTTTTTAATGGGAGGGGCTAGCCTTGTCTTGGCTGAGCTAGAGGCTGGGGCTATTCTAGCCTCTCCTATTGCTTTGGCTGGGCTAAATGACATCCAATGAAAAGCTAACGCATGTCAAAATCTTTATTTATTTTATATTTTTCGTATTTTTCATATTCCAATCAAGGGGAATTACGTGGAGGGTCCTGCCATGTACTTTCATTTTCATTTCAATACAAATCAGATTTTATTAAGTAGAGATTGATACTCGGGATAAACCATCCAAGCGTTGTTCACGACTGCCTAAGTCGGGATACCATTTTTGAGCATGGGTCTAATACTGCAATCCCGACTTGAGGGAACCTAGGACCCCAAACCATTCTTACTACTGAAATAACAATGTCGCCAACCCTAATATCATGGGGAATGTATGAACTTGGACTACGCTAGAAAGATAATTATTAAATTCCTTGGATACATTAAGAAGAAAACATAGAAAAGAACAGTGCAAGCTACCTTGGCTGCTTGCCTTACAATCGTTTGATCAAAACAAAGGCTCTTAAGCTACGAATGAAATTTGTCTAGTAGTGACTTCTATTAGTTGCATGCTTATATCTAGCTAAGGCCTATTTGCTTCCTAGTCAGCCTATTTAGGGATTAACCGTGGCTGGAAGGTTCATCACGCTTTTCACCCATCCAACATCATCCATATCATTTCACAACAAAGAGAACCATGTGATAAGTCCACTCCCTCACTCTGTAGACCCGATTACGCACGGAGACCCGACGAGGGTGGCCTTGGACTTACTCACTCAGAATAGAATAAAACTTTTTTGGGCAAGAACATAATCTGACATGCCCAATGAGGTTCTTTCTAGTGCATGATCAAGTTCAGGTACACTTAGAGACACTGAGACGCTAAAGAGAAATTTCTAAAAAATCTTTCTCAAAGAGATGGTATCTGATTTATCGACCCTAGAGGTTGAAATGGAACTACCCCACGATGGAGTTATGAAGGATATTACCAGCCAACTTATGGGGATGGAATTCTTTAAGGATATCTTATCTTCTATCAGCCTGCACATAGAAGCCCTGAACCACCAAGTTCAGGAACTTTTCCGTCGCGGAACGGCTTAAGAAAGAGACACTAATGTCCCACCTCCAGCTATCTCAAGCCTTGCCAGAGGTAAGCGTCGCATGGAGTCCGGAGCTTCATTTTTTGAACATTTGATACCAACACCTACCTTCTCGAGAGAATCAAGGATTAAAATCCTGGAAAAAAATCAGAGTTCACTAGAAGATGCCAAACTTTGATTTTGGGATTTTTGCTAGAAATCGGCTACCTGTTGGTTTAGAAGAATCTAAGCCCAGAGTACCACCAAGAAGCAGAAGTGCATTGGGTAAATGGAGAAATCTTGATACAAAGACACAAGATCAGATGAAGAATTTGTTCCTGACAAAAGAACATCGCGCACAACAGCGCATCAAGAACTCATTAACGAGATGAATGAGTTAAGGCGCTTGATATCGGGTCAACTAGTATCTCCCAGGAGATTAAATGTCCTGACCTATAGAAAGCCTTACTCGGCCTATATAGATCATGACTACTCTTTTCCTAGAAATTTCAAACCACCAACATTCACCCTCTTCAGTGGTGATGGCAGCATGTCATCTTTGGAACACATAGGGAGATTTTCAGCCCAATTTGTAGTGGTTGAAGACAACTATTACCTTAAATTACAGTTGTTCTATAGTTTTCTATCTGGAGATACTTTCTCTTTATGTACTTCACTACCTCAGGCATCCATCCACACTCAGGGGCAAACAGATGCTAAATTTCATGAAGAATTCTACATGATTGGACATGGGATCACAATCAGTGACCTAATTGCTCTCATAGAAGGGTTGCATGAAGATAATTGAGGACTTTATTGCCAGGTTAAAATGATGAAGATGAAGTGCAAGTTTCCTTTAAACAATGCTCAGATGGTGGCTATTACACAACAAGCTTTGAGGTTTTCCCCCAGAAAGAAATTCAATGATACTATAAGAAATAATAGTATCTGTAACAAAATTCGAGAGGCTATTAGAAGAAGAACAATGACAGAAGCATAGCTCTAAAGTATGCATTTTTACAAGAACAAGATCCATTTGCATCAGTTGAAGCATCATGAACTCGAGGAAGAATCAGTAACAATAGAAAAAGGGGTAGGAACTAGCGGTCGTGACATCTGAAATCTAGACCTCAAGAAAAAGAACCAGTGACCCTCAAATCGCTAGTCAACTTGCTTAGGAAAAAAAACCTGTCATGTTGAGTGGTAGCCTTTTCGCGAATAACACAATAGTATTTGGTTCTTACTTATTTGGCCTTACTAACGCTGGAGAAATCTATAACGAGTTGGTAAGGGTCAAGGTAATCAAATCAGATCCAAAGCAGGAAATGCCCAAACTTGAAGACATCAAGGGGAAACAAATTCTGCAAATGACATGTATCACTACATCACGCCATAGTAATTGTGTCAAAATCAGGGATGTAATCCAGAGGTTAATCAACCAAGGACATATTGTATTGCACCAATTCCCAATGGTCTCTAATGGTCAATCTGTTTGATCTAGTCAATCTGCAACGGTCTCAAAAGAGGGTTAAAACGAGAAAAAAAATTTAGTCATGTAATGACCGAACTAAAAGAATGCCTACAATGATCAAAGACGGGATATTTTTAAGCAGCAAGTGTAAAACAAAATGTGTCCTTGAGATCTTGACTTCAGATGGTGGAACAAAGATATGAAGTTTGAAGGGAAGTCAGGGTGATGGTTCTCCTAAAATACCTTAAAGGAACTGGGGTTTATGCTACCCTAAAATTAAGATGCCACAAAGATCCATTTCCCAAAGATCAGAAAATATAAAAAGAAAGTAAGAATGGGTAGCTAGTATAAAACATAGGGGGTATGCTGGCAAACAAAAATCGTAAAACAGAAGAACGAGCCTTCATTAGAAGATCGTTGAAACATGAAGAACTTACAAAGCTATAATCAAACGGGGAAGTGGTACACAACTGGAGAAGATTGAAAACTGGCCAAAGAACTCGGAAGGATCGCAAAAAAGAAAGAAAAATCCAAAGACAATATGAAGCCTGACTTCGCACTAAGAAGGGCTTCGGGGCAAGGCCTATAAAACCTGTGTCTTGAGAAGAACGGTGAACAATCCCACATCACTCATGGAGGGAAATGTGAAGTTCTTTATATGTGTGGACACATATCTATCTAGCACGAGGCCTTTTGCGAGCTCACTAGCTTTGGGTTTGGTTGGAACTCCAAAGTTAAGTGAGATTGAGTTGGATCCCAAGATGAGTTACCCATTAGCACGTGAGTTCCCAGAAACAAAATCGTGAGGGCTGGGCCCAAAGTGGACTATATCTTGCTAGGGGACTCAGGTCGTGGCAAAATGGTATTAGAGCTGGATCCCGACTAGAAGTGTGCCATCAAGGAAGTTGGGGCCCCAATGGGGGTGGATTGTAAGATTTGTGTCTTGAGAAGATCGGTGAACAATCTCATATCCTTCAGGGAGGGAAAAGTGAAGTTCCTTATATGCGTGGGTACATATTTATCTAGCACGAGGCCTTTTGGGAGTTCAATGGTTTTGGGTTTGGTTGGAACTCCAAAGTTAAGCGAGATTAAGCTAGACCAATCTCAAGATGGGTGACCCATTAGGATGTTACATGTGAGTTCCTAGAAACAAAATCATGAGGGCTGGGCTCAAAGCGAACAATATCTTGATAAGGTTGTTGAGTTGTGACAATGCCTCCTACATGTGCGGACACATATCTATCTAGCACGAGGATTTTTGGAAGCTCACTGACTTTGGGTTTGGTTAGAACTCCAAAGTTAAGCGATATTGAGCTAGAGCAATCCCAGGATGGGTGACCCACTAAGCAGTTACGCGTGAGTTCCCAGAAACAAAACCGTGAGGGTTGGGCCTAAAGTGGACAATATCTTGCTATGGGAGAGTATCAAGCTAATGGGGGAAGATGGAAATAGTCAACCTACCATACTGACGACCAGCAAGTTGTTAGAACCAGAGCTCATTATCCTTTCAGAATCGGAAAGGTGCCATCTAATGTGGGGCCTTTATGGTCAATAAGCTACTACTTGCAACATTGTCTGAAGGTGACTGAGTCTATAAAGGAGTTTGCTAGAGACATGATTGGAATACAAAAGCAAAACTTTCATAAAATAAACAAATACACAACAAGGATATTTTACATATGGAAAGACATTAAAGATGAAAGATGCGTGATAAGATATATGTGCCAAAGTCATGAATTGAAAAGGACAAAAATAAATATGAATCAAGGAGAATTTCCAAGCTTACAGCTGGCTTTCCTTCGGACCAACCCTGAGAATAAGATCGAACAAATGGCCGAGATATATATCCATCATCATAGCCATTCTAGAAGGACCTCTTAGAAATCGCCTGAATGATTTGATCTCAACCCTAGATCATGTTCTTAAGCCTTGTAATTATGATTATCAAAGTAGTGAGATCATCTTCCAATCGCTGCAGAGATGACTTCTCCATGTTGCTTTCTAGCTCTAATAGCCAGACTTGCCGATTGTTCATCAATAGCGAGCGGGAGCATTCATGGATAATCTTCAACTTCTCCACTTGGCCAAAATACACCTGATTTTGCAAAAATTGAATGTCTTCAGAATTATCTTCCATTGATTGTCGAGACTTAATGACTTGATCAACAACAGAGGCAATAAAAGCCTAAGAGCTATGGGAAGAGGAGCCACTAGACATGGCAATGTGAACTCTAACAGGAGGGAATCCTACCAAGGCTCAACCAAGAGGGGCTAATGATTCAGCGCATTCAACATGTGTTGACATATATATAGCTGCATGGAAAATTAGAAGTGCTTGTTTGAGGACACGACATCAATATCAGTAAACTAGAATTTATAATAATGAGTGAAAGTATGATCAGAAAATGGGTCAAATTCATAACGAAATCGATGCGAAAGATGAAAATTTCATCTCCATATGGAAAATTACAACTTGAAGATCCCCAGATGGGATTTCCCGGCTGCTCTATCTATGAAGCCCTGAGTAAAACTATCTTAATAAGCAGAGCAGTGCATATGGCGAATTTGTTTATCACGAGAGGCCAAAGCGCACAAGAGATCCCCTTCTTTGTTACAGGATATTTCCACCTCATCTTTGAAGTAGGAAATACGTCTCCTAGCCTCTGCCAAAGCATCTTGAAGGGACATGGTGCTAAAGTTCAGAGAAGTTTTGTTGTGATAAATTTCATGTTGTTGTGCTTTGATTAAGATGGCGAGATGGTGAAGTTGAAGTCCTAAATCTCGAAAAATATTTTGTTGATCTTGAGATTCATCTTGGAGATGTTGGACAACTTGTGTACAGTAAGAAGCCATGAGTAATGAAGAGAACACAATGATTTGAGATGCGTGGATGAGCTTTGTTTATATCTTAATGTTTATGACAATGATATGGAACAAATTATGGTATTCCAAAGCATATACAAAATCTAAAGATACAAAAGGTACTTTTGGGGATTTTCTTTTCATTAATGTAAAATATCATTACAAAAAAAATACCAAAACACAAAAAAATAAGCTTCATTCAAGGGAGAAGGAAATCCCGACCATGGACCGATTGAGGGTGCATAGAACGGCCTCACCCTAGGTTGTGATCGGCTCCATCACAATGACATCTAGTTCCGCTAGCACGTCTTCCTTTTTCTCACAGGTAATACGAAGTTGCACCTCGCTTGCCCTGGTGCCGTACCCTAGCTCTTTTCCCAAAAAACTTATGTCTCTCTCAAATCTCACTTGAGAGTAAAATTATCATACGTCGAGCCATTCGGCTCTTCTAGTAATTGTGTGCGAGGCAGACGAAAATTCACCATTCAGTCAGAATTTTCCAAACGGGAGGGAGAAAAGGCATCCATCACAAAAACTTTAGGGAAGTGGCTATTTTTCTCTATTCAAAAAATTCTATGATGGAGTTTGGTGAGAATGAATGGGGGAAACAGGGGATGTAATAAAAGGTTGCTTGCGACCTTACGATATTATGGTTGAAAAAGTGTGTGAAATTCGAAGCATTCAGAATAAGTTTACACGCGCAAAAGGAAATCAGAATCTTTGAATTATTACTTACACGGGGTAGAAATCATGTAATAGATAAAAGGAAATATCAACGACCCAAAAACTTAATGTTCTAGCAGAAACCCAACATGGCTTGGAGCCCAAGTCATAGCACTTGAAACTTTGAGGAGATGTGGCTTTCTCGCTCAGCGACGACCCACACCAGGTTTTATTTCTTCGGAAGATTGCTCCCTTTGGTGAATGCTTCAACCTTGGATCGCTCATATTCCCGCTTGAGGGCCCAACACTCCATGTCTATTGCTGCAATGGCTGATTGGAGACCTTCCAGCTTTCGGGATGTGGTGATTAATCGATGACCTATCTGGGCACTTTCTTCACTACCTCAAAGGAATTCTTGCTCGAGATAGTTCAATTCATCTGTAGATGGAACCTCTGCCATAAAAACATTCTGATGTTGATCCCACTCAAGTATCTTCCTTTGATAACTATCCATAAGAGTCACTAAGGATGGGGCAATGTACATAGAAATAGGCGAAGAATTGAAAAAGGTATTAATTGCTCTCTTGATTTGGTTAAAATCTCAGACATCTCGTTCGTTAGCAAAGGCTGCCAGGAGATCCTAGATCACATTGCATTCAGGATGAGAAAGAACGGTAGTGAGAGTCAAACTTGAAGTCTTTAGGGGAGGGGAAATGAATGACTCAACTTCCTATTCTAGAAGATGAATCTCTTGAGATATGTGAGCCTGAAATAAAAGTAAGGGAAGGTTAGAACCAAGAAACATAAGGGAGTTAAGGTTAGAGGAGATACATGTTCATAGCCAAGAGAAATTCCATGTTCTTCACCACCAGAACGGCTACCAAGGACAACTACAGAAGGAGTATGCAGACTGCCACACTCAACTTCAGGCACCAAAGAATCCACATCCATTAGAGAGACCTCCACATGGCAAGATAATGAAGGTGGACAAGGTGTGACCGTATAGGCTTTGTTCGAAGAAGGAAGTTGTTGAGGTGCGGGAAAAATAGGAAGACTCTGAAAAAGGGATATCCTGAGCAAAATATGATAGCGCTGTTAGAGGCAGGTTATCTACAACCATTTCGATTCCAGCAGTCACCTCAAACTGAAGTTTAGAAAGGAGCCGTGCTATCTGGTGCGGGAAATATTAGCTCCAATCCCTACAAAGGGAGGAAAAGGCCCTCCCCCCCGGTAAGGAACTATGGGCATCTCAATAGGAAGATGGGTGAGTAAAGTGCTAATGGTTGCTGTTGAGTCCACCTTTGTGACCATGAGCTTCCGAGAGCCGACCAGGGCGAAATGTACTGAAACAGAATGCTCTGATGAAGAGAGCATGATCACATGATTAAGATCAATCGTGGAAATAGGCTCTAAGATGGAAAAAATACTCATAGAAGCAGAGCTTATTTGAACTCCAACCTCGATAGGAGTAGTTTGGATAGAAGGAGTTGAAATCAGAGAAGCTTTAGGCGGGTCCTTGCACTTTGGAGTTTTCTTGCTCTACAGATACTCTGCTAAGGAAAATTCGTCAACCAAATTCTCTTCTACGAGTGAGCACCTTTTTTGCTTCCTTTCCAGAATAATGAGGCTAGCAGGGGTGGTTGAGGTAGGAACCGATGATGCCACTGTCACCGATAAGGGTGAACCTATTTTTTTTCCTTATGAGATGGGTTGCAAGAAGAGCAAGGGGTAACTAAGAGTATCAGAACAAACAAAGCGGTTAAGAAGATAATGGAAATTGATAACAAGATTGGAAGATTACTGGGAGGAGCTAAAATGGGTGGTTCCTTTTTCATTTCAAGGTGGCCCATGGGTTCTCGAGGATGGGAGCCTTATTAGAGATGCTTTCAAGGAGGGCTAGCGGGTCGTCAACCCCTTCTACCATTAGCTCAACATCTTCAATACCCACTGAAAATGAACAAGTACATTAGTAAAATGTAGAGAGTCTAGAAGGAATGTCGCAAAAAGAAAGATCCTACCAATACGAGGAACGACATTTAGTTCCTGGATTGTGTGTTTAAGGGAACAATTCCACTTAAGTTTTGAATGTCTTGAATTTCCGTGCTGAAAACTCTTGTGCCATTGCCCTAAAATTTCTCTCAAAACATGATGACCACCACAACGCAAAGACCTGCTTACAATCCTTGGCCACTTTATGACATAGGGATTCCAGATATGAGCATCAAAGAGGGACTAAAGAATGGATAGTGCATCACCATCAGAGAACTTTTGAAGTCGAAAGGATGTGCCCTCATTCATTCCTTTTACATTGGGGCCGAGATGGCTTGTCGAAACTCAAAATAGCAAGCACAAAAATTGGGTTGGTAAACTTGAAAGCCATATTCCATTTTAGGAAAGAAATTTTCGCCTTTCAATAGATCTCTTGTCAGCACACTACTGGACAAATCCTTGAGCACTATCGTCTTCTGAAGCGAATTAGTGAAAATATCCAGGTAACCCCTTCGTTGAACAGAGGATAATAATAGCCCATGTTGGCCGTCCATCTTTGGATGGGACCTCAATTGGAGAAAAAATGATAAGCAGTCTGGGGTAGAGTAAGGTACATAACTAGGCATATCAGTTGTTAATCTGGAACAATGTTGTTAATGAAATTGGGAGCCTATCAACAAAGTTAGAGGAATGACCAATTCAACCACATTTGAATCATCCACAGAGGTCTATTTAAAGGTTATCTCAACCCAGTATAGCCAAAAAATGGAATGCAAAAGGTTGTACATCTGAGTAAGAATAATGGGGCCTTTGGACATACTCTTACAAGAAGCCAGGACTTCGGCCAAATAAATCCATTCTCGCTTCATGCCCCTGGAGGCATTTGGAAAGACGAACCAGTCCAACCAAATATGGAAGAACTGAAATTTTTCATGAACAGAGCCCAGATAATCACCAAGCACCCCTAAATCACTAGAGTTGGATTGTTCCCTAAGGTTACCTTCCAAATTGAAAGGGAAAAAGGCTTCTAAATAAGGGGATAATGTATTAAATTTATGAGTTATGATCTTAACAATCTCATGATTTAACTCACCAAGAGAATACAAAATGGTAAACAAACTAGTAAAATTGGCAACTTTGCTGGGCGAGTTTAGGCTAAACAGAACAACCAAATGTAAAAGGGTTGGGGTTAGAGGACCTACTCTAGAATCAAAAGTGTTGGTGCTACTATTCCAAAAGAATAAAATAGCAATAAGAATGTTCACATAAAAGTTAATGGGAAAATAAAATAAACTCACCAGGTGAAGTACTCCGTTAAGCCATAATTCATCATGGTACATCTTCTACATCCTCGTGGTCCAGCGTAAGAAGAAACTAGAAATATTTTATTTGTTGCCAAATGGGAACAAATGAACCTATCCCATGTAGACATTGCTCCAGGGAAAAGAAGAACGTTGGTAGATAGGAGAGGCTCGAAACAAGGACAAAATTTCATAAATCGAGTAAGCATCCTCGGTACCCGACTTTGCCAACAAGGTCCCAAAATAAAATGATGCTTGGAATTTGCAGGAAGGATTGGCCTACACAGACTCCAAAAACTTCGCGAGCAAGACCAAAATAATTCTTAAAATTCTCCCCGAATATCTAAGGAATCTTAAGGGTAGGATCAACTTCTGAACTAATATAAGAAGAAGAGTGGACAAGGGATTTCTCTTTCCAAGCTATTTTGGGAACCATATTCCTTACGCAAACGGAAGGGATTTGCGATCTACAAGAAAATTAGAGAAAAGCGGTGACTTGTTCTAAGAAATAACCATGATAATAAATAGAGAAATTTTCCAAATACCTAATGTAGCTGAGTTGTAGGAAAGGATTCGATACAGGCGAAAATGGGTAAAGTGTGATCATGTGAATTTAAATTGTTTTATAACAAAGGATTTCAAATTTAGGGACCAATGTTTACACCCGATAAAATCCCCTTGGGCCAAAGCTTCTGGCTTAGAGGAATTAAAGGCCTAAATCAAGAAGACTCCGCCTAAGTGCCCACTTGGAATGAGATGAGGAAGGAAGACATAGGCGGTTTTGACACATACAAAGAAATTGAAGGCAAATAGAGGTTTCCAATGGAATAAACGGTAGCGTGAGACCCATCGAAGACCCTACTTGACAACTTGATCAACTTTTTTGATGTCTATAAAAGGAGAAGAAGTCATATTCTCAAAGGACACCCAATTAGCCAATCAAAACTAGAAAATTTATCACCATCAATTTCTTAACCAATGAAAACCCTTAATATTTTCATGGTTTAACAAAGACTCGGCCTTGTGACAGAACTTTTTTCTTTTGATCAAGAATCAAGATGTAGTTTCACTTCTCATCTCCTCGAGGAAATCATGCAAATGCCTAACCATATTTTGACTAGTTCCAGCGGCACCATCATAATGGTTGGCATCATTCTCGATTTGCACGCCAAACTGGAAATGAAAACCTCCTGCATTAACCTTGTTTCTGACTAAGCATTATCATAAAAGGGTTAACCTTATTCTGACTACCAATCTATGGATGGTCATTGAGGCTTATTGAGATTAACTATCTTCTTGACTAAATATTCTCATAAGGGTTAATTTTATTTCGACTACCAATCTATGGATGGATAGTCATCTTGACCGCCAATCTATGGATAATCATCCCGACTGCCAATCTATGGCTTATCATTGAGGCATTCAAACATCTTTTTCGATGTCTCTTCGTCACCTTTAAATACACTGTCTATTTATGACATGATTCCAACTAATATTCATTTCAATTGATGATTTTTGGAAGTTCCTACCAGATCAAAGCTCGAATGCAAAGGAAATAATTTTGCACTTGTAATTCAATTACAGTACTTTTAATTTCCATTTCAATACAATCCAAACTTTTTTTAGTAGAGATGGGTACTTGGGATACACCATCCAAATGAATTTTACCTCTACGTCTGCATCGTCAAAACACTAGTTTTAGGAAAAAATGAGCTTTACCTCGATATCTGAGACTACTCATCACAGTGCTAGTCTCAGGAAATGAGCTTTACCTCAACGTCTGAGACTAACCAACCAAACAACATCTCGATGAGGGTTATCCACAACACACATACAATTCACATCACATATATCAAGAAACATATCTTTATAAATCCTACCAATGCTGAAACCAAATCCATGTCTCAAATCCGGCTTAAGCCCAAAACACAATAAGTGTATGTAATATCCTCGTAAAACGTGCATTTGAAACAATTTCTGTAAAATCACCAAAAATCATATACAAATCATACTCAAGTCATCATCACAGAAATCACATACAAAAAATTGAAAACATGTAAATATGCATGCATAATAGTTTAAATAAAGGGTAGGTCCACTCTCACACGCTCCACGCAGTCTAACACCAAATTGCATGCCTTTCTGTAATTCCTGAAACTTTTCCCCCCTGTCATCATTCACTTTTAAGGTCACTAACCATCCCAAATAATGCATATTTTAATCCCTTAATTTTTCGGGATTTTAAACAAATTTAAAATAACACATAAACCTTTAGATAGTCAAAACTGCACCGAAACGTTGTCCAATCGTCTTGAAAACTATACCATTGGACTCGCAACATTGAGAAATGAATGTTCATGCTGGTCGGATTCCCAAACAGTAGGCCACGTGCCCACACATACCATTCAAAGTCTTTATGCTTGGGCCCCACACGTAGGGCATTATTCCTCATTGTCAACCTCAGCTCGACTTGGTTTCTTAGTTTTCGGGTCACCCGACCCGCAACTCTGACCTGATTCAAACTAACCCAATTTTTCACCATTTTCTTTGTGTTAACAACTTATGTTCATCTAATCAATACCAGAGATAAATCCATAGCTTTAAAACTAAGAAAAATTACCTCAACTGCAACTTGGGATCCAAGTTTTTTGGCCAGTTCTCCCTCATAGTTTCTTAGCCTTCCCACATCTTAAAATCTATATTTTTCATTGCTTCACATCCCTGGGAACTTAAAGGAGTTGATAGAACCCTCACGTTCGAAGTTAAACTCCTCGAACCATCTTGATGCGTACGGTGAAATATTTTTTATTCTCGGGTTTGTTCTTGGTCACAGACCTTGGGGTTGTCTCAACCTCTCCATTCCCTCTGTCTAGTTTTCCTCTTTCCCCCGCTCTTTCTCTCCTCTTTCTTTCTTCCTCTTCACTCTTTCTCCCTAGTCTTCTCCCTCACGGTTTGTGAGTTTTTCCTTTTTCGGTTTCAACCCCCCGAAGATACCCCTCACACACCCAAACACACACATACATATAATAAGCTAAGCCGGTGGAAGTTAGAGTGGGAAGGGACCAAAATTTTCTGGACAAGTGTCACTATCCACAAATATCACTTAAGTAAAATGACCAAAATACCATTGGTGCTAAATTACCAAAATACCCTTAGTGTTTTTTACTCATATCGAACACATTCAACCTCCGTTTTCAACATCCCACATGTCTACAGAATCAGAATTTTAAGACCTATGGAACAGCACTCGTGAATCATCCAAAAAATGTCGTGGTTAAAAAGTCAATATTTGACCTTTTTAGAGAAAAATTATCATTTCTATTTAATTTTCCAAATTTTATTTTTCTCAAATTTTTGGGTCATTACAATGCTTCCTTTCTTATGCTAAATCCAACTACTTTTGCATGTCTTTTATAAAATAGATCTGCATCCTCCACACAGTTGAAATAACCACCTACAACATATTTTTCATTCAAATCCACATATTTCATACCCCCAAACAACAATTCGGATGCACCACTTTCAACTTCCCTCAAATCCACATTCAAATCCACCTACAACATCTTTTTCATTCAAATTCACATTCAAATCCAACCGCTTCCCTCATTTTGTGTTGGCATTTCAGCTTCATTCGTAGGTCCCCTCACACCATAATCATCTTCGTAGCTACCATCCGAGTTAACAAATTCACTTGAAATTTTAAAATCCTAGGAACCTTCAAAAAAATATTTTTCCATTATTTCAGTACATTTACATACTTAGTCAATTATCCTGATTTTTCAAAACCATGCCTCAAACAATCCCTTCAAATTATAATTTCAACTAAAAGGAATATTAACACATATTTACCTTCCATGTCTTCAATCATAGTTTTTCAGCTAGGTTGCAATTTGTCTTTAATTCTCTTCCTGCTGAGCTCTATCAATTGTGAACCCTCGAATACTCAACTCAAATCCCTCCCCTTTGATAAGTTTAAAACTAATTTTCACTCTCATTTTTCTATTTCACAATTGTTTGATCCTGAGATGACCAACACGATGAGACCCGCTGGGGGTTCTGGGACCAGCCGCGTGGTGTTTCGGGTCCGCTGGGGCGTGGCCGTTCGGCGAGTATCCTGCAAGGACTAGACACCGGTGTGGTGCCGTCCGAAGGCGCTCCGATGCCTAAGTTAGTATCTGAGTGCCGAGAGGCAAGTAAATACAGTGCTTTGGATCGGTTCTGAGTGTCTTACCTTTGTGAAGGGTTCTGGGGTATTTATAGTAGCCATAACTGCGGTTGTTGGGCTACTGTTTCGGTAGGTGAGCCACTGTTCCGGAGCAGGTTGTGCCTTGTGGCTGTGAGTCGTCTGACAAGCCCTGGACATCCGGAGGAGGCGCCAGCTGGAGTCCCAACCTGCCTCCATCAGGGAGTTGGTATGGCAGAGTTGGTTAGGTGACTGTCGCAGCCAGCTGTCCTCTGTTCACTGTCAGGTGCCGAGTGGCATGTCTGCAGTCTGGTACCGATCGGCGGGCCGTGGGCCGTGAGGGTACCGATCAGGCGATCGGCCGGTGCTCTCCTGCCCTGGTGGGTCCTGTGCTAGGGTGGTCGGTCGATATGGTATCAACATAAGTCCCCTAAGTCTTTGACTGAGGTGGGTTTCCTCGGTCGAGGACTTGCGATGTCGGCCGGTACCTGTCGACCGACCAGGGGCTGCGCCCCGTATCCCTAGTAGCCCCCCAAGTCTTGGACCGAGGAGGTGCACCGTATGGCCGATGTGACAGGAGTCCCCGGTGCCGAGTTCCGCAAGCTGCCCACCGTAAAGACCGAAGGATCGTGGAGAGGCGGCCGTGGGGAATGGCAGGGAGACGTCGGTAGTAGTGTGCTTGCCGACGAAGAGAGGAAGCATGCCGTCGGGATAGATGCCGAGAGGCTCCGGTCGGCATGCGGTATGTGTGCATACCGGTAGTAATGTACGTATGTACATGTGTAGTTGAGATTGTATGATACCGATGGGTATACAGTACAATGTATTCGGCAGTGCTTTGGGCAGACCTACGTGGCCCTGCAGAAGGCCTGCCGGCAAATGCAGAGGATGGAGGCGGAGCAGGACGTCGCGCGGTAGAGGGAGAAGAGGCTGCGTGCCTGGGAGAAGGAGGGTCATGCTGCGCGGAGGCGGGTGGCCGAGCTGGAGAAGGAGCTCCAGCGGGAGAAGGCCCGGGCGGAGGCTGCCGAGAGGGGAATTGCGGACCGGGAGGAAACGGTGCACGCCTTCTCCCAGCAGCTGAACGAGCAGGAGAAAGTCATGGGGGAACTGCAGGGGGAAGTGGAGCGGCTTCGCGTCCTGCTATCTGCCGATCGGCAGAAGACCCTGGAGGACTTCATGGCGGACCCAGTGTACGCGAATCATCTCGACCTGGCGCTTGCCGAGGTGGAAGATGATTGCGTACAGCGGGTGTTGTACTTCAATCCAGGGGTCCCTCTCAACTTCCCGTGGCTGGATGAGCCCCCCGCGCTGACCAAGACATTCTCACTGGACGGGCAACCGTCGAATGCCGAGGGCGAGCGGCCGGCCGGTGCGGAGAAAGCTGCAGAGGCGTCCACTGCCGACCAGGCTGAGGTGGCAGACGAGGAGGTGGTGGTAGTGTGAGGCCGAGGGCCGTGTAGATAGTTTTTGTATGCTTTTGTTGTTTTTTGTAATCCGGGGGATGCCCCGTGTAGCATGTAGTTCGGAAGTTTGAAGAGTAATAAAATTGTTCTTGGCAAAGTTGATATGTATCACACTTGGCATTTTTTTTTTTGAAATGAGGACTGCCGACAGGCGAGTACTTGGCATTTTTGCGCATATGTGTAGGCATGCCGATCCACGGTCATGACCATAAACCCAGACCGTACTGGACGTAACCACCGAATAAAATTGTAATAACGAAAGCTAATTGAACTTGACTGTGTGGACCAATTAAGCTTGCGGCGGTATGCAAAGTAGGTGCCGTGTTGGTCACCGGAAGTGCCGATCGGCAATGGTGAATAGGCCACGTTGTAGGTGAGTACTAGGCTAACACTTGGATAAATAAAAGAACATTTTGCCGGAAAGGCAAGTTCGACTGGAGATAGCCAAGTCGAATTACAGTAAAGCGTAACGTAATGTACATGGGGTGTGTCTCTAATTATAAAATAACTTGCGATGATCCGCGTGCCACGGGTGTGTAAGCAGGCGTCCATCTGCAGTCTGAAGCTCATAAGTGCCTGGTCGACAAATTCGGGTCACTAGGTAGGGGCCCTCCCACGTGGGCCCGAGTGTCCCATCAGCACGCTCCTTAGTGGCCAAGCTGACCTTGCGAAGGACCCAGTCGCCGACCTGGAAACTGCATCCGTGAACGCGAGAGTTGTAGTAGCGAGCAACTCGCTGTTTGTGTGTCAGGTTGCGGAGATTGGCTTGTTCACGGTTTTCCTCAATGAAGTTGAGATTCTGTGTGAGGAGCTCCGCATTCTCTTGTGGATCATAGGATAGTACTCGGTAAGAGGTTTCCCCAATTTCCACGGGAACGACAGCTTCAGTCCCGAAAGTCAAGGCGAAGGGTGTCTCCTGTGTCGATGTCCGGTAGGACCAGAGAACATCGGATAGGAGGTCGGACCATTGGCCTTTCGGGGTGTCGTGGAGTCGAGCCTTGAGGTTGTGTTTGATGAGCTTGTTTACGGCTTCCACCTGTCCGTTAGCCTGTGGAGTTTATGCCCAACTGGTTGAAAGTGTCCATGAAGAGGACGTTCACAGAGCTACCAGTGTCCACCAGGATCCGCCCAACATCGAAATTGGCAATCTGAGCGCGGACGATCAATGGGTCATCGTGGGGAAAGATAACTCCCCGCTCTTCTTCCTCGGAGAAAGTGATGGGCGTCCATCCTGCCCGGGCGACCTTGGCCGCGCGTCCATCCGTGATGTTGAATATTTGGTGGTTGGATGTCGTGGCGCGCAAGAAGTTCTTCTTAGCCCGATTGGAGGTGCAGGAGGAAGAGATGGTAGGGCCCCCGCTGATCGTGTTGATCTGTGGCAGTCCCTGTCCGGGGCGTGCGTGTTGGAGGAACTGGTTGATCTTCCCCTCCCTTACGAGTGCTTCCACAATGTCGCGGAAGGCCACGCACTCGTCGATGGTATGGCCATTGAACTTGTGGTACTGGCAGTACAAGTTGGATTGGACCCCCGGGCGGGGGCCGGGCGGTCGTGCCCGTGGCTTGGGGATGGTGTCCTCGATGCTCATCAAGACGTTCTCGAGGGAGGTGTTCAGGATTGAATAGGTTTCGTACTTTGAGGCTGGCCCCGTGTAGGGTTTGCCTGCTTGGTGGTGGCCGGATCCCTGCCCCTTGTTGTGGTACTTGTCCCTCCCACGATGGTCATCGTTGTACGTCCCTTTCCGCTTACCAGAGTGTGAGTCAGATCGGTGATCCGTATGTGCGTTATTGGTCGGCGGAGGTGACCGTGCCTGCCGGTTGCTGGGAGGTGGAGGGCGCGAGCCATGTACGTCAGGCCGGGATGCGACCTGGGGAGAGTTGAAATGCTCCGCCTTGGCGTGTATTGCTGCCTGTCGCATGAGTTCGTTGTAATCGTCCCAACCCTGGGTGAAGGCATGGTACTTGAAGGTGGACTCCCGCAGCCCGTTGCGGAAAGCGTGGTAGGCGGCCTTGTCGTCCGTCTCGTGGCATTTGGAGTATTCCAGGCTGAAACGAGCGGCGTATTGGCGCAGGGGCTCGCTATCTCCCTGCCGGAGGGTTCCCAAGTCTTCGGTTGTGAGCAGTCGATCCGTCTGGATCATGAACTGGTTCAGGAAGACCGTGTGTAGGCGGTCGAACGAGTCGATAGACTGTGGTTCCAGGCGATAGAACCAATTGAGTGCGGCCCCAGTGAGGGTAGAGCTAAAAATCAAGCACTGCGCCTCGTCAGAGAGATTCCTGAAGGCGAGCGCTGAGTTGTAATTGTTGATATGGGTGTCTGGGTCGCCTTGTCCATTATATGGAGCAATTTTCAAGGGCTTGACCTCCGCCTCATGGCGGTACCGCATGATGCGGTCCGTGAAGGGACCAATGTTGGGCCGGGGTCTGGGCAGTGTCCCAACCTTGGGTCTGGCGGCCTCCAATTCCCGCACGCGCTGGAGGAGCTCCCGAATCACCTCGTTTGATTGGTCGGGTCGATCTGCCCCAATCGGGCGGTCGCCGATTGGATGATTTGCGCTGCCGCCTCTGGGCTTCTCGGGTTGTACCGGTCGCCGCCCGGACGAGGCCGTGGTTGAGCTGGCATTGTCTTCCGGCTGGTGTCTGCCGATTGGCGAGGAGGGGTTGCCCTGAGGCTGAGGGGAGAGCGGCGGGGGCTGCGTGGGTCGGCGCGCCGATCCAGATCGTGACCGGGCGCCCTGGGATAGCACGGGAAGGGGCGGTTGCGCCTGGATGCGGGGGTCGTGAGTCGGGTAAGTCAGACGATTAGCCGGAGCCTGTGTCTGTCTCTTGTCGAGCAGTTCGCGAGCGTCACGGTAGATCTGCGTTCCCGAGGGGCCAGGTAGGTCGGTCTGGTGGAAGAGCAAGCGCCCGGAGGCTTCCTGCCGGCAGGTGTCACTGATCTCAACTCGGCAGGCGTCGAAGCCCTGCCGACGCGACGCAGCGGCCAAGGCCCGTTTGGTTGCCTCCCGCTGCTCCTCCAGTTCCTCGCGTGTAGATTGCAGGATGGCCAGGGTGCTTCCATGTTGCTCCCCCCACACGTGGTTCCTGCTCTCGATGGCAGCATTGCTCTTCCTGAGTTCGGCAACCTCCGACCGGAGGGTTCTCAGCATCTCGAGCATGTCATCGGAAGGTAGGCCGGCTCGGGTTCGGTTGCGATCTCCCTGGGGTGTGTTGTTGAGCTCACCGTCATCCCGTTCGGCAGACATTGTTCGTCGGCAGTGGGTTGAGCAACGGTATGTGAGTGAATGGGTGTTTACAAAACTTTCCCACAGACGGCGCCAATGTTTGATCCTGAGATGACCAACACGATGAGACCCGCTGAGGGTTCTGGGACCAGCCGCGTGGTGTTTCGGGTCCGCTGGGGCGTGGCCGTTCGGCGAGTATCCTGCAAGGACTAGACACCGGTGTGGTGCCGGCCGAAGGGGCTCCGATGCCTAAGTTAGTATCTGAGTGCCGGGAGGCAAGTAAATACAGTGCTCTGGATCGGTTCTGAGTGTCTTACCTTTGTGAAGGGTTCTGGGGTATTTATAGTAGCCATAACTGCGGTTGTTGGGCTACTGTTTCGGTAGGTGAGCCACTGTTCCGGAGCAGGTTGTGCCTTGTGGCTGTGAGTCGTCTGACAAGCCCTGGACATCCGGAGGAGGCGCCAGCTGGAGTCCCAACCTGCCTCCGTCAGGGAGTTGGTATGGCAGAGTTGGTTAGGTGACTGTCGCAGCCAGCTGTCCTCTGTTCACTGTCAGGTGCCGAGTGGCATGTCTGCAGTCTGGTGCCGATCGGCGGGCCGTGGGCCATGAGGGTGCCAATCAGGCGATCGGCCGGTGCTCTCCTGCCCTGGTGGGTCCTGTGCTAGGGTGGTCGGTCGATATGGTATCAACAACAATGCTACTTACTTACCATTTCTTGCTCTTCATCTTCAATCACAATATACCCACCCCTTAGAAAGGGGTCTGTCAGACAACGATCCTCTACAGTAGCTGAGAACAGTAGCTGATTAGCATCCCCAGATGAATAGTGGGCCCAGATAAACAACAGACCCAAATGAACGACAACTGTCAAACAACCGTGTGGCCGCACCGGCCCCAGATGAACAATTGTTGAGAACAATCTTTACGGCACCAACGATCAAGATTGTGATGGCTATTAATCAGGTGCTGATCACATGATCAAGATTCATCCACCAGATTTGCGTTACTGTCTCCTTAGTTATTTAGGATCCCTGCAACACCACCTTCAAACAACACTTCTAAACTCCAACAACATCAATTACCTCTCGCCTCTTACCTCTTGTTCTAGCCCTAAATTCTCTTAGTGCTATCTCCATCTCTAATTTCCGATCCGATCTACGCCCCAATTCCAATTAAAGTGTGCTTCAAAGCCAACTGGTTCTTCTTCTTCATCTTCAATCGTAGTGTTGATGCAAAAATCGTCCGGACTTGTAGAATTCCTTCTTGATCCCTACACACAATAACAAGAAACAAGTGGGGTTAAAGTTGAAGCATGGGGCGGTAGTTCAACCAAGAACACTCTGATGCCAAAGTTAGTTTAATCGAGAGAATAAACAGACAGAGTTTCAATATGAGTTTTTGAATTACCTTCTGAAGTGAAGAGATGCCCTGTATTTATAGTGGAGTCTTATGGGTCATCGGAACATCTGATTGGTTGAAGGAGATAGTGTTTAATAGGTGATTTTACTAGAGAAATCACTATTATTAACTATATAAATAATAATAAATAACTTGCGGAGAGATGATTTATTATTGGCATTGATCTGATTAATTAATATATTTAATTGATAAATATATTAAATTAATGCGAAGATCGTGGGATGCCTTCATCGTATTTACCAAGGGTAATATCGGCATTATGTGAGTTACGAGCCACGTGGCAGCTGCATAATTTTTCGGTGATTTATGGTTCTACAAATGCACCCACATCGCTTAGGAATTTAGGGAATCCTAAGGGATGTAATTTTTATTGTAGTCCCGGTAAACCATTCTTTGTAGGAGTAGGACTTTGTTTTGTCTTGGAACGTTTTCTCTCAATTGAAATATAGAATGCAGCTCCAAGTTGAAGTAAGAAATTACCGACTCTAGGCTTGACTTGATGTTGAAGTAGAAAGTTTGACAGTCAAAATTTAGCTCCGTATTGAATTTAAAGGCCCAAAAGGAATTAGGGTTTGTTTCTCTATTTAAGATGGAGCATGAGTAGCCTCCATGCTAAAAAAGAAAACCCTAATCTCATTCATCTTGTCATGCGACTAGTGGTGAGGGAAAAAGAAAAATTGTTTTTTTTCCATGTCGTCATTGCAGGAAAGAGAAAGAACAATATTTTTCTCCTATTCTTTCTTTGATTGCACACGTGAGTTGTAGCTAGAACAAAAACATCAGTCTACAATTGGCGTAGTGCTAAGGTCTGTAGAGCAGGTGGAAAAGTTGAACCAAACAGTAAATGGTGACCATGTCAATCCAATAGTCCATGAGGAGGCAAGTGACAAGAAGAGTCAAAAGGGCTTTAAGCCTTGTTGGGCGCATGCCCCTCAGTTAGCTTCGATCTTTTGCAGATTCTGAAAGTTGTGTATGTCCGATTGCAACGATTTAAGCGGTGGTGCACTCTACTCTATGAGACGATCATTTCAAAATGCATGAAGACATACTTTTGGCGGGGTCTCGAAGAACTCATTTTCATGGAGCAATCATTGTAAGACCATCTAGTGACATGTTCGAAACTTGTTGGAGCTTCCGACTTCAAAAGACGATGAACTTGACATCAAAACGCTCATTCATTTGACATGCTTGTGATGTTTTGTGAATAGAAGAGCTTGGCGCGTTGACGTTTTTGTCATCTTCAAGTGCGGGCAGAGCCAACGTCAAGGCCTTCAACATGAGAGGTGTAGCAGAGTGCGAGACGAGGTGCAACAGAGTGTAAGGCGAGGTACAGTAGAGTGCAAGACGAGGTGCAGTTGAGTGCAAGGCGAGGTGCAGCAGAGTGCAAGGCGAGGTGCAGCAGAGTTCAAGGCGAGGTGCAGCAGAGTGCAAGGCGAGGTACAACAGAGTGCAAGGCGAGGCGCATCAGAGTGCAAGGTGAGGCGCAGCAAAGTGCTAGGCGAGGTGCAGCAGGGTGTAAGGCGAGGCATGGTGCAACTACAAGGCGAGGCATGCTGCAATTGTGAGGTGAGGAGTCCCATCACTTGGAGTGCGACGTGTCACAACCCAGCATGAGGCTTGTTCCAGCTGCAAGGCAATGTGTGTTGCAGCTACAAGGCGAGATGTGCTTTATCTTCAAAGCAAGGCTTCCCATGACACGAGGCGAAGTGCATGTGGTGCCATGAAGTAACTGAAGCTTTCCAAGGAGTTTCTTTGGATGACGGATGACCTTCCAGATACTAATCTTCAAGGCCTTGTTGAGCACAAAATGGGGAGTAGCAAGGTGGAACATAGAATGTAGGATCGATCATACCCCCAACAAAGCTCGAGATGTCGTACATCATCGCCTAATTGAAGGAAGAGAGTTTGGAGATGCCATCATCTAGACGCTGAAGCCAAGTGACTTGAAGATACATGGCACCAAACCATCGTTTCGTCTTGGAGTTGAAAGTTAAGTTGCTTCGTAGCCATCGCAGAGTCAAGCAGTGGTGAAGTTGTTTTTGTGAAGCCAATTATGCCAAGTAAGCGATGCTGAAGAGGTTGCCCCCATTGCTTGAAGAAGCCCATGGACGACGTGTCACTAGAAGTCCACAATGGGATGATCGAAGGCCTCCAAGGCTTGCTCATAGGTTGATGGAGAGACTCTGAGGTCATGTTGGTCCTGAGGATGAGCTTCATGATTCTTCTTGGATCGTAGCTTGATCTTAGCACTGAATACTTGTTTGAGCATTCAACTTGAGAATTTCCAACTTCTTTAATTTTCATCAATGGAAGCCTTCCATTCTTTTTTGAGTGTTTTGTGATTTTTGGCAGATTTGACTTTTGTGTAGTAAATTTGGTCTTCTGACTTCGTTAGCTCTGAATTGAGTGCCGTTGGTGGCATTGGAAAGCTGACTTCCATACCTTTTTGGCGCCATCAAGTTCTCTTAAAGGAAGTAAAATTTGAGCTTGGTACGTTCGAATCAATCTCGAAGTTGTGTGCTGGAATTTGTAGTCGCACGCACTAAGATATTTGCCCAAGATTTGTCATGACATGACCCGGCTGTTGCTCCCCTTGGTGGGGTTGGGAAGCGATATTTAGTAGCTTTTCCAATTCTAGGAAGTCCGTTTGTTGGGTATGAGTGACAGGTCCTTGAGAATGTGCTTGAGTAGTATGTACCTCATTGTTGGTCAATCGCATTGAACTTAGTCATCAAGTTTCTTGAGGTGGTGACTTAGTTCTTTGAGGTGAAGGCTGTACTTTTCCCTTTGGAGAGGAGCTTCGAGTCCTTTAGAGGTGAAGTCCTTGAGTGTTCCACTAGTGGACGCCTTTGGTGCTTCACAAGGAGCAAGTGCTGATGGGTTGCGAGCTGAAGGCACTATGGCTTTGACGAACAAGGATGTTGATGCGTCACATAGCTATTACCTTGATGCGTCATGGGGCGATTGCCTTGATATGTTGCGGGGCGATTACCTTGATACGCCGTGGGGCGATTGCCTTGTTGCTTCGCAAGCAATTCTTTGCTTCATGTGTGAATCCTTGGAGTGCTTCGTGAAGCGAAGGCTTTGAGTGTTTCACGAGGCAAAGGCTTAGGGGTGCTTAGCATGGTAAAGACTTAGGGGTGTTTCACATGGCGAAGACTTAGGGGTGCTTCTCGGGGCAAAGTTTTAGAGTGGTTCGCGAGGAGTAGGCTTTCAAGTACTTCACGCGAAAAAAGCTTCGAGTGCTTCGCGGACGAAGGCTTCGAGTGGCGAAGACTTTGAGTGCTTCGCCTGGCGAAGGCTTAGAGTACTTCGCGTGGCGAAGACTTCGAGTGCTTCTCGTGGTGAAGGCTTTGAGTGCTTCGCATGGCGAAGGCTTGGAGTGCTTCGCGAGACGAAGGCTTGGAGTGCTTCACATGTAAAATGCTTTGAGTGCTTCGCTTGGCGAAGGCTTTGAGTGCTTCACGCGGTGAAGGTTTCGGGTGCTTCGCATGGAGAAGGCTTAGGAGTGCTTAGCATGTCGAAGGCTTAGGGGTGCTTCACATGGAGAAGACTGCGCTTCGCAGGGCGAAGGTTTAGAGGGCTTCCCGAGGTGAAGGTTTTCAAGTACTTCGCGCGACGAAGGCTTCATGTTCTTCGCCCGGCAAAGGCTTCGAGTACTTCGCCTGGCCAAGTCTTCGAGTGCTTCGTACGGTGAAAGCTTCGAGTGCTTCTCACGAAAAAGGCTTTGAGTGCTTCGCGTGTGGAAGGCTTAGAGTTCTTCGCTTGACGAAGGCTTGGAGTGCTTCACGTGGCGAATTCTTGGAGTGCTGGGCGAAGGCTTCGTGTGCTTCACGTGGCGAAGGCTTAGAGTGCTTCACGTGGGGAAGGCTTCGAGTGCTTCGTGTGGTGAAGGCTTCGAGTCATTCGCGTGGTGAAGGTTTCGAGTGCTTCGCGTGGCGAAGGCTTCGAGTGGCGAAGGCTTCGAGCGCTTCGTTGGGCAAAGGCTTCAAGTTCGCGTGGCTCGATTCGCATGGCTAAGGCTTCGATCGCTTCGCATGGCGAAGGCTTAGAGGGGTGTCACAGGACATGATCCCACAGTTGAAATTGATGATGTATGGTTGAATCTGGTGCCGAAAGTGGGTCCCAGACCGTCGTCGCATTAGATGTAATGACCCATCCCGAGTATCGGGATTTAATATTAATTAATTATGGTTTAGAATGACTAATCTCGGATTAGTTGAGTGAAATCGGACGAAACGTGTAAAATGACCGTTTTGCCCCTAAGTGTGGGTAAAATGTTGACTCTTAGTTCGGGCGGTCAAACAGATTTTGACCGATGACTGTGACGTAGTTCGAGACGTCACCAGTTCATAGACAGGTGGCACGTTCGATTCCGACATTCGAGGAAGAAGTTATGACGTTCGGAAGTTGAGGGGTATTTTGGCAATTTGGTTGAAAAGGGACCAAATGTTGACTTTTGACTAGGGAAGTCCAATGGACGAGGGTTAAGGACCGTTACGTAGGTCGCGTCGATACGAATCCAATGAGAGGCGGCATGCCAAATCGGAGATTCGACGATAAAGTTATGGTCACGGGAACGAAATCGATTAACTGAACGAACCGGGATTTCGATTAAAATATTATTTTATTGTGAACAATAACCGATGATTGAACACATCTGGATGAGTGACAAGTGTCACCCATCCCTTGATTTAGGGTCCCTAATTTCAGCTCCATGTTTTGGGGAGAACATCATTATGCTGTTTTATTATTTTCTAATCTCCATTAATCATTTAATCCTCCATTAATCTTCTCTGTCTTCTGAACCCGTGAACAAAGCAAAACACAGAGAAGTGAGTTTGAATTTGTCCACCATTTCTCTTCCATTACTGAGCTCGAGAGTGAGAAACTGAGAGAATAGTGAGATTGAATTAACTGGGGAAACACGGGAAGTGAGGGAGAGATGGAAACTGGATTTCAGATTTTAGAAAGTTTGGAGGGAAAATTCGAAACTGAAGCTTTGAGCGTTGATGATCAAAATTGAGTTCAATTTGAGTCTTCTGGGATTGCCACGATTAGTTTCATCGAAAGAACGAAGGAAATCGAGGCCCAATTGGCTGTGAACAGGCCTGGTAACAGTGAGCAAAGTTCGAGCTTGAGTCGTGATCATTGAGTGATCAAACGACGAAATTGAGTTGGGGAAACAGTTTCTCTTGGTCCATTAAAGCTTCTGGGTGGATCAATTGAAAGAAATCGATTGACATTGATGGAGATTGGACGATGAACAGAGTTCGAATGTTCTTCGAAAGTTCATCTTTGATTTGAAGGTTTGAGGTAAGGTTGATTGCAATTAAGTTCACAGATCTCTAATTAAAACTAATTCGATACAAATAGACGTTTGAATTGTTGAAAACGGTGTCGAATTGACAGAGAACAGACCGGGTCGTCACGCGGGTTGTAGGACCCGTTTGCAGAGGAAACGGGTGAGGACGACGACATTGTAGCAGGCGGGTGAGTTTCACGCGCAGCCACTCACGGCGGCACGTGAGGGCGCGTGAGGCCTTGTTTCAAGGTGAGGTCAACATGACTTTGAATCCTTTCAGTGTAACGAACATTTTGACACTGGTTTCGAGGAAATCAGATATCGTTTCGTTAATGTTCCGCGTATCCGAAGTTTTGTTTTAAGTGTTAAATACGTATTTAAATTCCAGAAAAATTGGGGAAAATTATATGAAGTATTTTGAGAAGTTAGTGACCCTCTATAATGATTTTGGACAGGAATTGTGATTTCCAGAATTTATGGAAAAACGTGCAACTCGGAAAGCGAGCCGTTTGGACGGTGTGTGTGAGTGGACTTTGTTTTCTAACCGTGATGCATGCATATATGATTTAAATGCTTTATTATATGATTTTATATGCTTTGGCATGATTGATGTTTCAATCTGGTGATTTCTCAATTTTATGGATTATTATATTATTTTTGGCACGATTTTCGAGAAATTATGAAATTGGTTGAAAATGATGTTTGGACTCGGATTATGAGTCCGGGATTGAAATTGATTTAAAATGATGTTTGGACTCGGGTTATGAGTCAAGGATTGAAAATGATGTATTGACTCGGGTATGAGTCAAGGATTGATTTCATGGATTTACATGAAAATGGCAACTGAAGTTGCGAACGCATGGATTTGCGTGAAAATGATATTTTGGACTTGAGAACCCAACTGGATAGTGATTTTGACTCGGATTTGGAGTCACATGTGAAAATGATGAAATTGGTGATTTTGTATGATTTCTTGTGATTTCATGATTATTTTAATCAGTCTTTCGGGTACGTTTTATGTGGAACGTGCAAATGATGTTTTAGGCTAGGCCCGGAGTCAAAAGGATTTCTAAACTGATATTTTGACTTAGTTGGTGAGTCAATGATGATTTCTGGATTATTTTATTGTTTTAAAATGTGATTTTAAAGATTTACGTGTAAACGTTATTTGGGACTTGAGACCCAGTTGGGAATGCTCTTGACTTGGTTTGAAGTCAAGGAATGATCTTGACTTTGTATGAAGTCAAGATTTGATTGAAATGTTTTGGGATGTAATTCCCGAGATGGTTTTCATTGTGATTGTGATAGTCCCAGATGGTCGGAGCTTGGGGGGGGATTACCCAAACGACCGGAGCTTGGGGGATGTGATTGTAGGATCATGAGTTGATCCTAAGGTAGTCAGCTTCTCGGATGAGACTGAGCCTGGATGTACCACTCGGATGGGTCTGAGCCTGGGGATGTGTTCGCCCAGAGGTGATTGAGCCCGAGGGGGTTGAGCCCAGAGGTGTCTGTTCCCGAGAGTGTGACTGGATATTGGCCTACGCGTAGTGCAGCACTTGTGAGTAGTGCAGTTTGATTGATTGTGCACTTGTGAGTAGTGCAGATGTGATTTGTGATATTTTGTGCACTTGTGAGTAGTGCGGATTGATTGGATTGATATATTTATTGTGCACTTGTGATTAGTGCTGATTGATGTTATTTTTGATGACGTACTGGTATTGAGTACGGGTTTTTGGTCTTTGTGGCCAGGTGATTATGTTTTCACATGTTTTGGCCTGAGAGCCGAGATTTGATGTTTTTATAACATGAACTGATTTGGTGAACATGAGTTTTATGGACCATGGGAAAATATGTTTTGATTTTATCGGTCCACTGTTCATACTTGAATGATTTCATACTATTACTCATGTTTTGCGATATGCATGCAAGTTTGTGAAAACTGGAGGGTAAGAATGTATTTTGGCAAATGTTTTTATGAGAGGTCATTTTTGTCCACTCACACCTTTTCTGTTTTGTGACCCTCCAGGCCGTGGTACGACGTTCGTGACTAATCGTGAGGCAGTGGCAGCAGCAGAAATCCGCGTAAACATCCCTTGCCTGGCAAGCATTGAAGGGTAGTTTCGGACCTTCAGTTGACTTGTCAGACGGGAGCAGGACTGGGCACGGTTTTTGACGTCCAGTTGGGACGAGTCTTGTCAGCGTGGATTTCACGCGCAGGAGATTCCAGACGCGCGTGGGGGCACGTGAAAGGTAGTTTAGGGAATCTTCCAACATGACTTTTAAATTATTCGATGTAACGAACATTTTGGAATTGGTTTCGAGTCATTCGGACATCGTCTCGATATATTCGGGATGTCCGAAAGTTTTAGGCCTCGGATAAAAATAGTAAAAAATTCGGGAAAATTTCAGAGCTTTAGTATAAGCTTTATGAGGTAGTTAGTGACCTTGTAAAGGCATTTGGACAGGTTTGGGAAAGCTGGTGATAGTGGATTGGCCGAAAACAGTATAAGTGCACGCGTAATGAGGCAACGACGAAATGGTCTGCGAGTGGACTTTGCTTTCTAACTTATGATGCATGCATATATGTTTTTATATTTTTTCTATACGTGATTCTATTATTTTGATTATGATCTTGATGGTTTACGGTTTGCACGATTTTTGAGATATTTACGGAATTGCACGTTTTACGAGGTTTCGCTTTATATCGTGATTTGAACATGATTTTGATGTTTGGATTTCGGGATTTGAAATATGTTTTATAATGAATTTTGAAAAGTGATTTCGGGCTTGGAGCCCTGTTCAAGTGATTTCGATAACGAGATTTCGGTTTTGGAACTGATTTCGGAAATGATATTTTGGATTCGATTTTGAAACTTGGAAAGGAAATTCTGGATTTGGGTTCGGGATGATGGTTCCGGATGCCAGCTTACGGAATCATTATTGTGAATTCGGATATGGATTTTCTATGGTATTCACTGTTGATTGAAAAATGGTTTTGGGTTTAAAGACCCGGAAAAAGAAAAACAAAAGAGAAATCGCTGGATCTGGTTTTGAGTTTAAAGACTCGGTTGATTGACAGAGGGAGGTCCCTGGATTGATATGTTTTGAGTTTAAAGACTCGGTATATGTTTTGAGTTTAAAGACTCGGATATGATACCCCCCCGAGGCCTATGATTGTGTTTTGAGTTTAAAGACTCGTTGATATCTCGGGAAGGCCTGATTATGCGCATGGTTTTGAGTTTAAAAACTCGAGCGCACTTGAGATCCAGCAACTCATATGATTGATGTTTTTCACTGGTTTTCAGATGTTTTGGGCAGTGGCCCGGATGAATTGGATTTGATGAGTTTTGGGACTAAGTTCCCGTATTTTGAGATTGATTGAGATTTTGGGCTGAGGCCCTGGATTTAAATAACGGATTTGATTCTGGTTTTCAATAATGGTTTTCATCGATGGTTTTTGATATGAAAGTGATATGAAAAGGTTTCATAACATGAATCGATATGCATGCATTGGTTTTTGCGTGGAGGGTAATGGTGACCCCATGAAGTACACCACCAGGAAGTACAAGCATGCTCACAAATGTCCGATCTTTTCATTCTTCAAGTTCTTGCCATAGACGAAGAACGATAAATAGTAAATGATGAACAATAATGAATTTTTTCTTGAAAAAGCAGGAGAGCATGCATTGAGTATTTCTCAGTTCAGCTATCAATGAAAGCACCAGTTGTTGATGTAGAAATCGTCCGGACTTGTAGAATTCCTTCTTGATCCATACACACAATAACAAGAAATAAATGAGATTAAGGTTGAAGCCCAGGGGGTAGTTCTTCAACCAAGAACACTCCGATGCCAAAGTTAGTTTAATCGAGAGAAAAAACGGGCAAAATTTCAGTATGAGTTTTTGAATTACCTCTTGAAGTGAAGAGATGCCCTGTATTTATAGTGGATTCTTGTGGGTCATCGGAGCATCTGATTGGTTGAAGGAGATAATGTTTAATAGGTGATTCTACCGAGAGATATCACTATTATTAACTATATAAATAATAATAAATAACTCGCGGAGAGATTATTTATTATTGGCATTGATCTGATTAATTAATATATTTAATTGATAAATATATTAAATTAATGCGAAGATCGTGAGATGCCGTCATCGTATTTACCAAGGGTAATATTAGCATTATGTGAGTTACGAGTCACGTGGCAGCTGCATAATTTTTCGGTGATTTATGGTTCCACACGTAGTATACCCACCCATTCCCTACGACACCACCTTCAAACAACACTTCCAGACTCCAACTCCACCATCGTCGATCCTTTCGCCTCCCGCCTCTCATTTTAGCCCCAAATTCTCTTCGTGCTTTCTCCTTTTCTCATTTCCCATCTGATCTATCCCCAATTCCAACTAAAGTCTGTTTCAAAGGCAACTGGTTCCCTTTTCTCACGGTTTCCCTCTTTTTTACCACATATTTTAATAAGAAAAGATTTTCTTATACCACAGTCGTTAGATTTTAGTTTAGGTTAGGGGATCCAATGATCCGCACCACCTGACTAAGGGCAGCATGGTCTTGTAGAATTTGTGCATAAATTTAATATCTAATAGTTACTATTTTAGTATTATTTTAAATATATATTTTATTTATTTATTCAGCATTATTTAAAAATTAATAGTTATTACTTATTAAAAATAGCATTTATGTCGAGTGGGTCTAATTCAGTTAATTTTAGTGTTGATTTATAGATATTTAGTTTTAAATTCGAACGTTGATAACATGTTACAGGGATAATTTCTAAAAATTTATCCTAAAATAACATTTGGTAGATTGATTCTCTCTAGAAGGATATGATTCACATGATCCAATAGGCAATAGTAGAGCCCAATTTTATAGCAACAGTAGCTGAATCTGGTGTTAATCGAAATAAAATTTGGCTGTGGTTTTCGGCTATGGTGGGCAATGTGAAGATGGAGAGAAAAATCAAAACTCATTCTTCGTTGATTGTCTTAAACACAACTTTTTCCTATGTTTGCATCTTGACCGCTCACCCATAATCAACGACGGGGATCAAACCGTGCCCCTAGTGAAGTCCGCTTCTCAGACAGCATCCTAGCTAGAGGCTAGAGCTAATTGCGATGGCTCTGGCTTTTGGTTTTGGGCACTCGGTGAGTCCGAGTCCTCTGCTTTCTCTTCATCAGATTCAGAAGCCAAGACCCACCATTAGCTTGAGATTGGCTGCATTTCGATGCTCAGCCAATGAAATTGCCCTGAGGACTTGCAAGAATTGCAAAACCCAGTTCGACCCTTGCCTCAATGATCCCCGGGCATGTCGCTTCCACACCGCTCATTTCGGAGGTACCATATTTTCTTTCTCATGTAAAATTGGATTTCATGCTTTCATAAATTTGAGATGTTCTGGTTGAATCAAGTTTCAAAGGGTCTCTTAAACTGTGTTTGTCTTGTAGCTTTGAGTGAAGCTGACCAAAATGTTGAGTTTGCTCACCAACAAGATTATTAAGCTTGTTTGTCTAATTTATAGTATTCAATTCTTTGCGCACTAATTCCCTCTCCTCTGGTGTTTCTGATTACGTATTTTGGTACATATCAAATTTTATATTTTCTAGTGCTAATTTGTGGGTAGTGAATTTGTTGGAAATGTATAGTGTATGTTCGGATGAGGAACGTCAAAGTTCCAAGAGATTTAGGAAAAACTAATTAAAAGTGAGGAACTTCAAAGTACCAAGGGATTTCAAATTAGTAGATGCAAGCCATGTAGATGAGATTTGTAAGTCTCAAGGTGTTACTTTGGAAATCCCTTGTCTAGTTGTTTTGGTATGCTCATTTGAAATCCCTTGTCTAGTTGTTTCAGTTTGCTCATTTGAAATCCCTTGTCTAGATGTTTTGGTATGCTCATTTGAAATCCCTTGTCTAGTTGTTTTTCTATGCTCATTTGAAATCCGTTGATACTTGAAAGTTGCTTATTTTTAGCTAATTTAGCCTCAATTCCTTGAAATTATCAAGTTCCTCAACCAAAAATACGCTTAGGGATATGGAACTTTTTGTGAATTTGTATTGATGTGCACTTTTCAGTATGGAGGAATATGACTGGGCTTTTTTCAATAGATTTACCATCATGCACTGCTCTTGGGCACAATTGTTTGTCATTCGTTTTTCTACATTTTCGGATGTTTCAAAGTTCTGAAACATGATTGCTTTCAAGAAGGCTCTTTTTGTGGGTGAAACGAATGCATTATGAGAGGTACAGGGACTTCTGACTCTAAAATAATTGAAGGTAACAAAGGAGTTTTACTGTTGTCTAAAATTCTAAATATAATTATTATCCCTTGTCTGGTGTGTGAATAAAGTTGTTCAGTTGTGGGTTTGATGTTTGAAGAATATGTCTAATTGGAAGAACCAATAGCTTTCAGCAGTATAGTTTCTTCCAAACCCTTGACAGAGGACAATGGTTGAGCTAAGTGTAAGAATGAAGTCAATGGAAATCGAGGGCAATGGTTGAGCTAAGTGTAAGAATGAAGTCAATGGAAATCCAGATAATGCTCCAAATTTCATTAAAATCTCTGAGAGAAAAACTATTTGGTTGTTTACTACTAGAATCTGTGGAACATGTTTGTTACTTTGTTCAGTGTCTTATCTATTATTGCAGATGCTCTTTTACTTGTGAATATTTTGCATTTTGAAGGAACTCCAATTTCTGGCTATGCGTTTAACCCCTCGGTTCTCCCTCAGGAGAAACAAAGAGGAAGTTTGAGAGCGTCCATACTGGCGGCACCATGAATACTCCTGACTCTGGCAAAGTTGTTCAATACTGGCATTGCTGCGGGTCTGAAGATCCCTTCGACCCTGGATGTACCGCTGCTCCCCACTCTTCGTATGATGACTGATTGACTCATGCTGTTGCCCGCTGCTCCTTTGAAGTTTGTATCATACAAAGTAAAAAATTTAGTGTTCTTATTTTCCCTCTGTATGCAAGCATATCGGATTGCATTTTGAGCTTTAAAATTTGTTCGTTAGATATTCCAAGAAAATAAAGATTATTTATTTTTTCTTAGCTTTAATGACATTAATGAGATTGTTGTTAAAGTTTACTAATTCCTTATGACATTAATGAGATTGTTGTTAAAGTTTACTAATTCCTTTGAATCGAAATAAAATTCAACGTAATTACCAAAATAGATTTGGATCCTCTCCTGAGCTATTTCTCTCCTACTCTTTTAACATTGGCCATGGATGTTAAGCTTTACCAGTCTCCTCGATATTTTTTTTTTAATACCATCTGTTTGAAACTTTCTTCATAAATACTAGGTATAAATAGCAAGTAGTCACCACGTAGTGCCCCCAATTCATTTTTTTTTTTTTCCAAATTCAATTTTTCATTCATAAAACCTCTAAGCTCTTCGACGACTCCTTTCCTTCTCTCCAACAAAAGAAGACTGAGGCACCCTCAATCTCGATTCCTCGCATCTATCTCTCACTTTGAAACCCTCAACTAAAATCTCCCTAGGACGTCAAATTAAGGCATGATGGCCGACATCTGGCTGATGACATCCATATGATAAAAGCTAAATAGTAAAATAATGCATTTTAGGAGGTCGTGTGGAACATAATTACTAAAAACTAATTAGCATTAACCGAGACAATGGAAGTATAGAGCATATACACTATTTATGATGATCATACAGTTTGTTGATGCACAAAATGCCCAACTTAGGGGTGGAATCCTGCTCAGCCATGTGTCCTTGGACTAACCTGTCAAAAGAGGATAGACTGGCCGTCGGTCAAAGGTAAGCATTGGTATGATGTCGGCCTAAAGGTGCTCCGACGCCCAAGTTAGTGTAGGTCGGTGTGTATAAGGAGTATACGGTGAATCGTAATTTACAAGTATATGTAAATAGTAAAATTTAGGTACATTTATTGGTAAATGAACCCCTTTTGTATGAGTGTGTGAGAGATAAATAATGAGGTATTTCGATGTGGGAGAATGTGCATCTGTTATGAGACTAACACGTGGCATCTTGATGGATGAAGGGGATTTGTACATGTGTTAGCTGGTGAACAGTCCTTGCTAGGGTTTGTTTACTAGTGTGGGTTTAGGCCCCTTAAGCACATAAGTGTGTCTTGGGCTTGAGATATTAGGCCCATCGAGTCTGATCTAATATGGTATCAACAGAAATCCCTCAAGTTCTTGACCGATGTGGAATTTAGCGGTTAGAGACTTGTAAACTGTTCCAGACTGAGTGTAAGGGTATACCTCTTGTCCCCCAAGTCTCCCAAGCGAGGGGGAGTACCGAGCAGAGTAGTGTGTCATTCATGAGTGCTTGGATCGGGGAATTCGTGATGCACTAACCGATTTGTGTGTTCTGGGGTGATCTGATGCCAAAGAGTGGACATGAAGTGGGTTGACCTACCATTGTCGTGGTGTTCCAAGTAATGTATTAAGCGGTCGGCGTGGGTGGGGCAGGTCAGGGGTCGCCATATCTGTGGCTTGGCTAGCGACCTCTGAGTTTCCAGCGTGTGTGCCTGCGCACTTGTCAGGCCAATGGGAGTGCAACAAGTGGCAAATGCTCAGTTTTTACCAAGGTAACCTTTCGCGTGCTGACAGTGCCTCTCTAAATAGAAAAGGGGGGGGGGGGGGGGGGGGGGGGGTAGGTTTGTGAAAAATCGTGTTGGGTAGGTTTGTGAAAAATCACTTTCACTTTTTTCACGCTCATGCTTTGGTGAATTCCTGTTCTTTTCACTAGGCGATTTCTGGATAGCATCTCCACCGTATAAAAACAAGGTATGTGTGTTTCTTCCATTATCTTTAGAATCAAAGTTCCTTTTTTGGCGTGAACTTGAGATGAACTGGGGGTCGAATGGTGGTTAGATCCGAAGAGCATAGTGGTCGGTGATATAATCCTAGTTTTTTTTTCTTATTTAGATTGTTTTGATGTCTGACTGAGGTAGCGTGTTATGACCCGACCCATCTAGCACAATATCGTCCGCTTTGGGCCCAGATCTCACGGTTTAGTTTTTGAGAACTCTCTTCCTAGTAGGTCACCTATCCTGAGATTTCACCAGCTCATACTCGCTTAACTTTGGAGTTCCTAAGGAATCCAAAGCCACTGAGCTCCCAAAAAGTCTCACGCTAGATAGATATGTGTCCACACATATAAGGCACTTCACCTTTCCCTCCCTAAGCGATGTGTGATTGTTCACCGTTCTTCCCAAGACACGAGTCTTACAATCCAAAGCCTTTTTGAGGCCCAGCGTCCTCGCTGGCACACTTCCGGTCGGGGTCCAGCTCTGATACCATTTTGTCATGACCCGACCCATCTAGCACAACATTGTGTGCATTGGGCCCAGCCCTCATAATTTTGTTTATGGGAACTCAGGTGCAACTTCCCAATATGTAACGACCCATTCCGGAATTCGGGATTAGATTACTAACTAATCATGATTAGCGGGGTTAATCGGTGATTAGTTGGGCGAATTCGGACAAACGGTGCAAAATGACTGTTTTGCCCCTGGTCATGGGTAAAACGTTGACTTTTAATTCTGGCAGTCAAACGGACTTTGATCGATGACTGTGACGTAGTCTGGGACGTCACGAGTTCATAGACGGGCGGCACGCGTCGATCGGAGTTCGAATGACCAAGTTGCGGGTCTAGTTTGCTTGAGGGCATTTTGGTAAATTATCAATTGAGGGTAAAATGGTAAATTGGCCACTGTTTTTGGGACAGCCGTGCGCGGCGTGGGTTCCTTGCAGGAATAGAGCATGGGCTGAGAATTGTTTAATCTGTCCCAATGAATTGTTTAAACGGTTAGTGGCATTGGGAGCAGATTGTTAGCACTGAAGACTTAGTGCTAGGGTGGTGGATACTGTTTAGGCAGTGATGTGTTTTGGGCAGTGCACGGGCACCATGCCGTGTTGGTTTTTGAGGAAGCACGGGGATCGTGCTGGTGTGTGTTCAGGGTGTGTGCGAGTGATTGTGTGGAATTTGAGGCCACAGGTGACTTGAAGTGGGTTGAGCAGAGGTTGAGGGGTGTCTGTGCGGGGAGCAAAATGCTGGGTTGGTGCCATGGGAGCTGAGAAAACAGAGACATTGATCAGGCCATGATCGACCTCTCCTAAACGAAACGGAGTGAAATTATGAGCGAGATGGGGATCCAGGAGGGGAGAGCTGAGTGTTGAGACTGAGAGAGGGAAGAAAGGGATGGAAATGGTGAGAGGAGAGTCCAAAATCCGAAACGGGTTCTTGAGGGAGGGAGAATCCAATTTCGAAATGTAGGCCAGCCCATGGAAAATTAAGGCTTCATTGAGTCTTCTGGGATCATTCCCAGTCGATCCAGTGCAAGTGGGAAGTCAATTGCTGCTGTTTTGGCTTCGAACGGACTTGGCGACTGAGGGGAAAAATTGAGTTTGAGTCGTGGAGTTGGAGGGGTTTAAGGGAGAAATTGGCCTGAGAAGCAAACTTATACAGACCCTATGAAGCCTCTGAGTAGATCAATTTCAAGGGAGCAAACGAAAATGGTCGAGATTGATGAACGATCAGTGTTCGTCTGTTCTTCGATGTCCATCGTCGAGTCGTGGGATTTTAGGTAAGTTCCTACGAATCTAACGTTACAGAACAGCAATTGGGCTTACACCGAAGATGTTTGGATACTCAATTGAAGGGATGGAGGTTGTTTTGGCAGGAATCGGAACGGGTTATAGCGCGGGCCACCGGACCCGTTTTACAGTGAAATCGGGTGAGGAAGGTGAACAGTGCCTGTCACTGTAGCGGCGCGTGGGTGTCACGCGCAGCCACTCACGGCGGCGCGTGACAGCGCGTGGGATGGTTTTTCAAGGTGAGTTCAACACGACTTTTGTCCTATACAATGTAACGAACATTTTAACGTTGGTTTCGGATTTTTCGTGCACCGTCTCGATGTTATTCCGGGGGTCCGAAGGTTTAGGTTACGTTTTTAATTAACGAATAATTCCCGGAAAATTATGGGAAATTAGTATGTTTTTGTTTGACACTTTAATGACCCTGGAATGTAATTTCGGACAGGATTCGGGTTTCTGGAAAATATCGGAAATTACGGAACCGCGGGCGGCGCGAAACCGAGCCTTAAGAACGGTGTGTGAGTGGACGTTGCTTTCTAAATTTAATGCATGCATAAATTATTTCTATGATTTATGATTATGATTATAAGTGGTGATTGATTTGATTTCGTATTTATACGTATTTTTACTATACATGTGAAATTACTCGTATTTCGAGACTATTGTCACTCGTGTGCTTACTAATGGTTTAATGAAAGAAGTTATATGAAATGGGTATAAAATGATTTAAGAAGGTTGTTTATGATTTGCGAGTGTGACCTACGATTTTGACACGTTTTTCGAGAACGTTCCGGATTTGCACGTTTTACGAGATTTCGAGTTATTGTGATTTGATCACTGTTGATGTTTGAATTGGGGAATTTAAATGAGACTTGTGATTTTGAGGATTTTAAATAAGGGTTTTGAGTATGTTTTTCTTGGATCGTGATTTTGGTAATTATGATTGTGGTTCGAATGTTTTGATAATGAGATTTGAGAAATGAAGTGATTTCAAGGAATTAAAATGGATTTTGGAAAATACGATTTCGGGCTTGATGCTCGGGGCATAAAAGTAATTTTAACGAACGAGATTACGGTTTTCGGAAATTTTAAGTGGATTCTTGGTTTGGGTTCGGGACGATGCTTCCGGATGCCGGCTTACGGAATCATTATTGCGAATTCGAATTCGGGAATGAAAAAGGATTTAATAAAGTGATTTGGTCTGATTTTGCATGCCCCGTGTTTCATGATGATTTGATTATGTTTGTAAAGTATGATTTGGGGAAAATGAATGTGGAAATTCGGACCATGGGTCCTGTTGTGAAAAATATGATTTTGGGGATGGATCCCACGTTGTCGTGATTGATAAACTGTTTTGGGGTTTAAAGACCCGTTGAGAACTGCTTTGGGTTTGAAGACCCGTTGTTGTGTTTGAAAACTGTTTTGGGTTTAAAAACCCGGTGCTATTGCTGGAGCACGTTTTGAGTTTAAAGACTCGGTTAATTGATGACGGGGGAGGGCCCTTAATGAGTTTAAAGACTCGTGAGTTTAAAGACTCGGTTACTGAGATACCCCCGAGGCCTATTGATTATGTTTTGAGTTTAAAGACTCGTTGATATCCCGGGAAGGCCTGTTTATGCGCATGGTTTTGAGTTTAAAGACACGGGCGCACTTGATATCCAGCAAGATGATTGACTTGTGATTTATTGGTGATTTCTGATGTTTCAGTTGAGTTGGGCAGTGGCCCGATATATGGTTGTTGGTTTTGGATCATGTTGTGCATTTGGTTTTGATTCGTGGTTTTGGGCTGCGGCCCGGTGATTGTGATTGCGGGTTAAGACCCGATGGTTGAGAAGGGAAAAATGATTTTGAGGTTCATACGAGTTTTTCCTTATGTTGGATTTTGATACACAGTTTTTCTTATGTGGAAAATATTAACCGATTGCGAAATGATTTTTTTGTATGCATGCATTCGTTTCTACGCGGAGGGTAAAAACGTTGGTCGTAACTGTTTTGCCAAACTGATTTATTTTTGTCCACTCACACCTTTTGGTTTTTATTGACCCTCCAGGTCGTGGCACGTTGTTCGAGGCTGTACGCGAGGCGGAGGCATGAGTAAGTACGTGTGGCTATCCCTGGTTTGGCAAGTACTGAGGGTAACTTGGGGTTTTCGGTCATCTTGCCAGACGGGAGCAGGGCCGGGCACGGTTATCGATGCCCCTTTCGGGGGCGGTCCTGTCAATTTGGTATCAGAGCGCTAGGTTGCTGATTCTGTTGCCACATCATGCCTCTGAAGCGTAAGCCTCGTGCGCGACCTGATAGTGAGACGAGTAGGCGAGGGTGTTTGGGACCTCGTGTCAAACCCCGGATGAGATTGACCCTGGTTTGAGGGTCAGATGTCGGGTAGTGTACACTGTGAACTGTGATTTGCCCGACTTGCTAGACATAGAATTGTGTGGGTCGTAGGGACGGACGAGACCGTTGGCTGGGAGGTCGCATGATTGGGCTACCGGTACTACCTCTTAGGCCCTATTGGTCGGACAGAATGTGGTTGAGCATTGGGAATTGCTAGGGGACGGGATATGTCAGTGATGACATGGTTGGTTTGGCGTGAGGTTGGACTCACGGGGAGTCAGGATTTTGGGTTAGGAACGGGAGTTGAGTCATGGTAAGGTACCAAGACTTGAGACGAGCCGGAAGGCTGATGGAACGATTGGCACTTAGGATGCCAAGGACCGGTCATTGGTCAGGTATTGAATGAGTTAGGAAATTCGGGCTGGATCTTATGGAAATTGCTGAGTGACGTGGATACTTGGTGTAGTGGTAGTGGTTGGGAATTCCGGGGCGTTCAGGGAACGTCCATTGGGTGGATTGCCATAATGGTGGTACCCCTAGTTGCGGAGTACGAGTAGTGATGCGGGATCGTCGCTCGTTATAAGCGGAGATCCAGGGCCATCAACCGTACACCCTGTTGGTTGTGTGGATGTTGTATGATGGTACTGGTACTAGCGTTGGTGCTGGTGTCAGTAATGGAGAGTGTGTTGGGTCACGAGTGGGAGGTGACTCTGTCTAGAGGAACGTACGTTGGTACTTGAAATTCAGTAGGGGTTGAGTCACGGACTGGATGGAATCCAGCGGAGATGGTGAGGCGTTGGGATAAGTCCCAACAGTGTTGAAGTGATAAGAGATTAGTGGATAAGCGGTATATCTGGGACGTGAGGAAAATCATTGGTGGTTGGTATTCGGAAGTCATCGGGGTTGACTTCTTATTCTCTGCCCTGGCAGATGTTGATCGCGGATACCAGAACGATGAGCGGGTATTAGGTGGTGGACCCATGTGAGTTTGGGGTCATCGGGTGGAGTTGCATTTCTCGAGGTTGGGGTAAACGGGACTCCCATTTTCTGCTTGGTGGCAGGCAAGGTTGGATGTTTGGTACCGTGGGTGCAGGGAGTTGTGTTGCACTCACATAGGATGGATGTTGATGACATCGTATTGGATCATCCTTGGTCTCTCCTAGGTGGAGTGACAGGGATCGACACAAGGTAGATAGAGGGGATCCACTGAGTGGATGTATTACATTGTTGAGTGACCGATTGAAGAGGAAAATTGTTGGGGAGTGTCGGGTGGTTAACAGGAAATCTAATGGGTGTAAGACCCTACGGTCATGTTCCAGGTGGATTGCTAGCTGTGAGCATGGGTGGATCTGGATTGTGATGTTGTGGGCCTTAGGTGTGGTGACGATCTCGGAATCGTGGTGTCACCAGTTGGGTGACGTGGCAATGGACGCGAATTGTGATTTCCTTAATCAGGCCGGGGGTGGAGCTTATCGCTCTGTCATAAATGTTTAGATACGGGAATAGTTTGACCGGACTTCTCTTCGAAGTCATAAGTGTTTTGACTCAAGGCTTGACTTGTGGATGAGTGGATATCCAACAGGGTCTGATTGGTCAGTCGGAGACATGTGCGATTGGGATTGACTTCTTTTCGAAGTCAATCGGATGTGATGAGGTAACTGATTGAGCGGGTACCCGATAGATTCGGGGTTGGTGCGCCTCGGTATTTGTGAATGAGATTTGATGCCCATTCGGCATGACTGTTCACGCCTTGGTGAGCGTGCATGGGTTTGTACATCTCGGATGACGTGTTTGGGGAGTCGATGATTGCGTTACTGGTCGGGTGACCATGGGATCTAGAATGGATGATGAGTTGGAATGATGGATTTGTCCAGTATGAGATTGGACAAGAAACCTCAGTGTCAGATTGTGATTGACTGTGAACCTTGTGGTGGATTTGTGGGAAATGGATGTACGTACCCTGTACGGTGTACGAAGATTGGTACTGAACAGGCCGAGTGGTATTTAGTGACGGTACGTGGGAGGTACCAGTGGTTTGGTTACACGCGTGGGTATTCGGCTCAGTTTCGACCCGCTTGGAATTTGTTGTGAACTGGACTTGAGCGTGATATATGCCGCAGGATTGGGTTTGTCCTGCGAGCTGAGATCGTGTTATTGATCTTACGCTACTTTGAGCGACACCCATTGGCTGTGGATCGCCGCTTTACCTGGGTGGTAAGGCTTAGTGGTGACGGAATACCCGGCGGCGTCAGCAGGGACTGACGAGTCGGCCTTGGTGACTCCTAGGGGGAGCAGATGTCAAGTATGTTAGTGGTGGTGAGGAATCGACTAGCTGAAGGAGTCAGCTAAGTGGTGGAATTTAACAAGCGGTATTAACACGGATCGGATGATCAATTTCACTCGTGGTGGTCGAGCGCGATCTGTACGGCGTGAGACCGTGATGGGACGTCTGAGTACAGACAAGCCTGGTGGGTGTACAGGGGTACACAGGCGCGAGATCGACATGTTTTTCCGCGAGGTGGATATAGAATAAGGATATTGGTAATTTCGAGGACGAAATTCTTTAAGGGAGGAAGATTGTAACGACCCATTCCGGAATTCGGGATTAGATTACTAACTAATCATGATTAGCGGGGTTAATCGGTGATTAGTTGGGCGAATTCGGACGAACGGTGCAAAATGACCGTTTTACCCCTGGTCGTGGGTAAAACGTTGACTTTTAATTCTGGCAGTCAAACGGACTTTGATCGATGACCGTGACGTAGTCTGGGACGTCACGAGTTCATAGACGGACGGCACGCGTCAATCGGAGTTCGAATGACCAAGTTGCGGGTCTAGTTTGCTTGAGGGCATTTTGGTAAATTATCAATTGAGGGTAAAATGGTAAATTGGCCACTGTTTTTGGGACAGCCGTGCGCGGCGTGGGTTCCTTGCAGGAACAGAGCATGGGCTGAGAATTGTTTAATCTGTCCCAATGAATTGTTTAAACGGTTAGTGGCATTGGGAGCAGATTGTTAGCACTGAAGACTTAGTGCTAGGGTGGTGGATATTGTTTAGGCAGTGATGTGTTTTGGGCAGTGCACGGGCACCATGCCGTGTTGGTTTTTGAGGAAGCACGGGGATCGTGCTGGTGTGTGTTCAGGGTGTGTGCGAGTGATTGTGTGGAATTTGAGGCCACGGGTGACTTGAAGTGGGTTGAGCAGAGGTTGAGGGGTGTCTGTGCGGGGAGCAAAATGCTGGGTTGGTGCCATGGGAGCTGAGAAAACAGAGACATTGATCAGGCCATGATCGACCTCTCCTAAACGAAACGGAGTGAAATTATGAGCAAGATGGGGATCCAGGAGGGGAGAGCTGAGTGTTGAGACTGAGAGAGGGAAGAAAGGGATGGAAATGGTGAGAGGAGAGTCCAAAATCCGAAACGGGTTCTTGAGGGAGGGAGAATCCAATTTCGAAATGTAGGCCAGCCCATGGAAAATTAAGGCTTCATTGAGTCTTCTGGGATCATTCCCAGTCGATCCAGTGCAAGTGGGAAGTCAATTGCTGCTGTTTTGGCTTCGAACGGACTTGGCGACTGAGGGGAAAAATTGAGTTTGAGTCGTGGAGTTGGAGGGGTTTAAGGGAGAAATTGGCCTGAGAAGCAAACTTATACAGACCCTATGAAGCCTCTGAGTAGATCAATTTCAAGGGAGCAAACGAAAATGGTCGAGATTGATGAACGATCAGTGTTCGTCTGTTCTTCGATGTCCATCGTCGAGTCGTGGGATTTTAGGTAAGTTCCTACGAATCTAACGTTACAGAACAGCAATTGGGCTTACACCGAAGATGTTTGGATACTCAATTGAAGGGATGGAGATTGTTTTGGCAGGAATCGGAACGGGTTATAGCGCGGGCCACCGGATCCGTTTTACAGTGAATCGGGTGAGGAAGGCGAACAGTGCCTGTCACTGTAGCGGCGCGTGGGTGTCACGCGCAGCCACTCACGGTGGCGTGTGACGGCGCGTGGGATGGTTTTTCAAGGTGAGTTCAACACGACTTTTGTCCTATACAATGTAACGAACATTTTAACGTTGGTTTCGGATTTTTCGTGCACCGTCTCGATGTTATTCCGGGGGTCCGAAGGTTTAGGTTACGTTTTTAATTAACGAATAATTCCCGGAAAATTATGGGAAATTAGTATGTTTTTGTTTGACACTTTAATGACCCTGGAATGTAATTTCGGACAGGATTCGGGTTTCTGGAAAATATCGGAAATTACGGAACCGCGGGCGGCGCGAAACCGAGCCTTAAGAACGGTGTGTGAGTGGACGTTGCTTTCTAAATTTAATGCATGCATAAATTATTTCTATGATTTATGATTATGATTATAAGTGGTGATTGATTTGATTTCGTATTTATACGTATTTTTACTATACACGTGAAATTACTCGTATTTCGAGACTATGGTCACTCGTGTGCTTACTGATGGTTTAATGAAAGAAGTTATATGAAATGGGTATAAAATGATTTAAGAAGGTTGTTTATGATTTGCGAGTGTGACCTACGATTTTGACACATTTTCGAGAACGTTCCGAATTTGCACGTTTTACGAGATTTCGAGTTATTGTGATTTGATCACTGTTGATGTTTGAATTGGGGAATTTAAATGAGACTTGTGATTTTGAGGATTTTAAATAAGGGTTTTGAGTATGTTTTTCTTGGATCGTGATTTTGGTAATTATGATTGTGGTTCGAATGTTTTGATAATGAGATTTGAGAAATGAAGTGATTTCAAGGAATTAAAATGGATTTTGGAAAATACGATTTCGGGCTTGATGCTCGGGGCATAAAAGTAATTTTAACGAACGAGATTACGGTTTTCGGAAATTTTAAGTGGATTCTTGGTTTGGGTTCGGGACGATGCTTCCGGATGCCGGCTTACGGAATCATTATTGCGAATTCGAATTCGGGAATGAAAAAGGATTTAATAAAGTGATTTGGTCTGATTTTGCATGCCCCGTGTTTCATGATGATTTGATTATGTTTGTAAAGTATGATTTGGGGAAAATGAATGTGGAAATTCGGACCATGGGTCCTGTTGTGAAAAATATGATTTTGGGGATGGATCCCACGTTGTCGTGATTGATAAACTGTTCTGGGGTTTAAAGACCCGTTGAGAACTGCTTTGGGTTTGAAGACCCGTTGTTGTGTTTGAAAACTGTTTTGGGTTTAAAAACCCGGTGCTATTGCTGGAGCACGTTTTGAGTTTAAAGACTCGGTTAATTGATGACGGGGGAGGGCCCTTAATGAGTTTAAAGACTCGTGAGTTTAAAGACTCGGTTACTGAGATACCCCCGAGGCCTATTGATTATGTTTTGAGTTTAAAGACTCGTTGATATCCCGGGAAGGCCTGTTTATGCACATGGTTTTGAGTTTAAAGACTCGGGCGCACTTGATATCCAGCAAGATGATTGACTTGTGATTTATTGGTGATTTCTGATGTTTCAGTTGAGTTGGGCAGTTGCTCGATATATGGTTGTTGGTTTTGGATCATGTTGTGCATTTGGTTTTGATTCGTGGTTTTGGGCTGCGGCCCGGTGATTGTGATTGCGGGTTAAGACCCGATGGTTGAGAAGGGAAAAATGATTTTGAGGTTCATACGAGTTTTTCCTTATGTTGGATTTTGATACACAGTTTTTCTTATGTGGAAAATATTAACCGATTGCGAAATGATTTTTTTGTATGCATGCATTCGTTTTTACGCGGAGGGTAAAAACGTTGGTCGTAACTGTTTTGCCAAACTGATTTATTTTTGTCCACTCACACCTTTTGGTTTTTATTGACCCTCCAGGTCGTGGCACGTTGTTCGAGGCTGTACGCGAGGCGGAGGCATGAGTAAGTACGTGTGGCTATCCCTGGTTTGGCAAGTACTGAGGGTAACTTGGGATTTTCGGTCATCTTGCCAGACGGGAGCAGGGCCGGGCACGGTTATCGATGCCCCTTTCGGGGGCGGTCCTGTCACAATAGGTCACCCATCTTGAGATTGCACCAACTCAAACTTGCTTAACTTTGGAGTTCCTAAGGAGTCCAAAGCCAGTGAGCTTACAAAAGGCCTCATGCTTGATAGATACGTGCACACACATATAAGGTACTTCACCTTTCCCTCCTTGAGCAATGTGAGATTGTTCACCATACTTCCCAAGACACGGATCCTACAAGGAAGCATATTAGTCGGTTGCAAAATGAGGGCGAGAAAACAGAGTATGTCTACTCCAGTTGAGCACCACTCAACAACAAACCTAGCCATAATTCCTCATCCCTAGAGATTGGCTATCACCAAGAAGAAGAAGGAGGTGCTGATTGCGAGCAGGGCGTCTCAGTTTCAAGGCACACCGATCATCTATTAGAGAGCTACAAACAGGAAGCATCTTTTGGTCGAAAGAAAAAATGCCAAGAAGGCAAAGAAAGTTGTCATTGGGGTGAAAACCGTGGTAATGGGTGACATGACCCACCCTCAATCCCCCGGGAATAAGGGATAAGTCATGCTCTCGTCTAACTTACATGTGACACGAAGGCTGAGCCGTCGTCCAACCTCCATGTAACATGTAAGCCGGACAAGGGATTTTCAAGCGAACCATCCAAACATCCAGACTTCTCAGAGTGCGCAAAACCTTTTGTGAATGCGTATGTGATGTCTCCGCCTCTCTCTAACAACAGCCCGTACCGCATCAACCTGGAGGGTATCGAAAACATAAAAGACTGTGAGTAGACAAAACAAATAATAAGTTTATAAAACAGTTCATAAGAAATTACATTTATACCCTCTATTTAAAAACCAATGCATGCATATGAAAACCAATTCACAAAACCATTTCATATCCAAAAACCATCAATGAAAACCGGAATCATTTCTTTTTCTCAAATCCGTAACTCAAATCCAGGGCCTCACCCCAAAATCATAAATTCTCGTCAAAGTACAGGAACTCAGCCCAAAATTCACAAAATCCAAATCATCTGGGCTACTGCCCAAAACATCTGAAAACTAGTGAAAAACCAAAGTAAAACATTAATCAATCAAGTTGCTGGATCTCAAGCGCGCCGAGTCTTTAAACTCAAAACACATGCGCATAATCAAGCCTTTCCAGGATATCAACGAGTCTTTAAACTCAAAACAAAATCAACAGGACTCGGGGGATATCACAATAACCGAGTCTTTAAACTCAAAACCAGATCCAGCCATATCCGGGTCTTTAAGCCCAAAACCAGTTTTCAACGGGTCTTTAAACCCAAAACCAAGTGAAAATCATAGAAAATCCATATCCGAATTGGCAATCATGATTCTGTAAACTAGCATCCGGAACCATTATCCCGAACCCAAATCCAGAATTTCACTTTCAAGTTTCAAAACTGAATCCGAATCATTTTTCCGAAATTCGATTCCAAAACCGAAATCACGTTTACCGAAATCACATGAACAGGGCTTCAAGCCCGAAATTACTTTTCCAAAATCCATTATAAATCATTAAAATCAATTCATATTTCAAATCCCAAATTCAAATTAGCAAAGCTATGATCAAATCGCAACATAAATCGTAAACTCTTAAAACGTGTAAATACGTAATTATCTTGAAACACGTGCAAAATCGTAAATGACAGGACCCATCCCAATCCCCCCCGGATTAGTGCGGGATGACCCTGCTCCCGTCTGACACGAAGTGTCAGACAAGGGATATTTCTGACCTTTGCCCTCCCGGGCTATCAGAGTACGCCAGGATCCGGAGGAGGTATGTGATATCTCAGTCTCGGCTACAGTCTACAATCTGATGTCAACCTGAAAGGCAGTCAAAACATTAAAAACTGCGAGTGGACAAAACAAGAGTTTATAAAAACATTTAATAAGAAGACATTTGTACCCTTCACTAAAAAGCATGCATGCATTGGAAAACCATTTAACCAAAGAAACCATACGTGAGAACTAAGCCCAAATCAGATATAAACCAAGGTCGAAAGGACCACAATGAAAACGACCATACGGGCCACTGCCCAAATCCATAAGGGACTCGGCCCCAAACCATAAAGAAACTAAGTACACGAGCCACTGGTCAAATCCTGTGCACACCTGTGCACACCACATATCATATATCATATATCATATATCATATATCATATATCATATATCATATATATACATTTAAGTCACACAACCAATCCTGTCACGGTATCCAAATCTACGCGCGTGCTACCCGGGTCTCAATCCGAGTCTTCTCAAAGTCAAGGTCAATGTCCGCAGACCACTGATCCTACTCGAGGTAATAGTAACCATAGCCTTCCTGAGAGTAAGGAACCCAACTAGGGGGTGACTCCACTCAGTCGGTGCTCCGTGACTACTCCGGGGTCCACCCAGGCCAACGACCCTCCCCGGAGGAGATAATAGAAGTAAAGGAAGGTAGATGAACATATATATATACATAACATAATATCCATGCCCGGTTCCCCTAAACCGTCATGATCCATAATATCTCTAACCAAGGTAACATGCCGGTTCCCATAAACCGTCAAGTACCGTAATAACATAACCAGGTAGCATGCCGGTTCCCATAAACCGTCATGTACCGTAATAACATAACCGAGGTAACATGCCGGTTCCCATAAACCGTCATGTACCGTAATAACCAACAAGGGTTCATGCCGGTTCCTATAAACCGTCATGAACCACGATACCATAACAAGGGTTCATGCTGGTTCCCATTAACCGTCATGAACCTGGGAATCCATTTAAGGTTCCCTGACCTGAAATCAAAACCGTAAAGTGACTGGGTCTCGTGCCGAACATAGGACATCAGCTGGGCACCGTGCCCAGAATCTGAGGTCATATGCCCGAGACAAAACCAAATGGGTCTCATACCCGAGTTTATCCTTTTGAAATTCAAATCCAGTTCATTTAAATCAATACAGAGATACAGATCCGTATAAGCACCGTATAAGGCCGAAACCTCGAAATACGTGCTTATACGTAACCACATACAAATGCACCCATGTCATTACAAACAAGCATTTAAAACATATAATAAACATTATGCATGCACCAATTTAGAAAACAAAGTCCGCTCACAGACCGTCCGCGCTGCCGCGCCTCGATACGCGTGCCATAATCGTCTCCCGAGTCAATCGTTGTCACCGGGACTCCCAAACCTGTCCAAATTTTAATAGAAGGTTACTAACTACTTAATTAACCTCCTACCAAAGCCCCTTAATTTTTCCGTATTTTTAACTATTTTTAATCCCGATCCGAAACCTTCCGATGCCCCGAACATTATCGAGACGGTGTCCGATCGACACGAAACTAGTCCCAAAATGTTCGTTACATTGAATAGATGATTTCGTATGTTGGACACATCCCCAAAAACCCTAGTACGCGCCCACACGCGCCCCTGGAAGTTGCCTGCGCGTGGGCCTCACGCGCCGCTACAGTACCGTCGCCTTCCTCGCATAGCCGGTCCGGGCCGGCCGGTCCGGTCCGACCCCTGCAACTGGACCGGCGTAACCGGTCCAGGCCTCCTTCTCCCTCATTTTTCATCCGTTTTCTTCCATTTCAATTTCTAAATTCCTATTTTTTTCATTTCCAATCTATCCTAATCAACCAAACTAATCAAAACCTCCTAAAACCTCACCATGTACAAAGAGGCTCACGGCCTCTGTTTTCCCGGCCACCCTCCAACCTTCCTCCGCCGTGAACCACCCTCCAAACCATCCTAAAATGTCCCTAGCAACCTAATAACCACTTCCTAATCATCCAAAAACAACTACAACATTAAAATCGAATTAAAAGGGAGAAAATGGGTAACCGGGTTACCTGTTCAGGTTTGGGCCTCGGCCGTGCACGGTGGCGCCGTCCAGGGCCGGCCGCCACGTCCTCACCATCCTCACTTCACTCTATCCTCAGTCCTAGCCGCATGGGAGGGGTTGGATGGGTTTTGGATGGTTGGGTGAGATCGGGTAGTAGGGAGAAAAGCAAAGGAAATGAAGATGATCGATGCAAATGGAAGGTGAGATGCATGAATATGTTTGGCTGGGCAATGGATGGGTGACAAGTGTCACTCATCCATTGGGCCTCCATGAAATATCTGGGCCCACTAGAGTCCAAAAGTTAACTCGTTTCGTAATTCGTGCAATAGTACTTTCGTACTTCCGTGAATCGTAACTTCGTCGTCGAACGTCCGAATTCGACGTGCCGCCTGTCTACGGATTCGTAACGTCCTTATCTACGTAACGGTCATCGGCCCTCGGCCATCGGACCTCCCGATCAAAAATTCAACTATTTGCTCTTTTTAACCAAAATTACCAAAATGCCCCTAAACTTTCGAACGTTACAACTTCCTCTTCGAACGTCGGAATTGAATGTGCCACCTGTCTATGAACTCGTGACGTCACGAACTACGTCACGGTCATCGGTCAAAGTCCATTTGACCGCCCATTAAAAAGTCAATGTTTTGCCACCACTAGCGGCAAAACGGTCATTTCGCACCGTTCGTCCGATTTCGCTCTACTAATCACCGTTTAACCTCATTAATCGTGATTAGTCACTAATCTAATCTAGGAATTTGGGACGGGTCGTTACAGTAAATCATCAAGATTATATCATAAACATAGAAATCACGTATAGAAAACATATAAGACATTTATGCATGCATCATAAGGTAGAAAGTAAAGTCCACTCACAGACCGTTTACGCGGTTGCCTCGATACTCGTGCACTTACGTCGTTCCCGGCTAAATCCATTATAACTAAACCATGAAATGAGGGCCTGAATTGTACCTTCCAAGTCAAAAATGAAAACCAAAAAGTCCCTCTTCTGTGTCCTCTTCATTTCGGCCATTCCCATCCTTAGTTCTAGTTCCAATCACCTCTTTGACGCCTTCAGAAGCTTATCCAATTAATCAAACCAGTCATCAAGCAACAAATCAAGCTTCACCATTATTGAGTATGAACTTACCCGTTCTCGGGTTCCTCAGCCACCGTCCACGGCAGGCTTTGAACCTAGTCTCGATCCATTCCTTTAGGCTTCCTGAACCTCATCCCACTAATCACTTAGCTCATTAACCACTATTTCAACCTTAAGCAAAATCTAGCTAAAAATAGAATTCACGGCTCACCTTTGTTCTACCTTCACCGTGCACGGCGGCCTTCCACGACATCACCATCACAATTCTCACCTTCTATGACACGACCCATCCCAATCCCCCCGGGATTACCATGGAATGTGTCATGCTCCCGTCTGACAAGAGGTGTCAGACAAGGGATAACCTGTTGCCACTAGGGCTGGGCACATGGAACCAAAATACCGAAACCGTACCGTTTAAGATCAAACCATACCGAAAAAAAACCGAATAGTAAAACCGTTGTATGATTGGTACGGTACCGAAACCGTACCGATATAATTCGGTACGGTTTCGGTATCGATATTTTAAAAAACCGTCCCGTACCGATACCGTACCGAATTAGAATATTTTTTTTAATAATTAAATTTATTTCTTATTGGTTTATTAGGCCTTCTTCAAGAGTTGATATGATCATACATGTCTTAATTTAGCTTCTAAGAGTTGATATCTTCAACTTAGTGCAACTTTTTCAATACATATTTGAAAACTTAAGTCCTTCATAAATGTAGTTTTGTTTTTTCTTTAGTCTTTTCCTTGCTTTATAATCACAAACAAAATTTTGGCTCAAAACCGAAACCATACCGAAACCGTACCGAACTTAATTGGTACGGTACGATCTGGTTTCACTTTCAAAATATTGAATACCGAACCGTACCGTACCGATTAAAATTAAATGGTATGGTTCTGGTATCGATCAATTTTGTACCATACCGAACCGTGCCCACCCCTAGTTGCCACTGCCCGAAAGGGCTTCCAGAGTACGCAAGGATCGATGGAGGAGGTGCGCAATGTCCCAGTCTCTGCTGCTGTCGCTTCCGGAATCAACCTGAAGGGCATTAAAAACAAAAACTGTGAGTGGACAAAAATAAACAAGTCTGTTTAAAACATTTATAAGACATTTATGCTCCTCAGTAAAAACATATGCATGCAGCAAAAACCAATAATCACATATTTACATAGAAATAACCATTAGGGCCTTAGCCCGGAAACCAAGCATAGTTTCAAATCCCAAAAGTCAATCTAAGAGTTATTTCATAAATCCAGTAATATTCATTTATTATTTTTCCATCTCCGGCATCCCTGATGCCTAGCGTCCCTGACGCTTGACATCCCCGACGTCATATCTCATGGTATTAAGCAACGCGTGCTGCCCGGGGTCTCACCGGGTCCATATCTCTGACATCCCCGATGTCTGACGTTCTTGACGTCTAATCATAGCAATCCTGCTCCTGGATCACGATACGGTCCGGCTGCTCCGTACAATGACCCCTCGCAGACAATGCACCGTGACTTCTCCAGTGTTCCCGACACTTGGAGGAGACCAATATATATCCTCGTATCGAGATGGTTTTATGGAACACATTTTACTATTCATTTCCAAAATATCACGAGGGCCCTGCCCCGAATTTCCATAAAACCGTCATAAGTCCAAATAGTTGATTATCAAATCCGAAATCATTTATTCAATTCCATTTTAGGGTCCCCGACCCGAAATCACATATATAAATCAACTGGGCCCCTGGCCCGATTTCATAAGTCAACTAGGCCCCTGGCCCGATTTCTCAAATCAACTGGGCCCCTGGCCCGAATTTCACTTTATCAAATCCGTAACCGTTTCATGAAATCATATCCGAACCACAATTATGGAAATCAGTGCAAATCCAGAAATCCTCGATTTACGTGCAAACACGTAACTCGCCTAGAAATGCATAAAATCATATAAATTCACTGATATCCAAAATAAATCATAAAATCACAATTATAACAATCATGAAACAGTTATGCATGCATCGAATTTATAAAACCAATGTCCACTCACAGACCGTTTAACCGAGCGCCTCGATACGCGTGCCATAGGCCTTCCCGAGCCACACCACTATCACCAGGACTCCCAATCATGTCCAAATTACATTAGAGGGTTACTAACCTACCCAATAACATCCTATTCAAGTCCCGTAATTTTCCCGAATTTTTAACTATTTTTAAACTGGATTTAAAACCTTCGGACATCCCGAACAATATCGAAACGGGGTCCGATTAATATGAAACCAACGCTAAAATGTTCGTTACATTGTATAGGCCAAAAGTCATGTTGACCTCACCTCGAGATTCGTGCCCACGCGCCGTCATGCGCCGCCGTGAGTGGCTGCGCGTGAAAGCCACGCGCCTGCTACAGTGACTGCTACAGTCACCGTCTTCACCCGTATGACTGGTAAACGGGTCGGATTACCCGCGATCTAACCCGATTGGATAACCATCAATTCGACCTTGATTCCTTCCGTTTTTGATTCCATCCCATTCCTCAACTATCTAATCAAAGTTCCATGTCCCTGATTCACCAAAACAGTCCCAAAATCAGACCCACGACCCGTGATCACCCAAACGGGTCGATCACCCAAACTCTGAGTTTTCCAAACCATAATCCAATTATCTTAACAGTGAGCTTATTAGGACTAAGATGAACCAAAGGACATGACTAATTGGAAATGAGATCACCTTAAACGTCACGACTCCAAGCCTGGATTTCCAGCTATCCGCCGCGCCTGTGCACGGCTTCAGGAGCCTCGAAAATGGCCACATTTGATCTGAATCGACTCGTGGAGGTTCCAGGAAGCTCATTCAATCCTCGAATAGTCATGGGCTGGCCTTAAACTGGGAGTTCGAATTTGAACTTCACACAGAACCAGTTCGGGTTTTTCAGAACACCCCACACACCAAAACCTTCTCATTTTTCCCTCTCTCAATCTCAGAGTGTTTCACTCAGAATCCAAACTCTCTTCCCGTTCAAAACCCACTCAATTTTGGCCTGGGGATGACTGAACAAGTGTGGGAAATAGTCCTCTGTTTTCTTCTATTTTCAGGTGCACCAGCCATGGATTAATGGCCAAATCCACCGTCCCACACAACCTGGCATCGCACAATGAAATTAAACAATCCATACAACCCATAAAAAATAGTTTTAGGCCATCAATTTGCTCCATAAACAGACCACCCGTGCGCTGGACATGTTCCTCTCCATGGTGCTACAGTAACCATTCAAACACTCAGTGAAATTACCATTCTGCCCCTGTGTAGAAAATTACCAAAATGCCCTTCACGCATCTAGACCCGTAACTCGGTCATTCGGACTCCGATTGATGCGTGCCGCCTATCTACGGACTCAGGGCATTGAGATCTTCCTAACGGTCCTTGGCCCTTGGCCATCGGACCTCCCGATCGAAAAGTCAACATTTTCCCCTATTTCGTCCAAATTACGAAAGTGCCCCTGAACTTCTGATAGTCATAACTTTCACCACGAATGTCGGAATCCAACGTGCCACCTGTCTATGAACTCGTGACGCCCTAAACTACTTCACGGTCATCGGTCAAAGTCCGTTTGACCATCCGAATTAAAAATCAACGTTTTGCCCACGCCCAAGGGCAAAACAGTCATTTTGCACAATTCGTCCGATTTCGCTCAACTAATCCCAAATTAGTCAATCATAATTAAATATTATTAAATCCCGATACTCTGGACGGGTCGTTACATTCTAACTTCTTGTTCTTGTTCATAACTCAGGGGCAACCGATCACCGTGGAGAGTGAGGGGATCAAGTGTTCCTCACGGTCCTCTGTTTTTGTTTCTACACCGTGCACACACACATACGTTTTGTTTTAAACCGATTTGAAGGCGGTGAGAAAGTTCTACCACCATCTAGGACAAGCCAGGTGTCCACAATCTTGTGGGCACAATTCCCAAGACAACCACATGTTCCAATCTGCCTCAAGTTGACAAAAATGCCATTGATCGCAAAAATTACCATTTTTCCCCTTGTACGTTTAGACCAAGAACTAAACCGTCCCACGTCCAATGGGAACATGTCGCCTGTCTTTGTACTCAGGGGATCGAGACCTACCTAACGGTCCTCGAAATACGTGAAACTAACTTGTCGTCCAAAAATTCAACCATTTGCTCTTATTCAACCAAATTATCAAATTGCCCTCGAACTTCCGAACATCATAACTTCTTCTTCGGATGTCAGAATTGGACGTGCCACCTGTCTATGAACTCGTGGCGTCCCAAACTACGTCACAGTCATCGTCAAAGTCCATTTGACCATCCAAACGAAAATTTAACCATTCGCCCAAATCCAAGGGTAAAATCGTTTGTTCGCTCCGTCTGTCCGAGAGTACCCAACTAATCACCGATTACCTTCACTAATCCGTCATTAACCACTAATAAAATCTCGGTCTGCAAGACGGGTCGTTACAATTTCCCCCCTTAAAGAATTTCGTCCCCGAAATTCCGAATCTCGTATAACCACAACTTCTTGGGGAAATCCAACTGATCTCACCCTGGGGTCTCCTACCCGGTGTCCATCACCCGCCATTCCGGCTTATCCTGACAGTTCCGAGACTGTCACCACATTTCTGTCAAGCGAGTCGATTCAAAAAATTTCCAGTCTGGCAGGACCCACCCCCAATCCCCCTCGATTAAGGGCTAAGTCCTACTCCCGTCTAACTTACGCATGACACAAAGGCTAAACCGACGTCCAACCTCCATGTGACAGGTAAGTTGGACAAGGGATTTTCCCACGTGCCGTTCCAAACTTCCGAACTTCCCAGAGCATGCAGAATCTACTATGGGTCGCGTGTGTGATGTCTCCGTCACTCTCGACCAACAGCCCGCACTGCGACAACCTGGACGGTATCAAAAACATGAAAAGGCTGTGAGTGGACAAAAATAAATAGTAATTTTAGAAAATAGTTATTAGTAAACATAAGTTTTACCCTCCACGCAAAAACCAATGCATGCATATCGATTCATGTTATGAAACCTTTTCATATCACTTTCATATCAAAAACCATCGATGAAAACCATTATTGAAAACCAAAATCTCAATCAATCTCAAAATACGGGAACTCAGTCCCAAAACTCATCAAATCCAATTCATCCGGGCCACTATCCAAAACATCTGAAAACCAGTGAAAAACATCAATCATATGAGTTGTTGGATCTCAAGTGCGCTCGAATTTTTAAACTCAAAACCATGCGCATAATCAGGCCTTCCCGAGATATCAACGAGTCTTTAAACTCAAAACACAATCATAGGCCTCGGGGGGTATCATATCCAAGTCTTTAAACTCAAAACATATACCGAGTCTTTAAACTCAAAACATATCAATCCAGGGACCTCCCCCTGTCAATCAACCGAGTCTTTAAACTCAAAACCAGATCCAGCGATTTCTCTTTTGTTTTTCTTTTTTCGGGTCTTTAAACCCAAAACCATTTTTCAATCAACAGTGAATACCATAGAAAATCCATATCCGAATTCACAATAATGATTCCGTAAGCCGGCATCCGGAACCATCATCCCGAACCCAAATCCAGAATTTCCTTTCCAAGTTTCAAAATCGAATCCAAAATATCATTTCCGAAATCAGTTCCAAAATTGAAATCTCGTTATCGAAATCACTTTTCAAAATTCATTATAAAACATATTTCAAATCCCGAAATCCAAACATCAAAATCATGTTCAAATCACGATATAAAGCGAAACCTCGTAAAATAAGCAATTCCGTAAATATCTCAAAAATCGTGCAAACCGTAAACCATCAAGATCATAATCAAAATAATAGAATCATGTATAGAAAAAATATAAAAACATATATGCATGCATCATAAGTTAGAAAGCAAAGTCCACTCGCAGACCATTTCGCCGTTGCCTCATTACGCGTGCACTTATACTGTTTTCGGCCAATCCACTATCATCAGCTTTCCCGAACCTGTCCAAATGCCATTACAAGGTCACTAACTACCTCATAAAGCTTATACTAAAGCTCCGAAATTTTCCCGAATTTTTGACTATTTTTATCCGAGGCCTAAAACTTTCGGACATCCCGAAACATATCGAGACGATGTCCGATTGACTCGAAACCAATTCCAAAATGCTCGTTACATCGAATAATTTAAAAGTCATGTTGGAAGATTCCCCAAACTACCATTCACGTGCCCCCACGCGCGTCTGGAATCTCCTGCGCGTGAAATCCACGCTGACAAGACCCGTCCCAACTGGACGTCAAAAACCATGCCCGGTCCTGCTCCCGTCTGACAAGTCAACTGAAGGTCCGAAACTACCCTTCAATGCTTGCCAGACAAGGGATGTTTGCGCGGATTTCTGCTGCTGCCACTGCCTCACGATCAGTCCCGAACGTCGTACCACGGCCTAGAGGGTCACAAAACAGAAAAGGTATGAGTGGACAAAAATGACCTCTTATAAAAACATTTGCCAAAATACATTCTTACCCTCCATTCAAGTATGAACAGTGGACCGATAAAATCAAAACATATTTTCCCATGGTCCATAAAACTCATGTTCACCAAATCAGTTCATGTTATAAAACATCAAATCCCGGCTCTCAGGCCAAAACATGTGAAAACATAATCACCTGGCCACAAAGACCAAAAACCCGTACTCAATACCAGTATGTCATCACAAATAACATCAATCAGCACTAATCACAAGTGCACAATAAATATATCAATCCAATCAATCCGCACTACTCACAAGTGCGCAAAATATCCCAAATCACATCTGCACTACTCACAAGTGCACAATCAATCAAACTGCACTACTCACAAGTGCTGCACTACGCGTAGGCCAATATCCAGTCACACTCTCGGGAACAGACACCTCTGGGCTCAACCCCCTCGGGCTCAGTCACCTCTGGGCGAACACATCCCCAGGCTCAGACCCATCCGAGTGGTACATCCAGGCTCAGTCTCATCCGAGAAGCTGACTACCCTAGGATCAACTCATGATCCTATAATCACATCCCCCAAGCTCCGGTCGTCTGGGTAATCCCCCCCCAAGCTCCGACCATCTGGGAATATCACAATCACAATGAAAACCATCTCGGGAATTACATCCCAAAACATTTTAATCAAATCTTGTCTTCATACAAGTCAAGATCATTCCCGACTGGGTCTCAAAGCCCAAAATACCATTTACACATAAACCGTTAAAATCACATTTTAAATCAATAAAATAATCCAGAAATCATCATTGACTCACCAACAAAGCCAAAATATCATTTTAGAAATCATTTAAACTCCGGGCCTAGCCCAAAACATCATTTGCACGTTCCTCGTAAAACGTGCCCGAAAGACTGATTAAAATAATCAATAATTCACAATAAATCATTAATTTCACAAATTCACAAGTGACTCCAAATCCGAGTCAAAATCACTATTCACTTGGGTTGTCACGCCCAAAATATCATTATCACGCAAATCCATGCGTTGCAACCTCCGTTACCATTTTCACGTAAATCCACGAAATTGACCATTGACTCATTCCCGAGTCACTGCATCATTTTCAATCCATGACTCATAATCAGATTCCAAACATTATTTTCAATCAATTTCAATCCCGGACTCATAAAACAAGTCCATACATCATTTTTACCAAATTTCGTAATTTCTCGAAAATCGCACAAAAATAATAATATAATCATTATAAAACCGAGAAAGTACCGGATTGACGTTTTTCCGTAAATTCTGGAAATCACAACTCCTGTCCAAAATCATTATAGAGAGTTACTAACATCTCAAAATACATCATATAATTTTCCCCAATTTTTCTGGAATTTAAATACGTATTTTTAAAGTAAACAAAACTTCGGATACGCGGAACATTATCGAAACAATATCCGATTTCCTCGAAACCAGCGTTAAAATGTTCGTTACAATGAGAGGATCAAAAGTCATGTTGACCTCACCTTGAGACTAGACCGGACGCGCCCTCACGCGCCGCCGTGAGTGGCTGCGCGTGAAACCCACGCGCCAGCTACAGTGTCGTCGTTCATACCCGTTTGTCTGTAAAACGGGCCATTTAACCCACGAGGCGACCCGGTTCCAATCCTAACAATTCGACACCAATTTCAACAATTGAACATTCAATTAGTTTCGGTTTAAGTTCAATTAGAGTTATGTGGACTCAATTACAAACAATCTTACCTCTAACCTCACGATCACAGACGATTATTCGAAGAACATTCGAACCCTGTTCATCATTCGAAGTCCTTCAATGTCACCAGAAGCATCAAGGGACTCAGGTAAACTCTTTCCCCAACTCAATTGCATCCAGCGAAGCCTCAAACTCAACGACTCAAACTCGAACTTGCACACTGTTACCCGACCCAGTTCAGAGCCAATTGGGCCTCGATTTCATCCGTTCTTGATGTGGATCGACTCGTATAGACCTCAGGAAGCTAAATGAAGCTTCAATTCCACTCATCACGGCTCAATTCTTCCATTTCGAATTTTCCCTCCTAAAATCGAAATTTTCGATTCTCACTCTCCAACATCTCTCTGTCTCTCGTGTTTGCCCAGCTGCAATTGTCTCACAAAACTCTCAATTTTCCCCTCAAAACCGGTTCAGGAAGGTAGCCAAATCTCTCAATTCAGATTCTCCAATTTTATTCACGGTTTTGAGAAACAAAGAGGATTAATGGAAAATAAAAGATTAATTTAGTTTAATTAATTAATAAAACATAATAATTATGTTTTCCCCAAAACATGGGATCTGGTTTTAAGCCTGAATTTAAGGGATGAGTGACACTTGTCACTCATCCAAGTGTGTTCAGTCACCGGGTACTGTTCATATTAAAATATTATTTTAATCCCGGGTCGTTCGGTTAATCGAGTCTGTTCCCGTGACCATAACTTCGTCGTCGAATCTCTGATTCCGGCTTGCCGCCTGTCGTTGGATTCGTATCGACGAGACCTACGTAACGGTCCTTGGCCCTCGTTCATTGGACTTCCCGGGTCAAAAGTCAACATTTGGCCCATAATATGCCAAATTACCAAAATACCCCTCAACTTCCGAACGTCATAACTTTCACCTCGAATGTTGGAATCGAACGTGCCACCTGTCTATGAACTCGTGACGTCCCGAACTACGTCACAGTCATCGGTCAAAGTCCATTTGACCGCCCGAACTAAAAGTCAACATTTTGTCCACGCTAGGGGCAAAACGGTCATTTTGCACAATTCGTCCGATTTCACTCAACTAATCCCCGATTAGTCATTCTAAATCATAATTAATTAATATTCGATCCCGATATTCGGGACGGGTCATTATAACATTCCCCTCTTAAAGAATTTCGTCCCCGAAATTCCAACAATCCGTATTCCACAACTACCTTGTGGAAAACAAATGGGCCTCACAACATGTGTACACCTGTACACCCACTAGCCAACACAGAACTCGTCTGCACTCAGACATCACATCACAGATGCACGTCGTACTGACTACACTCGACCACCCCGAGTGAAAATTAATCACCAGAAATTGGCAATGTCACCGTTAAGCTGACTCTTTCAGCTTGACGGCCCCACGTACTCACTAATGTGCCCTGACCTTCGCTCTCATCGAGAGTCACCAAAACTCACTTGTTAGTCCATGCTGACACTACTAGCCAAACTGTCGCCACCAAGCTTTACCACCCTAGTAAAGCGCCAATCAGTGACAACACATCGTACTACAACGTCCGTCAATGTAGCACAAGATCAACAACATGATCTCACCTCGTAGGGCAAACTCAACCCTGCGACAAATACCAACAGCAGTAACCACAACTGTCACCCCCTCAGCGATCCCAGATGCTGGTAAGGTCACGACATGATAACATCTCGCCGCAAAGCAACTTGCGGTCACACTAACCACCAACTCACTCAATCAGATGGTGTAACTGGAACACATTGAACACCAGCCTAGCAGTGATCACACAACTCAACACTAGAGTTACACTAGCCAACCATGGCTAAGAGCACCTGCTCAAACAATCACTGAATGCATCAAAATCACCCTGCCAAGGGCGCCGTGTTCAATGTCCAGTTCACGTTCACAACCTAAAACCAATGGCATCGGAACTAAGCCAATCTCCAACACGTTCATCCACACATCACTGGTACATCCCATGTACCGTCACTAGGTATCAAGTGCCATCATACATACGACACAGCAAGTCGTACACCAAACATGATCCTACAACTGGACCCCAGTAGCCCAAATGATCAAATGTCAAGTACTACTCCAATCCCATGGAGTTCCATTAATAACAGGATTCCACTGATCCTCACGTTATCAAAAATTTTAACTCTCTCAGTTCAGTATATCGGCTACCTCACTAGTCGTACACCCGACCTGACTACAAGGTCGAAATTCTCAAAGTCTCCTGACTAACACCGTCATACACAATAGGCCTTCTGTTTATCACCCAATACTATTCCTGTTAGTCGCCCCTTCCCGAAGTATGACCTCAGCATACTCGACCCATAGATCAATATGGTCGACCCAATACTAACACCGTCATACACAATAGGCCTTCTGTTTAGCAACCATTACAATCGATCATCAAGCCTCACACGATCAATTTCTATTTTGAAGTGAAATAGGGCACCTACGGTTCTCGTTCCCCCCTTGCGCCGCCGTGGTCCGCCGTGCCACCACCATTCTCCACGTCTCAGCACCCTTGTTCTTTCATGTTCACCAAGCACTAGCAGAGGATAATGGTGTGAGGAGCTTTGACAGATTGGTTCACGGTTTCAAAATTCCTTGTACTCTGTTCAACCCCAAAACCGTACAAAATTGTGACTCGTTTAAAAACAAGGTGAGGTGGCTGAGGATTGTTTCAAATTCCTCTAGAGATGGGACAAGTGTCTCAATCCCATTAAGCAGCTATCCCAAGGCAGCCACATGTCCCAAATCCACTGGGCACAGATACCAATGCTACAAATGACCAGAATGCCCCCAAAGGAAAAATTACCATTTTGCCCCTAGGGTTTATTGTCCATAATAAAAACCGTCCGACGTCTGATCACAGCATGCAGCTTGTCGTTACACTCAGGACATCGATACCTACCTAACGGTCCTTGAAATGCATGAAAAATCCATGTCGTATGAAAAGTCAACAAATTGCCCCTTTTAAACCAAATTACCAAATTACCCTTGAACTTCCGAACGTCATAACTTTTTCCTCGAATCTTGGAATCGGATGTGCCACCTGTTTATGTACTCGTGACGTCCCGAACTACGTCACGGTCATTGGTCAAAGTCCATTTGACCGCCCGAACAAAAAGTCAACATTTTTGCCCATTCTAGGGGAAAATCGTCATTTTGCACCGTCCGTCCGAAATCGTCCAACTAAGTATTGATTAACCTCACTAATCCATCATTAATCACTAAGCTAATCCCGATTTACAGGACGGGTAGTTACACAGTCCATCTAGTAACCAATTGATTTTCACCAGCCGACACTCACGGCTCAAGTATCACTCGGTCGTGACGCACGACTACCAGTCAGATCATCCTCGACTCAGTCTCGAGTCATGCATACCTCGTACCAACGTCATAGTACATCATGCAAGTCTGCCGTTAGTAGGCACGAGTCTCACCACATATGCACCCAACAGCCTCGATACTCGTATCCATCGATATTCGTTCAACGTTCCAACTTCCGTCAGCGACCCGCGCCAACCTTACTGGAGTCACAATGTCCCGCTCTCAACCACTATGCAACAAACCATCTAACTGGTGGTTCCCCTAAATACCAACACAGTTAACCTGTGGAAACACCATCCACGGTTCACACTACCTGTCTGCAACTGGACCCTATCACATACCTGTTTAACCATGATCATACATCTCAATGTCAGGGTCCCACCAGACACTCATGGCTCTGAGCATCCAGCTCACATCATTACTGACTCCTACCAACCAGTCAGATTACTCAGGATCACTCAGATCCAGTCCCTATCTCGACCAGTCAATCACATCGAAACTGTTCCGATTCACCAAGCCAACCAACAGCATACCTCGGCACCAAGCCGATTACCAACACCTCTATCAGAACATCATGATGCACGTCCAATCGCATTGGGACACATCTCAAGTACATGCACCAATCACAACTAACCAGAAACACGGTACATACCACCAAACACACGCAACAACAACCATACGAACTTTGAATCAAACAGAGATATTTTAGAATACCTCAATCACAGATCGTAGACTACATTCGCAAATACTTCTAATGAAGTTCTATGGTACGTCCATCAAACGACTACATCGACATCAACCGAGTTCTAGTACACTCAAAGTCCATCCAACAACACCATAGTGTACCCGTCACCCTCACAATGTATCTCCAAGGCACACGAACATCCTCGTAACCATACTGATGACCACCTGCCTACAAGCCAATCACACTTCACATTTTTGGTCCAGTCTAATACTAGGCCAACACGTCAGGCCCAACACGTCTTTCAAAAAACACCAGATCAAGTCTATTTCGAGTCTCCCCATCTCCTGGGTCTCCCGACCAATATGAAATCCAATCACATCTCAACTACGAATATAGGGCAGACCTAGTACCAGATCCAAGTCCACTACCCATACGTATGCAACAACAGACCACACACGTCCTGCACAATTCCAAGATAGTCAAGATATTCAACCTATGTCTCACACACGATCCTCCTGATCCACAACAACTCAAACCTGAGCCAGAAACGATTCAATCCCGATCCACTCACTCCTAAGTGGATCCCACTTCTCGTCCATACAACTCTTACCATCTGACCATCACATCGAATTAAATCAATCCAGAATACCACACGTCTAGATTGTGGGTTCTCTTCAATAACCTCATATCGATCAGTTATAGTCACTTATTCTCAGCTTCCTTCCGTCATCCTTCAACGGAACACACAATGGTCCTCAACCATGTCATCACAAGTCATTCTACCTTAAGCCATTTTAACACCATCTCTTGACACTCGCCACACAAGCCACTCCCGGCGTCACCAAGTGCTCTTTCTACTCCTCAACACATCCACACGTGTTCATGATCAAGGGAGGTCACAATTCCTGAAGTGCCATCACTGAGTCACCCGAATCGCCTCCAGAACAACCAACAACATCTAACACCAACTCAGAATCAACAGTGGTCTCATCGACGTTATCACAACATCTCCTGATTCCGGAATTCCAACCGTGTTGGAAGTATGTCCATCTTTTCCAACCATGGGACTTCATCCTCAAGTATACCATCTCCGGACTAACTGTACAAACGTCACCTTCTCTACTACACTTAGGAAATCCACAACTCCTATGGATAACAACCACGTGTTCGTAGCCAAACCAACTCACGGACCAACTCGCCTGTCGGTTATCCCCATTTATACACATCCAAAAGGCTGTCAATCATCACTCTTTCTGATGATCGTGTCTCAACTCTTCCAAGGTTTAACTTCGAGCATCACGAAAGTACGAGTCACCAACCCTCGGGATCCTCAATCAACACCCACTAATCTCGAACTCCTCAATTACTACCCTCGAAGTCGTCAATTCCTAGTCTCGAGGAATCACCAAGTACCGACCTCGTCATCACCAAATGCCAACACACTCCGACACAGCCAACACCTACTGGCCCACTTGTCGTATTATGTAGTATACATGAAAACCAACTCACTCATGGCCATCCTGACCATACCAATCTAGCCCAATCCAACAGGAAGCAGAGGTCCACCGCGCTTCTGCTACGCTACTCTAATCCACCTAACGACATCCTGACCGTTCATACCGGGGCATAGCCCACCAATGGTCATCACATATCCCAACTCGGTTAGCGGTTCCTCCTACCAGACACCAGCACCCCACAGCTGGCCACAACCTCAACTCACGATGTGCCCATCCTACCGTCACAAGCATCCCAGCTCGTGGCACATCATCCTCTATCTCGTGCTCACAGCACACGAGTCCCGAACCTCCGCTCTTACCGAGTCAAAACCCTCAATCTATGCTCGATTCAGGGGAACTGACCTCCCTCGTAGTCCAATACTCTGAGAAACTCAATGCTCAACCAAATACCTCCATTTCACTGGACTCGTCCAGAGTCATCCACTAACCATCCACTATCTCGGCTGCACCTAGCAGCAACATCTCCAATCCGGCCGTAAATCGGCCCAACCACAACAACTTCCTAACCACAAACCCCAACTCACGGCTTCCAGACTAAGCACTTACTATGGGGTTTCTTACTCAGGTACTCACAGTCCAAACCAGTCATCCCACAGGGTTCCTCAAATCATCCTCGTCATACGGGTTATCCAAACCTGCGACAGCCACTAGTTCACAAAAACCTTACCACTCGGGTCGTCACACCCAACTAAGACCATCCCTTATCGTAAATTCTACACACCAATGTCAACCAATAACCATCACTCAACCAGACTGACCAAGGGTCACAAATCCAATCGCCATCCGGCTTAACAGGCTACTACCAGCCCCACAGGCCGACCAGCCTACCAATAACCGTATCTCACCATCCGGTTGAACCACCTAGCACACAGCCGACCATCCATCGGAGCTACTCCATCTGACTCTAGGGTCCAACCAAATTGTCGATCAACATCAGTGACAAGCACGCTAACTACTCCGGCCCTAAGCCGTCATACAGCACACCTCACACTGCATATCGGGAAACGCATCACCCAGTCGCTCGTATTCTTGCCACTAATGAAGCCACTAGCCATCGTACTACCACTCGCTATCACTCGCGTATCCAGGTTAATGACGGGCTGTTCCGCGTCGAGACATCACATCCACAGAAGAATCTCAACACCTAAGTCGACGAACCAACCACTCTAGGAGCTACAACCTCGTGCAAAACACACAAATCCTACTCTGATACCAATTTAACATGACCCACCCTCAATCCCCTGGGATTAAGGGATAAGCCATGCTCCGGTCTAACTTACGCGTGACACGAAGGCTAAACCGTCGTCCAACCTCCATGTAACACGTAAGCTAGACAAGGGATTTCCAAACGAACCGTCCAATCTTCCGGACTTCCTAGATTGCGCAAAACCTATTGTGGATGCGTATGTGATGTCTCTATCTCTCTCTAACAACATCCCGTACTGCATCAACTTGGAGGGTATCGAAAACATAAAAGACTGTGAGTGGACAAAACAAATAATAAGTTTATAAAATAGTTCATAAGAAATTACATTTATACCTTCTATTTAAAAACCAATGCATGCATATGAAAACCAATTTCCCAAAACCATTTCATATCTAAAAACCATCAATGAAAATCGGAATCATTTCTTTTTCTCAAATCCGTAACTCAAATCTAGGGCCTCACCCCAAAATCATAAATCCTTGTCAAAATACGGGAACTCAGCCCAAAATTCACAAAATCCAAATCATCCAGGCCACTGCTCAAAACATCTGAAAACCAGTGAAAAACCAAAGTAAAATATCAATCAATCAAGTTGCTGGATCTCAAGCGCGCCGAGTCTTTAAACTCAAAACACATGCACATAATCAAGCCTTCCCGAGATATCAACGAGTCTTTAAACTCAAAACATAGTCAACAGGCCTCGGGGGATATCACAATAACCGAGTCTTTAAACTCAAAACCAGATCCAACCATATCCGGGTCTTTAAACCCAAAACCAGTTTTCAACGGGTCTTTAAACCAAAAACCAAGTGAAAATCATAGAAAATCCATATCTGAATTCGCAATCATGATTCCGTAAGCTAGCATCCGGAACCCAAATCCAGAATTTCACTTTCAAGTTCCAAAATTGAATCCGAATCATTTTTCCGAAATTTGATTCCAAAACCGAAATCACGTTTATCGAAATCACATGAACAGGGCTTCAAGCCCGAAATCACTTTTCCAAAATCCATTATAAATCATTGAAATCAATTCATATTTCAAATCCCAAATTCAAATTAGCAAAACCATGATCAAATCGCAACATAAATCGTAAACTCGTAAAACTTGCAAATACGTAATTATCTCGAAACACGTGCAAAACCGTAAATCATCAAGATCATATCATAAACATAGAAATCATGTATAGAAAATATATAAAACATTTATGCATGCATCATAAGGTAGAAAGCAAAGTCCACTCACAGACCGTTTATGCCGCTGCCTCGATACGCGTGCACTTACATCGTTCCCGACTAAATCCACTATAACTAAACCATGAAATGAGGGCCTGAATTGTACCTTCCAAGTCGAAAATGAAAACACGAAAGTCCCTCCTCTGTGTCCTCGTCATTCCGGCCATTCCCATCCTTAGTTCTAGTTCCAATCACCTCATTGACGCCTTCAGAAGCTTATCCAATTAATCAAACCAGTCATCAAGCAACAAATCAAGCTTCACCATTGTTGAGTTTGAACTTACCCGTTCTTGGGTTCCTCAGCCACCGTCCACGACAGGCTTCGAACCTGATCTCAATCCATCCCTTTGAGCTTCCTAAACCTCATCCCACTAATCACTTAGCCCATTAACCACTAATTCAAGCTTAAGCAGAATCGGGCTAAAAACAGAATTCACGGCTCACCTTGATGATGGATGGAAATGTGGTTTTAAATGTATTTTGGTTTTCACTGAGACTTGATGATGATGGTTTTTCATAATGGATTTTGATGGTTTTGGGCTAAGGCCCGGGAACGGAAAAAGGAAAATGAGTACGGCTTTTCTTAAATGGTTTGAATGACATGAAAATAGAATGGTTTTATGACATGGGTTTGATATGCATGCATTGGTTTTTAAATGGAGGATATAAATGTAATTGTGTTTTCTGATGATTGTTTTTGAACTTATACTTTATTTTTGTCCACTCACAGTCTTTTCATGTTTTCAATACCCTCCAGGTTGTTGCGGTGCGGGGCTGTTGGTCGAGAGAGACGGAGACATCACACGTGCGATCCACAGTAGATTCTACGCACTCTGGGAAGTCCGGATGCTTTTTGGACGGTCGGATCGAGAATCCCTTGTCCGACTTACGTGTCACATGGGGGTTGGACGTCGGTTTAGCCTTCGTGTCATGCGTAAGTTAGACGGGAGCGGGACTTAGCCCTTAATCCCAGGGGATTGGGGGTGGGTTCTGTCAGATCGAAAGGGAGGTTTGAGTTCCTCAGGGAATAGCCATGAACTGGTAGTCTGGTTGACTCTCCGTGTGGTCGATAGTCGGAATGGCTTTTCGTGGAACGGTGGCCGAATACTACCCGTGAACCAATAGTCGGGATGACTTTTCGTGAGCCGAAAGTTGATATTATCAACCCCTATGACATTGAATGGTCGGAAAGAAGGTTAATCTCCCGCTAACCTCAACCGAAAGTCCATGAATTGGCTAGTAAGGATGAAGGCAATCTTTATGACACTAAATGGTCAGAAAGAAAGTTTGTGCAGGAAATGAAGCTTAACCTTTATGACATTGCTGTTGGAGCAGTTAGAAATACGGTTAGGCAGCTGCATAAATGCCTCAAATGGGTTAGAAGAGAAGTTGCATCTTGATTTTTTAGGTCAAAAGAAGCAGTTTTTTGCCACAAGGACCAGCTGTTTTTAAAACATGAAACCTTGGTTAAAGGTGTTCACAGGTTTAGAAATTGATGTAGATCAATTTGCTGAGTTTTGATTGGTTGAATCCGTGTCCTTTTGAGAAGACAAGTCGTTCTTTATTTATAGGCGATCGAGGGAGTTTTCAACTTGTTGAATCGGACCCATGTGGGTCCTACCTTTCCGTTTTTCTGTTAGGATACTTACCCGTTACCTCTGTTTTCTCCATACTCTGTCAGCACCGCCCATGTCTTTCTTGCTCTCCACACTTGAGTCGTTTGGGCTTAGGCCAAGAGTTGTTTATGGGTCTTTATTTTCTGTGAGCCGTGCCTTGGGCCGAAAGAGGATTTTTTCGGGTGTAAACACTAACCATATTCTTTCTTGTTTTCCTTGCCCTACTAAACTTTCGAAGAACATTAAGAAGGTAAGTAGAGAATTTTTCTAGGGAGCTTCTGCTTCTTGCCCCCTATAGCTGGAAGGATATTTCTATGCCTCGGGAATAGGGTGGTGTTGGTTTGTGAACTGCTCAAATTTTCCCTAAGTCAGCCCTCTCTAAACTAGGGTGGAAAATCCTTATGTATCACAACAATTGACGGGTTAAATTGATTCATGCGAAATATTTGAGAATTGCTACTTTTTGTCTCTGTCCAAAAAGAAATACAGGATCCAGTGCTTTGAAAGGTATCCTGAATAATCGTGTTATTTTGTTTTGTGGTTTACGATGGATTATAGGCAACGGGAAAAACATTAAACTTTTGGGGTTACAATTGGGCGCTACCTTATCCTCTTGCAAAATTAAGGGATCAGAAACATCTTGATGAGCTTGATTGGTCCTTGACTGTTGATCAGTTCATTGTGAATGGTAATTGGGATGTTGATGTAGAGAAATCTTTTACCTGAGAATATTGTCAGGACATACAATCTATTTCGTTCCTTTATCTAATGACTTGTAGGAAGATACTTTTTTTTTTGGGGTAGCTGCCGTAATGGTGAGTTTACTCAAAATTTGCCTCAGAGTTCTAGGATCAAAATCTTCATGCTCATCCTAAGTCAATGCTACTAATTAAACAAAGTCTTAAAGCTCACTATTCCTCCACCATCATCTAAATATTCCAGATGCTGGATGCCATCTTTGTGACCATAATACGAAGTCTGATTCTCATTTATTCTTGGAGTGCCTCATTTGTTCTTGGAGTGCCCTGACGGGTGTGCGGTGGTGTGTGCCCTTCTCTTCGGCCCCCTCAAAAAAAGATAGTTCTGCCCGTTTTGCAAAAAGAAGCTTTAAAAGTGATGATGTATTAAATAATTTTTTTGTTGCAATGTGAGAAAATCACACCAAAACTTGTTACCATGTTAACACAAGGTGACAACAAATGAGGTTTGGTTAAACAAAAAGAAAATTAAACACAAGGTGACAACAAATGAGGTTTGGTTAGAGCTGTTAGTATAAATTGAAAAATCGACGGAATATCAGAAATCAAATTGAACGGTCCCAAAAAAATCGTACCAAAATAAAAACCCATAACTCGAACAAGAAAATCAAACTGAACCAAATTGGAATCGGTTCAATTTTAATATTTGGTAACCCAATCCCGAAAAAATCAAATTGAACTGGTTCACCCTACCTTAAATGAAAATGAAGTCGTTTTGGACCATTCACTCTTCGATATTATCGATCTCCACATCCTTCACTCAGTCTCTCACCCTCGCGCCCTCATTCATAGTCTCTCATAGTCTTACTCTCACGCCTTCACTCTCAGTCTGGTCCAATTTTGGTCCAAACTGTGTAAATTGACAATATCGAACTGACACGGATAATGAATTACCCATTTGGTTCGATTTTAGTTTCAATGAAATACCAAACTTTATCGTATCGCTTAACAACCCTACAATTGGCCATGAAGTTAGTAAATTGACACTTTCAAAAGATAATATTCCTCATGCCTAACTTGTAAAAGTTCAAAATTCCCTAAGAGCACTTCGTATCCATAAACAAACCACACACAGGAACGGACCTACAGTGAGAGCAACCTGGGCTGTAACCGAGGTCACTTTTTATGTTGCCCTAGCCTGTAACCCAAGTCACTTTTATAATTTATAATCCTGCTAGTTTAACCTAGTTGCCTTTGTGGTTAGCTGTCTGGTTTGTGAAATTGCGTTAGAATCCCCTTGTACTTGGCAGCTATTAAACATAAATAGGTAATGAATTCTTATTTTTTTTTCATTTACTTCCAATTTTTTAAATAAAATTTGATCATATTTTATCTTCCTTTTTTCAATTTTTAAATAAGAAGTCTTATTTTATCATTTTCTTCCAAAATTTTCGTAAAATTTAACCTTAATTTACCTTTTTTTTCATGTTTTAAATAATAAGTACTATTTTATTATTTTTCTTAATTTTTTTAAATAAAATTTAATCATATTTTATCAATTTCTTCAAAATTTATATTTGGCTCACTTTTGTTCTATTTAACCCATCCAAATTTTAGTTCTTGGGTCCGTCTCTAGCCCCACGAAAATTACACACCCATGAAAATGAGAACACCTCACAGTATGCACCCAAAAAATAAAATTGAAATGATTTAGCAACCATAATAATCGGTTTTGGTCGAGTTGTATATAAGTGGTCCTCTTGGACATTGAAGGCAGCAACACAAAAGGCAAAATGATATCGCCAAATTCAAAAAATGAAGATAAAACTAGAACTGTAGTATCAACAATCGTATGGTTTTTATTGTACTTGTGATACTGCAATGAACACTAAATCCACATATCCAGGGTTGGGAAGCGTCAAGCAACTTTCACTTAAAGAGGTAACAAATTTAACTTCTGCGTAGACTTGAACCCACTGAATAACAACATTACATGTCTCACAAGGAAAATGCTCTTCCAACTCTTCCAACACAACATTTGAGCTCCTACATACGTGACAACAAATGTTGCTAGAATCTTTGCAACTTAAAATCACCTACGATTCGATCACTAGTCTCTAATATAGCGTTCAGTGTCAGAATCACCAACATTTATTATGAGACTTAAGTGACTGCTCTAAATTGTCAAGAATCATGAGCAAATACCAAAACAAGAATCATGCCATTCACACTCCAAAATATTAACCATCGTAATGATTGTTTTAGATGCCTATCATCATGTATTTCTTTTTCATACACAAAAAAAAAAAAAAAAAAAGACGGTTACAAATTAGAATTCAGTGACGAAGTACACAAGCCTAGACATTACATGTTTCTTTTTTTAATAATCACCGAAATTAGCCATTGCCACACACAAAAAAAATAAAATAGGAATAAAGGAATCTTTAATAAAATCTCTTCCTAATCTATTTTACCTACAACTGAAACCTACAAACCTATCTCACAAATTATAATTCCTGGACTTCTAAATAACCCATAAAGAACATAATAACATGTACATGCTACAAAATCCATTGTGTCGTGAAAACAGAATAGCATAGTTCATTTGCAAATTACGGACAGTCATATTAGATCATTGTTATAATACAGAAGTTCACGCTCACTACATTTTACCTTCAATCCACATATTTTTTTCAGCAGGTGAATTCACCTTCTTCACAATCCTTAGTCAGTTCAGAAGTTATTCTGCACATAAAGCAAAAGCATCATGTATCCAAGTTTCAAGACAAGCGATAACAACGATACAACCACTGCACAAAAGCATATCAGCTGACCAAGTTTGCCAACCAGAAGAATGAAGGTTTTAGCATCCATATGGTAATTTTCATGAGCAGAACTCATAATTTATGCAGAAAAAGAGTTACATCGTATATTACTCATTCACTAAGAAGAATCTAAAAGTTCATAGCATCCTAATCTAGAAATGCAGGAAAGATAATGTGTGTACCTCAAGAAACACAATCAAATGAACGAGCTCTCCAAACTACATGACAACGATTGAAGAAAACAAAAATACTAAAGGTATCCCATCATTTCAACCAGCTACTCTGATCGCACCCACTTCATCAATTTTTGTGCTCTTATGCTGAAAAGTTCGTGAGAAACAGAGACCACGGTTAATGGCGGAGGAAAAGGAACTCTAGAAAATAGTAGTCAGAGTCATGCATATCACAAGTAAAGCATAAAGGTAAGGATTGGAAACACAGAAGTGTAACTCCCAACGAAAGATTCATGTTTATATTACCTTACTTTTTTTGTGTCTGTGAACATCACTAAGATCTTCATCTCCATCATGTTTCCTTTTCTGAAATGATTCAAAGTACCAAAAATAAAGCATGTAAATCTCTCAAAATATTTAACTTCATTTGAAATAAGTAAATTAAATTTTTCTTTGATGAACCAAAAACTATAATAAGATTGGGCAACAAACAGCAGTTAATAACTACCCTGATGCTTATCTTAGTGCTCCTGGGTAGGAGCGGTTGGTGTCGATCATCACTTGAGACCTTAATAAAGCTATTTGGACAATGCTTCATATTCATTCTTTTCATGTTTCCCTTAAATATTGCAGAAAGTACAAATTCCCAACCTTTTCATGGTGTTTCTTCGAGTGATCACCAGCAGACTCATGATGCCCACTTTTATCCTTTTTCTTGTCCTTGTCTTTATCTTTACTGCGATCTTTATGACGATGTTTGTGCTTCTTGTGCTCTCTATCCTTCTCTTTATCTCTGTCTTTGTGCTTCTTGTGTTTCTTCTCCTTGTCTTTAGACTCGCTCTTTGACTTCGTTGAAATAGTTGGAGTACCCTTATCTGCCTATAGAAGAAAATACAATATCTCAAATTCTGGAAGGAAAATGATTTTGCAGGACCATATTTCTATTGGTAAAAAATATGTCAGCCAATTAACTTCAATATCATTAAGCAACCATGAACTATTTAAAAAAAAAGGAACAGAAGCAGAAGCAACTACAAGTAGAATCCTCACAAGTGGCAAATCAATAGGACCAGTTTCTTTAAAATTGAAAGCCTCTCTGAGAACATCTAGGTCAAAAGGCTGTCTGCGCCTTTTAGTATCCCTAGAATATGATGTACTCTGAATAAGTTGATCTAACTGCATCCCATCTCCTTTTCTGATATCTGTGTCTCCCACAACATTGTGAAGATAGTGTGACCCTGAGATTGATACAGGAAGTGATCTCTTGCAGAAAAACTCATGGTGGGGAAGCAACTTGTAGTGACTTATGAGATCTACTGCACCAGTCAGCTCTTTTGGTCCTGTATCCAACGGCATCTCATCATATGAAATAAAATACACTCATATATCGAAATATGCTTTCACTGTCATAAAGAGGCACAATAATTGTTTTCACAGTTAGAATGAAATATGTAAATTTAAAGAGAGATAGTGTAACGAACATTGGAGTTTGTGATGTTAATTTACAAATTCGGTATGAATATCTTATCCGACAACCAGGAGGAGCATGGCAGACAGAATTTACTCATCAATGAGTGCCACGTGGCTCTCTAAGTTAAAAATTAAGCGCTATGAAGGATGAGGTTTTGAAGAGTGCGTCAGCTATGATTTGTTTTGCTAGATATGCAATGCAATTACAAATAAAAGATACATGTATAATACAAATTTATCCAAAGAGGAAATAGGAAGAGACACCGTAACATACACCATATTTAAAAAACGCTATACCTTGGCCAAACTTTGGTCCTTCGGGATCCATGGGTCAATGTCTCATTAAGTGGTGGACTGTCAACAGCTGTGATGTCACAGACAGAAATAGCATAAGGAACTTTTTATAATCATAGAAACAGAACTAAGTAACAAAATCCAGAATATAAAAAGGAAATTATCCAAAGTGTTTCTCCACTAAATCATGATAATATCTTAATATATATTCTGGCATTTCATAACTAGCCTAATGTGATACAAGAGACATTTTTTTCCTGTGTAGTTCAGAACATACCTAGCCCTTCAGCTTCTATTGAAGACTCTCACATAACTTGTACAACAAATGGCAGGGGAAACAAGCACCGCAAACTAAACCTTATTTGTCATAACTCATAACCAAGCCAAAGAAAATATAGAAGTTTCCTATGCTGATTGTTCTACCAGAGTGACCCCAAGTAAAAGAGGGCCATTAATTAATGAAAGGAATAATTTCAAAAACTCAAAGGAAATCACAGTATAAATTATTGTTGACTATCGCACAAGGCAACTGGGTGACCACAAAAGAACTCACAATACTCCCTTAATAATTCAACAAAACATTAGCTTATTAATTCCTACTACAGAATCGTAAGCAGCGGTATCTACAAAAACCAAAGAGACAAATTGGATTAACATATTCTGCAGCTGTAGGGACTCCCTTAATAATTCAACAAAACATAAGCTTATTAATTCCTACTACAGATTCGAAAGCAAAAGTATCTACAAAAACCAAAGAGACAAATTGGATTGACATATTCTGCACGCAGTAGGGAAAGAAACTAAGTATGTGTTGATGTTTCAATTTTGCTACAAATGCCACAATTTTCATTTCCATAATTTAGCCACCCTAATATAAAATGCTCATATTTTCGTACAGAACTACAGTTCATCCTTTTAAAGATTTCTCCTTTATCCGTTCCCTCTTTCCCTAATCAACAAATCTCTATCGTCACTGAAACTACCCATAAGTATGTGATGCAATCTAGCAATTTTTAGGATAAACCAAGAGCAAATCTTTGGTCAAGCAACAAAGGGTAAGTGTTCAACACAACAAAGAAACAAACAGAAACTCAGAACCTTTGGAAACCAAATTAAGGGGGAAAGAGATAAAGAGGGATAAAACGAACTGCAGACCTCTGACATGGATCCCGACTTGCTCTCGAATTAGTAGTAATCCACGGATCACGAGGACAAAACCGTAATTCCAGCTCTTCCTACCCACTGGGCAAGACCACTAAAACAGCTGCGAAAATACAAAATTTCCAAACCCAATTGAGTGATTGACGAACAGAGCTCGAAAGAATCAAAAAACGATCGAGCGGGAAATTGACCTGCGAATTGAAGCAAATTGCGGGATTCCCAATCCGCCGGGACTTGGGGGTTCGGAGCAGTGGAGCTGAAATTGCCAAGTTTGGGCCTTCGCAGATCGAGAAGGTTCGAGAGAGAGGAATTGGAGCGTTGGTGATAAGAAGGTGGTGGAGGAACAGAGCAACAGAGGAACACCAGTGGTGGGGGGAGGAGGAGGAGGGTATGTATGCGTATAAACCTAATCTAATGATTTATATAAATCTAACTAAACTAGGGTTTGGACGTTGGACTTTGGAGGGGTTTCGATTTATATTTCCAGGCCCTCTCTCTCTCTCTCTCTCTCTCTGGTTGGGACTTGGGGGTTTTTTCTTTTTTCTTTATTTTTCTTTTTTCATTTGTTCCTTATTCGGGAGTCTGATGCTCGTTATTTAGAGCGCCGCTATTGCCAAATTCCCGCAGCCTTCAATGGCGGCTTTTTTTTGGGTTTCTATCTTCCCCTCTCCACTATTCCACTTTTTTTTTTTTTTCCTTCGAATACATTGTATCATACACCTATGTAGGTACATATTTTAATTTTCTTCGTTTACATATTTTTATGTTTAATATACATAAAAATCAATACTAATGGTCAAAGTTTCTATATAATTTTTCGTAAATTTTTTCGAATGATGATGTAAATATTTTAAACATACCTTATGTCCTGTATTTTAATGTATATTGTTATTACTTTTTTGGGGTGAAAAGCAAAGACTTGGGGAAAGAGGTAAAACATTTTATGGTACCACTAGAGGCATCATGCATTTAGAGTGAGGAAATGGCAAATACTAATAATCATCAAATTCAACACCACATGATTGCCAAATGAGGAGTGTGTGTGTGTGTGTTTTTACTCAAAGGATGTTGCAAAAATGAAATAGTTGTGCCAGGTAACGTAAAGACAAATCTACCCTTCTGTTATGCCAGGTAACGTAAAGACAAATCTACCCTTCTGTTCTCTGGCCATATAAGGGACCGCAGCAGATGCCTCTGAAATGAAACAAGCTCTTCGAAAATGGCTATCCGCTTTGCTCAAATTGCGTCTGCAGTAACATTGATAGTAGCAGCAGCTTCTTTGTGTCCGATTGAAGCAGCCAATAAAACTGAAATCGGAGTCAATATCGGAAGAAGTCAGAGAGAATTCGATTACTTCAAGTTGGCGTTGCAATGGCCGGCCACCTACTGTCGACGCACCAGCCATTGTTGTTCCTCAAATGCTTGCTGCCGAGGGTTCATATTCTCTTCCCTCTTAATCTCCAAATTTTCGATTTTTTTTTTAAAAAATATTTGAATTTTGTTCCCTTTACTTGATTTTAATTTGGTTAATTAGGTTGAAATTTCCTGCTTTTGGTTTCTAAGTTGTCTTTGAGGTGGATTTTTTTTTTTTGGGTTTTCTTATTCCAGCTCAAATGCTCCAACCGTGTTTACAATCCGTAAGTATAAGGCTACTGACGTATCATATTGTGTATTGCAAAGTTGGAAACACTAGGACTTTTGCTTATTTTTAACTTCGAAGTTAAGATATTGGTAGAAGCTAATTTATGTTCTTGAAAATTCAGACTACAAAAATAAATGTTAGTTAGTCAGCAGATAGTAATTCGTTTTATTTGGTCCTTCTCAGACAGATATATTCTTGGTTTGTTTATCTAATGTCCAACCCAAAAAATTGAAAATGTTAGATTAGCCTATTCTTAGATTAGTCTTTCATTCATGATCAAAGTCAACCCAAAATTTACGATTGACGGTTGCTTAATGGTCATATGATAGTCCATTCATAAACCCTATTGCACAAGGGAAAGATGCTCACTGGATTCCAATATGTAAATGGTGGATGGATTATGGCCTGACTACAATGATGGAACCTGGCCGTCCTGTTGCACACGGAAAAAAGTTTGATGAAAAAGAGGTCGGTATTTTTCATTTCGTGTCAGCATGGTTTTGGGTTGTCGACATAAGGAATCAGGAATCTCAAAAGAATGATTTTATTTGATCACATGAGTAATTTTGTATTAGGTAATGAGCTTAATGACTGACGGATTATAATACCAGTGTTGTCATCTTTTACAATGGCGCGGACAGCATTGTTAATGCTTACATTTTAAAGACACCCTCTGGCTTGTATTAGTATTCAGCTGTTTTTTTTCCAGAGTGATATATCTGTAGTAGTGGTAGTTCATGAATCTCACTAATTTTGTTTATTTGTTGTGTAGATCTCAACACTGCTTGATGCTTTAGAGAAATATTGGCCGTCTTTAAGTTGTGGTAGACCATCATCCTGCCATGGTGGGAAAGGATCATTTTGGGATCATGAGGTGATTATCAATCGTGGACTTATTTTACTCTCAAATTCTTAGTGACTTTGACTCTGAGCTTACTATTCTTTATTCTTATTTTTCTGATGATGGCTGAATTGTGTGATATTACAATGGCAGTGGGGTAATCATCTTTATCTTTTGTTCTTAATCGGTTATAATAAACAGGCGGTTATTTTTCTGTATCCTTTTCTTGTAACCTTTCTAGCCATATTTGTTTTATTAGCAATAATTAGGTTGAATTTGGACGTGTGAGGTAGGTTACACCGAAACGTCCATGGGCATCGGTATCGCATTTCGAATACCGATACCGGTCCGATACGCGTCCATTACGCTCGGATACGTTTGGATACGGTATCGAGATTTGAATAAGATTTGGATACGCACATGGGCTTCTTGGATACGATTTGGATACGGTTTCAATACCTTTAAACCCTGTAATTTCTCTCTCTTTCTCTCTCTCTCTCTCTCTCTCTCTCTCTCTGTCTTTCATGATTTTTTGCTAGAGTTTGGATTTTTAATGAAGGTTATTTGGATTATCAAGATTTATTGATTATTTGGTATTATTTTCTTCGATAAGCATGTGGGCTTCTTTTACTTTAGCGGGATGGGTTTATATGATTGTTTCCTAGGGTTAGTGAGATTCGATTCGATTCGATTCGATTTGATTCGGAGTTGCAATAATTTAGAGGGTTAGTTTATTTCATTTTGGGATCATGGAAGTGGGACGAATTACAGAAAGGTGAAAGGCTGGCGGTGGATTTATACGAGTAATATTTGATTTAGAGTTCAGTATTTGTCTATTTGATAATAATGATATTTGATGTGAATCTACTAATGTCTTTATTCTCTGTTTCAATTTTCTTCTGCTGTTTTATATTTTACTTTTTAAAAGTAGGATTTTAAACCAATTTCTATTTTTCATGCATGAATACTTAAGCATGTGGCCTGATGGACATAGTTATACATTATTTTATATATCTTTATGTATATGGAAGGTTTGGTTTTCGCAGAATACTCCTTGTCAGTAAGAAAAAAGCGAAAACTTAGGATTCAGCAAGGTGGACAGGAGGAAATGGAAGAGTCCATAGATGTGTATTCAACTTAGCTTGTGTTCTATGTCAGTGTCAGTGTGTGATGTCCGCTAATTGTTATGATTTCATAGATTGATGTGTTGATTTTTCTTAGAATGTGAATTCCCCTTGAATTCGTTACCATTTTATTATGTAGTTCTTATTATACATTTGTTTCTCTGATATTATTTATTTTCGTATCGTTTTCGTATCGTATCCTTTGATTTTTTGATTTTGGCGTATCGGAGTATCGTGACGTATCATATCCTCGTATCCGTATCTGTTTCGGTGCAACTTAGGTGTGAGGTCACTATGATAGCATTCGTTCACTGTTAAAAGGATGAAAGTATGAAGAATAAAGGATGAAAGTATGAAGAAATGACCTCTTTTTCTTCTTCTTGGAATGCATCATATGTTCGAGTTCTAATTATTGTATTTTCTTGTTTGTTTTTTTATTTTGCTGTATTTTGCAGAGAAGCACGGGACTTGCTCCTCTCCAGTAGTTCATGATGAATACAATTATTTTTTGACCACCCTCAATGTCTATTTTAAGCACAATGTCACTGTAAGTTCCCAGAGATACTGTATTTTGTTCATTTTCTGTTCCCGTCATGGTTTTCACACTTGGAAAAATTCACCATTTGTGGTTCTTTATTGTAAATTGGTTAACATTGGTGTCTATCTGTTTTATGTATTTGATGTCTAATGCCTAGTTTAATTAATCTGTGCTCAGAAAGTCCTGAATGAAGCTGGATACGTACCTTCTAATACTGAAAAGTATCCTCTTGGAGGCCTTGTTTCTTCTATTGAGAATGCTTTCCGGGCAACACCAAAGTTGTTTTGCCAAAGTGGTGCTCTGGTGGAACTTTATATATGCTTCTACAGGGATTTCAAGGTTAGGCTTCTACCTAGAATTGACCTTAGATTCTATATTAAGCTGAATCAAATAAATTAAAAACTGCTTGTAGATTGAGGAGTCAGACCCATTGTTGTGGTGGTTTAGAGTTATAAACTTTGCCATTGTATTTTACTTCGGGCATGTGTGGCTGTAGTTTATTGGATGGTTGAGATTATTTGAGACAAGCATTGAACATCCCATGAACCGCATTGGTTTTCTGTCATTTTCTATGTATAAAAATTCCTCTTATGTATTCTAATTGTTTGATGCTTTTTCATCCCCGAGATTGTGTGATTCAATCTAGCAGTACGAGTGGCAGGTTATATCGTGGCTCTTGTCCGGATTATGTCAGCATACCAGCATATGCATCGTTAGGTAATTTCTTTAATCCCTGATTATCAGATAGTATCATAGTTTATTACTTGTAAAATGTAGGACTGTCACTATTCTTTTAACTTCCAGATTTGAATTTGGTTGAAATGTGCATTATGTTTCGATAACATGTGGGGTTGATGACTTTTTTACTTACAATGAAATTGGGCAATCTAGATCCAAGGGACCAACCATTGGGATATTGGGGCAAACACGTTGTCAGGAAATGTTTCTAGTTGCAACTTGCAAAGCCTTTGTGCTTGATGGCTTTTCGAGCTTTCTTATCTTTCCTCCAGTCTTTCTTCTATGAGTTTCTTGTCCTTAGGGCTTCCATATATTTTCTTCCAGAAGAAATGAAAAGTAAATTCTTTTTATATGATAGCTGTCTTGGGATTGAACAGTTCTTAGGCAGTGTCATTCCTTTGTGAGGACGTAATTTTTGAACCTTAAATTAACATTGAAGAGTTGTCTAGTACTATCTCATAATTGAACATTGTTGTAGGGTTGTAGAGAATTCCTGTTTTGATTGATTTACTCTTTCTATGTATTCAGGGTATGGCAATGATGAACCTGAAATTGCAAGTGCCTGATGCTGATGTCCTCAAAACGATCTGGGAAGGTCAATATGTAAATCGCCCAAAACCCGTTGTATTCAATGCTACAGTGTTGCGGAAATTCAGATCCCAGAAATTGGAAATGGGAGCTTGAAATTGTATTTTTACTTCGAAGTTCATTTTTACTGTAAAAAACAGTGACTTCAGAACCCAAAATAAACAAAGGTAGCTTGAAATGGGAAGTGCCTGTCTTCAAGGAGTAATTATTAAATGGTGCTTTGCTACGGCTTCTTGCATGAGAAATAGTTAGGGTTCCCGGGAACACCAGCTGTCACAACTGAGCTAGTGGTGCGTATACTTTTAAGTATTTCTCGCGGTGAATTTAGTCCTTCACTCATACTAAAATATTACAATATGAGAATTTAATACATCTTAGGATCCTAATATAGTATTATGTAAAATCTTTTTTTTAATAGAATGATATTGGGTGTTCAAAATTTTTGATATAATGACTAGCATGTAAAATCTTTGGCCTTCAAAGGAGGCAGTTCAGCTGCCCATATATTCTTGTATTATTCTTGCTTTGTATCTCACTACTGTATAATAACAAAAAAGACTTCAACAAAGTAGGCTCTTTGTATTAGAAAAACGGTATACCAGAGGATAACAGCAAGGTGCTCGGACTCTTTGTGTTACTTTCAGGACCTGTTCCAGCATTATGAAGAGTATTAGTATTGTATGACAAGCTAGCTTGTATCCGGCTTTCTCGAGCGTAATTGCTGACACAGTGACACATGGACGCAAATATTAGTAACTACAAAGTACAAACTTACAACCAACTCATTCTTCCATTATGTCACAAATCTGAACAGTACGGTTGGAAAGTAGTAGTTTTGTATATTCCGAACAACAAAGCTTTGATCATATTAGTTAACTTGTTTGCATTACAATAATAATTCTGACTGCACAAAGCTTCAATTATTTATGAATTCCATTAGAATAATGACCATTGTCAACTTCCTCCAGGTAACATATATTGAAATGAATCAAATTATCACCCACTACTTTGCCAGCTTCCTCCCCTCTTCCATCTACAAACAGAGAGAGAGAGAGAGAGAGAGAGAGAGAGAGAGAGAGAGAGATGAAGGCAACGAAATCCATAGCTTTCATCATCATCTTCATCTTTGGTTTATCAGCCATAGCGAATTCGCAGACCGATTCTTGCAGCTCAAGTCTGAATCTGCAGAATGTCAATTTGCCCTTCGATGCAGCTTCCCTCAACTGCCGTTCTGTTTGGAATGCTCACAACTACATCCTCAGAGTAAGTCAACTACATCTATTTCAGCCAGAGATGAACGTTTCAAGAAAATCTCATTTCTACTCAATTTCATCGAACTTGTATACACTTTTACTGAATAGAAGTGAGATTATTGAATATTCACATATATTCATCTCAATCAAATCCATTAACAATCATGATCATCAAGGTGATCTAACGAAAAAAAAAAACTCATTTTTTTTCTTTTGCCAGTACTCACAGACCTCACCTGGCATATGGACCTTCGTGCTCTCAGCACCATCTTCTGCAAATTCCTATATAGCAATTGGGTTCTCAAGCAATGGGCAGATGGTAGGGTCCAGTGCAATTGTAGGGTGGGTCTCCCCAACAGAAAGCGTCATCAGGCCATATTACTTGGGTGGGACCTCATCAAGCCTTGTGGAGCCTAACAAAGGAAACCTTCCGGTTTCCAGCAACTTCTCCTTAATTACATCTCAGTCCTCTCGTGTGTACCTTGGGTTCCAGTTGGAAACCAGCCAACCATTGTCAAGGCTCATATACTCAGTCGGGCAAAATGGGTTTTTTCCTGTGGCACCAAATTACAGGTTGACTGAGCACGGTGACAGTCTCCACCTCCATCAATTATATCACAGGTGAGTACATACGTACACTTCCCACCAATCTTTGTTTTAAGAGGAAAGGAATCGTATACAGAACTTCAGAGTAAATACTCGAAAGTAGAGTGCTTATAGGCTTAGAGCTAGACTGCTAGAGGGCTAACCCTAACATGACCTTTGACTTTGATTGATGGAAGAATGATATTTGATAGCAACTGCCTATTTACTACTTCATGCAATTGGTGGTCCTATTAAACTTAAAATGGGTTTGAGATTTGTTTTATTTGCAACCAGTTAGGTAAATATTAATGGACCATATCTCATATAAATTTATGCATTGGTACCATCGATCACCTACCTTGTCCAACAACATCACATGTTTATATTGTCAAACTGTGTGAACGGCTAAACGGTCTGTTTGTGGAATGAAAAAACAGGTGAAACATCAAAATCAGGAAGTCCACATTCAAAACTGAGGAGGAGCCATGGAGTGCTGAACATGCTTGGATGGGGCATTTTGATGATAATTGGAGTAATAGTTGCTCGTTACTTAAAGCCATAAGTTCCACTTTGGTTTTATCTTCATATTTGCATTCAATCATTTGGATTTACATTGGGATTAATAGGTGTTCTATGTGGATTTATCCTAAACAATAAGCTCGATTCCAACGTCTCCACCCACAAAGCTCTTGGAATCTTCATTCTTGTGCTTGCTTTTCTTCAGGTTTATTTGTCTATTTCTTTCTTGTTTTCTTCCTTCCTTTTCCTAATATAATTGAAACCGTTCAACCTCTAAATTAACCATCATTTCAAGGATCATTTATACAAAACTAACCAAAATATATATTTTTTATTCATTAATTAATATCTATCAAGAGTGCTCACTATGAACATCTTTATTGTTACCAATACTACGTATTAATTTGTTTTATATATTTAAATGATTAAACGACCTTCAATTTTGTTGTTTATTATATATAATAAATCGGAAGAATGAAACGAGGAGGTTCTTAGAGGTGTGAGAACAAATGTAAGTATAAACATTGCTTTGTTTGATTTGGTTTGGTTTGTGTTGATCAGGTTTTGGCTCTTTTGATTCGACCGGACAAGGAAGCGAAGACACGAAAGTACTGGAATTGGTATCATCAAAGTGTGGGAAGGATTCTCATTATTTTTGCAATAGCAAATGTTTTCTATGGGATTCATTTAGGGGAGAAAGGAACCTCATGGAATGCTGGCTATGGAGTTGTTCTTGCTATCCTATTTCTTACTGCAATTATTTTTGAGTTTAGATTGTGGTTTACAAAATAAATACTCAATATGTTATTTCTAATTCAGAACTTTTGTATATTTTTTTCTATCGTCATAAATTTGAAGTGCTAAAATACAATGCATATGCCTTTTTTTGACATTGGTTTATACTTAAAAGTGGGAGCGAAGAAAAGTTTGAACCATTCGAACTAGCTATATCAAATCCATTAAATACCTTTTTTTTAAAAAACTTTATTAGGATAATATTTACATCTTATTTTTTGTGAAATATTTTCATTTTACCTTTTTAGTTGATAGGATGGCTTTCTATTTACATATGTCATCTGATACGGATCCAAGAATTCAAAGTTGGGTAAACTAAATTTATCAATTTTTATTCAAAAATTGGAAAAAATGATAAATTATTGCCAATTTTATTCAAAGATAGGAAGAAAAATGATAAAATAAAGTCAAATTTATTCAAAAATTGGAAAAATGTTAAATTCATCAAGTTTTTTTTTAAAAAAAAAATTGCAGGGTAAAATAAGTCTAAATATATTCATAATTGCAAAAAAAAAAAATATATTGATCAAATAGGATTAAATTTTATTTAAAAATGGGAAGAAATTAGTAAAACATAAATTATTGCACAAAACCTTGGCAAGAAGGCCAACCACCAAGCCAACGGGGCTAAGCCAATTTTCATGTAAATTTGAGCTCATACAATATATAACTATAACACCTGACCTGGGCTACAGCTCAGGTTGCCCCCTCAACAAGTCTGTCAGTGTATGTCATAATCGTAACCGTTCATTTTCTAGATAATCATTTCAAAATCATCTATACAAAAATTAACAAGATAAAATATGATTAGTCATTCATATGCATCAAACAAAATAATTTACATCCTCATGATGAATGGTTAATCTGTTAAAACTTATATCTGGCTAAAAAATTTCAATTTAGGTGATTTTTTGTGTGATGATCTAAAATGATGATTAGATAAAAAAAACTGTTCTATTCATAATATATGCCTAATAGAATATTTTCTAAATTGAAAAAAAAAAAAAAAAGGAACAAGAAGGTTCCACCGGCACCAAGAATAAAACAAAAAGGCTTCAAAAATGAAATCCTAAGTATTGACTTTTTTTATTGATAAAAAAAAAAGTATTGACTTTTTAGGGTGATTTTATATATTAAAAAACACCACTAGTTCTTGAAACACCCCCATTAAATTTATATATTAAAAAACTAATTGCCTATATATGAAATTGCCAATAACACCAAAGATATTCTTAAATAAAAATTTAATTAATTTATTACTACAGCCCCTTCAAACCAACAAAACCCCACCAGGCCACCATCTTGTTCGAGTTTTGAAACCCAATTATTATTCTCTCTATATTTTTTTTTTCTCTAAAACACACAACACAAGCAGCAAAAATTTAATGAAAAAAGCTTTGGTTTAATGAAAGGAATGTTCAACGATTGTTTTCTCTTTTTGTTTTTTACATTCAAGCAATGATCAGATAAACATATAGATTCGATTGTGGTATTCCATATTTGTTTGTGCTTGTATTATCTCCACAATCAATTATCCAAAACTCATGAATCATTACCTGCAACTTCAATCTTGTTTTTTTTTTCTTGTGGATGAATAGTATATTATTAAGAAAACAACAAAACACATGCACGGCTAAGGGGAAGACCTTGTGTTCCAAGGATGAGATATTATCATTTCCACTGAAGAGTAAAAATGCTGGTGGCTTGAAGTTCCTAGGAAATGGATTGTCCTAATCCATGCAAACTGGGTAAGGCTTTCTGTATGTCGAGACATTCGCTATCCAAAGAGGCACTGGTTGTCCCTATATCATACGCCTTATCTCTGCCATTTCGTTTATGATGGCTTGATGCTCCACTACACTGGGTGTCCTTTGGTTAGGCCCAAATGCTTCATCTGACCTCATGTTGTTTAAGTCAAACTTCCGTCATCCCTTGTATTCACCTTTGCTTCCGATTAGGATATTCTTCACCATCTTAGCTTTGGACTCTTCCCAAATGATTATGGGTAGCCGTTGGAAGACATCTCACCTTCTCTTTTAACAAGCATTCACAGATCCTGCTTGTTAGTGGGACCCTGTTCCCATAAGCTTTTGAGAACAATGGTCCCAAGATATAAAAGTTCCAGTGTTGACAACTCGGATCCCATGGTTGTTTACCTTTGTTCGGCTTGAAACTCCTAGAGGTGTGAAAATGGCTTCTTTCTTTTCATTTTTCCCTCGGTTGGAAAGCTCTTGGACTTTTTATTCAAGACCTCTATCTGTGAGCAGATGGGAGACAAGCAGTCCTTGATGAATTTCATCAACTCCTCCTTGGTTGTCTTCGGGTAGGTGATGTCCTCAACTTCTCCTTCACAAGGAGTTTCCATGTTCGTTCTAATAGTGAAACCTCTAGCACTACTTCTTGTGGTGTGCTCTTCCTTTGAATGGTACTTGATTCATAAAGAATGACAAACCTCCCTTTATGTAACGCCCCGGAAATTCGGAGAATGTAACTTTGTAAACAAATGAATGAAATGACATTTTTACCCCTGTGAATTGTATGGTCAATTTGTTGACTTTTTGATTGGTGGGTCAAACGGACGTTCACCGATGACCGTGATGTAGTTCGGGACGTCACGAGTCCATAGATAGGTGGCACGTCCAATTCCGACGATCGGGGAAAAAGTTATGACATTCGGAAGTTCAAGGGCATTTCCATAATTTAGACAAAAAAGGGGGGAAAATGTTGACTTTTTGATTGACAACTGATTTTCACACTACTCGATGATCGTTGGGTAGGTCCCGGTGCCCTAAGTATAACGACAGGCGGCACGCGTCAAACGGACATCGAATGACCAAGTTACGGGTCACGGAAGAGGAGAGGCATTTTGGTAATTTTTCAAGTGAGGGAAAAATGGTAATTTTGCCAAACCCAGTTTGAACAGTCGTGGGTGGACATTGTTTAACAGAGTAGTGGACTGATCAGTGAAATTGTTTAAGCCTGGATTGTCTGATCAGAATTGTTTAACCAGGATAGTGACCTTGGGAAGAGTTAATGGCATTGAGGCATGGTTTGGGCAGGAATCCAGAGCACGTGAGGAATTTAAAATTTTATGTTGGGTCTATTTTACGGGAAACAGAGTCTCAGTGGGTCTGTGTGAGATTCCCACGGATTGCCGTCTGCACTGATCGATTAACAAAGAGTTGGGGCTTACTGTGAGTCATTTTGAACCAGAGAGAGAGCTGAGAGTTGAAAGAAAACTGACGGGGACAAGAAATTGGAGGGAAAATTGATTTTCAATTTGTGAGACGAGTTGGGCAGAAAGAAGGATCGTGTTAGCCTTCTGGGTTCATTACGAACTCAACCATACAAAAATTGAGGGAAGTGGAGCACGGTTTGGCCTAGAACGGGAGTTCCAGTTTCTGGAAAATATCAAGGTTGAGGACGACTACCTACAGATAAAGGTTTATGAAATTGGTTGTAGTTTAATGTTTGTTTAGGTCTTATGAAGCTTCAGTGTCAGTTAATTAGAAAACCAATTCGATTTGAGAGAGTTTCAGAAGTCGACCCGTTCGACTGTTCAAGTTTGGATTGATCGATTTAGGGCATGTCGAATATAATTAAGGACTGAGATCTTAAATTAACTTAATAAGGAATGATTAGATGGAAGCAGGGATGGTATTGAGTGAGAATTTAGGGTTAATTGGCCGGGTCGAGTCGCGAGTTGAAGACCCGTTTAGCAGATGAACGGGTGAAGGAGATGACACTGTAGCTACAGTGTCAAGCGTGTGGCTTTCACGCGCAGCCACTTTGGGCGGCGCGTGTGACCTCATCTCCAGTCACGGTCAACTGGAGTTTTCATCCTTTTAGTGTTTTGAACATTTTTTATTTAAAGTTCGAGTCGATCGGGTGTTGTCCGGGATAGTTTTGAGGGTTCGGAAGTTTAGGACATTAAGTTAAATTACGTCGAAAAATCCCGAAAAATTAGGGAAATTAATACGAGATTTTTGGGGATGTTTGTAACCCTTCTTGTACCTTTTAACGGGCCCGAACATTCCCGAGGCTACTGAGGAGCACACGGGGTGCGATTGACGCATCCGAAAACCGTGAGTGGACTTTTGATTTCTAACCGAGCATGCATGACTGTTTTTACTAATTTGTCTTATGTTTTCATATATGATTTTATGGTGTTGACTATGTTATTTTGGTTTTACGTAATTTCACGTTTTTCAAGGCGATGATCGTATTTTACGTTTTTCGAGATTACGTTTTCTCCTATGCATGAATGATGGTTTGATGAAGTAATTTGATATGATTATGCATGTTACGTTTTAATGATGATTTGATTATATTTGTGAAGTAAGTTTTGGAAATTGCATGTGAATTCGGGCATAAGTCCTATTATGACGAAATGTGATTTTGGAACAATTTTGGAAAACGGATCCCGATGGATCCCGGTTTGTTATCAATTTTCCATGTGATTTTGGGTTTAAAGACCCGGTATGATTGTTGGATCTGGTTTTGCGTTTAAAGACCCGGTTAATTGATGACGGGGGTGGGCCCGAATTGGGTTTAAAGACCCTGATTGAGTTTATAGACCTGTGAGTTTAAAGACTCGGTTATTGCGATACCCCCGAGGCCTATTGATTATGTTTTGAGTTTAAAGACTCACTGATATCCCGGGAAGGCCTGATATTGAGTTTAAAGACTCGGATGGATCCAACGGCTTAATTGTGATTATTGATTCAGTTTTACATGATTTGTTTGATTGATGTTTCTAAATGACGATTTCTGGATTTTGGTAATATTATATTATTTTACATGAGTTATGACGGTTTACTGTAACGGTTTCCATATGATTCGTAAAAAGGATTTCGAATGTTTAGTTATTCATGCGTGTTATAAAACTGGAGGGTGAACCCCGATTTCATTAAATTGTTTTCTGTAAACTTTTGTTTTAGTCCACTCACACTTTGCTGTTTTCAATACCGGGTCGTGGTACAAGGTTGGGGGCTAGCGCCGAGGCAGATGCAGAGGCATAAAGTCTTCTGTTGAGGTATAGTTTAGATCACAGAGTAGGATTTGATCTTTATCTTGTTTTGTAATTTTATGCTCTGTGAAACTATGGACTTGATGTCCAGTCGGTTGTACTGTTTAAATCTCCCTGGTCTGACAATGGGCGTGGTGTAATTCTATTTGGTTTTCTAGTCTTTGAGTTCGATTGTCAGACGGGAACAGGATGCTTCCCGATTATCGAGACGATAATCGGGGTGGGTCTTGTCAATTGGTATCAGAGCATAGGTTTACGGTTCGTGTCTAGCACTGGGTGTGCCTCGGTTATTGTACTAACTTATGCCTCTTTCAGAAAAGGACGATCGGCCATGCCTCCGCGACGTGAACCCCCTCCACGACCTGCAGAAGGCGCCGTTAGTGATGTCGAGAGTGCTTCGATCGAGCGAGCCCAGCGTCTTGGGGCTACGGTGTTTAGTGGTGGGGCAGATCCCGAGGATGCCCACCGTTGGATTTCTGGGTTTGAGCGGATTTTTGCTGTGATGCACTGTGCTCCTGAGGAGCGAGTTGCGTTGGCCACCTTTTTACTAGATGGATCTGCTTATGAGTGGTGGTATACTCTGGAGTTTTCGAGTTGGGATGCCCATACAGTGACCTGGGAGTCCTTTCGTGAACGGTTTCTTGATCAGTACTATCCTCGTTCATTCCGTGATGCTAGGGAGACAAAGTTTCTGCAGCTCCAACATGGGAGCATGTCCGTAGCAGAGTATGAGCAGAAATTTCAGATGCTAGCCCGTTTTGCTCCTACCTTTGTGTCTACTAAGGCTGAGAAATGTCGTAGGTTTGAGCTTGGACTGCGAGGTGAGATACGGGCACTTGTGACGACCGGAGCTTTTACTACTTTCAGAGAGTTGTCTGATGCCGCAGTACGGGTTGAGGTTAGTCTCCCGACACGTCCACAGTTCTCAGGTGGTGGACAACGTCGAGAGCGTTCATTTCTTGGATCGTTTGGTCAGAGACCCCCGAAAAAGGGACGTTATAGTGGATCTTCGTCCGCATGAAATGATCGTTTTGGTAGGCCTGGTAATTTTCAGAGTCCCGGATTCAGAGTGCCCAGAGCACAGCCGGCTCCGCAGGCGAGTACGACCTCTGTTGCTTCCACGGGACGACAGCTTGGTGGTTTTGCTCGAGATGCTTCTAGTGTTATCTGTTTCTTCTGTGGCGAGCGGGGCCACTACCGGAGAGAGTGTCCATCTTTGCCACAGGGTGGTGGGGCAGGTCGGGGTGCAGCAGAGCAGGGACGGAACACAGCTACAGCTTCTAGGGCTGGGAGTACTAGAGGAGGAGGTGCTGGAGCGACTAGTGGACTGAGGGGCAGGGGCCGTGGGCGAGCAGCTGGACCACAGGCCCGAGTTTTTGCGGTTACGCAGCAGGAGGCCCGGGCAGCACCTGGTGTTGTGACATGTACACTTACGATCTTTGGACATGATGTTTGTGCTTTAATTGATCCCGGAGCTACTCATTCGTTCATATCGCGGGATTGTGATTTGTTGGCGGATAGAGAGGTGTCCGCACTGGACTGTGACATGGGTGTGAGTACGCCCACATGAGATGTATTTGTGGTAAACCAAGTGTTGAGGAAGTGTCCCGTAATGGTAGGTGACGTGGGATTGGTAGCTGACATGATACTCCTGGACTTAAAAGATTTTGATGTCATTTTGGGAATGGATTGGTTGACACTCCATCATGCTTCTATCGAATGTGTCGATAAGAAGGTTACTTTTCGGAGTCCGGGGTTACCTGAAACCACCTTTCAGGGAATACAGCGAGCAACTCCTGTCGGAGTGATTTCAGCCCTGAAGGCGAGTAAGTGGTTGAGGAAAGGGTGCCGGGGATACTTGGCTCACGTGGTAGACGCACATGCTGCACCATTGAGGGTGGAGGATATACCGATAGTACGGGAGTTCCCGGATGTCTTTTCGAAGGATCTACCAGGATTGCCAGCTCACCGAGATGTCGAGTTCACCATTGATCTGATTCCAGGTACGCAACCTATATCTCAGACTCCGTATTGTATGACGCCAGCTGAGTTGAAAGAACTGAAGGCGCAATTTCAAGAGTTGGTTGAGATGGGGTTTATCAGACCGAGTGTATCCCTTGGGGAGCCCCGGTGTTGTTTGTGCGAAAAAGGATGGGAGTTTGAGACTCTGCATCGATTACAAGCAACTGAACAATGTAACAGTCAGGAACAAAAACCCCTTGCCTCGGATTGATGACTTGTTCGATCAGCTGAGAGGAGCGCAGTACTTCTCCAAAATCGATCTTCATTCTGGGTATCATCAATTGCGGGTTAAGGATGAGGATGTGCCCAAGACAGCCTTTAGAACCCGATATGGTCATTATGAGTTCCTTGTAATGCCATTTGGTTTGACCAATGCACCCGTAGCATTTATGGACTTGATGAATCGAGTGTTGCAGCCATACTTGGATCACTTTGTCATCATGTTCATTGACGAAATTCTAGTCTACTCGAAGAGTGCGGAAGCGCATGAAGAACACTTAAGGATGGTGCTAGGTACCCTGAGGGAAAACCAGTTGTATGCGAAGCTCAGCAAGTGTCAGTTTTGGTTGACGAGCGTAAGTTTCTTGGGGCATGTGATCGCAATTGACGAAATCAGTGTGGATTCTCAGAAAATTGAAGTAGTGGCGAAGTGGGAACAGCCAAAGACCGTCACTGAAATCAGAAGTTTCTTGGGTTTGGCTGGCTATTACAAGAGGTTTATAGAGGGTTTCTCTACCATTGCTGCCCCGTTGACACGACTGACGAGGAAGGGAGTCAAATTTTTCTAGGATGACGATTGTGAGCGTAGTTTTCGGGAGTTGAAGAAAAGGTTAACATCTGCTCCTGTACTGACCCTTCCGGACGATAGTGGGGAGTTTGAGGTGTACAGTGATGCATCCTTACAAGGATTGGGATGTGTGCTAAAGCAGTATGGGAAAGTGATTGCCTATGCTTCGCGCCAGTTGAAGCCGCATGAGCGCAACTATCCTACGCACGACTTAGAGCTAGCTGCTGTCGTGCATGCGCTGAAAATTTGGAGACACCACTTGTATGGTGCGACTTGCAGGCTGTTCACGGATCATAAGAGCCTGAAGTACTTGTTAACCCAGAAGAACTTAAATGTGAGGCAACGACGGTGGCTGGAGCTAATTAAGGATTACGATTGCACGATTGAGTACCACCCCGGAAAAGCTAATGTGGTAGCTGATGCTCTGAGCCGGAAGTCAACACATTCTGTGGCGCATCTACGGATGGTCCATTTGTCTCTGTTGGTTGAACTCCGCAAGACTAGTATTGATTTGGGACTGGATAGCCAAGGTGTCTTGCTGGCTAGTTTTCAGGTGAGACCACTCCTAATCGATTGGATCATTGATGCTCAATCTCAAGACCCTGTCTCGCGTGTACTTCGGATTGAAGTGGAAGCCGGAGAACGGCAAGATTTTACAGTCAGAGAGGATGGAGCCTTACTAAAAGAAGGACGGTTGTGTGTGCCGAACGATGAGACAATGAAGAAGGAGATTCTGGATGAGGCTCACAGTTCTGCCTATGCGATGCATCCTGGAGGGACCAAGATGTATCGTACATTGCGAGAACATTATTGGTGGCCGAGTAGGAAACGGGAGATTGCTGAGTTTGTCAGCAGGTGTCTGATTTGTCAGTAAGTGAAGCCTGAGAGACAAAGACCTTATGGAGCCTTGCAACCACAACCTATCCCGGAATGGAAATTGGATCACATAACGATGGATTTTGTGTTTGGACTTCCTGGGACACCTAGAGGCCACGATGGAGTTTGGGTGATTGTGGATAGGCTCACGAAGTCAGCTCATTTCTTGCCAGTGCGAGAGAACTTCAGGATGACACAATTTGCTCAGTTGTTTATCGACGAGATCATCCGTTTGCACGGTACTTCAGAATCAATAGTTTCTGATAGAGACTCGAGGTTTACTTCTCGGTTTTGGCAGAGTCTACAAGAGGCTTTTGGGATGAAACTTCGTTTCAGCACTGCTTTTCAACCTCAGACTGACGGTCAGTCTGAGCGAACCATTCAGATATTGGAGGACATGATGCGAGCCTGTGTTTTGCAATTTCAAGGTACTTGGGAGTCACATCTAGCCTTGATGGAGTTTTCTTATAACAACACTTATCTGGCGAGCATTGGGATGACTCCTTACGAAGCCTTGTACGGACGACAGTGCAGAACCCTGTTGTGTTGGACAGACGTGGGTGAAAGGAAACTAACTAAATTTGAATTGGTGGAATTGACAACAGAGAAGGTTAAACTCATCAGAGATAGGCTCAAGACAGCCCAAGACACACAGAAGAGCTATGTGGACCGTCAGATTAGAGATCTTGAGTTTGCGGTCGGAGATCGGGTATTTCTGAAACTGTCCCCTTGGAAAGGTGTAGTGAGATTTGGCAGGCGAGGAAAGTTGACCCCTTGTTTTATCTGACCGTACGAGATTATTGAGAGGATTGACCAGGTTGCTTACAAATTAGCACTACCTCCAGAACTTTCAAAAGTCCGTGATGTTTTTCACGTGTCGATGCTACGGAAGTATGTGTTTGACGCATCTCATGTACTGGAGGAGCAACCCATTGAACTACGAGAGGACTTGAGCTTTGAAGAACAACTCGTACAAATTTTAGATCGAAAGGATAAGGTGCTACGTCGGAAGACCGTTCCCCTGGTAAAAGTTCTCTAGAGAAACCAGAATGTGGAGGAAGCCACATGGGAACCCGAGGCGCAGATGCGAGAGCAGTTCCCCTATTTGTTTCCTTGAAATTTCGGGACGAAATTTCTTAAAGGGGGGGGGGGGGGGGGGGTGAGATTGTAACGCCCCGGAAATTCGGAGAATGTAACTTTGTAAAATAATGAATGAAATGACATTTTTACCCCTGTGAATTGTATGGTCAATTTGTTGACTTTTTGATTGGTGGGTCAAACGGACTTTCACCGATGATCGTGACGTAATTCTGGACGTCACGAGTCCATAGACAGGTGGCACGTCCAATTCCGACGATCGGGGAAAAAGTTATGACATTCGGAAGTTCAAAGGCATTTCCGTAATTTGGACGAAAAGGGGGGAAAATGTTGACTTTTTGATTGACAACTGATTTTCACACGACTCGAGGATCGTTGGGTAGGCCCCGGTACCCTGAGTACAACGTTAGGCGGCACACGTCAAACGGACATTGAATGACCAAGTTACGGGTCACGAAAGAGAAGGGGCATTTTGGTAATTTTTCAAGTGAGGGAAAAATGGTAATTTTGCCAAACCCAATTTGAACAGCCATGGGTGGACATTGTTTAACAAAGTAGTGGACTGATCAGAGAAATTGTTTAAGCCTGGATTGTCTGATCAGAATTGTTTAAACAGGAAAGTGACCTTGGGGAGAGTTAATGGCATTGAGGCATGGTTTGGGCAGGAATCCAGAGCACGGGAGGAGTTTAAAAATTCAAGTTGGGTCTGTTTTGCAGGAAACAGAGTCTCAGTGGGTCTCTATGAGATTCCCACGGGTTGCCGGCTGCACTGATCGATTAACAAAGAGTTGGGGGTTACTATGAGTCATTTTGAACCAGACAGAGAGCTGAGAGTTGAGAGAAAACTGACGGGGAAGAAAAATAAGAAATTGGAGGGGAAATTGATTTTCAATTTGTGAGACGAGTTGGGCAGAAAGAAGGATCGTGTTTGCCTTCTAGGTTCATTACGAACTCAACCATACAAAAATTGAGGGAAGTGGAGCACGGTTTGGCCTAGAACGGGAGTTCCAGTTTCTGGAAAATATCAAGGTTGAGGAAGACTACCTACAGGTAAAGGTTTGTGAAATTGGTTGCAGTTTAATGTTTGTTTAGGTCTTATGAAGCTTCAGTGTCAGGTAATTAGAAAACCAAGTCGATTTGAGAGAGTTTCAGAAGTCGACCCGTTCGACTGTTCAAGTTTGGATTGATCGATTTAGGGCATGTTGAAGATAATTAAGGGCTAAGATATTAAATTAACTTAATAAGGAATGATTAGGTGAAAGCAGGGAAGGTTTTGAGTGAGAATTGAGGGTTAATTGGTCGGGTCGAGTCGCGGGTTGAAGACCTGTTTAGCAGATGAACGGGCGAAGGAGATGACGCTGTAGCCACAGTGTCAGGCGCGTGGCTTTCATGCGCAGCCATTTTGGGCGGCGCGTGACGGCGCTTGTGACCTCATCTCCGGTCACGGTCAACTGGATTTTTCATCCTTTCAGAGTTTTTAACATTTTTATTTAAAGTTCAAGTCGATCGGGTGTCATTTGGGATAGTTTCGAGGGTTCGGAAGTTTAGGGCCTTATGTTAAATTACGTCAAAAAATCCCGAAAAATTAGGGAAATTAATACGAGCTTTTTGGGGATGTTTGTAACCCTTCTTGTACCTTTTGACAGGCCCGAACATTCCCGAGGCTACCGAGGAGCACACGGGGCGCAATTGACGCGTCCGAAAACCGTGAGTGGACTTTTGATTTCTAACCGAGCATGCATGACTATTTTTACTCATTTGTCTTATGTTTTCATATATGATTGTATGGTGTTGATTATGATATTTCGGTTTTACGTAATTTCAAGTTTTTCAAGGCGATGATCGTATTTTACGTATTTCGACGTTACATTTTCTCCTATGCATGAATGATGGTTTGATGAAGTAATTTGATATGATTATGCATGTTACGTTTTAATGATGATTTGATTATATTTGTGGAGTAAGTTTTGGAAATTACATGTGAATTCGGGCATAAGTCCTATTATGACGAAATGTGATTTCGGAACGATTTTGGAAAACGGATCCCGATGGATCCTGGTTTGTTATCAATTTTCCATGTGATTTTTGGTTTAAAGACCCGGTATGATTGTTGGATCTGGTTTTGGATTTAAAGACCCGGTTAATTGATGACGGGGGCGGGCCCGAATTGGGTTTAAAGACCCGGATTGAGTTTAAAGACTCCTGAGTTTAAAGACTCCTGAGTTTAAAGACTCGGTTATTGCGATACCCCCGAGACCTATTGATTATGTTTTGAGTTTAAAGACTCGTTGATATCCCGGGAAGGCCTGATATTGAGTTTAAAGACTCGGATGGATCCAACGGCTTAATTGTGATTATTGATTCAGTTTTACATGATTTGTTTGATTGTTGTTTCGAAATGACGATTTCTGGATTTTGGTAGTATTATATTATTTTACATGAGTTATGACGGTTTACTGTAACGGTTTCCATATGATTCGTAAAAAGGATTTCGAATGTTTAGTTATGCATGCGTGTTATAAAACCGGAGGGTGAACCCCGATTTCATTAAAATGTTTTCTGCAAACTTTTGTTTTAGTCCACTCACACTTTTCTGTTTTCAATACCCTCCAGGTGGTGGTACAAGGTTGGGGGCTAGCGCCGAGGCAGAGGCAGAGGCATAAAGTCTTCCGTTGCGGTCTAGTTTAGATCACAGAGTAGGATTGATCTTTATCTTGTTTTGTAATTTTATGCTCTATGAAACTATGAACTTGATGTCCAGTAGGTTGTACGGTTTAAATCTCTCTGGTCTGACAATGGGCGTGGTGTAATTCTATTTGGTTTTCTAGTCTTTGAGTTCGATTGTCAGACAGGAGCAGGATGCTTCCCGATTATCGAGGCGATAATCGGGTTGGGTCCTGTCACTTTAGCACCTTGTCATTGTTCTAAGTATTTGAACTTGGACATGCACAACAAAAGAGTTTTATTGGGTGTGTTTGATTATGTTCTACCCAAAAAGCATCGCGGTGTATCCAAGGTCACCCACTATGTGGCTCTCGACCGAGGGGTTGTCTCAGGTTCTAAGGAACGAACTTGTTGGGGAAATCTTCAGTGTGACCGTAGTGTCATGGTGACTAGGGTGGGTGAGTTGAAAGATGTGGGCTAGGAGGCCTTGGTGCTACAGTCATGCCCTGGATGGGCTTGACTAGTAAAGAGGGTTTTAGTTGCCTTCAAAATAGGCGTGCCACTAGTAGAAGCTGCTACTAGACAGTTTAGAATGTGTTTCATTTGCAACCCAAGAATCTTTCCTATAATCAAATGATTGTGAGCAAAGCGGGAAAATAGTTTGCACTGTTATTTTCTATGCCTTCTTCTTAATGTATACAAAGATTTTAATAAATTTTCTCTTACACCTAGTCCAAGTTCAATTTTAGAATGTTCATGTTAGCTTTTTATTATGGATAAACTAAATAAATGTACCCAAACTATAGGTCCAATTTCAAAAAGTACCCAAAATATAAAAAGTTTCATTTCCATTCCCAAACTATACAATCGATTTTAAAAGAGTACCTCCGTTAAAAATTTCATCCAATTTTCTGTTACGTGTCTACGTGTCAAAAAAATAGCCACTTAACATGTGATGTGGAAAAATTTGAAGGGGAAATTTGAGAATAATCCAAAACCAGTTCAGATTAAAAAAAAAATCCAGAATCAAATTTCCATAACCAAATCCAAATCAAATTAACATAACCAAATCCAAACCTCAGAATCATTTAATCCAAATCCAAAATCATCTTCCAAAAAACCTGAATCTCTCTCAATCTCAATCTCATCTTCTCATACTCAAAGAAACCCAAAAACCCAGACTCTCTTTTTCACTCTCTCTCACATACACAAAGACAAACTATGGGACGAAGATGATCTGTGTGGTGATTGCAGATAAATTTATGGAGCGTTTTGGCAAAAGAATCGTCCCGATCAGAATTATAATGAAGAAATTATGCACGAATTTAGATAAATTTATATAAGTTATAATTAAAATTTGATCAGCCCAAATCATTTCCTTATTACTTTGCAAGCCCAAATAAACCTAGCTCTTTTCTTTTCTTTTGTGCAGCCCAGATGACCATTGCTCGGGCCCAAGAAAACTCAGCCCATGTCATTGCAGCAAAGCCCGCTAACCTGCTCGGCCCGTGACTCCTGCACAAGTCGACTGCTCCAGCACGGATCCACAAGGCCGCATCTCCAGCCCATGCGCAGCAGCCCATGCATTTCAACTCAGCCCCTGCTCGGCCCGCAGCTCTAGCCCGTACGCCTGTCATCCACCAACCGCTGCAGCCTTCAAACAGTCCAACTACCTACCTGCAGTCGGTCGAGTCGAATCCACACCTCCCCATCTGCTTCTCAGCCGCTGCGCCTTCTACTTCACATACCCAGCCCGTCTCCTGCACACTTCAACCTAACCGGTCCAGTCATTTCAGCCACCAGCCCACTTGCTACACAACCAACTGTTCCGACCCGTACATTGCTACAGCCCAACTGATCCACACAGCCACCAACTGACAAGACCCATCCCGATTATCCCTCGATAGTCGTGATGAATCCTGCTCCCGTCTGACAATAACTAAAAATTACCGAAAATAGCCAAACTTATATACATACAACACACAACAAATCCCGAAACATTGTCAGACAAGGGATAGTTAAGTTTTACAGACCAATGACGTCACAAGTTTGACTAGTCAAAGACAATACAGAGCATAGGTACTATTACAGATAGGGGTCAAATTCCTACTCTGTAGAGTGTCTGAGTGCGCAACGGTCTATTTATTCTTTTGCCTCGCTTGCCTCGTTTCTAGCCCTCGTACCTGTGCACTGGCCTGGAGGGTGCATAAAACAATAAAGGTGTGAGTGGACAAAGCAAAGTTTGATAAATACATTTACCAAAACACATTTCTTACCCTCCAGTTTTCACAAACATGCATGCATATCATAAAACACGAGTAATAATAGGAAATCAATTAAATATGTTCAGTGGATCAATCAAAACAATTTCCACAAAACCACGGGACTCATTTCCATATCTTGTTGCTTAGAGTCACGTTTATCCCTGCAACGCGTGCATATCAATAGGCTCAAGGACCGCTCAAAATCCGAGCATCCGCCGCTGTGAACACATCACCAGCCGGCAATCCAGATCTAGTGAACACATCACTTACCGATCTATGTATATCCAGCACATCTGATCTAGGTCAAGCCTCCCTCGGCTGCTCGACAAAGATCGTGCTACGTGACCTCTTCGGGGTAAACACTTCCATCCCGAAGGCGAGCGTTATCTCCAGGGTGCACTCCGGGGAAAAACATATTTTCTCCCGAAAGCCCTAAATATCCGCAACATATTATCATCACAAAAATCAGTGAAAAACAGTTGCATAGAAAATCAAATCACATATCGACACAGGGTCTCAGCCCCAAATTAACCAAAGTCCCGATTTACTTTATAAACCCGAAATCATCAATATCATCATATAATCACATGGAAATACAAATCCAATCAGAAACACAATTACATTGGGTCCCAACCCCAAAATATCAATTTCACGTAAATCCGTGCAACTGTAAACCCGAGTTGCCACGATCACGTAAATCCATAAAATCAATCACTGACTCATAATCCGAGTCCAAATATCATTTTCAATTTCCTGACTCATAACCCAAGTCAAAACATCACTTTCAATCCGGGCCTAGCCCAAAACATCATTTGCACGTTCCTCGTAAAACGTGCCCGAAAGACTGATTAAAATAATCAGAAAATCACGAGAATACAAAAATCATCAAATTCACATGTAACTCCAAATCCGAGTCAAAATCATTATTTACTTGGGTTCTCACGCCCACAATATCATTTTTAACCAATTTCATGATTTCTCGAAAATCGTGCCAAAATGTAATAATATAATAATCATAAAACCAAGAAAATCGAGAAATCACCGAATCAAAGCATCAATCATGTCAAATCATAGAAAATCATATAAATAAGCATTTTAAACCATATATGCATGCATCACAGTTAGAAAACCAAAAGTCCACTCACACACACCGTCCCAATTGTTCAGCCTCGAGCTGTTCGTTTTCCTCCGACGTCCCGGGAATATTCCAGCCTATCAAACAAAGTGATTTAAGGTTACTAGACTATCATATTTTCCTCATATAAGAATCCCTTAATTTTCGGAATTTTATAATATTATTTTAATATAAATTAAACGTGTCGGGTACTCGGAACTACACTGAAACCATATCCGATTGACTCGAAACCAACGCGGATAGGTTCGTATCATCGAGAACATCAAGTTTCATGTTGAACACTTTGCCGGAATCCTCCCCACGCGCCATCACGCGCCGCCGCAAGCGGCTGCGCGTGACAGCCACGCGCCTAGCACAGTACTGGTACAGTGCGTCGTTCTCGCCCGTTTGTCTGATAAACGGGTTGAAATACCCGCGATAGGATCCGATTCAAACTCCATCAATTCGACCTCAAATCGATCCGTTCTTTCAACTGATCTCATATAATCCAACTTCACGACTCACGATCGAACTTCGACGGGTCTCCTATTCGGGTTTCACGATTCCGTGCCTGATTTTTCAATTAATTCATATGGTTAGCATCGTGAGAGTATAAGGAACAATTCTCCATGATCAATTTCATACGAGCTTACCTCTAGGTATCTGAACTCAAGGTCGATTTTTGGCAACCATGGCAGCGTCTGTTCTTCCTCAATTCGACACGATTTCTTCTCGTTTTTGTTGCAAAACTGTTCGTTTTGATCCTAGCAACTCAATGAAATCCTCAATTGCTCTTCTCCTGGTTCCCAAATCCGAACTCGATTTTCCCCCAATTTTTCTGAATTTTCGAAGAAAAATTCTCTCAGTTCTCTGAACCTCTCGAGTCCCTCTCTCTCAGTTCTCCTACTTAGACATTCAATTGCATAATGACGACGAGTTCGGGGTTTATCACGGGCCAATTGAACATAATGATGATTTTAGTCATAATTTAGGGATGAATGTCAAAAGGGTACATCATGGTGTTTCCCATGAAATCCGGTCTCCGTGTAATCTGGGGGAAGAATAAGACAAAGGACAGGTGTCATTGTCTGATCAAGGTTAAAAGACCATTTTGCCCCTGGTTGGACAAATTACCATTTTGCCCCTAGGCTTCCGTGACCCGTAACGTTCGTATCCGAACTCCGTTTTCGACGTGCCGCCTGTCGTTGTACTCAGGGCATCGAGACCTACCTAACTGTCTTCGAATCGTGTGAAAATTAGTTGGCAAACAAAAAGTCAACATTTTCCCCCCTTTTCGCCCAAATTACAAAAATGCCCTTGGGCTTCCGAACGTCATAACTTTTTCCCAGTTTGTCGGAATTGGGCGTGCCACCTGTCTATGGACTCGTGACGTCCCGAACTACGTCACGGTCATCGGTCAACATCCGTTTGATTCACCAATCAAAAAGTCAACAATTTGACCATACTATTCACAAGGGTAAAAACGTCATTTATTCATTATGTTACAAAATTACATTTTCTAAATTTCCGGGGCGATACACCAACCCGTCCAACTGCTCACATTTTCTCCGATTTCTCATATTTTTCAGCCACAAATTAATTCCAAACCTTACCTAATTTCATCATTAAACATCATTGTTCATAATTAGTCATCATTTCATTTTCATTTATTTTTATTGTAATTTTTAATTACTTTATTTTTATTTTTTTAGTAGCTTTTTCCTCCTATAAATAGGAGTTCAATTCACTTTTTTTGGGACTTTTTTTTGGGAGAGAGCTCCAAAACACAAATTGTATCTTTCCTTTAGAAATATCAAGACTAGTATTTCTGTTGCAATTCTTGAGTTTAAGTTCGCATTCTCGTGTTTAATCCTCCATCTTCATAAGGTTTCTTCTGCTGTCAGAAAATCTTATGAATAACATTTCATTTTTTCCATCCATTTTCTGAATCACAAGCTTTCTTGGGTTCCGAAAGTGTAACTTATTATTTTCCTTGCTTAAACTGTCATTGTTGTTTCAGTTTTATTTTCTTTAATTCAATATTTTTGTGGGTATTTTCTTTTTAACTTTTGTAGACAAGAATATCATTATAATGTGTTCTACTTTTCGAACTTCATTTACTTCATACATTTGAGTGCTTAAGCTTCAATTTTATGCCAAGTGTTTATGACCGTTGTTCGGTGCACTTAGTGTAAAATTGAAGAGATTTAAATGTTTAATACACATTCAAATCATAAACATTAGGTTAATCATTTTATAAGTGTTTATAACCGCGTTTCGGTGCATTTATAATGTTATAAAAAATGTATGCATGAGTGAGATGGTGAAAGTAGAATTTTGTAATATATTCAAACTTTGCAAATGATAGAGTGTTGGTAGAATTTGTGTTCAAAGAAAGTCCACTTGTATATATATTAAAATCAGAATAGAATTAGTTTATGTCTTTACTTGTTTTGTATGTTCACAATCCCTAAAAACCCCCATCTTTATTCTTTTATTCTTTTATTCCTTTATTTTTTATTCCATTAATTCATTGATTCTCTTATTTATTAATTCGTTCATTCTTTTATTCGTTAATTCTTTAAATTTTTATTACTGGATTATTCAATTAATTAGTTATGTGATTATTTAATTCTTTAATTCTTCAATTCGTTATTCTTTGACTATTCATTATTCTATTTAACTAACATATTATTAATATTTCCTAATTTCTCCGGTTAAGAACGATCCCTATTTACCAATACTATAACTACACAAAAAGGGTTTAAATTTGCATAATACTCAAATTACGTGTTTAATTTAATGCGTAGTTTGGGCGTTATCACAGGACCCCTCCTAAATCCCTCGAGATTAGCGTGGGACGTGCCTGCTCCCGTCTGACACGAAGTGTCAGACTAGGATATTCCTGTCCTTTGCCCAACCGGGGCTCTCAGAGTGTGCCAGGATTCGGAGGAGGAATGTAATGTCTCGTCTCTGTTACAGCCGCATCTGCGATCAACCTGAAGGGCATTCAAAACACAAAAGCTGTGAGTGGACAAAATAAATATTTTATAAAAACATTTCATAAAAGACCTTTATGCCTTTCATTAAAAACATATGCATGCATTCGAAAACCATCTCTAGGGCTCATGCCCGGTCCCCATAAACTGTCATGAACCATAAAACCATTTGGGCCTTGGCCCGAAATTTGTCAATCAATACCTGGGACCTCCGCCCAAACCAAAACACGTGAGAACTTGTCCCAAAACCATCTCATAAGGTTCTCAGCCCAAAACCAATACGCGTGGGTCACAGCCCAACGCTATCTTAGTGAAATCTCATACACATATACATATATACATATATAACTCATCCTAGGCACTTCTGGAGAAGATGCCAACTCGGGGCACACAGCCCCTAGGGAACACATCCCCGATATAGTCACGATGTCTCTATATATAAGTATGCATACTACTCGGGGTCTCACTCTGAGTCTTCTCCCAGGAATTCTCCATCTGGGAGGCTCATCTTCGGACTTAGTCCGATCATCTCTCCGGAATCTAGTTCAGGGCCACATCATAACGCCCACTCCTAGAACGGGATCCCTATGAGGATACCCACTCTGGTCTGTGGATCGTGACTCTCTAGGTCGACGTCTGGAGGAGACCATTCAATAAACTCATAAGGAGGATATATACATACCAGTATACAAAACCATAAAACGGGACTCATGATAGGACCTGTCCTGACTGGACTTTGATAACTGTGCCCGATCTTGCTCCCGTCTAACAAGTCAACTGAAGTCCCGAAACTACCCTTCAGTACCTGTCAGACAAGGGATAACTGCACTGATTTCCGCTCAATAACCGTGCCCGGTCCTGCTCCCGTTTGACAAGTCAACTGAAGTCCCGAAACTACCCTTCAGTACTTGTCAGACAAGGAATAACTGCACTGATTTCCGCTCATGTCTCCATTTCTCGATCAGCCCAGAACGTCGTGCCACGGCCTGGAGGGTCATCAAAACAGGAAAGGTGTGAGTGGACAAAAATAATATCATTTAAAACAATTTGAAACACATCAGTTACGCTCCAGTTTATCAAACCATGCATGCGTAGGGAAAAACATATCAATCATAATCACCAGCGTTTTAGCCAAAGCACATGAAACATAACAAGTCCTATGCAATGTAACGAACATTTCGGCGTTGGTTTCGAGTTAATTGGACACCGTTTCGATATTGTTTCGAGGGTCCGAAGGTTTATGTTACGTGTTTAATTAATATTTAATTCCCGAAAAATTAAGGGGAATTGATATGATGTTAATTAAGTCCTTAGTGACCCTGAGTAATGATTTTGGATAGGATTCGAGATTCCTGGAAAATATCAGAAATTACGGAAATGCATGCAGTACGGAAAGCGAGCGGTTTGGACGGTGTGTGAGTGGACGTTTGTTTTCTAAACCATTATGCATTCATAGTTAAATCTTTTACATGATTGATTGCATGATTTGAATTGTAATGCTGTCCTGATGATGTGGCATGATTGTTTGTGATTTAATGCTTATTTTAATCGGTCTTTCGGGCACGATTTTCGAGGAAATGTGCAAATGATGTTTTGGGCTAGGCCAGGAGTCAAAAAGGTTTCTAAAAAGATATTTTGACATAATTAGTGAGTCAAGGATGATTTCTGGATTATTTTAATGTTTTCAATGTGATTTTATAGATTTACGTGTAATTGGCATTTGGGTTTGAGACCCTGTCGGGAATGCTTTTAACTTGGTTTAACGTTATTGATATGATTGATATGTGTTTGTGGTATGGATTGTGATTGGGATTATGGATACTGGATCATTTTCTGGATGGTGCGAATGCAGTTCCTAAACGTGACTCGGATGTTGCGTGAGTACAGTTCTCGAGTACGTGGTACATCTAGATGATGTGTGTGCAGTTCCCAAACATGATGGATATGACTCGGATGGTGCCTGAGTGCAGTTCCTGAGGTTGGCCTACGCGTAGTGCGGATGTGACAGTGTGACTATTTGTAGTGATTGTGAACTTGTGAATAGTGTTGTTTAATGTTGATTGTGATTACGTACTGGTATTGAGTACGGGTTTTTGGTCTGTGTGGCCAGGTGATTATGTGTTCACATGTTTGGCTTGAGAGCCAGTCCAAACAAGGTTCCGATCAAAAAGTCAACTTTCGGCCCTTATAACCAGGGGCAAAATCGTCATTTCCTTCAAGGTTTCCAATTTTTTCCTTTTTCGAATTTCCGGGTCGTTACAACTCACGCCTGATAACACAAAGCAAATGGGCCTCCAGTCCGAACAAAGGACTCAACAGGGCCTCTAGCCCGATTTCACAATAACTGGGCATCAAGCTCGAACTCATAAATCAACGGGGCATCGAGCCCGATATCTCAGGGTCAGTCACGATCCTGATCATAGCGATGCGTGCAACCATCAATCCAAAACTGCTCTGAATCCTAGTATGTTGCCGTGAACACATCACTGCCGCGACCATCTCGAGACCATGGTGTAACGACCCGTCCCGGAAATTAGGGTTAAGGAAGTGTTTAAGTTGGGATTAGTGAGTTTAATCGGGGGTTAGTTGGTCCCGAGAAGGTCGATTGTCTAGAATGACGATTTTGCCCCTAGTTCGGGTAAAAAGTAGACTTTTAATTCGGGTGGTCAAATGGACTTTGACTGGTGGCTGTGACGTAGTTTGGGATATCATGGATCCGTAGACAGGTGGTATGCCTGATTCCGACATCCGAGGCGGAAGTTATGATGTTCGGAAGGTTGGGGGCATAACCGTAATTTGGTTAAACTAAGGGGAAAAGTTGACTTTCCGTATGATCGAGTTTTGGTATGTTGACCTAGGACCGTTAGATAGATCTCGTCATCCTGAGTTCGATGACAGGCGGCACGTATTCATCAGACTTATGATGTGTGAGATACGGATCTGAAAGGTAGTGGCACGATTGTAATTTTGGCTTAAAAGGAAGGGCATTTTGGTCTTTTGTGCTTTGGGCCTGATGCAACAGAGAGGGACAAGTGGATGGCTGGGATTGAGCCATTTGTGAGGGAGAAGAGATGATGGTGACACGTGTAGGGGTTCTGGTTGGTTCTAGGGAACACGGTCCCAATTATTTGGGGGTACCCGTGTGTGTGCTCGTGTGTTCTTCGAACCAAACAGAACAGAGGGAGAGAGTTGGGAGAATTGGACGGTGTTTTGTGTGAGTTGTGTGAATTAGTGAGGGGGTGAGTGATCAGAGATTGAGAGGGAAACAGTGAGAAGGTTAGACGGTGTGGTGGTTGTGTGTGGGTGAGTTGTGAGCCACGGAAAAACCAAGAAGGGAAACAGAGTGAACAGAGAGATCGTGGTGGTGGTGTGGTCGTGTATGATGCAATTGGACTCATGGAGGTGTCCAGAGGCTGGAAGTGGACGGGAGGAGCGGTGTCCTCACGGCTGAGCTCACGACGGCTACAGGAGGCATGTAATTTCTTGTTTCCCTTTTGATGCTCTGTTTTTCCGTTGATTTTCAAGTCAAAAGTCGTGGCTTTAGGGGTTGAATCGAGGAGTCTAGTGAGGTCTAGGGAACTCAGGAGAGTCTTGGGTGTCTTTTGGTTGTGCAGCCGTGACGGGGAAGTGCACGACGGAGTCTATACGACGGAGAGTACCCTGTGTGCTCTGTTTCTCCGTTTTGCATCAAACGTAGAGTTTTAGGTTTTGGGGGTGAGTCGACGGTTTTGGTGAGTGAGGTGAGGTTCAGGGAGGTTCTAGGAATCGTCTACGGTGGTTACCGTGACGGGGGTTGACCGGGTTGGACGGATCGTGAAACAGGGCAAGTGTTCGGGTTTTGTTTTGAGTTCGAGTTGATGGGTATTAGGCAGTGTTGAGGAGTTTGGGTAAGGGGACTGGATTTCTAAGGACAGGACGAAGAAGCTGGTGAAGAGAGGAGTTGATTTGGTGTAGGTACGGTGGTGAACCGCTCACGTCGGTTCGATTTGCAGGAACTGTTTCGAACCGGGTCGACGCGAGGAAGACGATGCACTGTAGCTGGCGCGTGAGGGCCACATGCAGCCACTTTGGACGGCGCGTGGGGGCGCGTGCGGCGGAGGTTAGGGAAGTTGTCAACATGGTTTTTGGTCTAGGTGTTGTGACGAGTCTATTGGAATTGGTTTCGGATTGATCGGACGTCGCTTGAAGGTAGTTTCGCGAGGGTGAAGGCTTAAGGTTCCGATTCGTTACGTTTAGGACCCGGGGATTTTTGATGGAATTTAGGTGGATCTTTGTAGACGTGTTAGTGACGTACCTTGGTGATTGTTGACAGGATCGGGAGTTCCCGAGGAAGCTGAGGAACGTAAGGGACGTTCGGGACGCGATTGAGGGCTTGGTACTGTGAGTGGACCCTTTCTCTAAACTCGAGCACGCATAACTGTTTTTCTATGATTGTTTTATATATGTGATTTCATGATTGTTGGATTTATGATGTGGTTTTACAAAATTACACGTTTTTCGAGAAAGTACGGTTTCCAGCACGTTTTACGAGGAAATGTTGATTTCTGAAAATAATGTTATGGTTTTGGGATTTTCAAACAATACAAGGTTTTTAATGAGTATAACGGGATTTTGGAACATAATTTTGATAATTGAGGTTTCGGTTTTAAAAATGGAATTTGCTTTTAAGGTTGAGAAGTGGAATTCCGGATTTGGGTTCGGAATGACGGTTCTGGACGCCGGAAGGGCATCAGACCGGTGATTTCGGATTCGGGTTTGGAAGTGGATTTAGAAATGGTTTTCAAACGGTTTTGATTGGATTTGCTGGATCTGGTTATTGGGTTTAAAGACCCGGATATTGATTGACGGGGGACGGGCCCGGATTGGATTTAAAGACCCGGATTGAGTTTAAAGACTCGGATATATTGATATTTCCCCCGTAGGCCTGTTGAGTTTAAAGACTCGGGAGTTTAAAGACTCGGATATTATTGAGGCCTGGATTGAGTTTAAAGACTCGAATAGGTCCAGCAGGTTTGATCGGAAAATGATGATCTGATGTTCTTGGTTATGATACGGTTTTATGATGTTTATACTATGCTGTCTTTAACGGTGTTTTATAGTGTTTCTGTTCTTATGATGATCGTTACGTGGTTTATAACTATTTTGATCACTGGGTTATGCATGTGGTTTCAAAACGGAGGGCTAAACCCGGTTTTCTTATAAATGGTTTTAGAAACTTTTCTTTTATTATGGTCCACTCACACCACCTGTATTAAATTGCCCTCCAGGTTGTGGAGCTAGCGCGGGGTTCTGACATCGAGGCAGCGTCTGAGGATTTCCCAAACCGCGCCGTACGCCTTCCCTGGTCAATCGTCGCCTTCAGGGTTCCCAAACCGGTCCAAATCACTTTAAAGGGTTACTAAATATTTAATTAACCACTCACTAAAGCTCCCTAATTTTCCGGGATTTTTAACTAGTTTTAAACACGCACCGAAACCTTCGGACAGCCCGAACTATATCGAGACGATATCCGATCGACTCGAAACCAGTCCCAAACTGTTCGTTACATTGAATAGATGATTTGACATGTTGGAACCTCCCTCGGATTCCTTGACACGCGCCGTCACGCGCCCTGGGATTTCCCTGCGCGTGGACCTCACGCACCGAGCTACAGTACTTCATCTTCAACCTCTAGCCGGTCCAGACTGGCCGGTTCGGTTCAAGCCTGTAACTTGGACCGACGTGACAAGTCCAGCTCCATACCCGGTCCAATCTTCGTCCATTTTTCTCCTAATCAATCCTAATCCTTCTAATTTAATCCTAGAAACCTAACTATACGATTAAAACCACCTAAAACCCTCGAAACCCGACCGGTCCAACCTTGTTCCCACGGTCCAGTTTTTCAAACACTTCCCCACGGCTTCCACATCCCCTAACCTTCCTCAAAAACATTTTAACACACTCCTACTAACCCATTTAACTCAATGAAACCACCCAAAATGGCCCATAATGATTAGAATTGAAAAATGGGAAAATCGGTTAAAACCGATACCTTGGGTTCGAGGTGTCCTCCGCCGTCCACGGAGGCGCTCCCTTGGATGGCCACCATCATTCCAGCATCCTCGTTTCACTCTCTGGGCCTCAATCATGCTCATAGGGTTGAGGGGTTTGGATTTGGGGTGCAAGGTTGATCGGGCTTGGGTTTGGAAATGAAGAAATGATCGATGAAGGGGAAAAAAGGATATGCATGAGTTGGTTTGGATGGGCAATGGATGGGTGACACTTGTCACTCATCCATTGGGCTTGTCCAATAATATATGGGCCCCACTTGCTTCCAAATAGTCTCCATCTCGTAAAACGTATAATAGTACGTTCAAACTTCCGTGAGCCGTAACTTTACCGTCGAACATCTGAATTCAACGTGCCGCCTGTCTACGGATTCATATCGTCCCAATCTACGTAATGGTCCTCGGCCCTCGTCCATCTGACCTCTCGAGTCAAAAGTCAACAGTTAGCCCCTATTCACCCAAATTACCAAAATGCCCCCGAACTTCCGATCGTCCTAACTTCTTCCTCGAATGTCAGAATCGAACATGACACCTGTCTATGAACTCATGACGTCGCGAACTATGTCACAGTCATCGGAAAAATTCCATTTGACCATCCGAACGAAAAGTCAATATTTTGTCCATTCCAAGGGCAAAATCTTCATTTCCCCTTGAACGTCCATTAATCCTCGTATAATCCCCGATTAGTCTCGCTAATCCGTTATTAATCCTTAATTAATCCCGTTAATTCGGGACGGGACGTTACACGGCCACCCTGCCGGTTTATGGATTTCTTGGACGCGACCACCCTGTCGATTTACTACGGCCACCAAATCGACGACGACCGGCCACAATTTTCTAATGCCACCAGCACCACTCAACTCAGAATGGTTAGATCTATGGAACTCATACGACATCGACGTCGGTCTTCATCATTGAAGAACGACAACGGTGTGGCCGAAGAGGATTGCCACTTCGACACCCTCACCGCCATCGAGGACTCCACCTCCTTCCACTTCGACTTCTCTACCTCCACCGTCTTTGATCTGGGTCCCAGTCGGACTCGAACGAGAAGTAGTTCGCGTTGGCTTCTTCAGCAAAAGAATGCAACAAATGGTTATTCAACTTCAAAGAGCTGTGAAAGCCTATTAGATTTTGTTAATTTTCTTCGCGAAGCCTTGGTTAGCATTCTTGGCAATCATCAAGTAAATTTGGGGAAATTAAGCTCCAAAAGGTCAGGAAAGGCTAAGGGAAATATGATCTACTTTATATTTGACATTTTGAAGCATGTCCGGGGGATAGGACAATGGTTATAATATATTACCTTTAATGTTTAATCTCTATGATATTCTAAAAATGCCAGATATCGGTCTTCTATTTATCACCAATGCCTCTTTATCAGCAACACCTCTCTAGATACTATGATTGATTTGAAAGTGAGAAATTGTGGGGAAGGGTGTCGAAGATAGTGGAGGTGGTGATGCCAGACTGGCTGGTGGAGAAAATTGGGGGTTCAATCAAGTACAAAGCGTAAAAAAATTGAGGGTTCATTTCAATTTTCTTCTTTCAAACTTCCATTTCGATCTCCTTAAATTTCCCATTTTCCTCCCTTAAATTTCATTTCGTTTTCCTCAAATTTCCCATTTTCTTCTCTCGAATTTCTATTTCGATTTCCATTTTTGAATTTCTTCCCTCAAATTTCATGAAATTTGGAATTTTTTCAGATCTCATCTGCCTTGGTCCTCATATCTCATATGCTCAATATTTCTGCCCTTTCTTTGATGATCTGAAACGATTGGTTTTCCTTAAACAATGTGTGGAAACTTTACTCATTGTGATTTTTGCAATAGAATTTTTAGGGCATCGAGTGGGATAGGAATTTTCTGGTTTGGAATTGGGATTTGATGAACTCATGGAATTGGGATTTGAAGAACTCTGGTCTCGATAGGAATTTTCTGTTTTGGTGCTAGTGTCTTGGATTAAATGATTTTGGGGTTTGGATTTGGTTCTGCCAATTTGATTTGGATTTGGTTATGAAAATTTGATTCTGGAAATTTGGTATGGATTTGGATTTGGTTTCTGGATTTGGGTTTTTGGGAAAATTGAGGCTTTAAAAAAAAAATTAAACTGGATTTGGATTATTCCCAAATTGCCCTTTCAAATTTTGCCACATCACATATTAAGTGGCTTTTTTTTTGCCATGTAGGAACATAACATAAATTGAGATGAAAGTTTTAACGAAGGTACTCTTTTGAAATCGATAGTATAGTGGGAACGAAAATGAAACTTTTTATATTTGAGGTACTTTTTAAAATCGGGTCTATAATTTGGGTACTTTTATGTAGTTTATCCTTTTATTATTTGGTTAGATGATGGCTAAACAAACAAACTCCTTCAAATCAGAATGCTGATAACAGAGTAGAACACGAGGATGGTTCTATGACTTAGAGTCAGTCATAGAACACATTGGTTGGTAGGTCCCGAATATTTTGATCAGACTTAAAGAAATATGTTTTATTGAGATGAAGGTGAAGTACAAAAAATTATAAATTAAATGTTTTAGATATTGAAAGTAGATGGTAAATTACAAGTGCTGAAAGTAAACTATTTCTTTTGCAATCAAGCCTTGAGAAGGCAAGTTGTTTGAGAAATCATCAACTGGATAAACACCAATTGAAATCATGATATAGTTTGGCAGAGTATCCAGATGACGTAGTGATGTCAACATGTGAGTGTTTGAATGCCTCAAAGACTGATTTGAGTGGCAATTTGAATGAGATGGATGTTAGGTGGTCTTGAAAACTAGGTGTGGAAGCAAGTCAGAATGAAGTTGGTTGTCCATAATTTTTAAAAGTCTGAACGTGGGTACAAGTTGGAATGAAGAAGAGCTGGTTTGTTCTTAGAGTGAGAACCAAAAGGGTTGAGAAGAGAAATGAATCTTAATCCTAAATTGAAAAAAAAAATGATTTTCCTAAAGAGGAAAGTTTTTAAACAAAAAAACTTTTGAGGGTTTACAATTGTTTGAATTTGATCAATTTGTGTGTTTTTCTGATTGATTAGTTGTCCCTTGAGAAAAGGAAAAAGACTTTTTCTCCCCTTTATAGGAAATTTGAGGGTGAAACTTGCTTGACACGTGGATCATCGTATGGACTTGCTCATGACGACTTAGTTGCATCCCTCCCTTTGCCTTTTGACCGCTTCAGCGCTTGGCAAAGTGTAATATACCAAAACACGCTTCCCACTTCCCCATGACCTCAAGTGGATGTGAATTGCACTGAGTCACCGAAGGATTTGGGTATTTAATTTGGATGGATCTTTGTCTTCAGCCTATAGTGAATTTTTCAGGTTTAAATACATATTCCCAGTGAAAAATCCTTCCTACTGCAGCAATTGGGGCATGGAATTTTTTTTTTTGTGTGAATTTCATTGGGGGCCCTCTTTGGTTTAACTTTTATTTTTGTATTAAAATAAAAATATCCCCACATTTCTGTTGTTTGTTTATATGGGTGTATGTGTGTGTTGGGGGGGAGGGGGGGGGGGGGGGGGGTGGGGTGATTTAATCATATCTGATCTTTTCCACGTGAAAGGAGCTCACTATAACATTGGATACTCGTGCTTATGGGACCAAAATTCACGTTTCTCTCATCCTGAGAGCTCCATCTCCCCGTGATAATCCCTGCAACTTCGTTTGAATCAAGCTTCCCAAAACACCTATACATCTCCAGCATAGTCCTGTATTCATTTCACTCAACTGCTCACAACCACTCTCATTCAATTTATCCAACCAACTAATGTGGATCATGACCTGAAGCCATTTAAATCATCCCATTAAACGCTCTCTAGGAATAGCCTAGTCTACTGCCTTGAAGTCGTCCTACTTGATAAGAAATTCATCCTCCTCAGCTACAACTAGTATCTTGCTTAGTCTCTGGCATTTATGGTTGCATCTCCTTGTAATAGGATCAATCAATGAGCATTCATTACAGCAGATTGTATTACTTACCTCAACTAGGGAACCTGTCCTATGCCTACTGCGATACTGATGTGAATAAGTGGGGGTAGTGACTCGACCTATCCCCAATCCCCCGGGATTAAGGGCTAAGCCATACTCCTGTCTAACTTACGTGCGACATGAAGGCTAAACCGACGTCCAACTCCATGTAACACGTAAGCCGGACAAGGGATTCCCAAGCGAACCCTCCAAAAATTTCCGGACTTCCCAAAGCGCACAGAATCTAATGTGGATCGCGTGTGTGATGTCTCTGTTTCTCTAACAACAGCCTGCACCGCAACAATCTGGAGGGTATCGAAAACACAAAAGACTGTGAGTGGACAAAAATAAAGGATACGTTCAGAAAACAGTTTATCAGAAAGACATTTATACCCTCCATTTAAAAACCAATGCATGCATATAAAACTCATTCTATAAAACCATCTCATCTTCAAGCTAGCGTAACCAGTTGTGAAACCAAAAGTCAGAATTATTTCATTTTCTTAAATCTCGTGCCTCAGCCTAAAACCATCAAAATCCATATCATCCGGGGTATAGCCCAAAACATCTAACAACCATCATCATTGAAAAAACCATCAAGTTATCAGCGAAATCCAAAACACATTTGAAATCCATTTCAACCAATTGAACTTGCTGGATCTATCCGAGTCTTTAAACTCAATAGTAATCCGAGTCTTTAAAATCAATCCAGGCCTCAATATAATCTGAGTCTTTAAACTCCCGAGTCTTTAAACTCAATAGGCCTATGGGGGAAATATCAATATCCGAGTCTTTAAACTCCCGAGTCTTTAAACTCAATCAGAGTCTTTAAAACCTATCTGGGCCCGCCCTTGTCATCTATCATATCCGGGTCTTTAAACCAAATAACCAGATCCAGTAAATCCAATCCAAAACCATTTTAAAACCATTTCCAAATCCATGTCCAAATCCAAATTCGAAATCACCATTTCGAATCCCAAGCCGAATCTGAAATCATCATTCCGAATCAAAATCCATAATCATATCCATAACCCATTTCCAAATCCGAATCCGAAACCATCATTCTGTAACCATCATTCCGAACCAAAATCCAGAAATTCACTTTCAAGTTCCAAAACCGAATCGTTTTTCAGAAATCTGATTTCATAACCCGAAATCACTTTTATCGAAATCCCTTTTTATGAACTGGGCCTCAAGCCCGAAATCACTTTTCCAAAATCCATTATCATTCATTAAAATTAAATTATATTTCAAATCCAAAAATCAAATCATCAAAACCAGCATCAAACCATCATCAAACCATATCAGAAAACCATATCTCGTAAAACGTGCAATTCCGTAAATATCTCGAAATACTTGCAAAACCGTAAAGTATCAAGATCATAATCATAAACATAGAATCAAGTATAGAAAACATATAAAACATTTATGTATGCAACATAAGTTAGAAAACAAAGTCCACTCACAGACCGGCGCTCACGGTTTTCAGTCATTTCCAACTCGATTTTGATTCCATTTCAACCTGTAGCTTTGTCCGATCCTATAGATTCCATCTACAATCTTAAAATAGGAAGTCTAGGTCCAAAAATTTGCCTTCCCGATCAAGAACAGACCGGCCATCTTCAAGCTTCATTCTTGGCCACCATAAACCACCTCATGTCTCGGTTTCTCGTCTAGTGGACTTGACTCAGTCTCCAGAAACTCAAGTAATCAACCAAACCAAATATGAACCAATAAATCCTAGATTACCATGTTTGAACAGAGACAGGGAAACAAAGGTTACAGAGGTTGACTTACCTTTCCTCAGGCCATTCGTCGTGGTCTCCTTTGTCATTCACCAACCTCCTTCTCACTTTTCCCTTCAGAACTCAGGAGCAATAACTCTCATTTGAGAGTGATAGGGTGGAATTCGTGTACCATTACTCTGTTTCACAGGTTCAGGACCACCGTCCGTGACGGCTAAACAAAGTGGCACCACCATGTCACTCTAATTTTCCACCCAGTCACACACCCAATCATGACACGACCCATCCCAATCCCCCTGGGATTACCATGGAATGTGACGTGCTCCCGTCTGAAAAGAGGCGTCAGACAAGGGATAACCGATTGATATTGCCCAAACGGGCTTCCAGAGTGCGTAAGGAGCGATGGAGGAGGTGTGCGATGCTCAAGTCTCTGCTGCAGTCGTATCCGGAATCAACCTGAAAGGCATTAAAAACAAAAGCTGTGAGTGGACGAAAATAAACAAGTCTGTTAAAAACATTTATAAGACATTTATGCCCCTCAGTAAAATCATATGCATGCACCAAAAACCAATAATCCCATATTTATTTTGAAATAACCATTAGGGCCTTAGCCCGGAAACCAAAGCATAGTTTCAAATTCCAAAAGTCAATCCAAGAGTTATTTCGTCAATCCAGTAATATTCATTTATTATTTTTCCATCTCCGGCATCCCCGATGCCTAGCGTCCTAGACGCTTGACGTTCCAGACGTCATATCTCACGGTATTAAGCAACGCGTGCTGCCCGGGGTCTCACCGGGTCCATATCTCTGACATCCCCGATGTCTGACGTCCATGACGTCTAGTAATCCTACTCCTGGATCACTATACGGTCCGGTAGCTCCGTATAATGAGCCCTAACAAGGCAATGCACCGAGACTTCTCCAGTGTCCCCGACACTTGGAGGAGAACAGGATATAAATATCCTCATATCGAGATGGTTTTATGGAACACATTCTATTATTCATTTCCAAAATATCACAAGGGCCCTACCCCGAATTTCCATAAAACCGTCATAAGTCCAAATAATTGATTCAAATCTGAAATCGTTTGTTCAATTCCAATTTAGGGTCCCCGACCTAAAATCACATATATAAATCAACTGGGCCCCTGGCCCGATTTCATAAGTCAACTGGGCCCCTGGCCCGATTCGTAAGTTAACTGGGCCCCTGGCCTGATTCATAAGTTAACTGGGCCCCTGGCCCGATTTTACTTTATCAAATCCGTAACCGTTTCATGAAATCATATCCATCCATATTTATGGAAATCAGTGCAAATCCAGAAAACCTCGATTCACGTGCAAACACGTAAATCGCCTCGAAATGCGTGAAAACATATAAATTCACTGATATCCAAAATAAATCAAATAATCACAATTATAACAATCATGAAACAGTTATGCATGCATCGAATTTATAAAACCAATGTCCACTCACAGACCGTTTAACCGAGCGCCTCGATACGCGTGCCATAGGCCTTCCCGGGCCACAACACTATCACCGGGACTCCCAATCCTGTTCAAAACACATTAGAGGATTACTAACCTCACCATTAACATCCTATTCAAGTCCCGTAATTTTCCCGAATTTTTAAGTATTTTTAAACTCGATTTAAAACCTTCGGACATCCCGAACAATATCGAGACGGTGTCCGATCGACACGAAACCAATCCCAAAATATTCGTTACATTGTATAGGACAAAAGTCATGTTGACCTCACCTCGAGATTCGTGCCCACGCGCCGTCACGCGCCGCCGTGAGTGGCTGCGCGTGAAAGCCACGCGCCTGCTACAGTGACTGCTACAGTGACTGCTACAGTGTTCCTTCTTCACCCGTTTGTCTGGTAAACGGGTTGAAAAGCCCGCGATAGGATCCGGTTCAATCACACCCAATTCGACATCAATTCAATCCATTCTTGATCCTATAACAATCATCAACCAACCAATTTCAGTTCTGTGACATCGATCAACATCAACCATTCCTTAAACAAGCCATCAACCCGTGATCACCCAAAACGGGTCAATCACCAAAACTCCTCCAATCCTCAACCATTGCCAAATTAACTTCACAGGAAGCTTATAAGGATTAATAAGAACCAATTCACATGATTAATTGAATACGACGTTACCTCAATCACCACGACTCAAGCTTGAGTTTTCCGGTCGTCCACCTCGTCCGTTCACGGCCCTAGGAGCCCCAAAGCTTGCCCCATTTGATCTGGTTTGACACGTTGAAGTTCCAGGAAGCTCAATCCATCATCAATTAGGCTTGGGCTGGCCTAAAACTAGAAATTTGCATTTGAATTTCCCAGAAACCAGTTTCGGGTTTTCAGAGAAATCCAACCCCAAACTCACTCAATCCTTCCATTCTCAATCACAGAGGAACCCACACGACTTACACACCATTCCTTTAATCCAATTCAGCCGTTAAAGGCATCCAAAAGTGTCCAAAATCCACTGTGTAATGTTCCCCTGCACTGACCCGAAAACAATAGAAAACTCAGTGCCCATGTCGTGCAATCGATGCCAACTCAACCCCATGTGCAATTCCACCTCAAACTGGCCCAAATCAATCATTTAATTGGTAAACAATCCATGGGATCGATCGCACCAACATTCCACCTCACGGCCAGTTCAATGAAACAGTGCCCCCGTGTGAAATTACAATTCTGCCCTTGTGCAGAAAATTACCAAAATGCCCCGCACACATCTTGACCCGTAACTCGGTCATACGGACTCTGATTGATGCGTGCCGCCTGTCTACAAACTCAGGGTATCGAGACCTTCCTAACGGTCCTCGGTCCTCGGCCATCGGACCTCCCGATCAAAAAGTCAACATTTCCCCTTATATCATCCAAATTACGAAAATGCCCTTGCACTTCCGTACATCATAACTTTCACCACGAACGTCGGAATCGAACGTGCCACCTGTCTATGAACTCGTGACGTCCCGAACTACATCACGGTCATCGGTCAAAGTCCATTTGACCATCCGAAATAAAAGTCAACGTTTTGCCCACGCCCAGGGGCAAAACGGTCATTTTGCACAATTCGTCCGAAAATCGCCCAACTAATCCCAGATTAGTAAATCATAATTAAATATTATTAAATCCCGATATTCGGGACGGGTCGTTACAAATCAGCACTGGGCTTTTCTCCTCGACTGCAAACAGAATGCACGACTACATGGTCGTCCCCTGTTTTAAATTGATCCAATGTGTGAAGGGGCTGGAACCAACCAAAGAGGGGCCAAGTGTCCACATCTCCCTTCACCTGGTGAAAATATCCAATCCCTTAGGGACAGATGTCCCTATCTAATTGTTCACACATTCCAAAGGTTTTCCAAAAGACCATTTTGCCCCTAATGTTCAAATTACCATTTTGTTCTTCATGTTCCTAGACCCGTAACTCTGTCGTCCGAACTCCAATTAACACATGTCGTCTGTTGTTGTATTCAGGGGATCGAGACCTACATAATGGTCCTTGAATTACGTGAAAAAACCATGTCGTATGAAAAGTCAACAAATTTCCCCTTTTAACCAATATTACCAAAATACCCCCAATCTTCCAAACATCATAACTTTTTCCTCGAATGTCGGAATCGAACGTGCCACAACTCGTGACGTCCCAAACTATGTCACAGTCATTGGTCAAAGTCTGTTTGACCACTCAAACTAAAAGTCAACCATTCGCCCAATTCCAGGGGAAAAATCGTCATTTCCCAGCGTCCGTCCGTAATCACCCAACTAATCACCGATTAACTTCACTAATCCGTCATTACCCACTAATCTAATCCCAATTTTGGGACGGGTCGTTACAGGTAGCCTTCCCTCTTCCTATACTGAGGAACCACCCAGGAGAAGTAACTCAACCCAGCCGCTTGTAGCCTCCGCCACACTCTACAACCTACCTATGATAAGATACTACACTAGTGCTAGTGAAGGAAGCTATGGCGACAAGATTGCTGATATATGAGTTAATGCAGAGGCATGGAAACGGGGGGTTGGGAAGGAGTTTCACCCCTCACCTGGAGACCTATAAATTGGCACCTACACAGGAAAAACAAACTTGTCCTGGAACCCAGATTGATCTAAGAAAGAGACCCAACCCAAAACCTCCCTTTAAAAGACCTTGCCCACTATGCCCCCTAACAACCAAAATGGCTCAGATTACCACCGATGAACAAATCATCAAACTAGAAGGTGCAATGGGGCTCTCTGACCTAGAAAGTGGACCGAAATTAGTGGGTATGGTGATTGCAGACAAAGCCCCGAATAGGAATGCGGTGAAAAAGATCTTAGCCACTGCTTAGGCCAGTGTCGGACAATCTCGTATCGCCCACACCAAAGATAACATTTACACGGTCATGGTTCAGGATGAAGACATGGCCTGCACGATAGTTGACGGTGACCCTTGGTCCGTGATGGGATATTGCTTCTCAATCCAACGGTTTCCCACAAATCTGTCTATCGAGGAGCTCCATCTGCATCTCGTCTCTTTCTGGGTTCAGGCCCATGGAGTGCCCCTAAAACTCTTGTCGAAGGAAAACGCCAGGATGGTGGGAGGTAAATGATAACGCCCAAACTACGCATTAAATTAAACACGTAATTCGGGGGTTATGCAATTTAAACCCTTTTTGTGTAATTGTAGTATTGGTAAATAGGGATCGTTCCTAACCGGGAAAATTAGGGAACATTAATAATATGTTAGTTAAAAAGAATAATGAATAATCAAAGAATAAAGAATTAAATAATTAAATAATTAAATAATTAAATAATTAAGAATTAAAGAATAAATGAATTAAAGAATAAAATAATTAATGAATTAATGAAATAAAGAATTAAATAATAAAAGAATAAAGAATTAAATAATAAAAGAATAAAGAATTAGATGGGGGGTTTGAAAGATTGTAATCATATAATAAAGAAAGCAAATAAAAATAATTAAGAATTTAATTCTACTTCTACTTTAACTTTTATGCAAGTGACCTTTCTTCAAACACATATTTTTACCAACACTCTAACATCATGCTCATATTGAACCAATCACGAAATCCTACCTTAATCATCTCAAATACATGCATACATTTTTCAATATTATAAATGCACCGAACAGCGGTCATAAACACTTATAATACGATTCACCTTAAGTTTGTGATTTCAATGTGTGTCAAACATCTAAATCTCTTCAATCCTATTCTAAGTGCACCGAACAGCGGTCATAAACACTTAGCGTTAAATTGAAGGTTAAGCACTAAAACATATGAAGTAGATGAAATTCAAAAAGTAAAACACATGGAGATTGTATTCACATTTACAAATGTTAGAAAGAAAATACCAACACCTATATTGAATTATAAGTAAAACCAAAACGATAACAAGAATTTAAGTAAATGGAGAAAAGTTACACTTTCGGAACCCAAGAACAGCTTGTGATTCCGAAAATGGATGGAAACAATGGAATGTTATTCATAAGGAACATCGAATAGCGGCGAGAACCTTATGAAGATGGAGGATAAAACATAAGAATTCGGACTTAAATTCTAGAATTATTTTGGAAATACTTGGCCTAGGTATTTCTTAAGGAAAGCATAAAAATGTATTTAAGAGATCTCAAAGAAAAATCACAAGAACAAAGTAAAGAAGAAATGAAATTAAGAATTTATATAAATTAAGAACAATAATTAAAAGAAAGCTAATTAAATAAATAATCTAAAAGAAGCTAAATTGGTCCCCAAAAATAAAGAAGATGAACTAATAGAAGAGAAGCTAGAGAGAAAATAAGAGAACTTAAACTAAAAAGAGGAACAAAATGGGAAAAATGGGGACCATTGTTACTTGAATTGAACCCCTAATAGGGAGAAAAAGCTAACAAAAATAAAATAAAAAATACAATAAAAATAATTAAAAGTGAAATGATGAATAATGATGATTAATGATGAAATTAGGCATGGTTTGGAGTTGATTTGTGCTGGAAAATCAGAGAAATAATAGCAAGTGGGAGCAGTTTGTACGAGTTGGGTTGATTGGCTGCTGCAGCAGGTTACTGTAGCGGGGAAATGAGAGTATGGGCTGAATTGGTGAAGGCTGCAGTGGGCTGGAAGAGTGTACGGGCTGCGCAGTGGTTTGGTGGGCTGGTGTGCAGAGCTGGCGTGAAGGCTGGTGTTGCGTGTTGGGCTTCAGAGCAGGTGGGTAGGTGTACGGGTGGGTTGGCTGGGCTGCAGGCGGGCCGGATCGAAAGCTGGGTTGCGGGCTGAAGGGACTGGTCTGGGTAGGTGAGCTGGTGCAGTGGACTGGGCTTGAACGTCGCGCGGGCCGAGCTACTGGCTGTTGCGCGCGGGCTGAATTTTTGCGTCTGGTAGCAGGCCAGGTGTCCTGGGCTTCTAATTCGTGCGGGCCAGCAGGTGGAAATTGGGCTGGAACATAAGTATTGCAGCTGGGCTGGTCGCGAATGGGTTGTTGGGCTAGAGCTGCAATCGGGCTCCTGCTGGCTTTGGGCTGCAAAAGAATGAAAAACATGGGCTGGAATTAAAAACATGAATTTGGGCTTTGTAAATCAAAATTAATTAATTAATATAATTCAACCGAATTTCGTCCATAATTTCTTCGTTATAATTCCGATCGGGACGATTCTTTCACCAAAACGCTCCAAATTACAAGCTTTATTTATTTAAATAAAAATATCACAAAATAAATTATTTTATCTAATTATTTAATATTTTAATATTAAAAGTCAAGTATAAGGGTATAAAATAATATAAAATAATGCTTATTTGAGGACCTATCAGTAAACTGGGTATAGTGGAAGCAGCGGAAGATCGCTGGTCGCAAGGGCCGTGCGGGTGCCTCTGGTTCCGAGTCAAGATCGACTCCTCCAAACCCCTTCCCCTAGGTTTCTGGTTTTCCAGAGAGGACGGGGACAGTACTTGCTTTGAATTCAATATGGAGAGGCTGTCGGACTTCTGTTATAACAGTGGTCGACTGAAGCACACCGAGCATGGCTGTCCCCATCCACTAGTCGGCGTCAAGCATCTGCAGGCTGTGGGTTACAGGGACTGGTTGTGAACCAGGACGCTGTGAGCTAACACCACTTTAACCACTCTGTCACTGCCATGGGGGGCCAGACGGGCAGCAGGGATTCCCGGTGTGCACCACACTCCGGAAGCTCGCGTGATAAGGGTGATCTCCGTGGAACCCAGTAAAGTGGATGGGACTTTGCATAGGCCATTCAATCATGACCATAGGGGCAGTTAGAAACTTCAGAGGTCTGATGCTAGGCTCCTTCCCCTCTCTCCCATCTGCCTCAGCCCTACGGAACAAAAAGGAGGCTCTAAATACAGCCATTCTGGTAGAGTGAGCTCTACAACCGCACTACTGTCCTTCGATGAAAATGACCAGCGTAACGGGAAGGGGACAAGTCTTGGTTTGTTTTATGGACCAGATACTGCACGGATTTCCAGCGCATATAAAAGTGGCTAGGCTTTCAACCATTGTAGCCCGTACCAAGCCCCTTCATTTTTGTCATGGACCAACCCGTACGACCCTTGCAAGCCAAAAGCTCAGGTCATGACCCAGACATAGACTCACCCTATTTTTCCTTTTGAAGAATAGAATGCAAAAAGATGGGCCGGTGGGGGACAGGAACACTTCATAATTGGGCTAGCTGCGACTGGACGCATAAATGGAACAATGACTATGGATTGGTTCCCCACCCCTCTGCTGTTGTGGTTGATCATACCTTCACAAACATGGGCCTTAAAAGAACTTTTATTAGTAATCATATCCATACTGATGCTCCTAATAAAAAATCAAATTTGGCTATCATTGAGGAAGTCCTTTCGCAGCCTCTGGATCGTGCCCCCATGAAGTACAAGAAGAAAAATTGTGTGACAGAGGAGAAAGGAAGTTACAAGCAAGTTAATGAGTTTTTTTCTGAGTTGAACCTTGTGGAAGTGGAAGTGGTCTTGGCTGGAGACAATGGTAACACTGGATGTAATTAGGTTTCAAGCAGTGATCCTTGCAACAAACATGGCAGCGGTGACGCTGGAGGTGGCTGGCCAGGGCTAGCTGCTGGGAAAAGATGAGGCTTATGAGCTGGAACTGTCAGGGCCTTAGGGCGGACCTGACATGCCAAAGTTTTCAGGAGATGATCCAAAAACACAAGCCCTCGGTTGTTTTTTTGATGGAAACTAAGATGAAAACTAGTAGAATTGTGTCCTGTAGTCATACTGCAAATTTCGAGCACTGTTTTTGTGTTGCCTCAGCTGGTTTTTATGGTGGCCTAGCCTTTTTATGGAATGGTTCGGTTGATGTTTGCATTTACTCTTCATCTAAATTCTTAGTTGACTCTACTATTTATGACAAATGTTCTGGTTCAGTCTTCCAAGCTTCTTGGGTTTATGGCACTCCTTACCGGGTCGAGAAGGTTGATATGTGGGAGTGGCTTGGTAGAACTCTTACCCCCAAGGATATCCCTTGGATTTGTGTTGGAGATTTCAATGAATATCTATGGTCTCATGAGAAGCAAATGGGTAGGCTGGCTATCCCGAATTGCAGGCGATTCCTCCTGGAGTTCATGGAATCGACCAATCTTATGAATATGGGTTTTATGGGCCAATAGTTCACTTGGAGGGGGAATCGGGGGGAAGATATGCTGATCCAAGAAAGGCTAGACAGAGGCCTCATAAATTCACATTGGCAACTGTGCTGGCCAACTTCTACACTCACCCATCTCCCGTCCCTTGGGTCTGACCACTGCCTGCTACTAATTGATACTTCTCATACTACGAAGAAAGGTCAAAGGTTGTTCAAGTTTGAATCCCATTGGACTAAGGAACCCGAATGCGCTGAGATTGTGAGAGTTTGCTGGGCAAGGGAATCGAGTAGTTTGCACTGGGGTTGAGAGAAAAAGCTCTCCTCTTGTAGGGCTTCCCTGATGATCTAGAGTAAGAAAAAGTTCACAAATAATAGGGAAAAATCGATTCCATGCTGAGTAATCTGGAATTGCTGCAATTGGATTAAGAGTAGAATTTTGGTGAAATTGAGCGCACTAATGCCGAACTGGGTAGACTTTGGGACTACGAGGAAAAATATTGGCACCAACGCTCTCGGATGAAGTGATTGACGATTGGGGATTCAAACACTGCTTTCCTCCATCACTCTACAATTCAAAGAAGACGTTAGAACTCAGTCTCCAGGATTAAAAGAAATGATGGTTCCTGGGCTGAGGAGAGCTCGGAGGTCAGGAAAACAATAGATGCTCACTTCCAGGACATCTTTTGGAGCTCTGGCCAAAGAGAGTGGGGGGACATCCTCTCATTTGTTACTTCTACTGTCCCTGTGGCAATGAATACTGCTCTCTCTGTACCTTTTACTGAAGACGAGATTAAAGTGGCAGCTTTCAAGATGGGACCCCTTAAAGCTCCAGGATCGGACGATTTCTCGGGGGTATTTTACCAAAGTTATTGGGATACCATCAAGGACGAAGTGTTGGCTCTTGTGGGTAGCCATTTTGTAGGTTCGCTACCAATCCATCGGTTAAACAGAACTAGCATCGCCCTGGTCCCCAAGATCCCAAATCTAGAGTGTGTTTCTCAATTCAGGCTCATTGCCCTGTGCAACTACTCCTACAAGATCTTATCGAAAGCTCTCTCAAACCGTCTCAAGCCCCACCTTGATGATTTAATCACTCCGCAGTAGAGTGCCTTTATCTCCGGAAGACAAATCCAGGACAACATTTGTAACGACCCGTCCCGAATTCCAGGATTAGATTAGTGACTAATGAAGGATTAGTGAGGTTAATCGGTGATTGGTTGAGCGAAATCGAACGGACGGTGCAAAATGACCGTTTTACCCCTAGTCGTGGGTAAAATGTTGAATTTTGACTCAAGGAGTCAAACGTACGAGTACCGATGACCGTGACGTAGATCGGAACGTCACGAGTCCATAAACAGGCGGCACATCGAAATTGGACGTCGGACAGAAAAGTTATGGTCACAGGAAGTTCATTTGGACTATGCACGCATTACGAGGCAAAAAACACTTGGCTAAATCTAATTGGTTGACTTAATAATGTGGAACCCTTGGATGAGTGACAGGTGTCACTCATCACATTGGTCATTATCCCTAAAAAGTGGATCTTAGCGTTGATTGGTGGGTTTTGTAATAAAATATTATTATTTGTTTATTTTATAATTTCCTTCACCCACTCTCTCTCAATCTCAGTCATCCATTCCCTCACACCCCTCATCCTCACCATCCACTCATCTAATCATCACAACAAACTTCACCTTCCCCTCCTTCAAACCGTGCACATATCTTCACCTTCTTCATTTTATTTCCCCTTCAAACCGTGCACATAATTCATCTTCTTCATTCTGTTTTTACTGAGAACAAACACACATAGCCCCTACCACCATACCTTCTCTGTGCTCGTGTGTGAGGCTACAAGAATGAGTGTGTGATGTGAGAGGAAATGGTGATCGGTGAGGGCCAACCGAAGGAATGAAAAACAGAGTGCAGTGTGTGATCGTGAAACCCAAGTCCCTAAATCCTCGTCCTTTGCCTGTGATGTCTGAAGAAAAGTTGAAGTGACAGGACCCGTCCCAACTGGACGTCAAAAACCGTGCCCGGTCCTGCTCCCGTCTGACAAGTTAACCAAAGGTCCGAAACTACCCTTCAGTGCTTGTCAGACAAGGGATGTTTGCGCTGATTTCTGCTGCTGCCACTGCCTCACGATCAGTCCCGAACGTAGTACCACGGCCTGGAGGGTCATAAAACAGAAAAGGTGTGAGTGGACTAAAATGATCTCTTATAAAAACATTTGCCAACGTACATTCTTACCCTCCAGTTTTCACAAACGTGCATGCATATCATAAAACATGAGTAATAGTATGAAATCATTCAAGTATGAACAGTGGACCGATAAAATCAAAACATGTTTACCCATAGTCCGTAAAACTCATGTTCATCAAATCAGTTCAAGTTATAAAACATCTGTTATAAAGCCTTTGGATACAAATATCAATAAATCATAATACCACCAATCCTCAATATCTAATCTCAATATCCCTATAACCTGTCACGATATCAATGCAACGCGTGCAACTCGGTGTCTCACGTCCGAGTACATCCCCCAGGATCTACGACGTCTAGGGGGATATCGACTCCAGGAACTACGACGTCTGGAGGATATCATCATAATCCCACGCTCATGCGAGTGAGCCTCCCTCGGAGTTACTCATCTCCAGGCAGTGAATTGTGACTACTCCAGGAACTACGACGTCTGGAGGAGACTATCAAATCATAGAGGATGGTATATGTGGAACAGTCACCAAATCCAGTAACCTCATTTTAAAATCATTTATGTCTCAAATCAAGTCAAAACATTTCAATAGGGCCTATGCCCGAGACATAGCTTTCACAAATCAAGTTCCACAAAACCATCATAAAACAGTGTCCAGAATTCACTTTATAAATCAAAATCATCAATTTAATCATATTCACATGTGACTCCAAATCCGAGTCAAAATCACTATTTACTTAGGTCTCAAGCCCAAAATCTCATTTTCACGCAAATCCGTGCAACCGTAAACCCGAGTTACCACGAGCACGTAAATCCATAAAATCAATCACTAACTCATAATCCGAGTCCAAATATCATTTTTTAATTCCCTGACTCATAACCCGAGTTAAAACATCATTTTCAATCTGGGCCTAGCCAAAAACATCAATTTCATCATTTCTCAAAAATCGTGCCAAAATATAATATAATAATCCATAAAATCGAGAAATCACCGGATTGAAACATAAATCATGCCAAAGCATATAAAATCATATAATAAAGCATTTTAAATCATATATGCATGCATCACGGTTAGAAAACCAAAAGTCCACTCACACCCACCGTCCAAAAAGGTCCGTTTCCGAGCTTCACATTTTTCCGTAAATTCTGGAAGTCACAACTCCTGTCCAAAATCATTATAGAGGGTTACTAACATCTCAAAATACTTCACATAATTTTCCCCAATTTTTCCGGAATTTAAATACATATTTTTAACGTAAAACAAAACTTCGGATATGTGGAACATTAACGAAACGATATCCGATTTTCTCGAAACCAGCGTCAAAATGTTCGTTACACTGAGAGGATTCAAAGTCATGTTGACCTCACCTTGAAACTAGGCCGTACGCGCCCTCACGCACCGCCGTGAGTGGCTGCGCGTGAAACCCACACGCCTGCTACAGTACTGTCTTCCTCACTCGTTTGTCTGTAAAACGGGTCATTTAACCCGCGAGACGACCCGGTTCCAATCCTATCAATTCGATACCAATTTCAACAATTGAACATTCAGTTAGTTTCTATTTAAGTTCAATTAGAGTTCTGTAACATCAATTACACCAACACCTACCTCAAATCACACAACTCGAAGATGAACATCGAAAAACTCTCGAACACTGTTCATCATTCAAAAACCTTCCATGTCGATCGATTTCCTTCAATTGATGCAACCAGAAGCTTCAATGGACTCCGTTAAACATTTTCCCCATCTCAATTGCATCAATCCAAGGCTCAAACTCCACGACTCAAGCTCAAACTTGCACACTGTTACCAGACCCAGTTCAGAGCTAATTGGGCCTCAATTACCTTTGTTCTTGATCTGAAACAGCTCGTCACAACCTCAGGAAGCTACTTCCAAGCTCCATTTCGATCCTTACGGCTCAATTCCTCCAATTCGAATTTCCCTCCCAAAATCCAAATTTTCGATTTCTCAGTCACCTACTCCCTCTTAATCCCCCGTATAATCCCAGTTCAATTCAGTCTCAAAAGTCTCTCAGTTTCTCACTCTCTGGTTCAGAAATGGAAGGGAAATGGTGGACAAAGATCAACCTCTCCTCTCTGTGTTTGCTTGCACACGGGTTCAGAGAATTAATGGCTGAATAAAAGGATTAAATGGTTAATGGTAATTTAAAAATAATAAAACAGCATGATTGTGTTTCCCCCAAAACATGGAGCTGAAATCAGGCCATAATTTAAGGGATGAGTGACACTTGTCACTCATCCAGGTGTGTTAAGTCACCGGGTACTGTTCATATTAAAATATTATTGTAATCCTGGTTCGTTAGGTTAATCGAGTCCGTTCCCGTGACCATAACTTCGTCGTCAAATCTCCGATTTCGGCATGCCGCCTGTCGTTGGATTCGTATCGACGAGACCTACGTAACGGTCCTTGGCCCTCGTCCATTGGACTTCCCGGGTCAAAAGTCAACATTTGGCCCCTAATATGCCAAATTACCAAAATACCCCTCAACTTCCGAACACCATAACTTTTTCCTCGAATGTCGGAATCGAACGTGCCACCTGTCTATGAACTCGTGACGTCCCGAACTACGTCACAGTCATTGGTCAAAGTCCGTTTGACTGCCCGAACTAAAAGTCAATATTTTGCCCACGCTAGGGGCGAAATGGTCATTTTGCACAATTCGTCCGATTTCACTCAACTAATCCCCGATTAGTCATTCTAAATCATAATTAATTAATATTCGATCCCGATATTCGGGACGAGTCATTACATGAAGGGGAGCCTATGATGATTCTAGTGGTGGCCACCGCCGTGCACGACGGTGAAGGTAGGTGGATTTCCTGAAAATGTTTGGTTTTGATCCATTAATGGCAGATTTCGATTTGAGGTTTGATGAATGTTTTGGTTCTTTAGGTGGCATTTCTGAGGTTGCAAGGGGTCGAACTAGATTGGAAATGGAGGCTGAGGTGGCTGGAGACAACAGCGGTGGGCAGTGCAAGTTGGCCGTGAGTTCCCTTGATCGAGAAGGTGAGATTCACAACTGTTTTTCATGTTTTAAGTGGTTAGATCGATAGGGTTTGATGTTAGAAATCTATAGGAATTGAAAGGGATAAAAATGGATGAGAAATGAGTGAGGAATAGGGTTGAACCGTGATCGTCGGTTCAGTTGGACTGAACCGGTCTAAACCAGTCTGAACCGGTCGACTAGAGGTTGAAGAAAGTGAACAATGCAGGCACGTGAGGCCCACGCGCAACCCCTTTGGGCGGCGCGTGAGGGCGCATGGCACTGTTCTTGGGGAAGTGATCAACACGACTTTTCATCTAATCGAAGTAACGAACATTCTGGGACTGTTTTCGTGTCGATCGGACATCGTTTCGATATAGTTCGAGGTGTCCGAAGGTTTAGAATCGAGTTTAAAAATAGTTAAAAATGCGGGAAAATTACGGGACTTCAACGAGAGGTTAATGAAGTAGTTAGTAACTCTCTAGTATGATTTTGACAGGTTTGGGAGTCCTGGTGACGGTGTTTAGCCTGAGGAGGTTTACGACATGCAAATCGAGGCGGGTAGCGTAGAACGGTCTGTGAGTGGACATTGTTTTCTAATTGATGCATGCATAAATGTTTTATATGAGTTTAAATACATGTTTTGAGATGCCTTAAGTGCATTTGGTTGTGGTAGTTGGTATTTACGTATTTGCACGTATTACAAGGTCTTCGATTTATAAGTGCTTATGGTTTTAGAAATGGTCTAATGAAATGGTTTTGGATTTGAAAAGGTAAACTCGGGCACGAGACCCATTTTTTTTGGAAACCCTCGGACTCGAAGTCTATTTAGTCACGTTATCGGGCCAAGGGCCCAATTGGTTCGTGAATTGATTTCGAGCTTGGAAATATGGAAACGGACAAGAGACCTATTTAATTTATGAACTCTCGGACCTCGGGTCCATTTGATTTAATAAGACATCAGGCCAGGGGCCCAGTAGATTTACGAATCGGGCTAGAGGCCTAGTTAGTTTGCAAATCGGGCCGAGGCTCAGTTGATTTACGTAATCGGGCTAGAGGCCCAATTAGTTTACATTATCAGGCTTGAGTCCCATTTATGGTTTTTAAATGTGATTTCGGGTTTGGAGACCCTAAACGGATTTGGATTTGGAAATAATGGATTTCTGGTTTCATGACGGTTTTTGAGGACCAGGCATAAACCTTTGAAAGGTCTTGAGAATGATTTCAAAATGGTTTTTCATATACCATCCTTATATATTTATGGATTGTCTCCTCCGGGGAAGGTTGTTGGCCTGGGTAGACCACAGAGTAGTAACTGAGTGAAGTCGCCCCCGTTGGGTACTTACTCTTAGGAAGGCAATTATGGATTATAACCCTCAAGGAAGGTTATTGGTCTGCGGACATTGACCTGGGTGGACCTAGGGGAGACTTGGGATTTGAGACCTCGGGTAGCATGCACGTAGCTTTAGAAACCATGACAGGATTGGTTATATGATATTGATAAACATGATTTCTTGGATTTGTGAAATTGTGTTTCGTGAATATTAAATGGATTTGGGCAATGACCCACATATTTGGACTTACGGTTTTGGGCTGAGTTCCCAAATATGGCTACTATGTTATGGATTTGAGTAAATGGTTTTGGGTAGGGGCCCGTATGTTTTGGATTACAGAAATTAGGGCTGAGACCCTAATAATGTTTATTTGAATATGTGGTTTGATAAACGGTTTTCCTATGCATGCATGCTTTTTAGTGAAGGGCATAAATATCTTTTATGAAATTTGTTTTATTAAACTATTGTTTTTTGTCCACTCACAGTCTTTCCTTGTTTTTAATGCCATTCAGGTTGATCACGGATGCAGACTATAGCAAAGACCGAGACATCACACTCCTCCACTGGATCCTGGGGTGCTCTGGAAGCTAGTCGGGCTAATGGTTTTAATTTATCCCTTGTCTGACACTTCGTGTCAGACGGGAGCATGGTACATCCCGTGTTAATCTCGAGGGGATTGGGATGGGTCATGTCAACATTTGCATTGCTCATGAAGCCTTCTATGCACTCAAACTTAGAAAGACCACAAAGAAGTATGAGATGGGTTTAAAACTTGACATGAATAAAGCCTATGACCGAATTAAGTGGGATTTTTTGGAGGCAATTCTTATCAAAATGGGTTTTACTGATATATGGGTCTGAATGGTTATGGGGTGTGTGAATTCGGTGTAGTTTTCAGTACTCCTTAATGGGCAACGGGGAAGGAACTTCTCGCCTTCTAGGGGTTTGCGGCAAGTGGACCCAATCTCCTCATACCTCTTCATTATTGTTTTTGATGTGCAGTAAAAAATGATGCTGTATGCGGTGAATCATGGTGACACGACCCATCCTAATCCCCCCGGGATTACCGCGGGATGTGACGTGCTCCCGTCCGACATGAAGTGCCAGACAAGGGATAACCTCAAGCCACTACCCCTACGGGCTTCCAGAGTGTGCAAGGATCGATGGAGGAGGCATGCAATGTCCCGGTCTCCGCTGCAGTCACATCCGCAATCAACCTGAAGGGCAATAAAAACCAAAAGTTGTGAGTGGACGAAAATAAACAAGTTCGTAAAATACATTTTATAAGACATTTATGCCCCTCAGTAAAAACATATGCATGCATCAAAAACCAATAATCAAACATTTATTAGAAATAACCATTAGGGCCTTAGCCCGGAAACCATAAACATAGTTTCAACCCAAAAGTTATTTCATAAATCCAGTGGTACACATTTATTACTTTACCATCTTCGGCTTCCCAGATGCCTAGCGTCCCAGACGCTTGACGTCCCAAACGTCATATCTCACGGTATTAAGCAACGCGTGCTGCCCGGGGTCTCACCGGGTCCATATCTCTGACATCCCAGATGTCTGACGCCCCAGACGTCTAATCATAGCAATCCTGCTCCTGAGTCACTATACGGTCTAGCCGCTCCGTACAATGACCCCTCGCAGGCAATGCACCGTGACTTCGCCAGTGTCCCAGACACCTGGAGGAGACCATACATAACCTCATATCGAGATGGTTTTATGGAAAACATTTTATCATTCATTTCCAAAATATCACAAGGGCCCTGCCCCGAATTTCCATAAAACCGTCATAAGTCTAAATAGTTGATTATTAAATCCGAAATCATTTATTCAATTCCATTTTAGGGTCCCCGACCCGAAATCACATATAGAAATCAACTGGGCCCCTAGCCCGATTTCATAAGTCAACTGGGCTCCTGGCCCAATTTCATAAATCAACTGGGCCCCTGGCCCGATTTTAATTTATCCATTCCGTAACCGTTTCATGAAATCATATACAAACACAATTATGGAAATCAGTGCAAAATCGAAAAACCTCGATTTACGTGCAAACGCGTCAATCGCCTCGAAATGCGTGAAATCATATAAATTCACCGATATCTAAATCAAATCATATAATAACAATTATAACAATCATGAAACAGTTACGCATGCATAGAATTTATAAAACCAATGTCCACTCACAGACCGTTTAACAGTGCGCCTCGATACGCGTGTCATCGGCCTTCCCGGGCCTCGTGACTAACACCGGGACTCCCAAACCTGTTCATATCACATTAGAGGGTCACTAACCTCTTCATTAACATCCTATTCAAGTCCCGTAATTTTTCCGAATTTTTAATTATTTTTAAACCCGACTTACAACCTTCGGAGATCCCGAACAGTATCGGAACGGGGTCCGATTGACACGAAACCCATGCTAAAATGTTCGTTACAATGTATAGGATAAAATTCGTTTTGAACTCACCTTGAAAAATCATCCCATGCGCAGTCACGCGCCGCCGTGAGTGGCTGCGCGTGACACCACGCGCTTGCTACAGTGCCCAGCACTGTTCATCGTCTCCCTCTCCTGTTTCCCTGCAATACGGGTCTGCAACCCGGGAGTTCAAGCCTTCAATTCCAACTCGATTTCATCTGTTTTTTATCCTAATACATTCCTTAACTATCCAATTAAAGTTCTATGTCCAAAATTAACTCTAACCATCCCTTAATCGTGCTATCAACCCGTGATCACCCAAACAGGTCGATCACCGTAACTCCAAAATTCCTCGACCATTATCAAATTAACTTCCCAGTAAGCTTATTAGGATTTATACGAATTAATTCACATGATGAATTGGACAAGAAGTTACCTCAAACACCCCGACTCAAGCTTGGGTTTTTCCGGCCATCCACCAGTCCGTCCACGGCTCCAGGAGCTTTAAAGGTGGCCATATTTGGTCTGGATCGACTGGTGAAGGTTCGAGGAAGCTCACACTCAACTCCAATTCCATCAATTGGCCACCCAGATTGAAATTTGAAAATGAGGCTTGAATTTTGAGTTTTCGTGTCTGGGCATCCTCCACCCCTCTCAGAACTCCATTCTCAGCTTTCTCACTCTCATACTGTCCCAGGGACAGATTCAAATCCAACTCAATGCCGACCAGTGCCCTACACAATGTGAAATGAAATTCCAATGCTCTGTTTTGTCTTCCACGATCAAACGCACCAGCCATTGTTTAATGCACCTCCTCACCATCCCACACACCATTGCTTCCCACTTACATGACCAAACAGTCCATTAACACTTAAACAACAGTTTAGCCCATCCATTTGCCCCATAAACAATCCACCCGTGCACTGGTTATGTTTCCCAACACGGCTGCTACAGTAATCCGTTCAAACAGTACCCTATGAAAGTACAATTCTGCCCTTGTGCAGAAAATTACCAAAATGCCCCTCACGCATCCAGGCCCGTAACTCGGTCATTCGGACTCCGATTGATGCGTGCTGCTTGTCTACGGACTCAGGGCATCAAGACTTTCCTAACGGTCCTTGGCCCTCGGCCATCGAACCTCCCGATCAAAAAGTCAACATTTTTCCCTTATTTCATCTAAATTACGAAAATGCCCTTGGGCTTCCGAAAGTCATAACTTTCACCACGAACGTCAGAATCGAACGTGCCACCTGTCTATGAGCTCGTGACGTCCCAAAATACGTCACGGTCATTGGTCAAAGTCCATTTGACAGTCCGAATTAAAAGTCAACGTTTTACCCACGACTAGGGGCAAAACGGTCATTTTGCATCGTTCGTCCGATTTCGCCCAACTAATCACCGATTAACCCCGCTAATCGTGATTAGTTAGTAATCTAATCCCGAATTCTAGGAAGGGTCGTCACACATGGGGTGGTGGATGGGCTTATATTCAGTGAAAACGACCTGATTCTCTCTCATCTGTTCTTTGCGGACGATTCTTTGTTTTTTCTAAATTCCTTAGCCGGAAATTGCAGGGAAGTAAAATCCATCCCGGAGGTGTACTGTCGGGCATCGGGTCAGGTCGTCAACTTCGACAAATCTAACATGTTTTGTAGCCCCAAAAATCTCCCAGTGCTTCAACGTCAACTTGGGGACATTCTCGGTGTCCAAGTCATTGATAATCCTGGACTTTATTTGGGATTGCCGACTCTTTGGGTTCGTTCTAAGGAGGAAGCCCTCTTCTATGTGAAAGAAAATATTTTGAGAAATTTGCATGGCTGGAAAAATGGTCTCCTCTCATAGGTTGGTAAAGAGGTTCTTATGAAGGTTGTTGCAACTACCATCCCAACTTATTCCATGTCGGTTTTTTGATTCCCCAAGTCTCTCTGTAAGGAAATTGATGCCCTTCTTGATAATTTTTGGTGGGGGTCAGAATGAGGACCATAACAAGCTCCACTGGATCAGCTGGAAAGAGTTGGGCCTACCGAAGGCCCAGAAGGGTATGGGTTTTCGAAATATGGAGGATTTCAATTCTTCCTTTCTAGCTAAACAGTGTTGGAGGCTTATTTGTTAACCCAATTCCTTCTGGGCTCAAATGCTTAGAAGCAGATACTTCCCTGATTTTTGTTTCTTGAGGGCTACGCGTGGAACCCGGGCGTCTTGGGGTTGGTCGAGCATCCTTGATGGTAGAGACTTAATTCTTAACGGTGCCCGTTGGCAAGCCATTGGTGGCCACACCATCAAGTTTTGGACGGATCACTGGATCTTATGTATCTCCAACCTCCGGTCTGTGACCCCTAGGACTGTGGGGGTGAACCTAGCGGCTCCTATGGTAGATTTTATTGACTGCCATTCTAGAGACTGGGATAGAGCTAAGCTAAATGGAATACTTGATCAGGAGCGGTTGAATTTAATCTCCACCATGCCTATTGGTGATTTGCAGGGTTTAGATCGCCTTATCTGTCCGCATACCACCGATGGTGGCTACTCGGTTAAGTCTGGTTACCACTGGTTAAGGAACCGCGCTTCTCCCCCAACCTTGAATCGTCCCTCATCTTCCTACAGCATCCCCCAGGACACTTGGAAATTAATTTGGAGCCTTGTTACCCCTCTAAAGGTCCGGAACTTCCTCTAGCGGGCTGTTCGGGCTGCATTTCGACTAGGGAAGCCCTCTATCATTGTCACTTGGGAGCGTCCCCTTTATGCCCAGTCTTCTGGGAGCATTCTGAATCTGTGGAGCATATGCTACTACAATGTAATGGTGCCAGAAGCATTTGGTTTGGCTGTTCCTTGGGGTTTCGAGTGACTCACCTTAATATATCTACCTTTGGTGCATGGTTCTCACATGTTGTTGCCCCCTTCTATGGTTGGTCTGTGGAGAAGCTAAGGATTCTGGCTATGATTGCTAGGCCATTTGGAAAGAACGCTGCAGAGCCATGTTTGAGGGATGTTCCTTCAACCCCTGGCGCGTGATTATGGCCTGGAGGTCCCTCCAATCAGAATACTGGCTTGCGAATACCCTTGCCACCTCCCATAGTAGTAATGAAGTTGTGGTTGCTGCCCCCACCCCCCACCCCAATTGGTTGGACTCCACCTAGTCAAAACACTGTGAAAATCAACACCGATGCCTTCTAGCGTCCTCCTCATCTCAGGCTAGCCTCGGTGTTGTTGCGAGAAATGCAGAAGGTTCCTTCTTAGCTGGTGGTTGCTCGGTTAGGAATGCAGGTTCTACCATCGTTACGGAAGCCTGGGCAATGTTGGACGATGTCGAATTGGCAGTCCGGGAGGATTACAACAATGTGGTATCCGAGTCTGACTCGCTAGAGCTCGTCAGGGCCGTTCGGGGTTCTATACAGAAAGGCAGGTGGGAAATCTATCCTATCCTTCGTCGGATGAGGGCTGCCATAGAAGAATTTAAACTCTGTGGCATTTGTTTGGGTTCCTCGATCTGCTAATTCGGTAGCTGATGTTTTTGCTTCCCATGCACAACAATTGATGTGCCGGGAGGTCTGGATTGACCGCCCCCCATCTGCCCTTGTGCATGTGTTATCTCGTGATGACCTCATCTGCCCTTCGTCCACTGCTGATTGTCAGTAACCCCCTAGGGGCGTTGTTATTCTGTTTTTATATTGGCTCTTTTGGCCCTTGGCCTTGTTGGCTCTTTTGGCCCTTGGCCTTGTTGGCTCTTGTTTGTTCTGCACGTTTGTCTATGTTTCTCCTGCTCTGTGAGCATTGATAAAAAAAAAATCTTTTTCCACGTGAGAAATTTTGATACAACCTCACATACATTGTCAATCACCACACAAAAAAAAAGGGACATAGTGCGCATCTTGCACATATGCGTTATGTCAAATACACCTCAAATATACTTACAAACTCAAAGCACATCTTACATATTGGTGTTATACAACCTCACAATTATTAAATAGTCCAAAATTGGCCTTCAAATTCCGAAAATGACACTTCAAAAAATAAAAAATAAAATAAAAAAACTCACTCAAATACTCTTAAAATTAAGAAGTTGAATAAACCTAGTGTCTTGATAAACTCTGTAGTTTCCTTCATTTTGTTTACCATCCGACTCCAAAAATTTATACCATCCTCCTAAAATCGTAAACTCTCCTTCATTAATCATTTCAATCATCTCCAAAATTTTGACTTTTCCTTCATCTTATTCATCATCTCCAAAGCTTCTCCCAAAAACTTAGTAAACTCCGCATATTTCTTCATTTTGATCACCATATATCCAACTCCAGAAACTTCTACCATCCTTCTAAAATGCTAAACTCTCCTTCATTAATCATTTCGTTCATCATTTCCAAAATTTTTAACTTTTCCTTCATCTTATTCATTATCTCCAAAGTTTCTCCCAAAAACATAAACAATCTCCAAAGCTTCTCCCAAAAACATAAACAATTTCCAAAGCTTCTCCCAAAAACATAAACAATCTCCAAAGCTTCTTCCAAAAACCTAAAAAATCTCCGCTTTTTTTTCACTTTTTTATTTTATTTCTTCTTTCATGTAGCTTTAAATATTTAAACTTGATTTATTCCAATTTGGCGTCTTTCAAGGAAAACAAAATTTCTCCCTCAAAGTCTTGTACAATAGATTTAATTTCCCACCTCAGCTAACCCAGTGGCGCCAAGATAGTGATGATCCATATGACCAATCCCGAAAAGGTGTCATGAGCAACATAAATTGATATACCAAATGTTCAACGTTCGGGATCAATGGGGTATAGTATAACCTTCAGAATTTGACAGCATTCACCAACCTAGACATAAGCTATAATAACCTTGCACGCACTAAAATTTGCTCCCTTCTCTCGGTAGTTTTTATGCGCGAGTCAATCCTTTGAGTCTATGCCAAATGGGTCTGACTTGTATGTTGTTATTCAATTCACGAGAAGATACTCTAGATAGTCGATCAGAAGATGGCCGATGCCAAAGCTAAGCACACGGCGGCTGAGGAGCAGCACGCTCAACAGGAACAGATGCCCCCTCCCAAGTCAGCTAATGCGTAGGTCGGAGTTGACCAGTGGGAAGAAACTGCCCAAGCGGCGGAGGCAACTTGATCTGAGCGAGTGTTGCCGATTGAATTTGGAGATGCTGAGCAGAAGAGGTGATGGTGGGTCTACCAGTCAGGAGTCAACACGAAGCCACACTCCTAAGAGGTAGGATGAACACATGGCTTTCCGAGAGGTCGCGCCGAAATAAGATTCCTATGACGTTGTGGAGGAGAAGTGACTGAGGAAAAGAGAGTCCAAACAGTAGGTTTTGGAGTAGGCTCGTTAGACAGTCACAAATCTCTAGCAGGAGATGTCGATGTTGTAGCCCATGAAGATGCTGAAGATGCAAACTTTAGCTATGGTCTAAAGAGCTTCTTTGCCAACCTCTCGGACGCCCCTGAGGTGACGAGTGCATCAGAGGCCGATGAGACCTTGGGACAGGTTACCGAGTGTATACACCCATCGATCATTCCAGTTGTCAACAAATCTTATCCTCGGTAGCCAACCCAATATGATAGAAATTGTAAAAATGTGCTCCTTGTCGGTCAACGGCCGTTGTGCCAAGCTGGCTGCTGAGTTGGCACACGTGAGTGATCGGTACCCATGCTTATTTCACATTTCTATTTCATTTATATTTTTGCATTTCTGACCAATTGTGATGTTGATTAGTAGTGTTTTGAGGAGTTGGTCGTCACACTAAAGAAGGTGTCGAAGCAGGCCAAGCGATTTGAGGCTGGCCGGGAAAAGCTGAAGGAGAGAGCCAAGTAGCTGAAAGAGAGAGAGAAAAATGATGAGTGTGACCCATAGAAATGTTTCGACTCTATATGCGAGAACAAGACTCTGACTGAGCGGGTGAAGATGTTGCATGACCAAGTGAAGGTGTCTGAGAAAGCTCGCCTTCGAGGGGTGATTGAGCAGGAAACTGCGTTGAAAGATGCTATGATCAGTGCTTAATAGGCTCAAGAGCAGGCAGTGGTCGATTACCAACAGTCAAAGGATTTCAACCTGGCTCTAAGGTAGGTCGGTCAGTGGTTTTGATGCTCACAAGGTTTGAGGATATAGTGAACATCCAACTCGACACTGCAAAGAAGGAATTGATACAGAAGGTGTTGTTCTTCAACCAGGGGTTGCCGATTAGGTTCCCTTGATTGAAGGTGGAATTGGTACTGACCATGAGCGTCAAGCTCCTGGAAAAGGAAGAGTCTAAGGAAGAAAGTGAAGAAACTGCCACACTCGACACATCCTACCGAGCAAAACACTATGCCTGACCCACCAACGTTGAATGACGAGCAGGAAGATTAGGAGGTTTCGATAGTCTAAGTCGGCTCCTAATGTTGGTTTTTTTTTTGGTATTTGTTTCGTTCCCTGGGGTATGCCTCATGTAGGCCTATGTACCGAACTAATTTTTCCAATTAATGAATATTGACTTGTGTATATCTTTTGCTTTAACCATAGATTCAATCATAACCCTCACTTGATAATGTGCAAATGTCCCTTTGTTTTTGTGCCACCTTTTTTCTAACCAAGGCACGATGTGTTGGCATGTTTGATGTAGTGTATTCTAAGTTGACAGATGAATAGCGACTGTTGTGAGCCAAGTAGCATGAGACTAATCAGTAGATTCAGTATTACGTGGTCGGCTTGTAGAGTCATGTAGACTTGGCCCAGACTGGGTGTGTGAGCACGTAGAGGCTAGGTCGGCTATTATTAAGGCCGACTAGCTGGGGAACCGAGTGAGGGTGATTTGAATGCTTGAGCATATTTTGGTAACCGAGTGAGGCTGATTCATCACTGGTACCAAAGGGAGCCTTGAAAGTATATGCTTTGAGATCAATGAAAGCTTGCTTGCATTCGGAAGTCCACTTAATTTTTCTTCATTTCTTCTTGAAGGACTTGAAGAAAAGGTAGGCACTTGTCAATTGCTCGAAAGATGAAGCGGGTAAGTATGGTGACTCTTCTTGTGAGGCTTTGGAGCTTCTTGATGGTTCACGGTGGGTGCATATCCAGGATGGCCTTGATCTTCTCTAGGTTGGCTTCGATTCCCCCCTGGCTGATTATGTAACCGAGAATATTTTCTAGACTTGACTTTGAAAACATACTTCGCGGGATTGAGGTGCATTTTATACTTCTTAAGCACTTCGAACATCATAGAGAGATTGTGGACATGGTCGACCGATTTTTTGCTCTTGAATAGCATGTCGTCGTCGTAGACCTCTATGGTTTTCCCAATTTGGTCAGCAAACATGAAGTTTGCCAAGCGTTTATAGGTTGCCTCCAGGTTCTTGAGGCCAAACGACATCACGTTGTAGCAATAGACATCGAGGTTGGTGCAAAAACTTGTGTGGATTTTATCATCTGGGTGCATAAGGATCTGATTATACATGGAGTAGGTACCCATGAAGCTGAACAGTTCGTGCCCGGCTGTTGTGTCCACCAAGAGATCAATTTTGGGAAGAGGAAATCTGTCCTCGGGCTAGGCGCGATTAAGGTCAATGAAATCAATGCACACTCTCCATGCCCCTGAAGACTTCTTGACCAGAATCACATTTACGACCCAAGCGGCATAAACGGCCTTCCCTACGAAGTGAATCGTACTGAGCTTCATGATCTCCTCCTGCATAGCTAGTTGTCATTCGATATCATATGTGCATTACTTCTACGTGACAAGCTTGAAAGAAGGATCTATGATATGCTTTTCGCAAATGACATCTATGGATATGTCGAGTATATCGGCGTAAGATAAAATGAACACTTCACTGTTTTTCCTAAGGAAGCAAATAAGATCATCTTGAGTCTTCTACTGTAAAAAGGACTAAATTTGGACTTGTTGACCGGGATGGTCAAGGTGAAGCATAATCGGCTCAGTCTCCTCAACTAGTTGAGGAGTTGGAGTGGTAGACAGGTCACATGGGTCCTCTGGAGGACTAGCTTGGATATGTCGCATGAGCTTCAGATCGATTGGGTAGGCCTTGTATTCTTTCTATATGACAACCATGGTTTCTTTGCTTGTGCACAAATTTACCTTGGTGAGAGCAGATTGGTAGCATGTGCATGTTGAAAGCTGGTATCCCTGAAACTGGCCAGTGCCCATGATGGTGGGAAATATCTTGAGGAGAAGGCAAGTAGAGTAGATCTCGTTGATGGGGTTCAGTAGTCCCCAACCAAAGATGACATTGTAAGCTGTGGGGAAATTGATCACCAGGAAGGTGACGATGGCAATCGCAAGCGTGGCATAATGTCAACTAAGATGGGTAGAGACACGGTGCTGATCGGAATGACTGAGTCTTCTAAGTAACTCTGCAGTGTAGTGACCGCCCAGTTCAAATCTTTTTCAATTATGTTGAGCTGATTAAATTCCTTCATGAAGATCACGTTGACTGAGCTACTGGTGTCGACGAGAATCTTTCCTACGTCAAAGTTGGATATATGGGCCCGGATGATCAGAGGGTCATTGTAGGGAAAGACAATGCTCGTTCCTCTTTCTCAGAAAATGTGATTGGTTCCTAGCCTACCCTATTGATTTTTCGTGCTCTTGCAGATTCAATATTGAATAACTAGTGGTTGGACTGGGTTGTTCAGAGGAAGCCTTTCTTTGCCGATTAGAAACGTAAACAGATGAGACCTTAAGTCCATCATTAATCGTGTTGATTTGCGAGCTTTCCACGGCCCGCAGAGCATTTTGCAGAAACTAATTAATTTTCTCATTGGTGACTAGTGTTTCCATAATATCACTGAAGGCCATGCACTCGTCAACGGAGTGGCCTTTGAACTTATGGTATTGGCAGTAGAGATTGGGGTGAAGAAGTGGTCGGGAGTTTTTTGGCCGAGCCTTTGGTTTCTCGATCATATTCTCCATATTTAAAATTATAATCTCCGAGGAATTGTTAACGATGCTGTAAGTTTCATACTTGGAACTTGGATCACGGGGGTGATCTCTTTGGGGAGCCTGGTTGTGGGTCTTTTGTCCCTGGTTGTCGTATTGTTTGACCTTATAGTCCTTTTGATTGATGTCATTGAGCTTTTCTCTTACTTGAGTAAGAGTTGTGCTCGTATGATCGGCTGCACTGGTCATCCTCGTAGTGTGGCTTGCTCAATTGAGCAGGTTGTGAGGCGAGGAAGACGGAGCTAGTGTGTTGTTTCTTCTCCACTGGTGGAGTGTTGAAAAGTTCAGCCTTGGCATGGATAGATGCCTGCTACAACAGCTCGTTGTAATCTTCCCTGCCCATGGTGAAGGCCTGGTACTTGAATGGCGACTCCTTGAGGCCGCTACGGAATGCTCGAAAAGCCGCTTTGTCATGAGTCTCTTGAAATTTTGAATACTTATGACTAAATTGGGTAGCATACTTTTGCATAGTCTCAGTCTCCCCATGTCGGATTGATCCTATGTCTTCCGTAGTCAGTTGTTAGTCGGTCTGAATCATGAATTGGTTTAGGAAGACCATGTGTAATTCTTCGAATGAGTTGATTATCTTGATTGGAGTCGGTAGAACCAATTGAGGGCAACTTCCATAAGGGTGGAGTTGAAGCTCAAACACTACACCTTGTCGGAGATCGGGTTCCTGAAAGCGACTGCTGGTTGGTAGTTGTTCATATGTGTGACTACGTCACCCTTCCTTGAGTAGGGGGCGATCTTGAAAAGTTTCACCCCTAAGTGACTATACCGAAGGATACGAGCGGTGAAGGAACCAATAATGGTTTTTGGATTTTGGAGCGGCTTGGTGTTGCTCTTCTCCCCTTTCAGATCGCAGACATGCTGCAGAAGTTCTTGGACCACATTATTCTATTTGGTGAGGGCAGATCGCAGTCTCAATTGATCGCTAATAGGGTATCGACCTCCATGGTTGCGGCTCAATCGGGGCCAGTCGGTCGTGCATGGTTTTGTAGCTAACTTGGCAGCTGGCTAACTCCTACACATGTTAGGGGTTAACCTTTGGAGCTTGTTCCTCTTGGATCATGGTTTTGTAGAAATGGCACGTTGCACTCTCAACTCCTTCTAGGTGGAATGGATCAGGTCGAATGTCTTTTGGTAGTGTTCGTTGAACATTTGACTTGTGCCTTTGACTGCAAGATTCCTCTTTCGGAGTTCAGTGATCGCCTAGCGGAAGTCGTTCATTAGTTTGAGCATGTCCTTCTAGGAGGGGTAGGGCTCAACCCGAATTCTACTCCCTGAAAATGTGGTATCGTTTAGTTCAACATCCTTTTCTTCAGTCGACATAGTGATCGGCAGAAAAATGGGACAGGGTATGTGAGCTGGTAGGAGTACTTAGTCAGACTTCCCACAAATGGCAGCAAATATTTGATCCGAAAAAAAAACTTAACAAATGGTGGTCTTGATGGACGCTGGAACCCTTCTTCTGCTCGCCAAAGTGACCTACAAGAAGGTAAGAAGAGTACTTGACGTTTGTGGGGTACCGATCTAGTGGACTATGATACTTAAGTCAATAAAGCAGATGAATATCTGACACAGTGTAGGCAATGTAAGACTTAGTGAATAGTAAAATAGTGAATGTACCTTTTTTGGGTAAAGTGCCCCGTATTTAAAGTGGCAGTAAATAGGCCAAAAACCTAGTAAAGTAAGGCTCAAGCAATCGCTTAGATGTTGCGACATGCCCCAAGATGCTGGATGGATGGCAGTGATTCGCTAGAGGGTACACCTATATTTTTACCGCTAGGGTAGGTATAAATTGATGGTGCCGACTGTGATACTCGAGGATGTTGGTTGGCAGTCCATGATGGAGGGGCTGACTGAGCGTCTTGGTTTGTAACCCCTAGTCGAATGGTATGATAGGTTGGGTCAGAAGGGCCATGTTCGGTCGACAGACAATTGAGTCTGGCCAGTAGGTAGCGAAATGACTCCTAATGGCCATTTACGGGTGGTTCTGGGCGGCTCCCAGATGGTCTATCAGAATGTGGTATAAACAACTTGGATCTTCCCCCAGTGTCTTAAGTCTGAAGTTTTCCATCACTTCTCTAAAATTTTAAATCATGTTCAAACTCAATTCTCCACTATTATTAAACAATTTCACCGCAATGGTAGGAAAAAGTTTGACAATCAATCGTTCCACTCCTTATGTTCACAAAATGGCAACCGTTATCATTTTCCCTGTCTGTATACCCCTCAATAAAATGGCCTAGCTCAACGAAAAATGCATGCACATCTCTGAGATGGGTCGAACCTTTCTCATCTATGCTAGTCTACCACATTCATTTTGGGCAGAGGCGGTTACAACCACCGTCTATCTCATAAACCTGCTTCCCACTCACGTTTTCAATTAGGCCTCTCACTATTTCAAACTTTTTTCCAAGACTCATCCTTATCATGTCCTTCATACCTTTAGCTCCTCCTACTTTCTATATCTTGTTAATTATACAAATCACAAGCTTGAATCTTTCTCCCTTCACTGTGTTTATCTAGGTTATAGTGCTTATCTTGCTGGCTACCGATACCTTCACATCCTAATTGGTCACGTTTACATTAGCTGCCATGTTATCTTCAATGAACAATAATTCCCATATCAACCTCCACGCCTAAACCAACCGCTGACTTTACCTTTGTCCCTGTTATCCACCCATTTATCCAACGTAGCCTAGATATCTAGCCCATCATGTTCCCTAATGCATCGCAACCCCTCTCCCATTCGCTCCTCCTTATCTACACTACAACCTTCACCACCATAAACATCGCACCCCTTTTAAGACTTCATTCTTCGCGCACTACAGTTCACCATACAACAAACATTCATCATATGATCACTAGAAGTAAGGCAGACATCTTCAAACCAAAACATCTATATTATGCTTCACGATATCACCTTCCACAAGCCTTCGATGTTGTTCTCAACCAAAAAACAAAGGCTAGACCCTACACACACGGATGTCGCTTGCCTCCATGGACTCATGCCATGAATGTTTAATTCACTTGACAGGACCCATCCCAATCCCCCCGAGATTAATGCGGGATGACCCTGCTCCCGTCTGACACGAAGTGTCAAACAAGGGATATTTCCGACCTTTGCCCTCCCGGGCTATCAGAGTACGCCAGGATCCAGAGGAGGTATGTGATTTCTCGGTCTCTGCTACAGTCCAGATCTGATGTCAACCTGAAGGGCAGTCAAAACATTAAAAGCTGTGAGTGGAAAAAACAAGAGTTTATAAAAACATTTCCATAAAGACATTTGTACCCTTCACTAAAAAGCATGCATGCATTCGAAAACCATTTAACCAAATGGAAACCATATGTGGGAACTAAGCCCAAAACCATAATCGAAAGAATCATAAAGATTCAACCATACGGGCCACTGCCCAAAACCATAAGGAACCAATAAGGGACTCAGCCCAAAACCATAACCATACTGAAATCAAATACACGAGCCACTGCTCAAATCCTGTGCACACCTGTGCACACCACATATCACATATCATATATCATATATAAGTCACACAACCAATCCTGTCACGGTTTCCAAAGCTACGCGCGTGCTACCCGAGTCTCAATCCGAGTCTTCTCTAAGTCAAGGTCAATGTCCGCAGACCACTGACCCTACCCGAGGTTATAGTAACCATAGCCTTCCTGAGAGTAAGGAACCCAACTGGGGCAACTCCCACTCAGTAAGTGCTCCGTGACTACTCCGGGGTCCACCCAGGCCAACGACCTTCCCCGGAGGAGATAATAGAAGTAAAGGAAGGTATATGAACATATATATATACATAACACAAATATCCATGCCCGGTTCCCCTGAACCGTCATGATCCATAATATCCATTCCATTCATATATATATATATATATATATATATATATAACATCCTCCATGTCCAGTTCCCATAAAACATTTATGCATGCACCAATTTAGAAAACCAAGGTCCACTCACAAACCGTCCGAGCTGCCACCTCGATTTGCGTGTCATACGGCTCTTCCGAGCCAATCACCGTCACCCGGGACACCTAAACCTGTCCAAATTCATTTAGAGGGTTACTAATAGCCTTATTAACCTCTCAAAGTCGATCCTAAACCTTCGGACACCCCGAAACCTATCAAAACGATGTCTGATTGACACGAAACCAGTCCCAAAATGTTCGTTACATCGAATAGATGATTTTGTATGTTGAATACTTCCCCAAACTCCTTGACATGGGTCGTCACACGCCGGAGGACTGCCCTGCGCGTGGGCCTCACGCGCCAGGACACTGTTCATCTTCTTCAGCGTTCGAACCGGTCCATTGCAACCTGAACCGGTCTGAACCAGCGTGACTGGTTCGACGGTTTTCCCCCTCTGTTTTGGTCCGATTCCAACCCTAATTAATCCTATAATTCCTATTTCTTCGTTCCCTATCATTTCTAATCATTAAAACTATTCAAAACCACATAAAACTCATGGTTTGATTTTTAACCATACGGTCCATTTTTCCCCGATCAACCTCCACGGCGTCTCAGCCATTAAACCCCACCAAAACCTTCCTAAAATGTCCCTAGAAACCTATTGAACACCTCCTAATCACCCACAAGCAACCATAACATTAAAATCGAATTAAAAGTAGAAAAATGGGTAGCCGGGTTACCTATCGGGTTTCTCCTCCTCTCGCCACCATGGACGGTGGTTCAGGCCATCCTTCAACCTCCTCGGTCCTCTCTCTCACTCTCTGAGTCTCACAGATGATCATATGGGGTTGGGTTGGATTTGGGTGAAGGTTTGAATGAGATCGGGTTGTTTGGGAATGCAATGAAGAAAATGGTCGATGCATGTATCAATTTGGGTGGCCTGTGGATGGGTGACAAGTTTCACTCGTCTATTGGGCCTCCATAAAATATCTAGGCCCCATTAGAATCCAAAATTTAACTCATCTCGTAATTCGTGCAATAGTACCCTTGAACTTCCGTGAACCGTAACTTAGCTGTCGAACGTCCGAATTCGACGTGCCAATTCGGACGTGCCGCATGTCTACGAATTCGTATCGTCCCGATCTACGTAACAGTCCTCGGCCATCGGACCTCTTGGTCAAAAATTCAACATTTGCCCCTTTTTAACCAAAATTACCAAAATGCCCCTAAACTTCTGAACGTCATAACTTCCTCCTCGGACATCGAAATTGAACGTGCCACCTGTCTATGAACTTGTGACGTCCTAAACTACGTCACGGTCATCGGTTAAAGTCCATTTGACCGCCAGAATGAAAAGTCAATTTTTTACCCACGCTTAGGGGCAAAACGGTCATTTTGCATCGTTCGTCCGATTTCGCTCAACTAATCACGGATTAACCTCACTAATTCTGATTAGTCACTAATCTAATCTAGGAATTCAGGACGGGTCGTTACATCACTTCCCTATTGAAACAATGAACTTGGTCACTTGTTCCCTTACCTCCACATGCCAACATAGTAGGCTGCAAATGGGTCTTCCACCTCAAACGCCATGTTGATGGCACCATCGAACGATACAAGGCGTGTCTTGTTGCCAAAGTATTTAACCAATAGGAAGGACTCAACTTCCAAGAAGCCTTGGGTCTCGTTGTGAAACCAACCACAATCTGTTTCATCCTTAGCCTTGCCATGTCCCTTGGATGGCTGTTTTATCAAATGGACATAAAAAAAAATGCATGCCTGCATGGGCATCTCACAGAGGAAGTCTATATGGTCTAGCCTTTAGGGATTGTTGATCTAACTCGCCCTCATCATGTATGCGGCTTACACAAAACCCTTTATGATCTCAAATGGGCTCCTATGGTACGGTTTAAACATTTTATTCCCTCCTTCTTTACTATGGTCGAACTGACCCTTCCTAGTATCTGCTACGATATTGTCTTCACAGAGAATTCAAATTCTATTTTGTCTTCCTTCATGGCTACCCTATCTTGTGCATTTGACATCGAAGTCAAATCCATTGCCACTGGTCTTCACCTCACACAATCCAAATACACTATGGACATTCTTAAATGTTGTGGTCTCTCTGTCTACAAGCCCGCATTCACTCCAGTTGCTCCTAAACAGATTATGTCTGCCACTGTTGGACAACCACTCCATGATGCTTCTGTCTATTGACAACTTGTTGGTGCTCTGCTCTATTTGACTTGACACAACCAAACATCTCATTTTCCATCCAACATGTTGCTTAATTTATGAGTTCTCCTACGGATGTTCATCTCACCGCTACAAAATGAATTATTTGTTACTTAAAAGGCATTCTTTTTCATGGCATAAATCTTCAACGTACTACCTTCCCACTCAAGATCATGGCTTTCTTAGATGTTGATTGGGCTAGTTGCCAAGCTACTTGTCGTTCTGTCACTGGTTTCTGCATTTTTCTTAACCTAATCTCATCTCCTAGTGTGCGAAGAAACAACAAATTGTCTCCCATTTAAGCTTTGAAGCTGAGTACCGTACTCTTGCCTACACTCATGCAGATAGTTTCTGAATTCTGAGTCTTCTTCACGAACTATGTGTCTTGCCTCCCCTGCCAGTTCTCCTACATAATGACAATCTCAGTACTACCTACATGACTACGAACCACAATCTTCCATGCTAGGACCAAACATATTGCATTAGACTAGCATTTTCTTCAAGAACTGTGTTCAATTTGTTTCCTCTGTTATCCAACTTGTTGATCTATTTACCAAAGGACAACCAGTAGCTCGTCATTCCTCTCTTGCGTCTAAACTTATCACATAACGGGTGCCTAGTTTGTGGGGGGTTTAGAATCATGTATACCTATCACCATTTAGTTACTCTAAGATAGATGTAGTTAGAGAATTAGAAGCAAATAACTGGTTTGCCTTATCTTAATACACGTAACACTTGTATAAATTCAGTCATTGGCTTATGAATAGAATCATCGTTTATTGAAAATTCTACAATAGTGTTGTTACGATGACAGTTTTCTTTATCTGTGGCAGCTGCAATGCTCTGGAGGTGTTGTTGCGGCTGCGACGATGCTTGAGTGGAGCGTTACTGCAGTTGTCGTTTTGCTTCAGCGACGGTGTTTCTTTTCTTCGACTACTTGGTTGCTGCTATAGGGGCAGCGATGCAGCTACAGCAGTAGTTGCAATAGTGGCAATATTGAGGTTGAGGTATGCTCTACTGTGTGTGGTTGCATGTGGTGTCCTTGTCATTGGATTTTGCTACAGTGGCTTATCTGGTCTTCGGGCATTAGTGTTTTTCTAATCCCCATTAAAGGCTAGTCTTTCTTAGTTCATGCTATGGTCTCTTTGTCATGGCCTTGGGTTTTTTATTTTTGAAATTAGGGATTTCTGCCCTAATTTGTGTAGCTCATTTTGAACTACATGTTTAGATCATAGTTTATTGCTTTAATTCAGCTTAAACCATATATTTATTGTTTAAGAGTTTATTTATAGGTGTGTCTTAGCTTTCTTACTTTTCATGGGGAATACTTTGTAAACTTGTAGTTCTATCTTTTTTTAATGTTACTTTTAACCTACCAAAGAAAAAACTTGCATGCATTATAGCCCTCACCATTTGGCCTAGAAGTACATGAGTTTGTGGGTACTTGCTAGGCCCTTTAATAAAAAGTCTGATTTGTCCCGCAACGGGCTATGGGATGGCTCGGCCCAAAAGTTGACAAGATGGGCTTGGGCTTAAGGTGTTTAAATCTGATAGGCGCAAGCCCGATAAGGCTCAATAAGCACAGCCTGATCTACCCGTATAAACTCAGCACATAAACTCGAATATATTAAATAATTATGGATTGAGTGATTCTATGATTATAAGCTTATAGATAAATGAATATATGTTATATGTAGGTTTAGGTAGGATGATATATATCATATTAATATATATGTTTTTGTTGCCGAAGGATGAAGCAACATGGAATCAAATTTAGAAGCATTTAGAGTGCAATTTACATTATTGTCAAACTAAAACTAGCTAATTAATTAAATTTGATATGATTAAACACAACATAAACATAAATTTTCTATTTATTAATTAACGTATTTGTCTAATATTAGGATGAAACATTACTTTTCCGACATACATATATATAATATTCAATGAATTATATTGTAGCTAATTTGTCAATCAAGTCCACCAAACAGTGATAAATGTTATTGTAACATCTGGAAGATACATATAGTTCCATCTGCATAATTTGTTGAATAACTTATTTTCAAAAGCATAATTAAGCATGTGGGTTTATTAGGCCCGACCTGTAAAGACCAATAAAAGTCCGGCCCAAACTCGACTCAACAAAGGGTATGGGCTTTCATATTTGTGACCAAACCCGTCCGGTCCGGCTCGAAACTTTTCAAATTATGAGATAGGAGCGACTTGACCTGGCCCAAACCCAAAAAATTTGAGTCGGGCTTGCCCGACTGGGGCCAATGATGAGGGCACAATACCTTATTCACTTACTCCGAACAAAAACAAACTTCTAATTGTCTTCGGCCAAACACAAAACCCTTTTTGCCATAATCAACCACAATTAATTCTACAGTGAGTGTTAAAATCGAAGAACGTGACAAGAGTTAAAAAATTTACCTTATAGATAGAAGAATAACGATGTAAAGTAAGGTTAATTTGTTTGTGTGTTTTTTTCAAGAGAAATTTCCCGAGCATATAAGATTAACGTGGAGGCACATTCAAGAGCAATACAATTTCTTAATTAATAAGTTAGGGTTTAGTTTTTGGGGTATTAAGTCTATTTGAGAAAGTTTTTTTACTATATTTGATTTTTTTTTTTTTTTGAAAAAATGGCATTTTCAATTTAAGTATTAAATTTTGATTATTTTTCAAAAAGTCTCACCTACATTTCATGGCCGAGAAAAAGGACATAATGTACATTATAATTTATGTAAAATAGCTTCAATTATATAATATACGTACGTTCATACAACCTTGCATACATTGTCACCACCACAATAAAAAGGGGGGAAAAGGACATAACGCACATCTTGCACATTTATGGCTTGTGTAAAATAGACTTCAAATATATAAAATATGTGTGTATTTCACATAAAATCCATTAAAAAATTAAGTAAATAATTCGACAAGTTAGATGTTACTTTTGAAACTGAAATTATCATTTTGATCTACGAATACCTTGACGTGTTTTTTCATTCATATCATGGCATTCCATGTATATGGTTATTCAATGATACTAGACCATTGTGGTGCACTTTTATGCAATGTCTTCGTTGTATTTTTATAAGGGAAGAGCGTGGGATGATATTTTTGGAGTGGATTAGAATTCAGTGAAAAGTTAACTATAATGATTGTTCGTTTACGATAGGAGACTCGTTGCAAGTCAAACTTTCATTTAAAAATCTTAATGAATCATAAACGCTTATAAATCAGATTCTTAGTACCCGTTGGCTTCCATTCCATTTTAATGATCATCCTTACGGACATAAATCCAATAACTTTGAATTGTCATCATTCTGGCCGAGTATATAATATATGCCTATTGGATTCAAGTTTTCATACTGGTTTCTTGCAACACATTTTGTTTTTCCCGCATAGCACCATGGTTGATGATCAAGCTCTTCCCGAAGGTCACAGCCCTAGCGCCAGCACCAGCATGATAAGGAAGCCTCCTGAAACTCTTGAAGACATTGCTCGAGAGGATCCAAAACGCGCAAAAAGGTTCGATTTTGGATCGTTTAGGCTAAAATAACATCAACGAATGACATGACATGTTAATTTAATTTGGAGATTTGTGGTAGGATTCTGACGAACCGGAGGTCTGCTATGAGGGCAAAGCAGAGGAAGAAGGTATATGTTCACACGCTGGAATATAACTTAGAGAAGTTGCATGGTGAAGCAGATGCTCTCTCAGCTCAATTGAATTTGTGGGAGGTCAGTTCCACATCATCTGCACCCTCTAGTTCTTTGTTGTAGTACTAGGAGCAATTTATGATGACAAATTCTTTGGTTTTATGTTCTTCAATTAAGCAGACAGATGCCTGTTACATTACCGAAGACAACAAAAGACTCAAACAATGTCTTGAGCATATTGAGAAGCAAATTCAATTGCAAGACAGTAAGGACTGTTCTTAGTCTTTACTACGATATATTTATTACTTCGGTATAGCTGTCAAACCGTGATGTTAGAAATTAATTGCAAGATTACTACATCTCGTGACAGTGTGATAGTTACACGAGGTGATGGTTACACGAGCAATTATTTGACAGCTAAGAAATCTACAATAATCAAACTAATATTTGTATGTTTGGTAACAGCCTTGATGGAGGAAACCAAAAAGGAGATCGAGGATCTGAAAAAAATTGTTCCTTCTCAAAAGAAGGAAAAAGATTAAATGGCAAAGATTAAGATTGATTCCAGAGAATGGAGCTTGTTCATCAACTTCAATTCATCTTCTGCAAACAGCAATAATATTTGTCAAAGGAACCTGCCCTTTAGCGACACGTGATTTTATTTTGTACTTTCAGCTAAATAATTTGATGGGGAATTATTTTCTTGCGTGATTGGGTCATGCTTCGCAAAAAGAATCGATATGAAATTATCAATGCACAAAGCAAGATATTATAAATTCAATTTCATTAATCATCAATGAAAGGAAATTAATCCCAACTCTTTCACCAGATTAGACATTTTCATGTCAAAGTGGTCAAATTTCTTTTCATGCCCTATCATCTTATTTCCCAGATAGGCCCTATACACATTTTCTCTTCTTCCTTAATGGTAACATTATTCCTATAACATTTGAACAGCTCCATAGCTGTTGAAGAAATCTTAGAACAACCAGTCATGTACAAAATCGAGAGCTTTTCACAGCCATTTTGCAACGCCTGCAACCCATGATCACAGAGATTCCTACACCGGTTCACATGAAGTTTCTCCAGCTTATGACAATTCATCCCGATAGAAGACCATCCAGCTAACCTGACCTCATGGCACAATGCCAAGTTCCATTCTTGAAGTAAGGGACAGCCTTCTGCAATTGCTATAATAGACTCATCGCTGACATTTCTACACAGCCGAAGGTTCAGAATTCTAAGGGTGAAGGCAGATCCTCGGCCTATTGCTCCTAAGCCATTTCCACCATTGGACAAGATCAAACCGGATATGTTTAAGTATTCAATCCCACCGCCACTAACAATTCCCAAAATTCCCTCCGGTTCAAGCTTACATGATTCAGCTTCTACATAAGCTAAAGTAGACGAACAACCCTTAAACCCAATACCAGTTACGCCCTTACAATGAGATATCTTAACTGCTTGAAGCTGATGACAGCATTGTGAAAGTGCGCTTAATCCACGATCAGAAACAAAATAGCAGTAAGAAAGATTCACATCCTTTAAAATTGAGCAAGAGCTAGCCAAAATTTCTAGACCTAGATCAGTAATTTGGCAACGGTAAAGGCTGATAGCTTGTAATGAGGGACAACCAGTAGCCACTGCAGACAACCCACGATCAGTGATGCGAAAACAACACTCCATATTGAGGGTGAGCAAATTGGAACCATAATTTGTCAAATGGAATAATCCTGAATCAGGTAGCTCTGTGCACCCAGAAAGGGACAATGAGTGTAAGTTCTGAAATCGACTAAGCAGCCTATGAAGATGAAAGGCACTAATGTTCACATTGGTAGTTGAAAGTGACAACAACGAGAATGAACACTGGAACTGTAAGGATCTACGGCTAAGGTTTTGAACACGGAGATAGCGATGGCAAGTCAAGCCAAAGGATTCGCGGTCAGAGCTCGAATCAAGACATTGGAAAATAAAGACAAGGCAGTCATCAGGCAGGTCCATGATGGAGGTAAGAGCACTAGTACTAGAACTACAATTAGGCTGCATTTTAGCACTCTTCGGAAGGCTGCAAAGCCCGAATTTTTACAGTGAACTTTTTGTACGCTGAATTAGATGAGTTGGGAGAGTCAAAACCACAGAGAGCAGAAGAGTCTCCAAATCCATAACCAATGTGAACTCCACATTTACGGCAGAGGAGCTTGGTCTTAGAACGATACCTACCCCAAGTGACAGGAAAACAGTTTATCTCATCAACCTGCGTGAACCGACTAAGATCAACTGTAAGGAACGAAATGAAACCTTTCTTGATGGATTTCTTATAGTCAGAGCCTATGCCAGACCCAGATGTCAAACGATTCGAAGATGACAAGTTCAAAGGGTAACCACAAGAACCACAACTGTAATGGATTCCAAGAAACAAAAACCAAAGACAAAAGAAAAAACCCAATTTCAGCATAGCAATTAACAATCAAGTTTGTAAAATTCACTTTCAGGCACCAATCAAACGAAAATAAATATATAACACCACATCACATTTTGCGCAATGCCCAATTTCATCTAACAAGGTGTATAAGAAATTTAAAGGTAATTTGTACATCATGTTTTAGAATTCACCCAATTGACCCAGTGAGATTAGAGTGATGAAGGTCAAAACTTTATCTTCATCACAGATGATTGCAAGTTTTTCCCAAGTCCCCACCTTTACCATCCAAACTTTAAAAACAGAGAAGAAAAAAAAGTTACTTGAATGAGAAGATCAACATTTAACGCGAACAGAGTTTCGTGGAATTCAAATTGGGTGGAGAATCGAAAGGACATTGGATTCAGATTCAGAGCAGTGGAATTGGAATTGGAATTGGAAATTACCTGTAGGAGACTTCAGCTTGGGACATTCTCACTTACTCACCCAAGATCCGACCCAATTTTCCTCCGATTCATTGAAACGATTGTTGTGAATATCAGACGCCAAGCACAGGGTATGCGTTTTTCTTTGGGATTCTCGTACGTAAGTTCTCTGCTCTTACCTGGTCAAGGGGTTTGCCGGCTTGGCAAATCAAACTGGAGACTCTGTGTGAGAGAGAGAAGACAAATTGTTCGAGGCTGAGTGACCCAAACTATATTATATTATAATACACTATATGGGCTGCACTTGGGCTTCTTCTGGCCTGCATTGGATTCTATTTTATTTTATTTAAATTAATGTTTTTTATATAACTCACCATGTGATTCCTAATTCTTAGCAAAAGAAAGAAAAAAAATGAATAGTATATATTATTGCCCTTTTGGCTTAAAATGACAGTTTTGTCCCTTTTTTTTGCTTTCTTAATTTCTTTAGTTACGAATAGTAAACCAACGATGTCGTCCTTTTGTTTGTTATATGCCTCTTATGTTTCTCACTGAGCGAGATTCAGAGTTTGCAGGGTATTTTACATTACAGGGGGTTGGATGAGAGTTGAGCGAGAGTTTTTTGTAAGAGAGCTGAGTTGAGCGAGAGGGAACTGGCGACGCCAACTTCGTCTTCGGTGACTCAAACATAGACATCGACCACCTGAGATAGGTCAAACTTTGGAGGCATGGCTTATCCGGTGGCGACTTTGAGTTTGGAAGGGGTTAGGATTTGGCGACACCAACTCGTCCTGTTTTTATAAATCCTTTCTCTCCGACTGCTACACCTACACTAATTACAGGCTCTCAACAGCTTGACAAAATATAACTCAGCTATTAGAATGATATTGTTAGCTGTGTTCATTTCTGTAATATTCATATCTTAATTTCTCTTTATTTTCTCAGCTATTAGAATGATAACACTTAAAAATGAAAAAAAAAAAAATAACTATATTGAAAACTATAACTCACTATTCTTATTAAAATCTGAATCTTGCATTTTTACGAAATCTTATTGGAAATCACTCACAATATAATAATAGAAAATTATTTGAATCATTTTAATTAATCACGTCAATTGAACTATTTGATATGTGAATTAATAAATAATTTTATTTTAATAAATTAAATTACCTTATATTTTTTTATGATAAATAGATACCACATTAAAAGTAATCATTTAGGGAATAATTTACTCTCTGCATATTTTTTAATAAGTGTAAACTACAATTCAATGTCTCTAACTCTAAACAAAGAGTTTGTAGAAATTTCACTGCTTCAACATAAGTATCAGCACATAACAGGATTTATGCCAGTCCAACATGGTGACCCAACACCCATCCTACAATAAGTAGAAGAAAATTTCCAATTAAAAACCAATAATTGGATTTACAAAATACTTGAAAAAAAAATCTAGTGAAGATGCATTAATCATATTATAGGCTGTAATAGAGATACATTCCTTCCTTTGGCAGTAAAGGTATGTTGCCAAATTGGATTTTGCATTTTCCCATTTAAACCTCAAAAAAGGGCACCACGTCTTCTTCATCATCATCATCAATAGACCAAATGGTATATTGTTTATCTCCACTATTTGGTAGTGATGTTTATCACACATCTTAAAGCTTGATATGTGTTAACAATTTCAATTAATAATTTATTAGTATAATGAGAAAAACTTATGTTTTTCATATTTGTGTTGAATGGATTCAATTCCATTATTCAATTTATTTCTCATCAAATTAAAATTACTTACTTACTTAACCAAGAAAAGAGAAAAGAAAAAAACCTTTGATCCCTTACATGAGGAACAATTTACTTTTGTCATATCAAATAATATCATCAAACCTTATTGTTTACACCCGAAAAAATCCCCTCTGAGCCGAAGACAATGGCTAGCGGAAATTAAAGGCTCAAAACAAAGAAACAAGCCTAGCCCGAGCAACTTCGAATGTGGAGAAGAAGGAAGCATGGGCGGTGCTGACAGATGCAAAGAAAATAGAGGCAATGGAGAGCATTTCAACCGAAAAAAAGGCAGTATGGAACCGACGCGGGACTCAACTCGGAGAGTTGAGAGCTTCTTCATCCCCTATAAATAAAGAGCAACTTGGTTTCTTAAAGGATAACCAATCAACCAATCAACTCAGGAAATTGATCTCCATCAATTTTTAAACTTATGAACACTTTTTAACCAGACACGAGCTGCTCCTAAGGGCTGGGGTGTGCTCCAGCCCACCCAAAATTAATGGTCCAATGTAAAATTTTATGTAATGTTAGTTTATATAGACCACTTATTAATTTATTTTATACTTAAATAAGAGAAATAGTGATATTTTTGAAAATTATATGGTGCCTTATCCACATAAAAGAGGTGTTTGTTGTAATTTTAGGTATTATTATATTTTATTTGTATGATTATTTTTTGTTTACATGAAATATGTATTTTTTTCAGATGTACTTTTTTAATCAATGAAATTCACTTAATATCATTGAAATTTGATAAATAAATAAAAAATACCTTAGTTAAAATTTAGCCCTCCTCATTTTTAGTTCCTGGGTTCGTGCCTCCCTTTAACCAAGGTTTCATGGTTTAAAAAGTCTGGTCATTGTGGCAAAAACTGGTTCTTTTGATCTAGGAAATCAAAATGCAGCTTCTCTCTCACCTCTTCGAGGCATTTATGCAACTGCATAATCGTCCTTCTGACAGCTCTAGCAGCCATGTCATAATGGTTGACTTCATCTTATTACACTAACTTTCTTTCTGACCACTCAGTGTCATAAGAGTTGCCTTCTTTCCAACTGCCATTTCTTGGATTGTGGATCAAGGTTCGCGGAAGATTAACCTTATTTCTAACCATTCATTGTCATAAGAGTTTTTATATCGACTACCGACTCACGGAAAGTCATTCTGACTACTAGCTCACGAAAATTCATTCCGATTACTGGCTCACGAAAAGTCATCGACTACTAATTAACAGAAAGTCATTGACTGCCGATTCACGGAAAGTCATCCCGACTACCAACTCATGGTCGATCACTGAGGAACTAAAACCTCATTTTGACGTCTTGTCGTTGCTTTTGAGTGCTCTGGCATCTCATGACATGATTTCGATGTAATGTTCATTTCAGTTGATGATTTCTAGAATTTCTTACTTGATACGGGCTCAAATGCGAAGGAAATAATTTACTTTTCTGTACTTGTAATTTCAGTTGTTATTCAATTCTAGTACTTTTACATTCTTGTACTTGTACTTCCATTTATATTTCAATATAAACCAGATTTTCTTAAGTAAGTAATTGGCACTTGGGATACATCATCCAAGTGTGGTTCGCGACTTACCAAGCCGGGATACCATCTTTGTGCATTGTCCAAATACTTTTAAGTCCTTGAAAAAGGCACAGATCCAATACAAGAAAACATGGATTCAGCAACAATGTTAAGTTGTTTTGCAAAGGACTCCCCACTATTTTTGCCTTGGGATCCTTTGATAGCCTCTAGCTCACCTTACCAATAGCACACCTTACCAATAGCACATTCATTCTAGAAATAAGTACATCAAAATATTTTGAGATCTCTAAGATACATGAATACTTATTCAAATCCCACTTTTGCTTCCCATCTAATAGGGTAGTATCCTACATTTTCCCATGCATTTTGTCCTAGTGATGAGTTACTTATTTGTTGAATAACACAAGCAGAAGATGAATAAATAACATCAAGTGCAACAACAATAACTCAGATTTCTGCTTAAAGAAAGAGAATGAGTATGTCCAAATAGTTCACCAGAGGATTGACTAGAGTATCCGCAACTAAGGAGATTGATTGTTCAATCTCCATGTTAAAGTAAAATCAGAAAATTACTAAATGAAGTTGAAATTCCAAGAAATTTTGTTCAGTCAAAACTAGAATAATTTCTTCATTTGCGCTTCTGACATATTTTCCTCTAAATTATGTAAATTTTGAAATTGATAGTTTCATTGTATACTGATGAGCCTTTTAGTTTCATTGCATAGATTGATGGTTTTACTGTTTTTGCCCAGATGAACCTTTTAGTTTCATTGTATAGATTGATGGTTTTACTGCTTTTGCCCAAGTATTTCTTTGAATTGAGCATATGAAATTGATATTGGTGTGGAAGTCATCGCTTGATCATCTAATCTAGTGCTTGAGATCTTATTCAAAATTTGTTAGCCACAATTATATGATTTCGAATTCCAATCAATCCATCAATCTGTATTTATTTAGTATAGTTAGACAAAAGTGAACCAAACTAAAATTTTAAAAAAAATTGACCAACATAGAAAATCACAGTAACCACATTCAGACACAGTAAATATCTAATATGACTAGAACATTATGTGAACTAATCTTTAGTTAGCAAGCAGAGAAAATAAGAAAGAAAATCTTTACCTTCCACCTAAGTCTCAATTGTGCCTCCAAGGTAAATGGTGAATAAAGGAAACAACTTTACTTTATTTTCTTAGAAACCCAACAATGCAATGTGATGAAGATTGGGGGCTTTCAAACATAAAACTAAATATTTCCAGATTTTCTGTCACGACCCGGCCCATCTAGCACAATATTGTCCGCTTTGGTCCTGGCCCTCACGGTTTTGTTTACGGGAGCTCACATGCAACTTTCCAGTAGGTCACGCATCCTGAGATTACACCAACCTCTACTCGCTTAACTTTGGAGTTCCCAAGGAATCCAAATCCAGTGAGCTCCCAAAAGGCCTTGTGTTAGATAGATATGTGCCCACACATATAAGGAACTTCACCTTTCCCTCCCCGAGCGATGTGGGATTGTTCACCGATCTTACATTTTCAAGCTCACAGGTCTTGCTCACCTTTCTTGCTTCTCAAGCTCATGGGTCCTTCTCACCGTTCTTACTTCCAAGACCGAGTCTTACAATCCACCCCTCCTTGGGGCCCAGCGTCCTCGCTGGCACACTTTCGATCGGGGTCCAGCTCTGATACCATTCTGTCACGACCTGGCCCATCTAGCACAATATTGTCCGCTTTGGGCCCGGTTCTCACGGTTTTGTTTTTGGGAGCTCATGTGCAACTTCCCAGTAGGTCACCCATCTTAAGATTAGACCAGCCTCAACTCGCTTAACTTTAGAGTTCCCAACGAATCCAAAGCTAATAGGCTCCCAAAAGACCTTGTGTTAGATAGATACGTGCCCACACATATAAGACACTTCACCTTTCCATCCCTGAACGATGTGGGATTGTTCACCGATCTTACCTTTCCAAGCTCACGGGTCTTGCTCACCGTTCTTGCTTCTCAAGCTCACGGGTCTTACTCACTGTTCTTGCTTCCAAGACCGGGTCTTACAATCCACCCCTCCTTGGAGCTAGCGTCCTCGTTGGCACACTTCCGGTCAGGGTCCAGCTCTAATACCATTCTATCACGACCCGGCCTATCTAGCTCAATATTTTCCGCTTTGCACCCGGCCCATCTAGCACAATATTGTTCGCTTTAGGCCCGACTCTCACGGTTTTGTTTTTGATAGCTCACGTGCAACTTCCCAGTAGGTCACCCATCTTGGGATTACACCAGCCTCAACTAGCTTAATTTTGGAGTTCCTAAGGAATCCAAAGCCAGTGAGCTCCCAAAAGGCCTTGTGTTAGATAGATATGTGCCCACACATATAGGGCACTTCACATTTCCCTCCCCGAGCGATGTGGGATTGTTTAACGATCTTACATTTCCAAGCTCACTGGTCTTGCTCACCGTTCTTCCTTCTCAAGCTCACGGGTCTTGCTCACCATTCTTACTTCTAAGGCCGGGCTTAAATTACACCCCTCCTTGGGGCCCAGCGTCCTCTCTAGCACACTTCCGGTCGGGGTCCAGCTCTGATACCATTTTGTCACGACCCGGCCCATCTAGCACAATATTGTCCGCTTTGGGCCCGGCTCTCACGGTTTTGGTTTTGGGAGCTCATGTGCAACTTTCCAGTAGGTCACCCATCTTGGGATTACACCAGCCTCAACTCGCTTAACTTTGGAGTTCCTAAGGAATCCAATTCTAGTGGACTCCCAAAAGGCATTGTGTTAGATATATACGTGCCCACACATATAAGGCACTTTACCTTTCCATCCTCGAGCGATGTGGGATTGTTCACCGATCTTACCTTTCCAAGCTCACGGGTCTTGCTCACCATTCTTGCTTCTCAAGCTCACGGGTCTTACTCACTGTTCTTACTTCCAAGACCGGGTCTTACAATCCACCACTCCTTGGGGCCCAGCGTCCTCCCTGGCACACTTCTGGTCGGGGTTCAGCTCTAATACCATTCTGTCACAACCCGACCCATCTAGAACAATATTGTCTGCTTTGGGCTCAGCCTTCACAGTTTTGTTTTCGGGAGCTCACGTGCAACTTCCCAATAAGTCACCCATCTTGGGATTACACCAGCCTCAACTCGCTTAACTTTGGAATTCCCAAGGAATCCAAAGCCAGTGAGCTCCTAAAAGGCCTTGTGTTAGATAGATATGTGCCCACACATATAAGGCACTTCACATTTCCTTCCCCAAGCGATGTGAGATTTTTCACCGATCTTACCTTTCCATGCTCACGGGTCTTGTTCACCGTTCTTGCTTCTCATGCTCACGGGTCTTGCTCACTGTTCTTTCTTCCAAAACCGGGTCTTACATTTTCTTTGGAATTGAGACATGAATATGTGATGTTGTGCATGGTGCATTATTAGATGGCAGTAAATGCAATCATGCGTGGACATAGAAATGCATTTACAAAGATAGAAGTTGGGATACAATGGATGACAGATAATCAATCACAATTATTATGTGTTTTTTTTATCATGTGTTTTAAGTTTCTCACTTTGCAGTTTCAATGATGTGGGTTACCGTTATAGTGGAAGCCAGGCATATTTCTTCACTAGACTACATTACCCGGATCATCCGGGTCTCAGTCACAAAATGCACACTTAGGGTACAGAACATGACAAGACTTGTCCCTAATTCTGTGGGAACTGGACCGGTCTTGCTCCCATCCGACAACTTTTGTCAGAAAAGGGATATAACAAGTGTTATCTAAGTTTGTATCTCAATATTTTTAACTAACCTAAATCCACCCTTACGGGGTTTCCACACACGCCCAACCCACTAACCCCAAAAAGACACTACAAGAAATTGTCTTATTTACAGTATTGAATGATAGCACTTTTGCACAAGTGCTATGAAAGGTGAAATGTAAGAAGAAGAAAAATAAGTCATAAACGCTGTGAAAGAAAAACGAAACGCGGGCCTATGAAATATGAGGAAAAAATGAAATTCGTGGGAGGGAGAAACCCAAATTTCAAAGTCGATTGCGTCTTTCTTTTTGAATGTAGGAGGGGGGAACCCAAATTTCAAAGCCACTCATTTTTGAATCTAAGTGTTCTCGCAGCAATGAAAAAAAATCAGGCGCTCTCTGGGTTCTTGCTCAGGCTAAGCCACTCTCAGCTTCTCTCGGTTCTCGCTCACCACGTTCAGCCTCTCTAGGTTCTCAATCAGCCGCTTTTCCCATGTTCTCCTCAGCCTCTGCACAAAGGTTCTCGGCCTCAGCTTCCATCAGTTCTCACTCAGCCTCAGGCGTCTCTCACCAATCTGAAGAAAATGGACCCGCTCATCTTTTTTCAATCAATCGCCTTACTACTTTCTTCTCTAATGTTTGGTGTTCTTTTGTAACAAGTATCTCTCGTTAACTTCATGCCATCATCTTCACAAATCGTTTGTGATGATTTAGGTATTCATTTTACATTGTGATTTACTGTTTTATTCAATTTAATTGGGTATTCCTTCCTTGCTATTTCTTCGCTACCACATGTGACTCATTTCTTTCATATTAGGATAATTGTTTAAAATTTATGAGAATATCCCTTACTCCAAATCATCAAAGAAGTCTACCACGGATAAATAAAAGAAACATAGACAAAGTCAAAATAAGAGCTCAAGTTTGATTTCACTTTTTTGTTCATTTGTATGATTTCATAGTGTGATTCTGCACTGTTTGCCGAGTAAAATTTGATGAAAGTCTATTTGCAGTTCAACAATTAAAGATGCATACTTTCTATTTCTGCAGATGACATTTCATTGAATCCTCTCATCCCTACATTTTCTAGAAGTCAACAGATAGTGGAAATGGAAAAAGATTTTCCGTCTATTAAAGTAGTACTCTTATTTAAATTTTAGATTACTAGTTAGCTTTGTTTCTGTTCGTATCTTGATTTATACTTAATTAATGTTCCAACTTAATTAAATTTATCATGAGGAAGAAGTTCAATGATGTTTTCACTTGTAATTTTGGGCCTCGAATGTGATGACTTGGTGAATGAAATGTTTAGTACATGTTTTGTTATTGCCAGGTTAGTGTTATTTATTTTAGTGTTTGTCTATGAGTTTGAGTAATATCTTATTTTCTTGTTTTGATAGTTTTATTATATCTTCTAAAGCATGCAATCATCTCTCTAAGGTGGTTATTCCCTTCTTGTTTCATGGATCCGTATACTTTGATCAGGTTACTTGACATATGTTTTATGAATCCATATCTCTCTCATTTATATATGTTCAATTATATTCCCAAGAAAACATATGTAGATCTGATAGTGGGCATCAATGTCAATCTTAGTTTGTTAGTTTCAAAAATAGGTTTCCAGTACAAGATAGAACGTACAATCAATATTATGTTATTTGTTCTTAATGTCCTGCACACTGCAATGATAAACAGTATGGTGCTATTTCAGTACTATTAGCATTTTTGTAAATGGTTATCCAATTTTATAACTAAAGGTTTGAAATTTGTCACATGTGCATAGATGATCACCAAGAAACTGTCTTGTCATCGATGCAAACAATTATGATTGTTCTCTTAGAAGGGCGCGAGGATTTGCATGAGGATCTTTTGTTTGTTATATTGTCTATATTGGTCGTAATAGAAATGTAAGAATCTCTTATCTATTTTCTGACATCTGGAATAATTTTTTTTTTTGGTTCTTTTTTTCAAGTTACATTGTATTTTTCTGCTACAATTTTTTTTTTGACCTTGTAAATTTAAATACTAGGATATTACCATGGTTGCTACGAGGCTCGATATGAATGTTATAGAACAATGTGCAAGCAACCTTGAACTTGGCATTAGACAGTTCCTTATATTATCAATGTCAGGAGACAACATATCAGTGAAATACCATTAAGTCATCTATGATGTATATCATTGTGCTCCTCAAATCTTGTCTGGAGTTGTCCCTTACCTAACAGGAGAACTACTAGTCCATACTAATCCAAGGTAAAATGTCATACATTGTTATAATCATCGTAAAATTGGAAAAAATTTCTTCTTCAAATCGATGAAATTTCCATTGCCAAAATAAATTGAAGATGATGGTTACACAGCAGATATGACAGGACCAGAGGTAGTTCAAGTGCTGGTTGCTACAAAAGAAAAACCAAATCAAGACCCTAAAAGCCCACTTAATAGAGAATTCTTTCTTTATAAGCTTCAAGAGAAACCAGAATTCTTTCAAAGTGTGCCATCAACCCTACACCAAATTTTATTGTCATCATTGGGTTTCTGGCCTTTTCTTTCATGGGGTTGGGAGTTTTGCTCTGTTACATTATTTTGATTGGTTATATAGCAGCTGAAGCGAGTAATGGTTGCTGCCTATGCTTTGTATCCATAACAAAAGGAATGACTGCCATTGAGGAAAGGGGAGGAATGTGTGTCTTGTGCAATCACAAAACAGGCACACTCACACTCAACAAGCTTACAGTTGACAAAAATATGGTTGAGGTACAATCCTTTTTTTAATTGCATTAATTGTAAATTACATATTTTTGGTGTTCAATAATGATCAAAGGCAGAAAGTTTACACATTTAGTCATGGAAGCTTTTCATGAAAGGGGTTGACAAGGATCAGGTTATACTTACGGTTGCAAGAGCAAGATCAATAAAATGGACATGTTGGGTAACTTTGCACCTTCAAGATATGTCAGAACAAACCAGCGAACCTGCTTTGTCACATGGTCAACCACAATGATAGTAAATGGTACTGGTCCATTAACTTCATTTCATGATCATTAGAGTTGTTTTGTTGTGGGAATTTAGAAAATTAATTTGATCAATCTATTTGGATAGTACTCCACTTATTTTGTAACTTTGAATGTTTCTCAAAATAGAATGAGTTAAATAACCATGAGACTATTTCTTCTATACTATTGCGCAAATGAATGCTTCGTGGAGAGTTTTGTGACTCCCCCATAATTTCCAATTTGTCTCTGGAATAGCGTGTTATATATTTAGGAGATTTTTAGAATACATGAATTAGTTTTTTTAGTAAAAGAAAAGTATGGTTTATATTTATAGGCTAAAACTCACCTTCTGAGCAGTTTCATTACTTGAGGTAAGCTGGAAGTTGAATTTTTCATTTTCTTTTATTTAACTGACAACTTATTGGAAAACTGAATGGAAATCATCTCATGATGTTCTATGCTTGAAGGAAGCTGTTTCACTTGGAATCGTTCCATGTGTATCCTGTAAAGCAAGTCTTGTTGTTGTTGATGAAAGGAAACTGGAAATTCATACTGCTGAGGTAAGTTCTCTCAATATAGTCAAGTTTCAACTTACCTTTCTCTCAACTCAAGTGATAACAATTTTATGTTGTTGATGAAAGGAAACTGGAAATTCATACTAATGAGGTAAGTTCTCTCAATATAGTCAAGTTTCAACTTACCTTTCTCTCAACTTAAATGATAACAGTTTTATGTTGTAAGATACTTTGAAGCCTCTCCCACGGATAAAAATATGTTAATCAATGTGTTTTTTAGAAAATTACAATCATGCACAAATAATTACATAAATTTGCACAAAAGTCTCTAAACTTGTTGGAGCTTACACTTTTAACTTGTTGAAACTTTTGTAGTTATACGTTGAGGTTTCTAATTTTCAGTAATGACTATTGAGGACATTCTTGAAAGCTTTTCAGGATTCTCCTTTTATGCAAATTCTGCAGTTTTATCTTATACATTTTCTGAAGTTGATGTCATTAAATTTTTGTGCAGCTTCGGTCTTGTAATCATGGATTTTGGATGATAGAAATGGAGGACACTAGCAGCAAATTAAGTTATATATGAGTCTATGAATGTATTTTGGATTTGAAGCTTTATAATACAATGGATATGAAGTTTATGATTTTGGATTTGAAGCTTTATAACACAATGGATATGATGTTATTCGTATTTGATTTATGGGTTGAATGTGTTGTTTTCTTTAATATTATGCAATGAATTCATGAATGTATTTTGTGTTTGATGGTAAGAAATTATGCTAGGAAGATCTAGAAGTCATAGCATTTTCAAAGTGCCGTAAAAACATTAACAACAACACTTTAGAAACAATATGAAATCATATAGCAATTGTATGGGTTGGAAGTCACAACATTTTTAAAGTGATGTAAAAATATTAAAAACAGCATTTTAGAAACGCTATAAAAGATGAATATATTACCGCACTTTGAAAATGCTGTAATAGGTGCCACCCATACTACAACGTGGGCAATAACGGTGTTTTTTGTTAATGCTGTAATATGCTATTACAACGTTTTTGGCATGCTGTAATAGGCCATTTTTAGCGCAGTGAGAAGTAGAGTTCTCTACTTTAGGCATAAGTAACCATATTTGAGGTCTTATTTCCACATAGTAAAATTTGCCGCTATTTGCCAAATAAGAATGATATACATATTAAGGTTACTAAATTACATAGTTCATTTCAAGTATCTTTTTATCTAATATTTTGTAACTGTTTAGCACTATTAGACACATACATCCTTATTGTACATAACATCATTTCAAACAAGTAAAGTTCCTTCATATAATTTGTTTACATACCGAGCTTAACGAATTCTCCTTAATCTTTTGCTATAACCTCCTTAATCTTTGGCTATAACAGATTTTTCTACTCATAAGCTTTAACATAAGTCATTTACGTTCAAATATGAAAATATAAGTTTCTAATTCCTCATAATCAACTCCAATAATCAACCTCTCTTTGTTTTTAACTTCCCGTATTTATGTTACTACATATTTCATAGCATTATTATCCACAAGTTTTCCTATAACCATATTCCATATTCTTAATTTCCAACAATTATCCATTTAATTCCTTAGCTCAAATAGCTTATAACACCACTCCTTACTTAATCAAGTTCCCACAACTCTTCTTTGCACCTTAATTTACCATGAAAATACTAAATAATACCAACATAATTTTCCATAATTTCCTCATCATTTTCCCATGAATTACTCAATTTTAAACTATTAACATATTACTTTAAATATCTAAAGCTACACTCAAACGATGTGCAAACCATTCAATATTTACACCATTAAACTCCAAATATCATAAGGAAAATATTTCGTGTTGAACACATTCGGAGAAAAGGCCAGAAGCGCCCTCACGCGTTGCTCCTTTTCTCTGCTCGTGGTGGCCATGCGCCACCACTGTTCATCTTCAACCTCTAGCTTTGACCTGTTTTTCTGCAACCGAGTCGCTCGCGACCCACTAGGATAACCCGATTGGAAATCTATCATTTTACAGCCAAATTTCAGGTTTTAATATCCTAACATTATCTAAACAATCTCAGGAATATATCTATGAGTTCGAAAGCAAGAAAACTTATCTCCATCTTCCATTCCAAGATCATAGCCTTCGCCTATGGCTTCCAGAAGCAGCCCACCTCTGCTTCTATCCCTATCCTTCCTCCTTTTCGTCCCAAAATGTTATTGGGAACTTAATAAACACCCTAGTTGTAACGACCCGTCCCAAATTCCTAGATTAGATTAGTGACTAATCACGATTAGTGAGGCTAATCCGTGATTAGTAGAGCGAAATCGGACGAACGATGCGAAATGACCGTTTTGCCCCTAGTGGTGGCAAAACGTTGACTTTTTAATCGGGCGGTCAAATGGACTTTGACCGATGACCGTGACGTAGTTCGTGACGTCACGAGTTCATAGACAGGTGGCACGTTCAATTCTGACGTTCGAGGAAGAAGTTATGACGTTCGGAAGTTTAGGGGCATTTTGGTAATTTGGGTGAATAGGGGGTCAAAAGTTGACTTTTTGACCGGGAGGTCCGATGGCCGAGGGCCGAAGACCGTTACGTAGATAAGGACGATACGAATCCATAGGCAGGCGGCACACTGAAATCGGACTTCAAACAGGAGAGTTATGGGTCACGGAAGTTCGATTTCACTATGCACGAACTTCGAGACGGGGACGTTTCGGCGAAATCCGATTGGGTGGATATTTTGGTGGGCCCCATGGATGAGTGACAAGTGTCACTCATCCCATTGCTTTGATCCCCCAAAATGTGGATCTAAATAATTAAATATTATTATTTTAATTATTTTATAATTTAACCTAACAACTATTTATCCTAACCATCCATTTCAACCCTACCTTTTAATCCTCACCCTTCATCCCTCATTCTCTCATCTGATTTCATCCCCTTCATTCTTCACACACACCCGAAACCCCATAACCCAAAATCCTCCATTTTCTCCATTTTGTTCCAAAAACCGCAACACACACACACCATCACCATTCATTGCTTGGGTGTGACCGTGAGTGACGGGAGGGAAGGACAGAGAGGCTGGGACGGCGAGTCACGGCGACGGACGACGGAGGACACGGCGGAGGAGCTCGACCCGTGAGGTAAGGAAATTTCAAAAATTCGAAATTGGGTTTTAATGGGTTTTATTCGATTCCATTAATTGGGTAAGGTTTCTAGGACACCCAGGAGATGAGTGGGATTGGTTTCGAGGCATTAGACGGCCTGGAACGGCCGTGAACGGCGGAGGAATGCACGGCCGCCATGGCCAAACTCGAAGGTATGGTTTTCGATGCTTTTCTTACATTTTAAGGTCATAGGACTGTAGGTTAGGTTGAGACGAAGAGAATGGGACAAACGGGGAGTGTTTTGGTGGCCGGAGCTGGGAGAACCGGCCGAGCCAAGCCACGGGTCACGGCGACCCGGTTGCAGACGTTCGGGTCGACCCGCGGGAGGGCAGGGATGACAGGTGACGTCATCCTGCTGACGTCATCATGTCAGCGATGACGTCAGCCTTGTCAGAACTGACAATGTCAGCTGACATGTCAGAAAATGGGCCAATAGGAGTGCGACACGTGTCACATGTCAGTGCACAGTCAGCACTGACATGTCAGTGACGTGGCCCAATCAGGGGCTGACACGTGGCACTGACGTGGACCAGTGCCGTGATGACACGTGGCACATGTCAGACTGCCACGTGGCACTGACAGCACAGTGACGTGGACCAATGGGATCTTGACACATGGAACCTGTCAGAGTCTGACATGTCAGACCTGACAGCTGTCAGATGATGGCATGCTGACGTCAGCAGGTACTGTAGCAGGCGCGTGAAGCCCACGCGCAGCCACTTTAGGCGGCGCGTGAGGGCGCGTGGCAGGGAATTTGGGAAAGTGTTCAACACGGGAAATCGTCTATTCGATGTAACGAACATTTTGGGACTGGTTTCGTGTCAATCGGACACCGTCTCGATATGTTTCGGGGCATCGGAAGGTTTAGGTTCGGGATTTAAAATAGTTAAAAATATGGAAAAATTACGGGGCTTTGGTAGGAGGTTAATTAAGTAGTTAGTAACCTTCTATTACGATTTGGACAGGTTTGGGAGTCCCGGTGACGGTGATCGGCTCGGGGAGCCGTATGGCACGCGTATCGAGACGCGGCTTCGGACGGTCTGTGAGTGGACCTTGTTTTCTAAATTGGTGCATGCATAAATGTTTATTATATGTTTTATTACTTGTTTGATGATGCCATGGGTGCATTTGTATGTGGTTACGTATAAGCACGTATTTCGAGGTTTCGGCCTTATACGGTGCTTATACGGGTCTGTATTTCTGTATTGATTTAAATGGACTAGTTTTGGATTTCTAAAAGGATAACTCGGGTATGAAACCCATTTGGTTTTGTCTCGGGCATATGACCTCAGATTCCGGGCACGGTGCCCAGTTGGTGCCCTATGTTCGGGTACGAGACCCAGTCACTTTACGGTTTTTGATTTCAGGTCAGGGAACCTTAAATGGATTCCCAGGTTCATGACGGTTTATGGGAACCGGCATGAACCCTTGTTATGGTATCGTGGTTCATGACGGTTTATGGGAACCGGCATGAACCCTTGTTGGTTAGTACGGTACATGACGGTTTATGGGAACCGGCATGTTACCTCGGTTATGTTATTACGGTACATGACGGTTTATGGGAACCGGCATGTTACCATATTATGGATCTTATGGAATCATGACGGTTCAGGGGAACCGGTCATGAATGTTTATGTTATGTATATATATGTTCGTCTACCTTCCTTTACTTCTATTATCTCCTCCGGGGAGGGTCGTTGGCCTGGGTGGACCCCGGAGTAGTCACGGAGCACCGACTGAGTGGAGTCACCCCCCAGTTGGGTTCCTTACTCTCAGGAAGGCTATGGTTACTATTACCTCGGGTAGGGTCAGTGGTCTGCGTACATTGACCTTGACTTTGAGATGACTCAGATTGAGACCCGGGTAGCGCGCGTGGCTTTGGATACCGTGACAGGATTGGTTGTGTGACTTATATATATGTATGTGATGGATATATGATATATGATATGTGGTGTGTACAGGTGTGCACAGGATTTGGGCAGTGGCCCGTATGGTCGTTTTTATTGTGGTCCTTTCGACCTTAGTTTATATCTGCTTTGGTCTTAGTCCCACATATGGTTTGTTTTGGATAAGTGGTTTTCGAATGCATGCATGCTTTTTAGTGGAGGGTACAAATGGCTTCCTTAATAAATGTTTTTATAAACTCTTTGTTTTGTCCACTCACAGTTTTTAATGTTTTGTCTGCCCTTCAGGTTGACATCGGATGTAGACTGTAGCAGGGACCGAGATATCACATGCCTCCTCCGGATCCTGGCGTACTCTGATAGCCCGGGAGGGCAAAGGACGAAAATATCCCTTGTCTGACACTTCGTGTCAGACGGGAGCAGGGTCATCCCGCACTAATCCCGGGGGGATTGGGATGGGTCCTGTCAACGTGGTATCAGAGCGGGGTTGTCTCTATTCGAGCAACCGTGCAGCTCTCGGAGTATGTACGCAGGTCGATGATGTGATATCTCAATGGGCTACAGTTCGTGGTCAACCTGTTGTCAGGGTGCCAATACGATAGTTAGTAGGATTGGATCGTGGAACGTCTTGGTTCGGCATTCAATGCCGGGGTTGCCATAGTTCTGTCAAGGTTGGCAGTGTGGGACCCTACGGAAGGATTAACGTGTTCGTATTCTGGAGTGTGATCGTGAGACGATTAGTTGGGATAGTCTTTCACGATGTCGTAGGATTGGTTCCGACGACTAGTTGGGAATTGTGATCATCGGATGGTCGAATATTGTTGAGTTGGTTGATCGGATTTAGTTGAGTTAGATGGAGTTACTGCGGTCAGCAGTTAGCTGTCGGTTTCGAGGAATCCGAGTTGGATTGTTGGTAGGATTGGATTGACGTCTTTACGATGTCGGACCGCAGGGTCGGTCAGATTGTTGATTTTACTGCTTTTCGCAGGTGGGTTCAGGGGAACTCTAGGGGTGATCGTGGAACCCTACCGTATGTGTATGATTCAGAAATGTGAGTTGACGAGTGGTTTGACTTGGACGACTATTCGAATTTGGATTTGTTAGTCGGTCTAGTCATGTCAGCTTGTGTTGGGACTGCACTTCGCAGTCAGAGTTGTGCGTATCGGTTAGACCGAGTTGGTTATCGTGCTACTTCAGTTGTGATGGACTGTTGGTGCAACTAAGGTCGCGGGTGACCTGGTAGACGACATTGGGATAGTCGAGTTGCGACTGGTTAGAGTTTGGTTGGACAGGTTACCAGAGTTGGTACTTGTCGATGGAATCCCTGAGTGGGATACAGAGTAGTTGGTACGGGCGATTGATTCCGTTGGATATGGAGTCTGGATATAGCGATGTCTGGTAGTTAGGTCTGCACGAGTGTGGGGCAGGCGCTACTACCGAGAGTGGTTATATTTACGATTGTTGGGGATCGGGGACGTTCGGGGAACGTTTTCCTTCTCTCGTATGAGTTGTCAGGGTGACTGTACCCAGAGTTGTCAGGTACGAGGGAGACAGAGTTTCTCCTATACGAGCAGAGGTACGCGATCGTCGCTTGGTATGAGTGGAGATCCAGGGTTGTCAGATTTGCACCCGGTGTGCCGATGCTGATACTGATACTGGTGATAGTGCGTTGGTCGGAATCGCGAGAGGTTGCGATTGAGGTGACGAGTGGAATGCGGGTTTTCCGCATTGGTAATGGGTATGTCGAAGTCATTTTGGGTGACTTCTCAGGTTCTACCATAATTGATGGTGGTAGATGACGTTGATGATATAGATGTTGTTGGTTGCCACTAGTACACTGATTGTGTATTGGTTGGTGGACCCGGGATTTGTTCTGAACCATCAGGAGGAGATAAGTATATCGAAGTTAGGTGACTGAGATTTCTCATTTTCTGCTTGGTGGCAGACGATGTTGGTTTACGTGACGTGGTGAGTGCAGCAAGTTTTGGTCGCATTCACGTAGGATGAGTTTTGATGTCATCGTGTTGGATCGTTCTTGGTTTTCCACGGTGGAATGCCAAGGATCGATACGAGGTAATCAGTGAGAACCCACAGTCTCGGCGTGTCTCGTCGTAGACTAATCTATTTAAGATGTGGGAAATGGTCTAGGACTTTGGTTGGCGTGACGATCCTCGATCGTGACGTCTATGGTCGGTTGACGTAGTGTTGGATCTGGATCGTGATTTGTATATCCAGATAGGTGGAGAGTTTATTACTCTTACTTGGATGTTGAGTGAAGCATGATTGGACTGAACTTCTTTTCGAGGTAAGTCCCATATGGCTTATTACTCGCCTGAGTAGTTGTCCGATGAGTAGGTGTCTGACGAGGTCGGATTTTGTCTGACCTAGTGTTGTGTTGATGTTGGGATTGACTTCCCTATGAAGTCAATCGATCGTATTGTGGTAATCGGTTGAGCGGGTAACCGATAGGTTTGGTTTTGGTATGTCTCGGTAGACGTGAACGATATTTCAGGTTTTGGAATCAGATTTCTGGATGACGATTCAGGATTTTATTTTGGAACTTGAAAAAGAATTTCTAGATTTGGGTTTTGGAATCGGATTCTGGGTGACGATTCAGGATTTGATTCTAGAGCTTGACTGTAGATTTTCTTTTAAGGATTTGGGTTCGGAATAGTTATTCCAAATGCTAGCTTACGGAATAATGATTTCGGATTCGGATTTGAACATGGATATGGATACGACTTCTGGGTTTGGATTTGGGATTTTTTACGAAATTGCGGATTTGGAATCGGATTTGGAAATAAATAATGGGTCGGAGTTTCGATTTGTCTAATACTGGATTGGATAAATGGACTCCATCGTAGAAACGTGATTGGCTACAACCTAGGTGGTTGTAGGCTGATTGATGGGTAGATGTACGTACTTTGTACGTTGTTCAAGGTACGATACTGGGTGTACTTGTCGTGCCTGGTGACGGTAAATAGGTTATACCAGGGGTACATTGGTGAATGGGTTGGTAGTCGGCTTGGTTGCGACACCATTGGATTAGTCGGGGTCGTGGACTGGACATTGGATACTGTGCATTGGGTCATAGTGGTTCTGATGAGTCTAGTTACACACAGGTCGAGTGAAATGCTTGTGGTTAGTGTAACCACGAGTGTGTGTCATATCAGTTGTCGACTGACGACTGTCAAGTACTGACAGTTTGTAGGAGGTGTCAGCGTGGATCGTGGTGTGAGGTCGGATGACTCCCAGTGGGAGCAGACGTCAGGATAGTTAGTGGTTGAGCAAGGAACCGTCTAGTTGGTTGTGTCAGCGAAACGGTAGATCTGACAAGTGGGATCAGTTCGGAGCGTACGACTTCTGTCATTCGACGTGGTCGAATGTAGTCGATACGACGAGAGCGTTAGTGGTACGTCTAGTTACAAACGAGGTTTATGTTGACTAGTGGGTGTACTAGTGTACACGTGTTTTGCGGTCGATTCTACTTTCCACGAGGTGGTTGTGGAATCAGGATAGTGGAGTTTCAAGAACGAAACTAATTAAGGAGGGAAGAACGGTTAGATTAGGTCGGTTGGAATTTCGAGGACGAAATTAATTAAGGAGGGAAGGTTGTAACAACCCGTCCCAAATTCCTAGATTAGATTAGTGACTAATCACGATTAGTGAGGCTAATCCGTGATTAGTAGAGCAAAATCGGACGAACGATGCGAAATGATCGTTTTGCCCCTAGTGGTGGCAAAACGTTGACTTTTTAATCGGGCGGTCAAATGGACATTGACCGATGACCGTGACGTAGTTCGTGACGTCACGAGTTCATAGACAGGTGGCACGTTCAATTCCGACGTTCGAGGAAGAAGTTATGACGTTCGGAAGTTTAGGGGCATTTTGGTAATTTGGGTGAATAGGGGGTCAAAAGTTGACTTTTTGACCGGGAGGTCCGATGGCCGAGGGCCGAAGACCGTTATGTAGATAAGGACGATACGAATCCATAGGCAGGTGGCACACTGAAATCGGACTTCAAACGGGAGAGTTATGGGTCACGGAAGTTCGATTTCACTATGCATGAACTTCGAGACGGGGACGTTTCGGCGAAATCTGATTGGGTGGATATTTTGGTGGGCCCCATGGATGAGTGACAAGTGTCACTCATCCTATTGCTTTGATCCCCCAAAATGTGGATCTAAATAATTAAATATTATTATTTTAATTATTTTATAATTTAACCTAACAACTATTAATCCTAACCATCCATTTCAACCCTACCTTTTAATCCTCACCATTCATCCCTCATTCTCTCATCTGATTTCATCCCCTTCATTCTTCACACACACCCGAAACCCCATAACCCAAAATCCTCCATTTTCTCCATTTTCTTCCAAAAACCGCAACACACACACACACCATCACCATTCATTGCTTGGGTGTGACCGTGAGTGACGGGAGGGAAGGACATAGAGGCTGGGACGGCGAGTCACGGCGACGGACGACGGAGGACACGGCGGAGGAGCTCGACCCGTGAGGTAAGGAAATTTCAAAAATTCGAAATTGGGTTTTAATGGGTTTTATTCGATTCCATTAATTGGGTAAGGTTTCTAGGACACCCAGGAGATGAGTGGGATTGGTTTCGAGGCATTAGACGGCCTGGAACGGCCGTGAACGGCGGAGGAATGCACGGCCGCCATGGCCAAACTCGAAGGTATGGTTTTCGATGCTTTTCTTACATTTTAAGGTCATAGGACTGTAGGTTAGGTTGAGACGAAGAGAATGGGACAAACGGGGAGTGTTTTGGTGGTCGGAGCTGGGAGAACCGGCCGAGCCAAGCCACGGGTCACGGCGACCCGGTTGCAGACGTTCGGGTCGACCCGCGGGAGGGCAGGGATGACAGGTGACGTCATCCTGCTGACGTCATCATGTCAGCGATGACGTCAGCCTTGTCAGAACTGACAATGTCAGCTGACATGTCAGAAAATGGGCCAATAAGAGTGCGACACGTGTCACATGTCAGTGCACAGTCAGCACTGACATGTCAGTGACGTGGCCCAATCAGGGGCTGACACGTGGCACCGACGTGGACCAATGCCGTGATGACACGTGGCACATGTCAGACTGCCACGTGGCACTGACAGCACAGTGACGTGGACCAATGGGAGCTTGACACGTGGCACCTGTCAGAGTCTGACATGTCAGACCTGACAGCTGTCAGATGATGTCATGCTGACGTCAGCGATGACGTCAGCAGGTACTGTAGCAGGCGCGTGAAGCCCACGCGCAGCCACTTCAGGCGGCGCGTGAGGGCGCGTGGCAGGGAATTTGGGAAAGTGTCCAACACGGGATATCGTCTATTCGATGTAATGAACATTTTGGGACTGGTTTCGTGTCAATCGGACACCGTCTCGATATGTTTCCTGGCATCGGAAGGTTTAGGTTCGGGATTAAAAATAGTTAAAAATACGGAAAAATTACGGGGCTTTGGTAGGAGGTTAATTAAGTAGTTAGTAACCTTCTATTACGATTTGGACAGGTTTGGGAGTCCCGGTGACGGTGATCGGCTCGGGGAACCGTATGGCACGCGTATCGAGACGCGGCTTCGGACGGTCTGTGAGTGGACCTTGTTTTCTAAATTGGTGCATGCATAAATGTTTATTATATGTTTTATTACTTGTTTGATGATGCCATGGGTGCATTTGTATGTGGTTACGTATAAGCACGTATTTCGAGGTTTCGGCCTTATACGGTGCTTATACGTGTCTGTATTTCTGTATTGATTTAAATGGACTGGTTTTGGATTTCTAAAAGGATAACTCGGGTATGAAACCCATTTGGTTTTGTCTCGGGCATATGACCTCAGATTCCGGGCACGGTGCCCAGTTGGTGCCCTATGTTCGGGTACGAGACCCAGTCACTTTACGGTTTTTGATTTCAGGTCAGGGAACCTTAAATGGATTCCCAGGTTCATGACGGTTTATGGGAACCGGCATGAACCCTTGTTATGGTATCGTGGTTCATGACGGTTTATGGGAACCGGCATGAACCCTTGTTGGTTAGTACGGTACATGACGGTTTATGGGAACCGGCATGTTACCTGATTATGGATCTTATGGAATCATGACGGTTCAGGGGAACCGGTCATGAATGTTTATGTTATGTATATATATGTTCGTCTACCTTCCTTTACTTCTATTATCTCCTCCGGGGAGGGTCGTTGGCCTGGGTGGACCCCGGAGTAGTCACGGAGCACCGACTGAGTGGAGTCACCCCCCAGTTGGGTTCCTTACTCTCAGGAAGGCTATGGTTACTATTACCTCGGGTAGGGTCAGTGGTCTGCGGACATTGACCTTGACTTTGAGATGACTCGGATTGAGACCCGGGTAGCGCGCGCGTGGCTTTGGATACCGTGACAGGATTGGTTGTGTGGCTTATATATATGTATGTGATGGATATATGATATATGATATGTGGTGTGTACAGGTGTGCACAGGATTTGGGCAGTGGCCCGTATGGTCGTTTTTATTGTGGTCCTTTCGACCTTAGTTTATATCTGCTTTGGGCTTAGTCCCACATATGGTTTGTTTTGGATAAGTGGTTTTCGAATGCATGCATACTTTTTAGTGGAGGGTACAAATGTCTTCCTTAATAAATGTTTTTATAAACTCTTTGTTTTGTCCACTCACAGTTTTTAATGTTTTGTCTGCCCTTCAGGTTGACATCGGATGTGGACTGTAGCAGGGACCGAGATATCACATGCCTCCTCCGGATCCTGGCGTACTCTGATAGCCCGGGAGGGCAAAGGACGAAAATATCCCTTGTCTGACACTTCGTGTCAGACGGGAGCAGGGTCATCCCGCACTAATCCCGGGGGGATTGGGATGGGTCCTGTCAACGTGGTATCAGAGCGGGGTTGTCTCTATTCGAGCAACCGTGCAGCTCTCGGAGTATGTACGCAGGTCGAGGATGTGATATCTCAATGGGCTACAGTTCGTGGTCAACCTGTTGTCGGGGTGCCAATACGATAGTTAGTAGGATTGGATCGTGGAACGTCTTGGTTCGGCATTCGATGCCGGGGTTGCCATAGTTCTGTCAAGGTTGGCAGTGTGGGACCCTACGGAAGGATTAACGTGTTCGTATTCTGGAGTGTGATCGTGAGACGGTTAGTTGGGATAGTCTTTCACGATGTCGTAGGATTGGTTCAGACGGGAGCAGGGTCATCCCGCACTAATCCCGGGGGATTGGGATGGGTCCTGTCACTAGTATCCTTAGTAGGAAGCTAGGAACTCCATAACGTCCGGGATGGTCCACGACCAATTCCTGAAGCTTACGGATTTGAGTTCTATTCCCTAGATCTTCCTTCTTCATCTTATTTTCTTCCTTACATCCCAGTTTTCATTCTTCCCTTCTCCCCCTTTATTTTGTTTTCCTCCCTTTCTTCCTCTCACTCACTTTTCTTTCTTTCTTTCTTTCATTTTTCTTTCTTTCTTTCTTTCATTTTTCTTTCTTCTATTCTCGGCCTACAATCACTGAATACCATCCTAAGCACACATACTCCATTATATAAGGTGAGTAAGTCGATGGAGCAGTGAGGGTGGAAAATGAAGAGTGTTCTAGACACATTCACATGTTTCACATGTCCAAATTATAAAATTACCAAATTACCCTTTTAGGTCAAAATTACCATAATGCTCTTCATCATTTCTTGACTCACACAAAACCATTCGGCCTCTAATTTTGGTGATCTATTTGTCTACAAATTCAAGAGGCTGAGACTTTCGTAACGGTCTTTTCGAAGTTTCTAAAAGATGTCCCAATCCAAAAGCCAACACTTTGACTTTTTAGTCAAATGCCAACTCTTTGATTTTCAGGAGCAAAATAGTCATTGTTTATTTTCTTAAATATTTGGGGTGTTACATAACAATAGGCCTGAATCTCCTATTTTGGCTATTATCCGGCCCATTCAGAACAAAACACAGACCATAGGCTTCTTCGATTTCAGCTAGAAAATCCAAACACAATAAAATGTCGAACATCCATTACTTAAAAATCAAACTCCATCAAGTGGATGGAATCATGAAAGGAACGCACCATACTCAAACAAGCGAATAAATACCCTCAGCTAGAATGATCAAACAAACACAACGGCGCTGACAGCAAGAGGAAGCAAAAACAAAGAACAATTCTAGATGACCGGGATGTTCGGTCTTTCTCATTTCTCTGCTTTTGCTTCCTCCTCCATACACTCAGTTTTATAGGTTGGCTTTGGGTTGTGATATCATTGCATGGAAGCACTGCCCTACCTCTGCCTTCTAGGTTCTAGTCTCAACAAAAGACCGGGATTTAACTAATACACCAAAGAATAAGTTTGAATATTCACCTCACGCTATTTCCCTACCATGATTGATATCGGCCGAATTATACTAACAAAGTAAGAATTTTGCTCTCTATTCTCTAATACTTTGAAAATCACAAACCCGACTTATACTCACATATCATCCATTCTATATAGATATACCAAATGTTTAATGTGTGTGGTATCCAAAATCACCCGAAAATTGTGGAGCTGTCACATGGCTTATAATTCCTGAAATGACCAAATTGCCCCTGACAATAATACAAATGACTTGTAGACACTAATACATTAAATAATCTATTTACCAGCTAAATACGTTGTTTAATCGGGTAAAAAATATCCGTAATATTAATATTCTCTCCGGGAATTAATTTTCATTATTCTTAATAACGGACAATTAATATTGATATTAAATCACAATAATTATCATTATTATTATAATGAGCCATTATTACAATTATTAAATAATATATTTTATTATAAATATATTATTTATTAATTACAAATTCAATCGATCAATCAGAACGCTCCGAGACTCCCAAGGATTTCCTATAAATAGCAGAGCTCATTTCATTTTTCAGTTAATTTTGTTCAACGCTACATAAACTCTTGAGATTTCTCTTTCAAAGCTAACGTAAGCATTGGAGTGTTCTTGGTCCAACAACCCCCCGGGTCTCAAACATTGAGCGAACGATGGCTTATTGTTTGCTGTTTGTAGGGATCCTTGAGTCTTTTGAATTTAAAGGACGAATTCTGCTTCAACAATTGGTGCTTTCATTGAGAGCTTGGAAATATTCAAGAAGAAGCTCTCACGATCGTTCATCGTTCATCTTACTTCGTTCATCGTTCAGAACATTGTTCAAAGATCTTGAACGTTGTTCATCGTTTGACAACAACTTTCCGTTAAAGATTCTCTAATTCAACATGGCTAGGGTTCGTCGATTCGTTCGATCAACCGGAGAAAGTGCTTTTGCCTCAACTGCTCAGACAAGGAATGAAGCTCACATAGAGACTCCGGAGGAATGCCCAATTCGTCTCCTACGTGTGTCCATAGAAGCGCCCACGGAGACGCAGGGAAGGATGCCAACCTTCAGTTTCGGAGCGTTCCCTTCTCCAACAACCCAAGTGTCAGCGCTAGGGGAAAGAACTTCAATCTTGCAGCAAACAAATGGGTGGATGGTGGGAGCAGTATCAAGGCAGAGTCAACCCACTGTAAGCATATATCTGCGGGACTTCCTAGACGGATGCCACGACATCTCAAGGAGAAGTCACCACCAACCTCCTCAAGATAACCTGTCTCAACAAGTAGAAAGGTTTAGCAGCCAAGTTCAACTTCAGTCGGAGCTCTTGCAGCGACTCCTGATAGAAAGAACAGCCTAAGAACCAGAGAGACATTCCACTTCGCGTGGAAGACAAGAGAATGTTCCAAGGTGCCCAGTGAAGGAAAAGGTCTGATGCCGAATAAAGTCTCGGGACACCTCGTTAAGTGACTCCATAGAAGAAAGCCACCCGTAGAGAAAAACGCTCATGGCGCCCAAGGCCATCAATACATAAGCGGCTTGGAAGTAGAGTCGGGGCAGCTTCGCAGGTGGAGAGCTCACATGGGAGCAGAGGGCAACATCAGACTCCACAGAAAACCCCAAGATGATCCACCCATGGCATTAAAAGGGAGGACGAGGCTTGCTCATCAGCACGACCTCGGAAGTTAATGGTGGAAACTCGAGCAGGTTCCCGACGATTAGGGCGAAGCGACTCTCTGCCCCAGCAAGGTGCGCTGCAAGCTGATGATGTCCAAAAGATGCTAGATCGACACCTCCGTGCTCAGCATGATGGTGGCCTAGAATGCGATCTACACCGCCAAATTCAAGAATCCACGCCCTTTGTGAGAGACATTGAGGAAGAGTCATTCCCTCAGACATTCACGACGCCGAACTTTAATCAGTTCAAAGGAACTTCCGACCCAGTGAAACACATAGATTACTACTATAGAGTCATGGTTCCCCATAGACACAATGACGCACTCATGTACAAAGTATTTCAAGCCTCTCTTCAAGGCCAAGCCATGACATGGTTCAATCATCTCCCCCGGAGGTCGATCGCTTCTTTTAAAGAGTTGGCTATGGCGTTCGTGAAGGAATACTCGCAACTTTGTATGGTCGAGGTAAAGGAAGACCATCTCTTCTCCATCCGAAAGCGAGCAAAAGAGAGCCTCCGCTAATACATTCGGAGGTACTGTGAGGAAAAGTCTCAAATTGTTGGTTGCAGCGACCTTGTTGCTGCAATGGTATTCAACACAAGGGCTTCCCCAGAAGTTCTACGGAGACATTGTCATGGACAATGCACGAAGTCTCACCAAGAAGCTCTTCTTAGCCGAGCGACATGCATGCCGGAATGAGTGAGAAAGCCTCCAAATCGCCACCACCACACAAAGAAGATGTTGGTAGCAAATTTTCACATGGGGGGTTCAACAAACGCAAGGCAGGCCAAGATCCTGATGCTTCACCCATCAGGAAGCCTAATATGAAATTCTCAATATCAGTCCACCAGATTCATAATGAAATCAAGGACAAAACTTGGTTCAAAAAACCAGGACCTATCAAAGGCGATTAGGAGAAAGCTAATATCAACACATGCATGTCTTTTGAAAGATTTCTCCAGAATCTCGTGAAAGAAGGACATTGCACAAACTACATCAAAAAGAAAACTTCTGATCACATGGTGAACAAAGAACCTAAGGAGCCAGCATCAAAAGTGATCCGCATCAACTAGCTGCATGTCAAAATTAGAGAGACAAAAGTATATGAGGCTTTCAAGTTTTCTTTTCAAGTTTTCTTCTAAATTCAAGTACCATGCATTTGAATTATCAATAAGATTGAAAAACTGTTCTGAATACGTACAAATATATTTGTTCACCATATACAATTTTTAAAACTTATTCCCTCTAGCATCAAAGTCTTCGTCATCGAAACATCCAAGCCTTCGCCCCGGGATTAACGCGGGACGCACCTGATCCCGTCTGACACGGAGTGTCAGACAAGGGAAATTTCGACTTTAGCCTGCTCGGGGCTTCAGAGTACGTTAGGATCCGGAGGAGGAGTGTGATGTCTCGGTCTCTGCTATAGACCGTATCTGCGATCAACCTGAAGGGTAGTCAAAACATTTAAAAACTGTGAGTGGACAAAACAAATAATTTATAAAATCATTTTCACGAAATAGACATTTATACCCTTCACTAAAAACAATGCATGCATTCAAAAACCATTTATCAAACCACTAGGGTTTTAGCCCAAAATCGTAAATAAAACCAATCATACGGGCCACTGCCCAAATCCATGTGGGACTCAGCCCAAAACCAGTATATCATATAATATAACATATAACCAATCCTGTCACGGTTTCTAAAGCTATGTGTGTGCTACTCTGGGTCTCAAATCACAAGTCTCCCAAGGGTCCACCCAGGTCAATGTCCGTAGATCAATCACCCTCCCTGGGGGTTATAATCCATAAGCCTTCCTGAGAGTAAGGTACCCAACGGGGGCGACTCCACTCAGTTAGTGCTCCGTGACTACTCCGGGGTCCACCCAGGCCAACGACCCTCCCTGGAGGAGACAATCCATAAAATAAGGATGGTATATGAAAACCTATATGAAATCATCCATAAAACTTTTCAAATGATTCATGCCTGGTCCCGATAAATAGTCATGAGCCAGAAAATCCATTTAGGGTCGTCGACCCGAAATCATAATCGTACCAACTGAGCATCAAGCCCGAACTCATGACTCAACTAGGAATCGTGCCCGATGTCTCAGGTTCAGTCACGATTCCAATCGTAGTGATGCGTGCAACCATCAGTCCAGGACCGCTCCCAATCCTGGTATGTCGTCGTGAACATATCAACCGACGCAACCACCTCTAGATCATGGTGCACACATCAGTGATCGATATCCTGAACCGTCAGTACTCCGAAGTCGAGCCTCCAGTGGCTGCTCGACAACATGATGTGCATCGTGACCTCTCCGGAAGGAACACATCCTAGTCCGGAGGCGAGCATCCTATCGTCCGTCGCGGTGCACATAGCACTCGTCGCAATCACGACTCAGACCCGTAGGTCATTAATAGGGCCACATGCCCGAGACAAAACCAAATGGGTCTCAAGCTCGAGTTTATCCTTTTAAATCCAAAACCATTTCATTTAAACCATCATAGAAAGCATAGTATGTATAAGCATCGTATAAAGCTGAAATCCTTGAAATACGTACAAATACGTACATACTAATCTACCGCAAAAAAAATGCACTCATGGCATCACAAAACATGTATTAAAACACATATAAAACATTTATGCATGCATTAATTTAGAAAACAAGGCCTACTCACAGACCGTCCAAAGTCGCACCTTGATACGCGTGCCATACGCTGGTCCCATCCATTCGCCATCACCGGGACTTTCAAACTTGTCCAAATCATAATAGAGGGTTAATAACTACTTAAATAACCCCTCATTAAGGCCCCATAATTTTCTGGAATTTTTAACTATTTTTAATCCTGATCCTAAACCTTCGGACACTCCGAAATATATCGAAACGATGTCTGATCGACACGAAACCAGTCCCAAAATGTTCGTTACATCGAATAGATGATTTCACATGTTGGATCCTTCCCTAAAAGAGGTCTCACGCACCCCCACATGCTGCCTGAAGTTCCTACTCGTGAATTCCACACACCTGAACAGTGTCGTCTTCAACCTTCGGTCAGGCCGGTCCAAATCGACCGGTCTGGTCCAATCTACAACCTGGTCCGCCTGGACATGCGTGACCGGTCCAATGCCATATCTTCATTTTCGTCCTTTTTCGTCCATTCCAACTCATATGGCTTCCGTACTTCATTTCCAACCTAACCATGTCCTCAAAACTAAGAAACCAAGCTTAAAGCCCAATGGTTCTAAAACCCATTTTGAACCAAAACTTTCATTCGATGTTCAAGGCACTTCTAGGGGTCCAACCTTTAACCTAAGGGTTCGAATAGGTTCCTGGGATCCCTAAAAACAGATTGAGAGAATCGGTTTGGGTTAACTTGGCCGGAATAAGAATTCGGTGGGTAGCCACCAAAAACTCTCTGGCCGTCATTTCAGACTTTCTCAGCCATCCTCAGCCTCCAAAACCTTCTCCTAAGCTTCATACCAACCTCCTAAACCTATCCTAATCAACATCTAACCTCCTAAACGTTGAAAACCCCGAATTTGAAATTCGAAATGTACAGGGGGTCGAGCTTTACCTTTTTCCCGCGGTTTCCTCCACCCTCCATGGCAGCTCAGCCGTCTCCCTGCCTATCCTTGGTTCACCAGCCACCCTCAACTCGTCTCCTGGCCTCTGATTTACAAATGGGAAAGGGTTTGGATTTGGGGCCGTGTTCGATGGGTTCGAGTTTTATGGGAAAATGGAACGGGGAAGAGGAAAACAGATGCATGAAGAAAAAGAAGGGGCAATGGATGGGTGACACTTGTCACTCATCCATTGGGCCACTTCAAAAGTTCTGGGCCCACTTAAGTACAAAATTCCCACGTTTCGTAAAACGTGCAATGGTTACCTTAAACTTCCGTGAATCGTAACTTTTTCGTCGAACGTCTGATTTTGACACGCCACCTGTCTATGGACTCGTATCGACCCGATCTACGTAACGGTCATCGGTTCTCGGTCATCAGACCTCCCCGGTCAAAAGTCAACTTTTCGACCTCGTTTAGGGGCAAAATCATAATTTCACCCTGAAAGTCCGTTAATCCTTGGCTAAACCCTAATTAGCCTCGCTATTCCGTCATTAGTTTAATTAATCCTTTAAATTAGGGATGGGTTGTTACATCTCGATTTCTCAAACCAGTTATTCAATACAAAAATGTAAATGTGATAATCAACATACACAAATGAAGTAACTACGGATGCAAGTCTTCAATGCACATGGTCCTTTGAAACTCTGCCCACTCTTCTGCTGAAATTAGGGACATGTCGTCGAATGGTGACTCGTTAGTTTCAGAAACATCGTTTTTCTTAGCCTCCTCATTAGGCTCAGGTTCAGGCTCAGACTCCATGTCTAGTTCAAGCTCCAGCTCTTTTGTGGCAATCCAACTCCAACTCTCCGTACCCAACTTTTGCGCTTTATCTTCCTTAAAACACAAAGTTGTGGGAGCATGTGATGACAGCAAGCAGCCAGCTCTCAAATTTTGGATTTCAACATACAACAGTTTGACTTTCTCTTCAGAATCATGAAAGCTTCCACGCAACTCGAACAGGCCTCCTGCTGCGTTGTGACACGCCTCACATCAAGTGATGAAACTCTTCGCCTCCCTTGCTAAAAATTCGATGTTGATTCCACCTGAACTTGAAGATGACAAGTCTGTAAATGCACCAAGCTCTTCTATCTGACAGGCACCACATGCATGGTCATTGGAAGTACGCCTCGTGCAACACTTTGAGCTCCAACCAAGCCTTGCCTTACATTCTGTTATGCCTTAATCCTCGTGTGTCGGGCATTCTATCTTTCAAGCACCACATGCATGGTCCACCTTCAAGATTTCTTCCTTTAATTTCGCAATGGCGTACACCAACTGGGGCTTCACATGGGGCATGATCGATCCTCCGTCTTTATACTCTACTTGCACCCACCCCATTTTGAGCTCAATAGGGCCTAGAATGTCGAGTCTATAGAAGGTCCTCCGCTGGCCAAAACGTCTCCTCGAGAAGCTTCATTCACTCCATGGCAACACATGCACTTCGCCTCACGTCATGGGATACCTTGTCACACTTTGCATTGCGGCACGTATCCTCTTGCATTGCGACGTGCCTAACTTCAAGTCATAGGGTGCCTTTCCTCTTGTGGATGAAAGTCTAGACAGGTCATAGTTTATCTTGCTCCCCATGTATCGAAATCTTCTATCCCCTAAGCACCAAGTGAATGGTCACTAGCAAGAACACTTCATGTCATTCGGTGCATCACCTCTTGCTCCAACCTTGCCTTATGTTGTGGCACACCAAGCCTTGCATCGGACTTGCAGGATGCCTCGTAGTTGTACTATTCCTCGCCTCGCAGTTGTAACGTGTGTGACGACTCGGAAATTAAAAAAAAGGAGAATTCGGAAAATTGGAAGGAAATGACGATTTTGCCCTTATTTATAAGGGCCGAAAGTTGACTTTTTGATCGGGACCTTGTTTGGACTTTCCGGAAGTACTGTTGGATACGTCTTGGGACACTGAATCCGTAAACAGGCGGCATGCGTCAATCGGAGGTTGGATGTGAAAGTTATGGGTCTGTGAAGGTGAGGGGCATTTTGGTCATTTGTTATGGCAAGGGAAAAATGGTCATTTGCCACAGCAGGGATAATTGGATAATTAAATGGCTGATTCAGCCTATTTGGATGAGGATTATTCACTATGTGACATCTGTCACTTGCTTATGTTAATTAGTGGCAAATTAAATATTTAAAGGGATAACAACAACACAATCGTATTTGTGTGTTGTCTGAGAAAATGATCAATATATAGATGGATGTACTGTGAAGAAAACCAAAACAGAGAGTGGGATTTGTCTTGATCAATCTTACCAGCGACCACAACCCAATTGAGAACTGAGGATTGAGAGGAAAACAAAGAAGATTAATTGACAAGTTCTGAACCTTGAACCTGTTGAACCTAAACTTAGAAAACCCGAAAACCTTAAATGGACCTTAGGATCGAATTTGAATTTGTGGACAGTTTTGAGTGAAATTGAGCTTGAATTTAGCTCCCGGGGAGTGAGACGAGTCGAACCAGATTAAGAACGAAGGAAATTGGAAGGAAATGATGAGCCCTGTGCACGGCCTGGTGATTAGACGGGATATGAGGGTAACGGAAAACCCAAGAGTGATTATGACCCTAGATTGGGGGTCGAACAGTGTATCACGTGTTCTGATTGTGTCGGACTTGTGTTGGTCCGGATGGTTGTTTACGCTGACGATATGGTATATGGATGGGCATGTTAGGCCCAAGATAAACTTGACCCGAGGATAGGGGGTCGGATGTGTGATCTTTGGATTTTGAATATCGAATGGTACTTAGCGGGAGTCCGAAATTGGTTCACCTAGGGGTGTGTGCTAGGTGACCGGATATGCCAGTGGTGGCATTGATGTGAGTAAATGTTGAGTTTGGACTCGAGAAGAGTCGAGACATTGAAATTGGACACAAAAGGAATCAAAAGTTGGTTTAGGACTCAAGATGAGTCATGATGTGATATGAGGGCTTTGGATGAGCCGGGAAAGATGGAAAATGTGGTTATGGTTGTCCATAAAGAGTGAATACGGGTTCACGTGGGAACCCGAGGTATGGAATTAGACGTGAGTTAAGTCTCCATGATTGTTGTTAGAGAGGTATATTCGAATTTCGAGGATGAAATTATTTAAGGGGGGAAGGTTGTGACGACCCAGAAATTAAAAAAAAAAAGGAAAATTCAGAAAATTGGAAGGAAATGGCGATTTTACCCCTATTTATAAGGGCCGAAAGTTGACTTTTTTATTCGGACCTTGTTTGGACTTTCCGGAAGTACTGTTGGATAGGTCTTGGGACGCTGAATCCGTAGACAGGCGGCATGCGTCAATCGAAGGTCAAATGTGAAAGTTATGGGTCTGCGAAGGTGGGGGGCATTTTGGTCATTTATTATGGCAAGGGAAAAATGGTCATTTGCCACAGCAGGGATAATTGGATAATTAAGTGGCTGATTCAGCCTATTTGGATGAGGATTATTCACTATGTGACATCTCTCACTTGCTTATGTTAATTAGTGGCAAATTAATTATTTAAAGGGATAACAACAACACAATCGTGTTTGTGTCTTGTCTGAGAAAATGATCAATATATAGATGGATGCACTGTGAAGAAAACCAAAATAGAGAGTGGGATTTGTCTTGATCGATCTTACCAGCGACCACAACCCAATTGAGAACTGAGGATTGAGAGGAAAACAAAGAAGATTAATTGACAAGTTCTGAACCTTGAACCTGTTGAACCTAAACTTAGAAAACCCAAAAACCTTAAATGAACCTTAGGATCGAATTTGAATTTGTGGACAGTTTTGAGTGAAATTGAGCTTGAATTTAGCTCCCTGGGAGTGAGACGAGTCGAACCAGATTAAGAACGAAGGAAATTGGGGTCGTTTGGACTTAGAACAGAGAGGAGAAGCTCTTTGAATTTTCGAGCTTGAGTCGTGGAATTGGGGACATGGAATCATGAAATTGATCGTGGAAATATGTTCAATAGGATTCCACGATGCCTCCTGATGCATCAATTGAAGGAAAACGAGGGGAAATTGGGGAGATTGGATGATGAACAGTGCTTCGGTGTTCTTCGAATAGTCGAGCTTGATTCGACTGGATTGAGGTAAGGTCCTATGTAATTGAGTTTACAGATCCTTAATTAAACCTATTTCGATACTAATGGACGTTTGAATTGTTTAAAATGATGTCGAAGTGATGGATAATGAGCTAGGTCACCTCGCGGGTCGCAGGATCCGTATACCAGGTAAACAGGTAGGGACGATGCACTGTAGCAAGGCGCGTGGGTTTCACGTGCAGCCACTCGCGGTGGTACGTGAGGGCGCGTGGGCCCGATTCTTGAGGTGAGTTCAATATGACTTTTGTTCTATGCAATGTAACGAACATTTTGGGGTTGGTTTCGAGTCAATCGGACACTGTTTCGAGGGTCCGAAGGTTTGTGTTACTTGTTTAATTAATATTTAATTCCCAAAAAATTATGGGGAATTAGTATGATGTTTAGTGACCCCGAGTAATGATTTTGGACAGGATTCTAGATGCCTGAAAAATGTCAGAAATTACGGAAACGTGTGCAGCTCGAAAAGCGAGCAGTTTGGACGGTGTGTGAGTGGACATTTGTTTTATAAAAAGGCATGCATGCATAGTTAAATGTTTTACATGATTTATGGGATGATTTGAATTGCAATGATTTGATATGATTATTTTGAGATTTAATGATTATTTTAATCGGTGTTTCAGACACGTTTTTCGAGAAAATGTGAAATGACTGTTTTGGACGAAAGCCCGGGATTTGTGATTGGTTTTGACTTAGATTATGAGTTGGGAAATTGATTAAATGGATTTGTGATGTTTTTCGGATATGATTTTATGGATTTACGTGCATTGAATTATTTAATGATTTGACGAAATTACGAGAAATGAGAATGAGATTTGGGCATGTGGCCCCGTGATAAATGGTTTTGGCATGGTTTGAACGATGATTTGAAATAATTCTTTTGATTTTGTCTTGATGTTTGATGCCCCCAGATGTGTAATTCCTGGGTAGACTTCGGATGTGTAATTCCAGAAGTGACTCCAGATGTGTAATTCCAGAAGTGACTCCAGAGTTATATGCTTTATTGTATGATAAAATGGTTTTCTAAAATGATTTAAATGGTATTGGGCTTGAGAGCCGGGATTTGATGTTTTTATGAGATTTGGCTAGAAAGCCGGTGATGTTTTTCATATGTTGATTCTATGCATGCATGGTTTAATAAACTGGAGGGTAAATGATGTGTTTTGATAAATGTGTTTTTAAATGATATTATTTTTTTCCACTCATACCTTTCATGTTTTGAAGACCTTCCAGGTCGTGGCACGACGTTCGGGGCTGATCGAGAGGCGGAGGCATGAGCGAAAATCAGTGCAGTTATCCCTGGTCTGACAGGTGCTGAAGGGTAGTTTCGGGACTTCAGTTGACTTGTCAGACGGGAGCAAGATCGGGCACGGTTATCAAAGTCCAGTTGGGACAGGTCCTGTCAACGTGCCCCGCCTTGGGTTGTGACACTCCTCACTTCGAATGATGAAATTCTTCGCCGAAAGCCTTGATTCATCATGGTATATCGCTCCCAATGCACCAAGCTCTTCAATCCGCAAAACGCCACGAGCGTGTCAATTGGATAAGCATCTTGATGTCAACTCCACCCTCTCTATAAGTCGGAAGCTCTAGCAAAATTCAAGACACGCCACTAGATGGTCTTATAACTTGAGCTCCCATAAAATTGAGTCTTCCGAGCTCTCACAAAAAGCATTCCTTCATGCATCTTGAAATGATCATCTCGGAGAGAAGAGCGCATCACCGCTTGAATTGTGGCAATCGAACATTTAGAGATCTCAGAATCTGCAAAAGACTGAAGCCAAATTTGCATGAGAAATGCCTGAAATGACATGTTGTTTTTCTCACCAACGACATGTTGTTTTCTCCCAACAATGCAAAACAAAACAACATGTCATATTTATCAGCTACAGGGAAATAAACGACATGTCGTTTTTCACCCACCAACATTAAAAAACCACATGTCGTTTTTTGCACGTCTTCATCAACAACCTTCTTCTTCCATGCAAAAGGACCACCTACAAAATTTCATGGGTTCACTTGCTGCTCCCAATGGCCTGCCTGAAGCTCGCAACCCACAGCCGAATAGCCATGTCTTTTTTCGCTATGACTATCACTAGCTCGTATCTTCGTGGCCGCTCCACCTACGTTGGATTTTGCACCATGCTGATACATTAAACTTCTCCACCAATCAAGATTCTCCACCAATCATCTTCTACTATTGGTTTTTTTCCGATGGACCCCATACGCAGGAAAAAAAACATTGGGAGGGCTCTTTACTGATTTTTGAACTTACAAAGCTCTTCCCTTTCACACTGTAACAAATCGTCCCGAATATCGAGATTAAATATTAATTAATTATGGATTAACGTGACTAGTCGGGAATTGGTTGAGAGAATACGGACGAACGGTGTAAAATGACCTTTTTGCTCCTAGAATTGGGCAAATGTTGACTTTTGACCCAGGGAGTTAAACATATGAGGATCGATGACCATTACGAAGATCGGGAAGTCACGAGTCCGTAGACAGGTGACACGTGGAAATCGGACGTCGAACGGGAAAGTTATGGTCACGGGTTTGAAATCGGTATAATTAATCTCTCGCGATTTGAATTAATTAAATATTAAGTTAATTGAGTGATTAATTAGTGTGGGCTCTTGGATGAGTGACAAGTGTCACTCATCCCATTGGTGGGTGTCCCGAAATTATGGATCTAGGTCTGATTATGATTGGGTGGGGATTTAAAATATATTTTTCCCTCATCTCTCTTTCTCTCCTTCCCGTGTATCACCTTCATTCTTCCTAAACAAACACACACAAATACAACTACACTAAACACCTTCAATCTTCATCCTCTGTGTGTGGCTTGTGAAGGGAAAAAAGTAAGGGGACTGAGACGAACTAGACGGTGGCATCGCGATAGACCATCGTGTTGGGTGGTCGGAAAACCCGTGAGGTATGGTTGTTAGTTCAAAAATGAAAAATTCAGTTTGGAAAAGTATTAATAAATTTGATGGTTTGGATGAGGTTATGGAAGGTGAGACGAGCTCAAAGGGCTCGGAATCGAGGGCAACTGTGGCTGAGAGAACTCGACGGAGGAAACTTGGCCGGACTGTTCATCGATCCAAGTTGAGTTTTTAAATTATTTTTCACGATTTGGATTAGATAGAACGGTTGCTGGGGATTCGACGATCAGTTAGGAAGAAACCCTGTCCAATTTGGTTGGCAGCCGAGTCGGGTCGCGGTCTGTGCGACACAAATTGCAAGACCCTTCGAAGGTAGGGGACGACGTGATGTCATCATGTCAGATTGACATGTCAGACAGGGACCAATAGGAACTCAACACGTTTCATTGTCAAATCTGACAGCTGTCAAAACCTATCAGTACTGACGTCATGCTGACGTCAGCAATGATGTCAACGTTGACTTTTCAGGGTTGACTTGACACGACCTATCCCCAATCCCCCGGGATTAAGGGATATGCCATGCTCCTGTCTAATTTGCGTACGACATGAAGACTAAACTGAAGTCCAACCTTCATGTAACACACAAGCCGGACAAGGGATTCCTAAGCGAACCATCCAAAACTTCTGGACTTCCCAGAGTGCGCAGAACCTACTGTGGATCGCGTGTGTGATGTTTTCGTCTCTCTAACAACAGCCTGCACCGCATCAAACCTGGAGGGTGTCAAAAACACAAAAGACTGTGAGTGGACAAAAATAAATAATACGTTAAGAAAACAGTTTATAAGAAATTACATTTATACCCTCCACGAAAAACCAATGCATGCATATGAAAACTATTTCATAAAATCATTTCATATCCAAGGTAAGAAAACCATCAATGAAAACCGGAATCATTTTCTTTTCTCAAATCCGTAACTCAAATCCAAGGCCTCGGCCCAGAATCATAAATCAACATCAAAGTACAGGAACTCAGCCTAAAATCATAAATCAACATCAAAGTACGGGAACTCAGCCCAAAATCCACAACATCCAAATCATCCGGGCCACGGCCCAAAATATCTGAAAACCAGTGAAAAGTCAACCGAAAATCATAATCAATCAATCTGATGGATCTCAAGCGCGCCGAGTCTTTAAACTGAAAACACATGCACATAATCAGACCTTCTCGGGATATCAACGAGTCTTTAAACTCAAAACACAATCAATAGGCCTCAGGGGAGATCACAATAACCGAGTCTTTAAACTCAAAACATATACCGAGTCTTTAAACTCAAAATATAAACCGAGTCTTTAAAATCAAAACATATACCGAGTCTTTAAACTCAAAACATATCAATCCAGGGCCCTCCCCCGTCATCAATCAACCGAGTCTTTAAACTCAAAACCAGATCGAGCTATATCCGGGTCATTAAACCCAAAACTAAGTATCAACGGGTCTTTAAACCCAAAATCAAGTGAAAATCAATATCAACGAGTCTTTAAACTCAAAACCAATAGCAACGGGTCTTTAAACCCAAAACTAAATCCGAAATCATCATTTGAAATCTCAATTCCAATCCGGAAGTCACATCCATAATCTATTTCCATATCCGAGTCCGAAATCAACATTCCGTAAGCTGGCATCCGGAATCATCATTTCGAACCCAAATCCAGAAATCCACTTTTCAAGCTCCAAAACCGAATCCCGAATCATATTTCCGAAATCCGATTCCAAAACCCGAAATCACATTTATCGAAATCACTTTTATGAATAGGGCTTCAAGCCCAAAATCACTTTTTCCGAATCCATTATAAATCATTGAAATCAAATCATATTTCAAATCCCAAAATCAAATCATCAAAACCATGGTCAAATCACAACATAAATCGTAAGCTCGTAAAACGTCCCAAATATAAATATCTCGAAATACGTGCAAAATCGTAATCATAAAGATCATAATCATAATCATAGAAATCACGTATAGAAAAAATATAAAACATTTATGCATGCATCATAAGTTAGAAAGCAAAATCCAATCACAGACCATTCGCGCCGCCGCCTCGATACGCATGCACTTACGCCATCCCAGCTAATCCACTATCACCGGCTTTCCCGAACCTGTCCAAATCCCATAATAAGGTCACTAAATACTTCACAATGTTTATACTCAAGCCCCGTAATATTCCCGAATTTTTGGCTATTTTTAAACGAGCCCTAAAACCTGTGGACATCCCGAAACATATTAAGACGATGTCCGATCAACTCGAAAACAGTGCTAAAATGTTTGTTACATCGAATACTTTAAAAGCCATGTTGACCATGCCTCGAAAAAAGGGCCCATGCGCCCTCACACGTTGCCTAAACACCCTGCACGTGAAATCACGCGCGGTTACTATTCACCGTCTTCTTCCTTTGATTGGTCAGTCCAGACCGGTTCAGATCGGCCCGGTCCAACCGAACCGGTGGTCCCAGTCCATCGTTCTCTTTTATCCAATTTTAGTCCGTTTTCATTCCTTCCACCTCCCATAGGTTCATCTCTTCATTACCTAATTATCCATGGCCTCAAAATGAGAGTTTATCCTTGGAATTTACCTCCACACATTGAATGGTGAACCGGTCTGTAACGACTCGTCCCAAATTATTGGGATTAATTAAGAATTAATGATGAATTAGCGGGGTTAATCAGGGATTATACGAGGATTAACAGACGTTCACGGTGAAATGACGATTTTGCCCCTAAAATGGGCGAAACGTTGACTCTTCGTTCAAGCGGTCAAATGGACCTTGGCCAATGACTGTGACGTATTTCGGGACGTCACGAGTTTATAGACAGGTGGTACGTTTGATTCCGACGTTCAAGGAGGAAGTTATGATTTTCGGAAGTTCGGGGGTACTTTGGTAATTTGGTTGAAAGGGGGCGAACAGTTGACTTTTGACCCGGGAAGTCTGATGGCCGAGGACCGTTACTTAGATCAGTACGATATGAATCCGTAAACAGGTGGTATGTCAAATTCGGACGTTCGACGGAGAAGTTACGGTTCACGGAAGTTCAAGCTAACTATTGCACGAAGTTTGAGACGGATTGAATTTTGTCTCAAGTGGGCCCCAGATATTTTCCCAAAGCCCAATGGATGAGTGACCAGTGTCACTCATCCACTGGCCACCATTTTACATTCATGCATATCATCCATTTGCCTATTTCATCCATCAAACCCGATCTCACCCAAAATCCTTTGAACCCCAAACCATTTTTCCTTCCCTTCATGGCAGTGTGAGGACAAAATAAGAGAAGAGGACTGAGTGGTGACTGCCGAACGGCCAGCCGCCGTGGACGGCGGCGTTGGCCCAAAACCTAGGTAACCCGACAGCCCAGTTTGGTTTTTGAATTTCAATTTTTGGTTTGGAACGTTGGGGTTATTATCTAAGGATTAGGGGCTGTTTATGGGGTCTGTATGAGAGGGTTTGTTTGATTTAGGATGGTGGAAGGCGGCTGTTTGGCCCAGAAGTTGATCGGGAAAAATGGGCCGTGAAAGAGATTTTGAATGGGTCAGTTTTTAGGAGTTTTTATTAGTTTTAATTATATGAATAGGTAGGAAATAATGAACTAGGAAGTTTAGGATTGGATTGGATCGAAATAGGGCTAGAAATAAGGGAGAAATGAGCTGGACCGGACCGAAAACCAGGCGGACTAGTCGGACCCGGTCTGTCGAAGGTTGCTGGTGACTGAACAGTAGGCGCGAGAGCCCACGCGCAGGGCCCTTTGGGAGGCATGTGGCAATGGGTGGGACCCATTTTGGGGATGTGTTCAACACATGAAATTATCTATTCGATGTAAAGAACATTTTGGGACTGGTTTCGAGTCGATCGGACATCGTCTCGATATAGTTCGGGTTGTCCGAAGGTTTAGGTTCGAGTTTAAAAATAGTTAAAAATTCCAGAAAATTACGGGGCATTAATGAGGGGTTATTTAAGTAGTTAGTAACCTTCTATTATGATTTGGACAGGTTCAGGAATCCCGGAGGCGACGATTGGCCCGGGAGAGGCGTATGGCATGCGTATCAAGGCGCGGCTTCGGACGGTCTGCGAGTGGACCTTTCTTTCGAACTTGATGCATGCATAAATGTTTTATAAGTGTTTTAATATATGTTTTGTGATTCCATGAGTGCATTTGTTTATGGTAGCCTAGGATTTATGTAATTGCACGTATTTCGAGATTTCTGGTTTTATACGATGCTTGTACGTGCTAGGTTTTCAATGAAGGTTTAATGAATTGGTTTTGGAATTGGAAATATGAAATCGGGCACAAGACCCATTTGATTTACAAACTCTCGGACTTGGAGTCCATTTGATTTGACAAGGAATCGGACCGAGGGTCCATTTGAATATACGATCGAGCCGAGGGCCCCGTTAGTTTACGAATTCGGGCTTGAGGCCCTATTGGTTGTGAAATCGGGCTTGAGGCCCCGTTGATTTATGGTTTCGGGCTTAGGGCCCAGTTATTCGTGATATCGGGCTAGAGGCCCAGTTGATTGTGAAATCGGGCTTGAATCCCAGTTCGGTTTATGAAATGAGAATTCAGGCATGAGACCCTGTTGAACTGAGGATTTAGGCCGAGGCCTGTGAAATTGATTTGAATCGGATTCGAGGAATCATGTTGAGATGAATCGGGTATGATACCTAGTTGAAATATGATTTGAGAAAAAAAAAAGTATTTGGAAATGTATATATACCCTCCATGTGATTTATTTGGTCTCCTCCAGACATCGACATGGAGAGTCACGATCCATAGACCAGAATGGGTATCCCCATAGGGATCCCGTTCCAGGAGTGGAAGTTATGATGTGGTCCCGGACCAGATTCCGGAGAGATGTTCGGACTAGATCCGGAGATAGAGCTCAGACTAGATCAAGAGATAGAGCCTCCCAGACGAAGAATTCCTGGGGTTAGACTCGGAGTGTGACCCCGAGTAGTGTGCAAACTAGTATATATAGATGAATGGTGACATATATCGGGGATGTGTTCCCTAGGGGATGTGTTCCCAGAGTTGACATCTTCTCGGAAGTGCCGCAGATGGGTTATACGTATGAGTACGTATGTGGTTCTTATGGAAAGTGATTTGGGGGCGGAGACCCCATGTTCCATGTTTTAGAAAGTGATTTGGGGCGAAGACTCCATATTCAATGTTTTGAAAATGGTTTGGGGCGGAGACCCCGTATTCTATGTTTTGGTATTCCACTGAGAATGGTTTTGGGCTGAGTTCCCACGTACTTGCTTTATGAATTCGGGCCAAGGCCCAAATGGATTTATGGTTCATGACGGTTTATGGGGACCGGCACGAACCCTTGAAAGGTTTTATGGTTCATGGCGGTTTATGGGGACCGGGCATGAACCCTTGAAAGGTTTTGAGAATGTTTTCAAATAGTTTTATGAACGTTTTGATAAATGATTTTTGAATGCATGCGTATGATTTTACTGAAGAGCATAAATGTCTTATTACGAAAATGTTTTTATTAAAATATTATTTTGTCCACTCACAGTTTTCGTGGTTTTAATGCCCTTTAGGTTGATCGCGAATGCAGGCTGTAACAGAGATCGAGACATCATACTCCTCCTCCTACGATCCTAGCGTACTCTAGAAGCCCTGGTGAGAGTTAGAGACGGAATTATCCCTGGTTTGACACTTCGTGTCAGACGGGAGCAGGCACGTCCCACGTTAATCCCGGGGGATTTGGGACGGGTCCTGACACGGCCACGGTCCTCCTCTGGTTCTGGTCACCACAGGCTGTCCCTAGCCTTCCCTCATTCGACTCCCTTGACCTCCAGCAACAGCTTCCCATCAACTAAATCGATCCAAAACCCATGGGTACAAAACTTGGCATTTTCAATGCAAGCAGAACTCCACGGGTTAACTTAACCCGCCGTCGTGGACCGCCGTACCACTGCCATTCTTATCGTCACAGCTTCCTCTCTCAATCCTTCTCTCATTTCAAGTCACCAGTAGTCATCAAAGGTTGAGGGGTTTTAGGATTGGTTCACACTACGCACGCTCTGTTCTCTGTTCTCTGTTTTCAGTCCTATAATCGTGCAACCATAATTTAAAAATAATGAGAGACAGTGCTGAGGCTTCCACAGCCTTCCAACAAGGGACAAGTGTCCCAAATCAGGTGGGCAACCATCCCTAGTGACAGGACCCGTCCCAACTGGACGTCAAAAACCGTGCCCGGTCCTGCTCCCGTCTGACAAGTCAACTAAAGGTCCGAAACTCCCCTTCAGTGCTTGCCAGACAAGGGATGTTCGCGCGGATTTCTGCTGCTGTCACTGCCTCACGATCAATCCCGAGCGTCGTACCACGGCCTGGAGGGTCACAAAACAGAAAAGGTGTGAGTGGACAAAAATGACCTCTTATAAAAACATTTATCAAAATACAATCTTACCCTCCAGTTTTCACAAACTTGCATGCATATCGTAAAACATGAGTGACCGATAAAATCAAAACGTATTTTCCCATGGTCCATCAGACTCATGTTCACCAAATCAGTTCATGTTATAAAACATCAAATCCCGGCTCTCAGGCCAAGCCATATGAAAACATAATCACTGGCCACAAAGACCAAAAACCCGTACTCAATACCAGTACATCATCACAATCAATACCAATCAGCACTAATCACCAGTGCACAAGAAATATATCAATTCAATCAATCCGCACTACTCACAAGTGCATAAAATATCACAAATCACATCTGCACTACTCACAAGTGCAAAATCAATCAAACTGCACTACTCACAAGTGCTGCACTACGCGTAGGCCAATATCCAGTCACTCTCTCGGGAATAAACACCTCTGGGCTCAACCCCCTCGGGCTCAGTCACCTCTGGGCGAACACATCCCCAGGATCAGACACCTCCGAGTGGTACATCCAGGCTCAGTATCATCCGAGAAGCTGACTACCATAGGATCAACTCCCGATCCTACAATCACATCCCCCAAGCTCCGGTCGTCCGGGTAATCCCCCCAAGCACCGACCGTCTGGGAATATCACAATCACAATGAACACCATCCCGGGAATTACATCCCAAAACATTTCAATCAAATCTTGACTTCATACCAAGTCAAGGTCATTCTCAACTGGGTCTCAAGCCCAAAATACCTTTTACACATAAACCGTTAAAATCACATTTAAATCAATAGAATAATCCGGAAATCATCATTGACTCACCAACCAAGTCAAAACATCATTTTAGAAATCATTTAGACTCCGGGCCTAACCCAAAACATCATTTGTACGTACCTCGTAAAACGTGCCCGAAAGACTGATTAAAATAATCATAAAATCACAAAAATCATTAATTTCATCAAATTCACAAGTGACTCCAAAACCGAGTCAAAATCACTATTCACTTGGGTTATCATGCCCAACATATCATTATCACGCAAATCCATGCGTTGCAACCTCCGTTGCCATTTTCACATAAATCCACGAAATTGACCCTCGACTCATTCCCGAGTCACCACATCATCTTTCAATCCATGACTCAATAATCCGAGTCCAAACATTATTTTCAATCAATTTCAATCCCGGACTCATAAACCAAGTCCAAACATTATTTTTACCAAATTTCGTAATTTCTCGAAAATCGCCCAAAATAATAATATAATAATCATAAAACCGAGAAATTACCGGATTGAAACACAAATCATGCCCAAGCATATAAAATCATATAATAAGGCATTTAAATCATATATGCATGCATCACTGTTAGAAAACAAAGTCCACTCACACACACCGTCCAAAACGGTCCGTTTCCGAGCTGCACGTTTTTCCGTAAAATCTGGAAATCACAACTCCTGTCCAAAATCATTATAGAGGGTTACTAACATCTCAAAATACAACATATAATTTTCCCCAATTTTTCCGGGATTTAAATACGTATTTTTAACGTAATACAAAACTTCGGATACGCGGAACATTATCGAATCAATATCCGATTTCCCCGAAATCAACGTCAAAATGTTCGTTACAATGAGAGGATCAAAAGTCATGTTGACCTCACCTTGAAACTAGGCCGGACGCGCCCCCACGCGCCGCCGTGAGTGGCTGCGCGTGAAATCCACGCGCCTGCTACAGTACCCTCGTCCTCACCCGTTTGTCTGTAAAACGGGCCATTTAACCCGCGAGGCGACCCGGTTAATTTCCTACCAATTCGACGTTGTTTCCATCAATTGAACATTCAGTCAGTTTCGAATTAAGTGCAATTAAAGATCTGTGGACTCAATTACGAACAACATTACCTATAACCCCACGATCACAGATGATCAATCGAAGGTCCTCCGGCCATTGTTCAACATTCCAAAACCTTCACCGTCACACGATTTCCCCAAATTGATTAATCCAGCAGCATCAAGGGACTCAGGTAAGCATTTTCCCCAACTCAATTGCATCCAATCACAGCTCAAACTCCACGACTCAAGCTCGAACTCTCTGCGACTACAGTGCTTCTGTTCTACCTCAATTGGACCTCAATTGCCTTCGTTCTTTCGATGAAACAGGTCGTGGTAATCCCAGAAGACTAGAAATGAACTCAATTTCGATCAACACGGCTCCAAACTTCCAATTCGAATTTCCCCCCTATTTTCAAGATTTTTCGATTCGAAATTAACCCAAGGGCCTCACTGTCACTCGAGTCTCTCTCTCAATTCGACTTCCTCAGTCTCCCAATTGCACAATGAGACCGAAACAATAGGTTATCAGCTGTTAATGGACAATCATTAAGACAACCCACAATTTAGGGAATTTGTGTCTAAAGTGGTATAATTGTGTTTCCCATGATTCCCGTTTCAATGTTAGCAGCTGGGGTAGGGAAGATGACAAAGTGACAAATGTCACAATCTGGTAGCAAGAATCAATGGTAAAAGACCATTTTGCCCTCCGTTCGACAAATTACCATTTTACCCCTAGACATCCGTGACCCGTAACTTGGTCACCCGAACTCCGTTTTCGACGTGCCGCCTGTCGTTGGATTCGTATCGACGAGACCTAGGTAATGGTCCTTGGCCCTCGTCCATCGGACCTCCCGATCAAAAAGTCAACATTTGGCCCCTAATATGCCAAATTACCAAAATACCCCTCAACTTCCGAACATCATAACTTTCTCTACGAATGTCGGAATCGAACGTGCCACCTGTCTATGAACTCGTGACGTCCCGAACTACGTCACAGTCATCGGTCAAAGTCCATTTGACCGCCCGAACTAAAAGTCAACATTTTGCCCACGCTAGGGGCAAAACGGTCATTTTGCACGTTTCGTCCGATTTCAATCAACTAATCCCCGATTAGTCATTCTAAATCATGATTAATTAATATTCAATCCCGATATTCGAGACGGGTCATTACAACCTTCCCTCCTTAAAGAATTTCGTCCCCGAAATTCCAACTACTTGTATTCCACATCTACCTCGTGGAAAACAAATGGGCCTCACAACACGTGTACACCTGTACACCCACTAGCCAATGCAGAACTCGTCTGCACTCAGACGTCACATCACAGATGCACGTCGTACTGACTACACTCGACCACCCCGAGTGAAAATGAATCACCAGAAATTGGCAATGTCGTCACTAAGCTGACTCCTTCAGCCTGACGGCCCCACGTAATCACTAATGTGCCCTGACATCCGCTCCCATAGAGAGTCACCAAAACTCACCTGTCAGTCCATGCTGACACCACAAGCCAAACTGTCACCACCAAGCTTTACCACCCTAGTAAAGCGCCAATCAGTAACAAATCAGTGACAACACATCATACCACCACGTCCGTCAATGTAGCACAAGATCAACAACACGATCTCCCCTCGCAGGGCAAACTCAATCCTGCGACAAATACCAACAGCAGTATCCACAACTGTCCCCCCCTCAGCGATCCCAGATGCTGGTAGGGTCACGACAAGGTAACATCTCGCCGCAAAGCAACTTACGGTCACACTAACCACCAACTCACTCATCCTGAGTATATGCATACCGTCATCACACTCAAACAGACGGTGTAACTGGAACACATTGAACACCAGCCTAGCAGTGATCACACACTCAACACTAGAGTTATACTAGCCAACCATGGCTAAGAGCACCTGCTCAATCAATCACTGAAATCATCAGAATCACTCTACCCAGTGCATCGTGTTCAATGTCCAGTTCACGTTCACAACCCATCCAATGGTATCAGGATTAAGCCGACTACTAACACGTTCACCAACGTACTACTGGTATAACCCGTATATCGTCACCCGACACCACAAGTCTGCAAAGTATCATACCCCAAACCATAAACGAGGTACACCCATCTATCCCTTGACAAGACTACAACCACCTAGGTCATAGCCAAACACGTTCCAATAATGGAGTCCATTCGCCCAAACCAACAAGAGACAAATCGAAACTCCACCCATTAACTAGTTCCAATTCCAAATTCGAATCCGCAATTTCGTAAGAAATCCCGAATCCGAACCCACACATCACATTTTTAATTCATATCCAAATCCGAATCCAAAATCATTATTCCGTAAGCTAGCATTTGGAATAATCATTCCGCACCCAAATCCAGTATTCCACTTTCAAGTTCTAAAATCGAATCCTGAATCGTCACCCAGAAATTCGATTCCAAAACCCGAAATCTCGTTCACGTCCACTCGGACGCACCAAAACCGAACCTATCGGTTACCCACTCATTATACTCGGTTGACTTCATAAGGAAGCCAATCCAACAACCACACGGTTAAGGTTGACAAAATCCGATCACTTCGGAAACCTACTCACTTGAGTAACATACCACAAAAGGGCTCCACTTCGAAAAGAAGTTCAGTCCCGTCATTTATGACTCACATACCGGAGTAAGAGTGACAAACTCTCTACCCAACTGGATCATCAGGATTACGGTCCAGATCTATCACGACGCCAGCTGACCATGAACATCACGATCCTAGATCGTCACAATGCCCAATGTCCATGACATCACAAACCCGATCCACCTAGGGAAAACCAAGGATGATCCCAAAACGATAACACCAATATTCATCACCAGGTCAAGTTTATTCTGGGCCCAACACGCCCATCTACAAACCAGACTGTTAACAAAAACAACCATCCGGACCCACAGTAGTCCGACACACCCAAAACACCTGATACAATATTACAACACAAATGGACAATACAAACCATTTACAAGGTATCACGAAAACATGTATCAATACAATTATTCTGACCTACGGTCAAGTCGATCGGGGCAGTTCCTTCGCAAATGTCCAAGTTTCCTACAAAAGTGACAAGTGGCAGTGCTGAGGCGACTTGCCCCACCACGCCGCTTACTTATCGACTGGGTTGAAGTTCCACCCGAATGAACGCCTACCGAGGATTGCGACACAAAATTATGAAGGCTAACTCGCTTCGTTGTTTCCTGACTCATCTGTTCAGTATCCTGACGCTCTCGGCGTCGTCCAGAGCCCAAAGATTGTTTTGGCACAGGTAAAATAGTAGCCTCCACTCGGATAGCAGCATCCGATAATTCCCTCAGGGTGGAATACGAGCCAACAGTTACAGCTCCTCGTAACTCATTCCTCAATCCCTGCTCAAACCTTCGACACTTATCCTCCTCAGTAGCCACATACAGAGGAGCGAAACTAGATAAGTGCAAAAATTGCTGTTCATAATCGACCACTGACCGATTCCCTTGCTGCAATTGGAGAAACTCAACCTCCCTAGCGTTCCGAAATGAGCGAGGATAAAACTGATCCAAAAATCGCTCTCGGAATGCATCCCATGCCAAGGTACGGGCATCCCAGCCAGTCAACTGTAAACTATGCCACCACCTGTAAGCATAGCCATCCAAAAGAAAAGTGGCCAAGGGTACCATGTCCTCCAGGGGACATATCATAACCTCAAAAATCCTTTCCAATCGAGTAAGCCAATCTTCGGCACCATCCGGTCCCGAATCACCACGAAACACAGTGGCTCCCAACCGTCGAGCTCGCTCAATATCTGGGCCTTTACTAACACTACTCTCGCCCCTCCCATCTTCAGACCGTGTACGGGACGCACGACTCGGAGGCATGACGTATCAACAGAAATCAAGAACCAAATGCTCTGATACCAATTTGACAGGACCCGTCCCAACTGGACGTCAAAAACCGTGCCCGGTCCTGCTCCCGTCTGACAAGTCAACTAAAGGTCCGAAACTCCCCTTCAGTGCTTGCCAGACAAGGGATGTTCGCGCGGATTTCTGCTGTTGTCACTGCCTCACGATCAATCCCGAGCGTCGTACCACGGCCTGGAGGGTCACAAAACAGAAAAGGTGTGAGTGGACAAAAATGACCTCTTATAAAAACATTTATCAAAATACAATCTTACCCTCCAGTTTTCACAAACTTGCATGCATATCGTAAAACATGAGTGACCGATAAAATCAAAACGTATTTTCCCATGGTCCATCAGACTCATGTTCACCAAATCAGTTCATGTTATAAAACATCAAATCCCGGCTCTCAAGCCAAGCCATATGAAAACATAATCACTGGCCACAAAGACCAAAAACCCGTACTCAATACCAGTACATCATCACAATCAATACCAATCAGCACTAACCACCAGTGCACAAGAAATATATCAATTCAATCAATCCGCACTACTCACAAGTGCATAAAATATCACAAATCACATCTGCACTACTCACAAGTGCAAAATCAATCAAACTGCACTACTCACAAGTGCTGCACTACGCGTAGGCCAATATCCAGTCACTCTCTCGGGAATAAACACCTCTGGGCTCAACCCCCTCGGGCTCAGTCACCTCTGGGCGAACACATCCCCAGGATCAGACACCTCCGAGTGGTACATCCAGGCTCAGTATCATTCGAGAAGCTGACTACCATAGGATCAACTCCCGATCCTACAATCACATCCCCCAAGCTCCGGTCGTCTGGGTAATCTCCCCAAGCACCGACCGTCTGGGAATATCACAATCACAATGAACACCATCCCGGGAATTACATCCCAAAACATTTCAATCAAATCTTGACTTCATACCAAGTCAAGGTCATTCTCAACTGGGTCTCAAGCCCAAAATACCTTTTACACATAAACCGTTAAAATCACATTTAAATCAATAGAATAATCCGGAAATCATCATTGACTCACCAACCAAGTCAAAACATCATTTTAGAAATCATTTAGACTCCGGGCCTTGCCCAAAACATCATTTGTACGTACCTCGTAAAACGTGCCCGAAAGACTGATTAAAATAATCATAAAATCACAAAAATCATTAATTTCATCAAATTCACAAGTGACTCCAAAACCGAGTCAAAATCACTATTCACTTGGGTTATCATGCCCAACATATCATTATCACGCAAATCGATGTGTTGCAACCTCCGTTGCCATTTTCACATAAATCCACGAAATTGACCCTCGACTCATTCCCGAGTCACCACATAATCTTTCAATCCATGACTCAATAATCCGAGTCCAAACATTATTTTCAATCAATTTCAATCCCGGACTCATAAACCAAGTCCAAACATTATTTTTACCAAATTTCGTAATTTCTCGAAAATCGCCCAAAATAATAATATAATAATCATAAAACCGAGAAATTACCAGATTGAAACACAAATCATGCCCAAGCATATAAAATCATATAATAAGGCATTTAAATCATATATGCATGCATCACTGTTAGAAAACAAAGTCCACTCACACACACCGTCCAAAACGGTCCGTTTCCGAGCTGCACGTTTTTCCGTAAAATCTGGAAATCACAACTCCTGTCCAAAATCATTATAGAGGGTTACTAACATCTCAAAATACAACATATAATTTTCCCCAATTTTTTCGGGATTTAAATACGTATTTTTAACGTAATACAAAACTTCGGATACGCGGAACATTATCGAATCAATATCCGATTTCCCCGAAATCAACGTCAAAATGTTCGTTACAATGAGAGGATCAAAAGTCATGTTGACCTCACCTTGAAACTAGGCCGGACGCGCCCCCACGCGCCGCCGTGAGTGGCTGCGCGTGAAATCCACGCGCCTGCTACAGTACCCTCGTCCTCACCCGTTTGTCTGTAAAACGGGCCATTTAACCCGCGAGGCGACCCGGTTAATTTCCTACCAATTCGACGTTGTTTCCATCAATTGAACATTCAGTCAGTTTCGAATTAAGTGCAATTAAAGATCTGTGGACTCAATTACGAACAACATTACCTATAACCCCACGATCACAGATGATCAATCGAAGGTCCTCCGGCCATTGTTCAACATTCCAAAACCTTCACCGTCACACGATTTCCCCAAATTGATTAATCCAGCAGCATCAAGGGACTCAGGTAAGCATTTTCCCCAACTCAATTGCATCCAATCACAGCTCAAACTTCACGACTCAAGCTCGAACTCTCTGCGACTACAGTGCTTCTGTTCTACCTCAATTGGACCTCAATTGCCTTCGTTCTTTCGATGAAACAGGTCGTGGTAATCCCAGAAGACTAGAAATGAACTCAATTTCGATCAACACGGCTCCAAACTTCCAATTCGAATTTCCCCCCTATTTTCAAGATTTTTCGATTCGAAATTAACCCAGGGGCCTCACTGTCACTCGAGTCTCTCTCTCAATTCGACTTCCTCAGTCTCCCAATTGCACAATGAGACCGAAACAATAGGTTATCAGCTGTTAATGGACAATCATTAAGACAACCCACAATTTAGGGAATTTGTGTCTAAAGTGGTATAATTGTGTTTCCCATGATTCCCGTTTCAATGTTAGCAGCTGGGGTAGGGAAGATGACAAAGTGACAAATGTCACAATCTGGTAGCAAGAATCAATGGTAAAAGACCATTTTGCCCTCCGTTCGACAAATTACCATTTTACCCCTAGACATCCGTGACCCGTAACTTGGTCACCCAAACTCCGTTTTCGACGTGCCGCCTGTCGTTGGATTCGTATCGACGAGACCTAGGTAATGGTCCTTGGCCCTCGTCCATTGGACCTCCCGATCAAAAAGTCAACATCTGGCCCCTAATATGCCAAATTACCAAAATACCCCCTCAACTTCCGAACATCATAACTTTCTCTACGAATGTCGGAATCGAACGTGCCACCTGTCTATGAACTCGTGACGTCCCGAACTACGTCACAGTCATCGGTCAAAGTCCATTTGACCGCCCGAACTAAAAGTCAACATTTTGCCCACGCTAGGGGCAAAACGGTCATTTTGCACGTTTCGTCCGATTTCAATCAACTAATCCCCGATTAGTCATTCTAAATCATGATTAATTAATATTCAATCCCGATATTCGGGACGGGTCATTACACCTAGGCAGCCACATGTCCAAATCTAACTGGGCACAGATCTCAATGCAACTAACTGACCAAAATACCCCTAAATGACAAATTACCATTTTACCCTTCACGTAATTAGCCTCGTAACTGTGCCGTCCGAAATCCAATGACAACCTGCGGCCTGTCATTGTACTCAGGGAATCAAGACCTACCTAATGGTCCTCGAAATACGTGAAAAATCCAGGTCGTATGAAAAGTCAACTGTTTGCCCCTTTTTAACCAATTTACCAAAATACCCTCGAACTTCCAAACATCATAACTACTTTTTCAAATGTCAGAATCGGACGTGCCACATGTCTATGAACTCGTGACATCACGAACTACGTCATAGTCATTGACCAAAGTCCATTTGACCGCCCGAACTAAAAGTCAACATTTTACCCATTCTAGGGGCAAAACCGTCATTTTGACCACGCTTATCCGGATCCAATGGTGATAATTTCGGGTCGATCATAAATCATTAGGTTGGTTAAATTGAGGCTTTTCACCTTGGGAAATGTGTCTAGCACACGTTGACTTTTCTAGGAGTTTTGGGGTTTTATTCTATGGACTTATATATATGGTTAGTGACCTTCAAGTGTGATTTGGACAGGTCTGGATGTTCCAGTGATGGTGATTTAGTCTCGGGAAAGCTTATGGCATGTGTATCGAGGTAGCAGCTAGGACGGTTTGTGAGTGGACATTGGTTTCTAAATATGATGCATGGATAACTATTTTATATGATTTAAATATATGATTTATGATAAACATGATTGTGATATTTAATATTCATGTATGTGCACATATTTTGAGGTTTATAGTTTTATACTGTGTTTCTACGTAATTGTGGTTTTAATAATGGTGCAATGGTATGATTTCAGATTTGGAAATATGGAACCGAGCTTGAGACCCATTTGATTTACGAACTATCGAACATGGTGTCCATTTGATTTAATGAGGCATCGAGCTGGAGACCCATTTGGTTTGTACGATCGGGCTTGAGGTCTAGTTGAGTTATTAAATGGAATTTCGGGCTAAGTCCCTTAAATTTGGAAATTGGATTTGTGGAAATGGTTTATAAAAGTTATACTTCGGGCACGAGACCTATTTGTGGATTTAAGATGATTTTATGGAAATCCCGGGCGTAAGCCCTTTGTAAGGTTTTAAGATGATTTATAACATGTTTTCCATATACCATCCTGACATAGGCTCTTTGAACGGTTTTGAGAAGATTTATAACATGTTTTCTATATACCATCCTGATGTATGGATTATCTCCTTCAGACGTCTCGTAGTATCCCGGTGTAGTCACGGCGCACTACCTGAGAGGGGCTGTCCCGAGGCGCAGCTCATGATCAGGAGTGCAATTATGGATAACACCCCCAGGGAGGGTCATTGATCTGCGGGTCATTGACCTAAGTCGACCCTGGGGAGACTCGGAATAAAGACCCCGAGTAGCACGTGTAGCTTAGAAACTGTGACAATAGTATTGATTAGGCATCAGGGATACCAAGGATTGGTTAAATTGTATTTCGATAAACTAGTTATTCGATTATGATTGGTTTTGGGCTGAGTTCCCACTGTAACAACCCGTCTCGAATTATCAGGATTAATTAAGATTTAATGACGGATTAGCGAGGCTAATTGGGGATTAGCCGAGGATTAATGGACGTTCAAGGCGAAATTTCGTTTTTGCCCCTAAACGAGTGCGAAAAGTTGACTTTTGACCTGGGAGGTCCGATGTCCGAGGGCCGAGGACCGTTAGGTAGATTGAGTCGATACGAATCCATAGACAGGCGGCACATCAAAATTGGACATTCGACAGAAAAGTTACGGTTTACGGAAGTTCCTAGAAACTATTTACAGCGGCACATTTTACCAGGCAAGTGGACTTTTGTCCTATTGTGGGCCCCATATTTTTTTCTTCTGGCCCAATGGATGAGTGACAAGTGTCACCCATCCATTGCCCAGTATGGTCACATACATGCATCTCCATTCCCTTCATTTGTTTTCCATTCGACCATTTCACCAAACCCGTTCAACAAAAAATCCAACCCTTTTCCCCCATTTGAATCTGAGAAAGGAATTGAGAGTGGCTGAGAGTACTTGGGAGGCTGGACAACAACGGTGAGAGCGGTGGGCCGCCGTGGACGGCGGAGGAATGGTAAGAACTGAACCCTTTTTGTTTTTCAAATTTCAAATCCCTCGTTTTGGACGTTTAGGGAGCGTTTTGATGATGTTGTGATGTTTGGGAGGTCCATACGAAACTATGAGGCCATTTTGAACGAAGGAAAATAGTAGTGCGGCCTAGACAGAGACGGGAGAAAACAGAGCCATGAAAATCCATTGAAATGTAATCTTCTAGGCTTGATTTTATAATTTTGAATCCATAAATAGGTAGGAATTGAAGAAACATAGATATAGGAATTGAAAGGGGAAGAAACGGACCGAAAATGAGGGAGGAATGGACTAGACCGGTTATGCTGGTCCGGTCGGACTAGAATTACAAGTGGACCGGTCGGACCCAGTCTACCGAAGGACAGGGGTGGTACTGTGTAAGGGCGCGTGAGCCACATGCGCAACCCCTTTGGGAGGTGCGTGGAGGCACGTGAAGCATTTCCTGGGGGAAGGTTCCAACATGTAATTTCATCTATTTGATCTAACGAACATTTTGGGACTAGTTTCGGGTCGATCGAACGTCGTTTCGATATAGTTTGGGACATCTGAATGTTTAGGATCGGGTTTAAAAATAGTTAAAAATTCCAAAAAAAATTTGGTCGTAGTGAAGGGTTATTTAAGTAGTTAATAACCCTTTATTACGATTTGGACAGGTTTGGAAATCCCAGTGACGGTGATTGGCCCGGGAAGCTATTTTGGCACGCGTTTCGATGCGCGGCTTCGGACGATCTGTGAGTGGACCTTTCTTTCAAAATTGATGCATGCATAAATGTTTTATATGCTTTTAAATACATGTTTTGTGATGCCATGAGTGCATTTGTTTGTGGTAGCCTAGGATTTACGTATTTGCACGTATTTCGAGATTTTCAGTTTTATACGATGCTTGTACGTGCTAGGTTTTCAATGAGGGTTTAATGAATGGGTTTTGAATTTGGAAATATGAAATCGGGCATTAGACCCATTTGATTTGAAACCCTCGTACTTAAAGTCCATTTGATTTGATAAGGAATCGGGATGTAGGCCCATTAGAGTTATACAATTGGGCCAAGGGCCCCGTTGATTTACGAATTCAGGCTTAAGGCCCAGTTAGTTGTAATATTGAGCTTGAGGCCCCTTTGATTGTTAAATCAGGCTCAAAGCCCCGTTGGTTTTTGGTTTCGAGCTTGAGGCCCCGTTCGTTGTGATTTCGGGCTAGAGGCCCAGTTGATTCTGAAATCGGGCTTAAGTCCCAGTTGGTTTATGAAATGAGAATTCGGGTTTGAAACCCTGTTGAACTGTGGATTTAGACCGAGGCCTGTGAAAGTGTATTGAATCGAATTCGAGGAATCCTATTGAGATGAATCGGGTATGAAAGCCAGTTGAAATATGTTTTGAGAAAGAAAGTATTTGAAATGTATAAACCCTCCACATGATTTGATTGGTCTCCTCCAGACGTCGACCGGGAGAGTCACGATCTATTACCTGGAATGAGTATCCCCATAGGGAGAACATTCCAGGAGTGGGAGTTATGATATGGTCTCGGACTGGGTCTGGAGATAGCCATCCAGACGTCGTAGATCCTGGATGTTAGACAGAACCTCCCAGATGGAGAATTCTTGGGGGTAGACTCGGAGTGAGACCCCGAGTAGTGTGCACACTTGTATAGAGATGAATCGTGACATATATCGGGGATGTGTTCCCTAGGGGCTGTGTGCCCCGAGTTAGCATCTTCTCGGAAGTGCCGAGGATGGGTTATACGTATGCATATACGTATGAGGTTTTACGGAAAGTGGTTTGGGGCGGAGACCCCGTATTCTATGTTTTGGAAAGTGGTTTGGGGCGGAGACCCCGTATTCTATGTTTTGGAAAGTGGTTTGGTGCGGAGACCCCGTATTCGATGTTTTAGAAATGGTTTGGGGTGGAAACCCCGTGTTCTAAGTTTTGGATTTGGTTTTTGGCTGAGTACCATCGGTATTGGTTTTGGGCTGAGACCCACGTGATGTGATTTAGGCTGAGTCCCATGTGTATTTGATTTGGGCTGAGTTCCCATGTATTGATTTACAGTTTTTGGGCTAAGGCCCTAATGGTTTTGTAAATGTTTTGATAAATGCTTTTCAAATTCATGTATGCTTTTTAGTGAAGGGCATAAATATCTTTATGTGAAAATGTTTTGAATAAAATATTTTTTTTGGCCACTCATGACTTTTGATGTTTTGAATGCCTTCAGGTTGATCTCGGATGCAGGCTATAGTAGAGATTGAGACATCACACTCCTCCTCCAGATCCTGGCGCTCTCTGGTAGTCCCAGTTGGGCAAAGGACAAAATTATCCCTGATCTTACACTTCGTGTCAGACGGGAGCATGCACGTCTCACGTTAATCCCGAGGGATTTGGGATGGGTCATGTCACCCACATTGGTTGGATTTATGATGTTTGGCTAAGGCCCTAATGACCCGTCCCGAGTGTCGGGATTGAATATTGATTGATTATAGTATAGAATGACCAATCTGGGATTGGTGGAGTGAAATCGGACGAAATGTGCAAAATGAACGTTTTGCCCCTAGTCGTGGGTAAAATGTTGACTGTTTGATCGGGCGGTCAAATGGATTTTGACCGATGACCGTGATGTAGTTCGGGACGTCACGAGTTCATGGACAGGTGGCACGTTCGATTCCGACATTCGAGGAAAAAGTTAGAACGTTCGGAAGTTCGAGGGCATTGTCGTAATTTGGCTGAAAAGGGGGCCAAATGTTGACTTTTGACCCGGGAAATCCAATGGACGAGGGCCAAGGACCGTTAGGTAGGTCTCGATGCCCTGAGTACAATGACAGGCGGCACGTTGAAAACAGAGTTCGGGTGACCAAGTTACGGGTCACGGAAGTCTAGGGGCAAAATGGTGTTTTAACATTGATTCTTGCTGCCAGACAGTGACATCTGTCACTTTGTCATCTTCCTTGCCTCAGAGAACATGGAATCGTGTATTAGGGGAAACACAATTATGCTACTTTGGACATTAACCCCTAAATTAGGGATTGTCCTCATCATTGTCAATTAACAAGTAATAACCATTATCTCAGCTGCATTTGTGTAATTGAGAGATTAGGGGAACCGAATTGAGAGAGAGAAACTCGAGGGACTGAGTATCTGGGACAATTGAGAATCGAAAATCTTGAAAATTAGGGGAAATTCGAATTCGAAAATATGAGCGATGAGGATCACAATTGAAGATGGAATTCGACTTCTAGGATCAAAACGAACATCTCTGCAACGAAAACGAAGGGAATTGCTGTCGAATTGGGGAAGAACAGAAGCTTCCATGGCAGCTTGAGTTCAACGAGTTAGAGGTAAGAATTCATCAAATTGATCTTGTAAAAACGTTCAATACACTCTCACGATGCTTACTCTATGAATTAATTTGAAAATCAGGGACAGAATCAGTAAACCCGAATTGAAAACCCGTCGAGGATCGATCGTGAGTCGTGAGGATTTAGACCATAATTCGAGTAATTGAATTTACAGAATGTAAATGGAGATGGAATAGAAGGGATCAGTTGAAAGAATGGGTTGATTTGAGGTCGAATTGAGTGAGTTCGAATCGGGTTCTATCGCGGGTTTTTCAACCCGTTTATCAGACATACGGGTGAAGAATGAGCACTGTAGCAACACTGTGCTACGCGCGTGGCTTTCACGCGCAGCCGCTTGCGGCGGGGCGTGGGGGCGCGTGAGTGAGAATCCCGAGGTACGTTCAACATGACTTTTGTCCCATTTAGTGTAACAAACATTTTGACACTGGTTTCGAGGAAATCGGATATCGTTTCGTTAATGTTCCGCGTATCCAAAGTTTTGTTTTACGTTTAAAATACGTATTTAAATTTCGGAAAAATTGGGGAAAATTATATGAAGTATTTTGAGATGTTAGTAACCCTCTATAATGATTTTGGACAGGAGTTGTGATTTCCAGAATTTACGGAAAAATGTGCATCTCGGAAACGGACCGTTTTGGACGGTGTGTGTGAGTGGACTTTGTTTTCTAACCGTGATGCATGCATTATATGTTTTAAATGCTTTATTATATTATTTTATATGCTTTGGCATGATTGATGTTTCAATCTGGTGATTTCTCGGTTTTATGATTATTATATTATTTTGGCACGATTTTCGAGAAATTGTGAAATCGATGTTTTGGGCTAGGCCCGGGATTGAAAATGATGTTTTGACTCGGGTTATGAGTCAGGAATTAAAAATCATATTTGGACTCGGATTATGAGTCAGGGATTGATTTCATGGATTTACGTGATCGTGGCAACTCGGGTTTACGGTTGCACGGATTTGCGTGAAAATGATACATTGGGCTTGAGACCCAATGGAATTGTGATTTTGATTGGATTTGTATTTCGATGTGATTATATGATGATATTGATGATTTTCGGATTTGTAAAGTAAATCAGGACTTGGGGCTGAGACCCTGTATTGAAAATGATTTTGATTTCAATGCAACTGCTTTTCACTGGTTTTTGTGATGATGAGATGTTACGGATAATTAGGGCTTTCGGGTGGAAATATGTTTTTCCCCGGAGTACACCTTGGAGATAACGCTCGCCTTCGGGATGGAAGTGTTTACCCCGAAGAGGTCACGTAGCACGGTCTTTGTCGTTCAGCCTAGGGGAGCCTCGACTCAGATCAGATGTGCTGGATATATATATGGATCGGTAAGTGATGTGTTCACGAGATTCGGATTGTCGGCTGGTGATGTGTTCACAGCAGCGGATGCTCGGATTTTGAGCTGTCCTTGAGTCTATTGATTTGCACGCGTTGCAGGGATAAACGTGACTCTAAGCAACAGGATATGGAAATAAGTCCCGTGGTTTTATGGAAAATGATTTTGAGGAAATCGTGATTTAAATATAAAATGATTTAAGGAAAGAGTGAGTTTATTGAGATTTAAATTGATTTGATGAAAATGAGTTTCAAGGACAATGTGGACATGGAATTTAGAAACATGATATTTGTGATTACGTACCGGTTTTGAGTACGGATTTTTGGTCTTTGTGGCCAGGTAATGGTGTTCACCTGTTTTGGCCTGAGAGCCGGGATTTGATGTTCTATAAATTGAACTGATTTGGTGAGCATAAGTTTTACGGAACATGGGAAAATATGTTTTGATTTTATCAGGTCCACTGTTCATACTTGAATGATTTCATACTATTACTCATGTTTTATGATATGCATGCACGTTTGTGAAAACTGGAGGGTAAGAATATATTTTGGCAAATGTTTTTATAAGAAGTCATTTTTTTCCACTCACACCTTTTCTGTTTTATTAACCCTTCAGGTCGTGGCGCATTTTTTCGAGGCTATTCCAGAGGTGGAGGTATGAGTGGGCACATGCACAAGTATCCCTTGTCTGGCAGGTGCTGAAAGGTAGTTTCGGATTTTCAGTTGACTTGTCAGACGGGAGCAGGACCGGGCACGGTTATCTATGTCCTTCGGGGACGGGTCCTGTCAGACACCCACACATTAAATAATCTATTTACCAACTAAATACGTTGTTTAATCGGGTTAAAAGTCTCTGTAATATTAATATTCTCTCCGATAGTTAATTATCATTATTTTTAATAATGGACAATTAATAATGATATTAAATCACAATAATTATCATTATTATTATAATGAGTCATTATTACAATTATTAAATAATATTTTATTATAAATATATTATTTATTAATTACAAATTCAACCGACCAATCAGAATGCTCCGAGGCTCCCAAGGATTTTCTATAAATAGCGGAGCTCATTTCACTTTTCAGATAATTTTGTTCAATGCTACTTAAGTTCTTGAGATTTCTCTTTCAAAACTGACTTAAGCATTTGAGCGTTTTTGGTCGAACAACCCCCCGGGTCTCGATCATTGAATGAACGATAGCTTACTGTTTGCTATTTACAGGGACCCTTATGTCTTTTAAGTTTAAATGACAAATTCCACTTCAACAATGTGTAAATCACTACCCACTCTATTGTAACCAAGGGCTGATAACTTTCAATTGACTACCATCAAGAAACTTGTTCCTTTACTGAAATCATAACGACTAAAATGAACTTTTTGCTCACTCAGCTATTATTAGTGACACAAAAAAGCTTCAAATAATAATATCTACACAAATGCAGACAAATCAAGAAAGAACTCCCCTGCAGCTTTTCATCAATAACAAAAATGAATATACAATTTTGTATTTGAACTTAAACTCGACATGAAAGAAACAATTTTCAGGACAAATTAACCATAGCACTTTCTTCAGTAGAATTTTCTTCATCGCGATCTAATCCAAACAAAGAAAGATTCCAAAAAAGGGGAAATAAATAGGAATTTCAAATAGTTAAACACGCAGACAAGAAAATGAGGAAGAAAAAAAATCTAGGGTTTCACCTGTTTTTCATTCAACCATTCGACACCAATTGGGTTGAATCACACAACCTTCCCCACCCCCCACCAAACAAATCGAGTAAAGCTCTTTAAGCGAACACCCTCTAACATGAATTTGCTTCAGCCAGCTGGTGGGTTGTGTTGGTAGTAGGATGACCATAATGCTTGATAATAAATGAAAAATAATTAGAAAATATATTAAACAAAAAAAAAAGGTTAATCTATACCCGTTCGGTGTGCAGTTCCAGCCGTCAGTAGAACAAAAAATAACCAAGCAAGTCCTTTTCGATTTGGGTACTTAGGAGAGAGTTAAGGCGACAATATTCTAGGGTATTTAAGAGGGAATCTCTTAAAAACAGATGGTTTTGGGCATTTCGAAGAGAATTGGAGTAAAGAGGTTAGAGTATTTCATAGGATTGAGATGCCTTTTGTGGTGAATAATTGAAATAAACGAGAAGAAAACGAAGAGGGCAGCACCCTAGCTTCACACACAGCAAGAAGCCATCAGAAGAGCACTGAATGAAAGCAAACTAGACCAGCAACAACACCCAATTCAATGAAACCATTAACCACCCAGGTCAAATTTGGGTATTTCAATTTGATTTCAGAATTGTGAGAGAGAATAGCAGGTATTATTTGGGATTTTTCATCTTCTTCAGCTTGACGTTTGGAGAAGAAAGCTTTGTCTGTGATTCTTTTTAGATTAAAAAAAAAAAAGGCTTTGTTTGTGACTCTCCCGAAATTGAGTTTGTGAACAACTAAATTTGATTACTTCAATCTCGATCTTTTGATAAAATAGTATATGATAAAACAACATAAAGAGCACTAATAAGTTCTTCATTAATATAAAAAATCAAATAAGATTTTTTCTTTCTTTCTTTCTTGTGTACGTAAACAAGTAATTTTGAATACATGGACAATTAATTGGATATGAAATAGAATGCATAATTAAATAAAAATATAGAAAGATTTTACTAAAAAAAAATATAGAAAGAATAATATTTTTTCTCATTATATTAATAATTATTTTTAATTGAAATTATTAATCATAGTTAATTTAAAAGACACATAGTAAATTATAAGGTTAGTGGTAAGCATCATCACTAAAGAATGATGGTCAGCAAAATCATGACTGTCAAAACTTAGAGCATCTTTATTTCTCAAGAATGGGAATATTGGGTAATAGGAAAAGTTAAATAATCAGAAGTAAGTAATCGGAATAGTGGGTAATAATTCTCACTGAGGTGTTTATTAACAAAAAATAATCAGAACATTAATAGAAATGATTTTTATTATTATTATTTACTAACTATTATCAACCAAAATAAAAAATTAATTGTTTACAAAAATGCCCTTTCATTTTTCCAATTTTCTCAACCTTTTGTTCACTTTTTTATCACCATCTCAAAACCAATTTAATACGATTCATTAAAGCATAAATGAAGTGTCCTCTTCATTTTCTAAAAGATTTCATTTATTAAAAAATAAATAAATTATTTTTCTTTCTTTTTACATGCATATAAATATATTTGAGATGAGGTTGTGTCATCAAACAATTGAAGGGTTGGGTCCTCGAGTATTGAAGTCATTAGAAGACAATGGGATACACTTAAATTTATTGTGAATAAACTTTATAATCATTGTAAAAGTTATAGGGAAATTTTGGTACACAAAAAATTAAAAAATAGGTAATGGAATCATTAACAGCTCCCCTTTAGTTAATCTCCTTACTCCAAAATAGGTAATGGCATTAAGGATTTTATGTGGTACCCACCTATTAAAAAAATCTGATTTTACAAGTAAACCATTGAACAGATCGAAAAAATCCCGAATGGTACTATGTAATGGGAATCATTCTCATTGATTTTATTTTCATTACCTCTAAGTAAACACCCCATTAATGAATCCTACCTTACACTTAAGTCATTGTTGATAAATATGTTAGCAATTAATACATTGAGTCCTTTTTCATTATAAAATTACAGAATGTTCAATTATATTATAATTAACATATAATATCGCATTGTCCCTATAAATTATAGGGAAATTGATGAAAATAGGTGGTTTGGAAAAAAACATATTCAAAGAAAGGGGCCTTCAAAATATTTTTATAAAACTACACACTATATAATTGTTATAGTAACCCTCACCATCTTAGAGAATAGAATAGAAGAGAAGATCAGCTCCAACCGTGGCTTATTTTTTTTCCTCCCAAATCTTGCTATCAAGACCAGCTCACTATCTTCATTTCGCTCTCATCATCTTCATTTCACTCACCATCTTGGTTTTGTTCATCATTTTTATTTCACTCATCATCTTCAGTTCACCCCTCATCCTTTTATGTCTCTAATTTTTATCTTAATCATTATTTTGAGTGTTTTGTGTTTGGTGAATTTGTTTAAGTATGTGTTGGGTAATCCAAAAATTAAAGCAGAGCCAATTGGGGAGTAAGAAAGATGAATTTGTAGGTTTGAGGTTAGGAAAATGATGCTGGATTGAAGGTCATAGCTATCATTTTCGAATCTGCAGATTTGATACGAGAATAGATCTAGTCTAATATTGTCCCAGTAGTCTAGTAGTCTGATAGTGCCCCTATAGTCCAGTAGTCCTACAGTGCCCCTATAGTCCAGTAGTCCTACAGTGCCCCTATAGTCTATCTAGTGATATTTGTATGTTTTTCTTCTTGATTTTTATTAGAGGATGCTACTTGTTGTCCTCATAGTCTATTCAGTGATATTTGTATGCTTTCTCCTGTAATTTTATCAGATAATACTACTTACTATTCTCATAGTCCAATTGTATCCTTATAGTATGTTCAATAATATTTGTATGTTTTCTTTTGGATTTTATCAGAGGATGCTACTTACTATCCTCATAGTCTGATGGTGTCATCATAGTCCTTTCAATGATATTTGTATGTTTTCTCACGTAAGGTTATGTCTTCTTCAGTGCTTTCAATTTAGTAAATCTCTGCTCAGTCTTGAATGTATTAAATATGATTGGAAGTTGCCAACATGTACTGCCAGTTCATAATGAGAATATAAACACATCAATTTCACAAATAAAAGCAGCTACCTAGACTATGAAGACACTATCAGACTATGAGGACACTTATACTATGGGGACACAAATTAGACTAAAATGACACTATCAAACTACTGGAATATTGAGATACTATCAGATTAGATCTATTCTCATTCAAATCTGCATATTCGAAAATGGCTTTTATGACCTTCAACTCAGCATCATCTTCCCAACCTCATACCTGCAAATTTATTTTCCCCATTTCCCAATTGGTTATTTTCTTTAGTTTTTGCATTTTCCCAACACATATTCAAACAAATTCACCAAACAAAAAACGCACAAAATAATGATTAGGACACAAATTCGAGACAGAGAAAGATGATGGATGAACTGGCTGGTTCAGATTTGTGGTTATGGCTAAGGATGAACGAGAGCGACGAGGAAGAAGTAATGGAGGAAAAAAGTCGTCGAGTCGCAATGATGGATGGAGGATTTCGTTCTCGGTGGGTAGTTAGATAGTTGCGATGAGGAAGAAGCAATGAAGGAGAAGATGGTAGTTGCGATTCGGGGTTTCTTCTTAATGGAGTGTACAATTGAATAAGTTATTAACTATGAAGTTACTATAACACTTATATAGTGTGCAATTTTGTAAAAATATTTTGGAGACTTACGTCCTTGCAAGATTTCCTGCGTGGCTTAATGACTTTGTATTGAAATTTCTTGAGCCCAAGGCCCACAAAACATGTGAAAGAAAATTGGGCCAATGTTTGTTTAGAGCATCAGCCCAAGGCCAAATAGTAAAATCGGCCTATATCATGAGCCATTCATTTGGGAATTGGGAAGATGAGGATTGAGATGGCCCACTGAGTGGTGTACAGAAATCCGTGGTGAACTGAAAGATAGATAGGGGGATTGATTGAGTACTTGAAGATATATATATATATATATATATATATATATATATATAGAAGTATAAAAATCACCAAAATCACCAAAATCCAATTCACAAGAGTCAATAGCTCTCTATAGGTTTGTGAATCGCCCAAACCAGCGAGCAAGGATCTCTCCCTTTCTCTAGCCTTCTTCAAGTTTCTGAAGCATTTGCTTCTTTGCGTGCCGCGAAGGACCTTTATTTCACTCTTCTACTTCAATCCAACACGTCGCATTCGGATCAGGTTCGAAAAATTAGCACTTTTTTCAATCGCTTCTATGCATTTTGTCGTCACTTTACGTGGGTTCGGTTTTGGTTTTGATATCGGGTTGCTGATTAGTGTGATTGCTCTGGTTCTTGATCGGTTTAGGTGCTCTCATGGCTTCTGCTCAGAAGGATGTGCCTGCTGCTACTGGTATGTCGTCACACTGTTAATTGTATTTGTTGTGTGTTGATTTGATTGTGAATTCAATAGTAGCTGGGTTTTTGCTATTACGCTGTTATTGATTCTAGAACACGATTATCTGGGAGCTGGGTTGGGATTGGTTCGATTTGATGTAAAACGGTGGGAGTGGGATTGGGCTTTTGGGGTTAAATTGAGTTTTTGTTAATTTCAAATCCTTATAGAGTTTAGTGTTGATTTGTTTTACAATTTTGATCAAAAGAAATAATGCTTCTTATAGAAGCCTAGTGGAGGCAGTTTTATGAATTGGGTTTGCTTCCGATTACGGTAGAGTTCAATAGTGAAGCAGTGTTTGGTTGATTCCACGTATCTCAAGTATGTAGTGAAAAGTGAGTGTTTTGAAACTGAAACATAGGATCGTTTAGCTGGGAGGTGATTATTTTCATAAATCTGGATGATGTGACTTGGGATTGAACTTTACTTAGCTCGATAACTATTTCCCATGTCCTTTTTGGGTTTAGTTGTTTTCTTTTAGTATGCCTTTCTCACGTTTATCTTATCTTTATCAGGCGAAAAGCCAATTTCCACAGAAAACAAAAGCCCAAAAACTGAAACAGAGACCAAAAGTCCCAAGCCTGAAGCATCATCTGGAGACCCACAATCCGGACAAACAAGAGCTGCCCCTTTCCAACTTCCCGAAGCTGGAAATGTTCCCAATCCTTTTGATTTTTCTGCCATGAGTGGCTTGCTGAATGTATGTTTATTGGCTCATGCACTCTTGTCCCTTCCACTTATTTTTACGGTTTTATATTTATTTGTTGTTTTATATTAGCTTAAGTTTTGAAGTGTGATCAGTCTCTAGTTTTTGCCTACTAGTGTCTTATATGTCACATGTCCAGGATCCAAGTATTAAGGAGCTTGCTGAACAGATAGCAAAAGACCCTTCATTCAACCAGATGGCTGAACAACTTCAGAAAACATTTCAAGGTGCATCAGTCGATGAAGGTATCCCTCAGTTTGACACTCAACAATATTATTCCACCATGCAACAGGTTATGCAGAATCCTCAATTCATGACCATGGCTGAGCGCCTCGGTAGTGCATTGATGCAGGTACACATGCGCGTTTCATTCTTAGTCCTGTACAAGGAAGTCATCTGGTTGATTAAATTTTGATCTTATTAATTTTGCTACCCCAGGATCCATCTATGAATACAATGTTTGAGAGTTTTGCAAATCCAACAAACAAAGATCAGCTTGAGGAACGCATGTCACGTATCAAAGACGATCCTTCTTTGAAGCCTATTTTAGAAGAGATAGAGTCTGGTGGTCCGGCTGCCATGATGAGGTTAGTAATGCTAATTGATCATCATACTATATGCTTGAGCTATAACATTTTCTGTCTTGAATCCTTGTCTTGAGTTTATTGATTGTGAACATTGGTTGAACTGAAGAGGAAATTCTGACATTGCAGATACTGGAATGATAAAGACGTTTTGCAGAAGTTGGGAGAAGCAATGGGTCTTGCGGCTACAGATGATGCAGCTACCTCTGCTGATAATTTTGGACCAGAAGAAGTTGAAGATGCTGGAAATGAGGATGAATCAGTTGTTCATCACACTGCTAGTGTTGGTGATGTGGAGGTAGAACGCACCTTTGTCTGCTCCTATTCCCTTTATCTGCGATTGGATTGCTTCTAGTTATTAATAAGAAATTCTGCTATTGAAAGAGGATTATGATTGATGAAAAGTGTCTAGTTTTATTTGAAATCAGAAAACTATTCTCATACCAATAAATTTACAAGAACGAACCGGGCATCTTGCATGTGCTGTGGCTACTGGCTAGTACCAGTCTTTTAAAAAAGTCACTTTATTTCACTTAATTAGTTTTTTACAACTCATAGTTTGTTACTCAGCTTTTCGGGTGACTTAGTCCTACAAATTTGCTTGAATTATTAGTTAAACTGTAAGCTAGATATATTGCTTATTTTGATTACATAGCATTGGATGTCCATAATTATGCCTTCTGTTAAAGTTTGATTTGTATGTTTGTATCTGTTTGGTTCATGTTAGCAGATGTGAAAGTGTTTAATTTTTAATCTGTCAATTAGGGTCTGAAAACTGCCCTAGCCTCTGGTGCTGACAAGGATGAGGAAGATTCCGAAGGAAGGACAGCATTGCATTTTGCGTGTGGATATGGCGAGGTATGTCAACTTTCCCTCTTGCTTTACTCACGCTGATATTTGTTATCGACGAGTGATGCGCCTTTCGTGCATATGGGGATAACATTGCTCTTCTGATTTTACTTCTAGAATTACATTTTTTTCCCCCAAAAGAATGCAGGTATGAAGCAAAATGGGTGGGGAATAGAGTTCCTTTAGAAATGCCTATCTTCTTGGATACATTAAGGTATTTAGATATTTATCTTTTAATTTCAGGTGAAGTGCGCTCAAGTGCTTCTTGAGGCCGGAGGAAGAGTGGATGCTCTGGATAAGAACAAGAACACTGCACTTCATTACGCAGCCGGTTATGGTAGGAAGGAATGTGTTGCTCTTTTACTGAAGAACGGTGCAGCTGTGTAAGCCATTCTTTGAACCTTTAATTTGTCAATTTAGAAGTGTATTTCACCGACCCTTACAACTTTTCCTTTTTTGGCATCTGCAGCACTCTCCAGAACGTGGATGGCAAGACCCCGATCGATGTAGCCAAACTGAACAACCAAAATGATGTACTAAAGTTGCTTGAGAAGGATGCCTTCCTGTAGGCTGCAGTTGATAAAAGCCGTGGTGGTGGCGCCATATGCTACAGTTGTTTCATGTTAGGCGTATGTTTCTGTTTGGATCCGAGCTGTTTGGATCCACATGAGGATGTAATCAGCAGCACAACTCAGAATGCCCATTGTCGATGTTATCTTTACCTTTTCCGATTCCAACATTGCCAGAATTTGTTAGTAACAACATAAAACATGTTGATGGGAGACATGGAATGTGTTGTGTGGCATCTGACGAGTAGCTTTCTTATTATTTTGCGATTTCAAGACTCGTGGTTAAATGAAAAAAAGTTGGGTAATTTGGTTACATAAATATTCTTTTGGTAGGATGATGTGTTTGATTTGTTCAGAAGTGGTTTCACAAATCAAAATGTCGAAATTCGTTTGTCTTGGAAATGTTGAAAATGTATGGGTAGATTACTAGTTGGACCATGTCATGGCTTAGTTGAATATTCCCTTTAATTTTTTTTTTTTTTTGGCTAAATCAAATTGTATCTAGATGGCAAAAAGCCACCAAACACAGAGCTCATGTCCAGAAACCAGCAACAGCAAGAAGCAGCTTCTAAGAGGCACGAAGGACAAGCTTGCACATCAATATTCCAATTAGGACTATTAATTGTTACTTAAAAATTGACCAAAGAATTGCACCGTAATTGAACCATACCGGAAAAGTAAAACCGAAAAAAAATTCAAATCAAATCAAGCAAAATTGAACCGAACTGATTCATACTCGGTTTGGTTTCAGTTTTTCTAAAATTGATTTGGACCAAATCGAACCGAAAAGTAACGACGTCGTTTGGCTTCTGTATTTCAGAGGCTACTCAGCCACTCCTTAGCCAAACAAACCTCAAGGAACTCAGTTTGTTACGAATTAAATAAACAATATAATTGAAAACCCCAAGGGGACAACGCCTGGAATTGCTAAGAGGTGGTTGTTTGGCTCCTGCCAAATGGAGTGAACATAGACGGCTAAGGCCAACCTCATTGCAGCCGTACCCATCGTTTTTCCCTTCCACAAGGGAGCCACAATAGGGAATCGGAGCCGACCAGCTGCCAAATATCCTTCCAAATCCAAGCAGAGAACCTGCATTTGAAAAAAAAAAAAAAAAAAAGGTGAGCTTGGGACTCAACCTCCCTATCATAGAGACATCACAGTAGAGAACAGTGATGAGTAAAGTGCCCAATGTGGTCCAAAGTATAGAGCTGCTGGTTGATTGCCAGCCAAAGAACAAACCCCGTGTGGAGAATGGCACCAACGAACCAAACCAAGTTCGCCCAGAGGCAAAGAGGACCCTTATCTCTTATAGCATTCCACAGAGAAGCCGAGAAGTAAATCCCATTGGCAGATGCTGTCCAAATAAACCTATCAGGGGACGAAGGGTGAAAACACACACGCGTAGCAGATGCAGTCCAAATAAACCCTTCTCCTATTACGTTGTAACAAGTTAAGTTAAATTTACTTTACTTTACAAAAGTAAGATGTCCATGCCTTAAAATAGAAGTTTTGTGATATTAGCGGTGCCTAGTATAAAATAAGAAAGCATTTCAAGAAAGTATATTCTATGCACTTGGTAAAATATATGCCGTTTTCTTTTCCAAATGCCCTTACAAATATAAACGAGCTACAAGAATATGAGGGGATACGTGTTTGGATTAAGCCCATAACAAATCAACAATTAAGTATCTAGCCCAGCATAAATAAAAATAAAAATGTATATTTGTTATTTATGAAAAATAAAATTATGCTTCTTTGTTATTAAAGTCTTTTATATGGGGGGCGATTCTTATTTATAAGAGTAATAAACTACGTATTGAAAAGAAAATAAAAATAAGATTGAGTTAACCATAAGGTATGATGCAGTTAGCAAACTGTCACCTCCATATAGTGAATTTCCTAGTGCCTAATTGATAAGAGTCATTTTGTGGCCAGAACAAGCATCACTTGAAACTGAATTAAACTCACATTTCAACCATCGGGACCTTTTGGTTTTTAGCCAAAAAAAAATGCACTTTATAGCCGAAGACAAATTGCACCTCAAGTATGGATTATGAGGATTTTTTTGGTATTTAAAAAAAAATTAAGTTAGGGAACACAAATTGAGGAGCATGAATTAGACTCGCTACACTCATTGCTGTAGAAATAATGTTATAAAAATTAAGTAGTAATAATCAAACTCATCTTAATTGCTAAATTATTATGAAATGCGTATGAATAAAAGAAAAAATAATACGCAATATTATCCACTCGCACTTACTAGTTATATAATTCATTCGTTTGATATGAATTTGGCATGTGAGTTGGTGGGGGGTGTGATAGGAATAGGATGCGGGAAACGTTTCGCTCACTTTTAGGCTCACAAACAATTTACGCTTTTCATTTTTTTGTATGATGAGATTACGATCAACCATTTTCATTTCACTTCATTAGGTGTAAATCAATCTTTTCAATAATCGAGGAGATTTCACAGCACCGGCCAGCGGATAATGTAGTTTTTTTTTTCTTAGTTCTTACCTGGAAAATCAAATTTTCACCAATTAAAGTTTGTTTTCTATTTTTTTTAAATTTAATTATCGGAGGAACTGATATCCAATCAATTCCAATGTGGTAAAAATCAAATCTTAAATTGAGTTGACATCCTAATTTGATTTGTTTATTAGATTTGATTACTTAATTTACTTGTTATCTTTATATTTATACCCCAAAAAAATTTCGACTCGGGTCAAAGCAGATGGTCAAAGGAATTAAATACCTAAGTCGCAAAGTGTAATGAGCCGTTCCGGAAACTTCAAGCATTTTTGGAAAATGGAATCGGGAATTGATGGATTTACCCCGATATTTGTTTATGATCTGAAAGTCAAATTTTAAATTGGGAAACTTTTAGGAAATTCCGATAGGGTCAATGCGTGCGTCTCGAACTCACGAATTAGTAGACAGACTACACGTGAAAAACAGAGACCGTATGGAAGAGTTACGAGTCTAGACGTTCAAGGGTATTTTGGTAAATTGGGTATCAAGGCAATTTCGTAATTTTACATGAGTTGTTATTGGGTGAGTCACCAGTTGTTTTAGAGGGATGTTCTTATGGTGACAATGTCACCTTGGCATTATAGGGAGTGTCCTTCACCGTCTGACTTTTTTGGTTTAAAGAAAGGAAGGAGAAAAACACACTAGAGAGGAACCTCACGAGTTCTTCAAGGGAAGGTAGCAGAAACTCCTTTGATCCATCACCTTCACTTCTCCATAGAGGGTAGGCAGTTCGAGTAGCTGAAATTGCTCTCTTTGGCCCCTGAACGAACATCAGGTCACCATGCATTTCATCGATGACCGTGAGTAAGGAAATGTAAGGTTGGGGGTGTAAGAGAGTTTCTTCTTAGGAAAATGGGAGGAGGAAGAGATCAAATTGATGGAAGATAAGGCTGGGGAAGTGCTCATCTCAACCTTATGAGTTGATTATGCCAACTTTAGGGGAAGGGGGCACACGGCGGCTGGTTAATTAGAGTTCGGCAGCAGAGCTAAGAGTTCCACGTCTGCACTTCGGTGAACAAGGTGATGTTTCCTGAAATTGACTGTATAATCGATTTCCTAGGATTAGATAGCTAAATTTTAACTACAAGAACATTGAAATTGGATGAGAATTGAGGAAGATATGGGATTCGGGTCACAAGTACCCGTTTGAAGAAAACCGGGTCAACCCGTAAACCCGATTGGAAGTAGCAGGCAACTGCGCCTGCGACTGTGGCTCCATCCGCATGAAGCCCAGTCGTAGGGAGCCTAGACAACATGTGACGACGCATGCAATGTTTCCTTGACTTCCAACCAACATGAAAGTTCAACATTTCCTCCTTACAGACCTAGTGGTAATTTGTGACGCAATTGGACCTTGTTTAAATGTATTACCATGTGTTCGAAATAACAGTATTCCTACTTGGCTATATATGAACCTTTTGGGGCCGGGAGTTGGGCTAAGGACCTATTTAAGATTAAGACGTCCGGATAGACTACTTGAAGTGTCTAGATATCAGAATTAGGATCAGGCTCAGGAAGAACTAGATATTGGTTTAGGGCTTGGAAGGAGCCAAGGTTTACCTTTCAGATTCTTTGGGGCAGTGGGTTGGTGTGGGTGGTGACCTCGGAAGCATGAATCATTTTTGGTTTGTAAACCAAGATAATAACTCTAATATGAAAAGTGTATATCCCTTGCCTGATAGATTCCCTATTTTCTATGCCAAGTGCTCATGGTATTTTAGGTACACTTATTGAGAAGTCAAACGGGAGTATGACTAGGTACGGTTATCAAAACAAATTTAGAGCAGGTCCTGTCATGAAGCCCAGTCCAATAGCGCCCACTTGGAACATGTAGACATGAAAAATTAAAGGAGGGGGAGTTGGTTCTGATATGCGCAAAAGGATAAGAAAAAAATGGGATATTCTCGACAAGCTTACTACGACATGGGTCTGCCGAGGTCTACATGATAGTCCAATTCATCACCCCACTACCTATAATTGGAGACGAAGCCTTTTTCTCAAGAGGCAATCAATAAATCAAACAAACAAATAAATTGATCAAACTCAATCAATTTCAAAACAACTGCAAACCTTTAAAAGTTTCTTTATTTCAAAAACTCGCTTATTTAAACACAACCTGTATCTTTCGATCTAGGATTACGATTAAGTTCTATTCCTAATCCTTCTCTTAGTTCTTAAACCAAGAACACCAAGCTTACCTTCATTCCGATTTGAAACACACCGTACGTCAGGACCCGTCCCAAATATCACCACGATACCCGGGACGAACCCTGCTCCCGTCTGACAATCACACCTAAAGTACCAAAATGACCTCCATACCACAATAAGCATAACTATCAGACGAAGGAGTAAATATATACAACTGTAAGTCAGAGCATAGTTCTACAAAATGGGCACAAAAATCCTACAATGCTAGTCTCGCAACGGAAGAACGTCAAAAGCTCTATGCCTCGATATCTGCCTCAACACCACGACCTGGAGGGAAAATTTAAAATCAAAAGTGTGAGTGGACTAGAATAATTAAAAGTTTTAAAATCAGTTTATCACCAAATCAAAGTTAAGGAAAAATAATAATAATTGATCCCTCCGTTTTAAAAACAGGCATGCCCAACTAAGTATTAGAAAATCATAACATGAAACATCATAAGAAACAGAAACACTATAAAACGGATATAGAAATCATAGTATGTGCATCATAAAACCATGAACGTCAAACCATCATTTTCCGATCAAACCTGCTGGACCTATCCGAGTCTTTAAACTCAACCAGGCCTCAAAGATAATTCCGAGTCTTTAAACTCCCGAGTATTTAAACTCAATAGGCCTATGGGGGTAATATCATAAATGTCCGAGTCTTTAAACTCCCGAGTCTTTAAACTCAATCCGGGCCCGTCCCCCGTCAATCAATATCCGGGTCTTTAAACCCATATCTAGATCCAGCAAATCCAATCCCAATTCATTGTAAAATCATTTCTAGATCCACAGCCAAACTCGAATTCGAAATCCCCGGTTCGAAGCCCATCCGGCGTTCAGAACCGTTATTCCGAACCCAAATCCGGAAGTCCACTTTTTACTCCAAAACCCACATTTAATCACAAATTATGTTTTACAACCCATTCATCATCATCAGAAAAACAATTATAGATTGAAATCCCTAAATATGGCATCAAAATCCGAAAATCAGTTTTTTCACGACAAACGTGCAAAATCCCGAAAATGTCTCGAAAAACGTGCAAACATATCAACCACATATAATCAACATTAAGAAGCATAAAACACATTTAATATCATAAAACATCAATAAAAACAGTTAGGCATGCTCGAAAGAAAGAAAGGGTCCACTCACAGCTCAGAACGAGTCAATCGCGCTCTGTGCGCTCCTCGACCGTTTCAGGTGTCTCCCGTCCTGTCAATATGCACCAGATAGGGTCACAAACACATCAAGGATACTACCCCTAATTTCCCCAATTTTTCGGGAATTTATTAATATTTTAATCCTAGACCCTAAACCGTCCGGATTCCCGAACAACCTCCTAACATCGTCCGATTCACCCGAAAACCATACCAATGAACTCCTTAGAACATTTAGAACCAAAACCATGTTGAAAGCTTAGCCGGAATCCTTCCCACGCGCCTCCACTCGCCGCCCAAAGTGGCTGCGCGTGGGCCTCACGTGCCTGCTACAGTGTTTCTCCTACCTCGAGCCACCCGGTTCAACACAGTTGAACCGGCGTGACCGGTTCTCTGTGATTCCTCCACCGTTTCAGTCCAAACCAATCCCAAGAGCTTCGTCCCATCCTAAGCAAGCTAACCCTGTCCTAAGATCGAAGAATCACGGCCCAAAACCTCACGACTCTCCTTCGAAAAACTGAGCCCGTTGCCCCTATTTTGGCCGCCGGCCGCCTAGGTCCTCCCCCGGCACGGCACCACAACCACACGACGCCTGGGACCTCCAGGAGTCCCACCATGACCACCAAACCTCTCGACTCTACGCCTAACTCGACGACTTTTGAATTGAAATTCACGGAAAAACAGAGGAAGGAAACTTACCCTTCGATTCAGTCTCCGCCGTGAGCACCGCCGCGTACCACGGTGCTTGTTGGGTTCCCTGTAACCTCATGAGCCTCCTATTGGCTTGAATCGATCCACCACATGGCACAACCACCGCCACAGTCCACCGTCTCTCTCTGTTTTCTCCAAAATCCAGCCGTCCACCGTTTAGCCTCCGTGCACGGTTGCAGCTCCAAAACGTGGTCAATAGCTCACCCTCGTCTCTCTTTCACTTTCACCAGTCATCAACTCCCTCACCCTTGCACGAAATCGATCGAAGTCTCTCCAAGTTTCCTCTATGTTTTCTGAGTGTTCAAACGGGTGCACGGTTTGAACGTGCACAATGTGTGGCCGTGCACACTTAAGCTCTCCCTAGAACCCTCTAACTTCTGCCCACGTGTCCATCATCCATTGGCTCAGCACAAAATATCCCAGCCCACTTCTGCCACTTGTCCTGATCTGATTGGGCTGAATGTACAAATTACTATTTTGCCCTCACACTTCCTAGACCCATAACTACTTCGTCCGACGTCCGATGACAGCGTGCCGCCTGTCGTTGTACTCAGAACGTCGAGCCCTATCTAACGGTCCTCGGTCTACGTGAAAATCACAAGTCCACCAAAAAGTCAACATTTTCCTCAAATAGTCAAAATTACGGTAACGCCCTCAATCTTCCGAACGTCATAACTTTTCCTCCGATTGTCCGAATCGAACCTGCCACCTGTCTACGGACTCGTGACGTCCTAAAATAGGTCACGGTCAAGGGTCAACACTCATCCCACTGGTAAATCAAAAAGTCAACTTTTGACGCATTATTCACAAGGGCAAAATCGTCCTTTAAATACAAAACTTTTACAAAATTACATTTATACCCTTCCCGAAGGTACGGGTTGTTACAATCTACCCCCCTAAAAAAAATTTCGTCCCCGAAATTCAATGAAACAAATAAGGGTACTGTTCACGCATTAAGGCTTCGGGTTCCCAAGTAGCTTCTTCCACCTGATGGTTTCTCCATAAAACTTTAACTAAGGGAACCGTCTTCCGTCGTAAGACTTTATCCTTCCGATCCAAAATTGCTACTGGCTGTTCTTCGAAGCTCAAGTCTTCCCTCAGTTCCACAGGTTGTGCTTCCAGAACATGTGAATCATCCCGTATATACTTCCGAAGCATAGAAACATGGAAGACATTATGTACCTTTTCCAAGTCTGCTGGTAAAGCCAATAGATAAGCAACAGGACCAATCCGCTCTAAAATCTCATAAGGTCCATTGTAACGAGGACTCAACTTCCCTCGTCTGCCAAATCGTACGATTCCCTTCCAAGGAGATAACTTCAAGAAAACCCAGTCTCCTACTGCAAACTCCAAATCTCTGATCCTACGGTTGGCGTAGCTCTTCTGTCGGTCCTGAGCTGTCTTCAGTCGATCTCAAATCAGTGCCACTTTTTCCTGCGTAAGATCTACCAGTTCAGAAGTAGTCAGTCTCCTCTCACCAACCTCCGTCCAACACAATGGAGTCCGACACTGTCGCCCGTACAATGCCTCATAAAGAGCCATCCCAATGCTCTCCTCATAACTGTTATTATAGGCGAACTCCATCAAAGGCAGATGTGATTCCCAAGTTCCCTGAAACTGCAAAACACAAGCTCGCATCATGTCCTCGAGAATCTGAATAGTCCGCTCAGACTGTCCATCGGTCTGAGGATGAAAAGCAGTACTAAAATGCAACTTTGTCCCAAAAGCTTCCTGTAAGCTCTGCCAAAAGCGGGAAGTAAATCTCGGATCCCTGTCAGATACTATTGACTCTGGAGTCCCATGCAGCCGAATAATCTCATCGATAAACAACTGTGCAAACTGCGTCAACCTGAAGTTCTCCCGTACTGGCAAGAAATGAGCAGACTTCGTAAGTCTATCCACGATCACCCACACACCATCGTGTCCCTTGGGTGTTCTCGGAAGCTTGAATACTAAATCCATCGTCAGGTGATCCCATTTCCACTCGGGGATCGGTAAAGGTTGCATTGCTTGATAGGGTCTCTGCCGCTCAGCTTTCACCTGCTGAAAAATCAAGCATCTACTGACATACTCTGCAATCTCACGTTTCATCCCTGGCCACTAGTAATGCTCTCGAAGTGTACGATACATCTTAGTCCCACCAGGATGCATCGCATAAGCCGAACAATGAGCCTCATCCAGTATCACCTTCTTTAACATCTCATCCTCAGGTACACACAATCGCCCATCCTTAACCAAGGCTCCATCCTCGCGAATCTCAAAGTCCTGTCTCTCTCCAGCCTCGACCTCAATACGTGTGATGCCCAAAATGGGGTCCTCAAACTGAGCATCAATAACCTGATCAATCAAAACAGGTCGCACGTGGAAACTCGCTAGGAGTGCTCCCTGATCCTCCACAGTCAACTCTACTCCCAGCTTGCTGAACTCAACCAACAAAGGTAACCGTACCGTCCTCAGGTACGACAAAGAACTAGCTGACTTCCTGCTCAAAGCATCGGCTACCACATTAGCCTTCCCTGGATGATACTCGATAGTGCAGTCATAGTCCTTAAGCAACTCCAACCATCGGCGCTATCTCAGATTTAACTCCTTTTGAGTGAACAAATACTTCAAACTCTTATGATCAGTGAAAATCCTGCACCTCTCGCCGTACAAGTAATGTCGCCAAATCTTCAGTGCATGAACCGCCGCCGCCAATTCCAAGTCATGGGTAGAATAGTTCATCTCATGGGGTTTCAACTGTCGGGAAGCATAAGCAATCACTTTCCCGTGATGCATCAATACACAGCCCAAACCTTGTAAAGAAGCGTCACTATACACCTCGAACTCCCCACTGTCGTCTGGAAGGGCCAACACAGGAGCAGATGTCAACCGCCTTTTAAGCTCCTGGAAACTCTGTTCACATTCCTCATCCCACTCAAATCGAACTCCCTTCCGAGTCAACCTTGTCAACGGAGCAGTAAGAATAGAAAAACCCTCAATAAAACGCCGATAATAACCTGCTAAACCCAGAAAACTCCTGATCTCTGTCACCGTCTTGGGCTGTTCCCAATTTGCTACCGCCTCAACCTTCTGAGGATCCACTCTGATGCCCTCGGCCGAAATCACATGGCCTAAAAATCCAACACTGGTCAACCAAAACTGACACTTACTCAACTTCGCATACAACTGATGCTCTCTCAAAGTCTCAAGCACTATCCTCAGATGTTTCTCGTGCGCCTTTGTACTCTTCGAATACACCAAAATATCATCAATGAAGACAATCACAAAATGATCCAAGTACAACCGGAACACTCGATTCATAAGATCCATAAAAGCTGCTGGGGCATTAGTCAATCCGAAAGGCATCACTACAAACTCGTAATGACCGTACCTGGTCCGAAAGGCTGTCTTCGGTACATCCTCATCTTTAACCCTTAACTGATGGTAGCCGGAGCGAAGATCAATCTTCGAAAAATACTGTGCTCCCTTTAACTGGTCAAATAAATCATCAATCCGGGGTAAAGGATACTTATTCCGAATAGTTACCTTATTCAACTGTCTGTAATCAACACACAATCTCAACCCTCCGTCCTTCTTCTTGACAAACAGTACAGGCGCTCCCCAAGGTGATATACTCAGTCGAATAAATCCTATATCGACCAACTCTTGCAACTGGGCCTTAAGTTCCCTCAATTCTGCAGGTGCCATACGGTAAGGGGTCTGTGAAATAGGCTGCGTACCTGGTAAAAGATCAATCGTGAACTCGATCTCTCGATGAGGTGGTAATCCTGGCAACTCCTCGGGAAAAACATCGGGAAACTCCCGCACCACTGGTATATCCTCCGCCCTCACTGGCGTAGCACGAGTATCCACCACATGGGCTATGTAACCCTGACACCCCTTACGCAATAGCTTGCTAGCCTCAAGTGCCGAAATAACTCCAGTAGGAAGTGCACGCTGATCCCCCTGAAACGTAATCTCTGGTAATCCTAGACTCCGAAAAGTCACTCTCCTATCGAAACATTCGATAGAAGCATGATGTCTCGTCAACCAGTCCATACCCAAGATAACATCAAAGTCCCGTAGATCCAATAGTAACAAATCCGCCATTAACTCAACCTCACCTACCATCACCGGACACTCCTTCAACACCTGAGTCACTACCAACACCTCCCCAGTAGGTGTACTCACCCCTAAAGCACAATCCAAGGTAGATACCTCCCTCTCCGTCACCAAACTACAACTCCGAGCTATAAAGGAATGGGTCGCCCCGGGATCTATCAAAGCAAAAATAGTGTGACCAAGTATGGTGAGTGTACCTCTCACCACTCCCGGTGCTGATCTGGCCTCCTGCTGGGTCATAGAAAAAACTCGCGCCTGAGGTCCCGATGACCTACCGTGCCCCTAGAACTGCTCGTGGCACCACCGCCACCCCTAGGGCCTGCTGCCCCTGACACTGAAGCAGTACTCCGCCCAGGTTCTGCTGCACCTCTACCTGCTCCACCCTCATGAGCTAACAATGGGCACTCCCTCCTAAAGTGTCCTCGCTCTCCACAGTAGTAGCAAGCATCCCTACTGGATCCATCGGTCTGCCTCCCAGTAGAAGCAACAGAAGTAGCACTCGCCTGAGGAGTCGGCTGTGCCCTAGCTCCCCGAAATCCTGAGCCCTGAAAACTGCCTGGTCTGCCAAACCGGGCTCCACCGGCCGATGACGAACCACCAAAATTACCCCGCTTCGGGGTCCTCTGACTCGATGCTCCAGGAAATGAATGCTCTCGGCGTCGAACACTGCCCGAGTACTGTGGCCTAGCAGGCAAACTAGCCTCCACCCTGACAGCAGCATCAGACAACTCCCGGAATGTAGCAAAAGAGCCAGCTGTCACAATGGCTCTAATCTCTCCTCGAAGACCCAACTCAAACCGACGGCACTTCTTAGTCTCGGTTGCCACAAATGCAGGAGCGAATCGGGATAGCATCTGGAACCTCTGCTCATACTCGGCGACTGTCATGTTCCCTTGCTTCGACTGAAGAAATTCTGCCTCTTTAGCATTCCGGAAAGAGCGGGGATAATCTGGTCTAGAAACCGCTCCCGAAAAGTCTCCCACGTCACCTTATGTGCGTCCCAGCCGGACAACTCCAGCGTATACCACCACTCATACGCTGCTCCATCCAACAGAAACGTAGCCAACAAGACCCGGTTCTCTGGAGGACAATGCATCACCCCGAAAATACGCTCAAGCCGGGTGATCCATCGGTGAGCTTCCTCTGTATCGGCCCCACCGCTGAAGGTAGAAGCCCGAAGCCGCTGGGCTCTCTCAATCGAAGCGCTCTCAGTCCCTCTCGCCTCCTCATCTTCAGGTTGTGGAGGGGGTTCACGTCTCGGAGGCATGGTCGAACGTACGCTGAAAGAGGCATAGAGTTAGTAAAACAACCTAGATACGACCTCATACCGACACAAACCGACAAACCTATGCTCTGATACCAATTGTCAGGACCCGTCCCAAATATCACCATGATACCCGGGACGAACCCTGCTCCCGTCTGACAATCACACCTAAAGTACCAAAATGACCTCCATACCACAATAAGCATAACTATCAGACGAAGGAGTAAATATATACAACTGTAAGTCAGAGCATAGTTCTACAAAATGGGCACAAAAATCCTACAATGCTAGTCTCGCAACGGAAGAACGTCAAAAGCTCTATGCCTCGATATCTGCCTCAACACCACGACCTGGAGGGAAAATTTAAAATCAAAAGTGTGAGTGGACTAGAATAATTAAAAGTTTTAAAATCAGTTTATCACCAAATCAAAGTTAAGGAAAAATAATAATAATTGTTCCCTCCGTTTTAAAAACAGGCATGCCCAACTAAGTATTAGAAAATCATAACATGAAACATCATAAGAAATAGAAACACTATAAAACGGATATAGAAATCATAGTATGTGCATCATAAAACCATGAACGTCAAACCATCATTTTCCGATCAAACCTGCTAGACCTATCCGAGTCTTTAAACTCAACCAGGTCTCAAAGATAATTCCGAATCTTTAAACTCCCGAGTCTTTAAACTCAATAGGCCTATGGGGGTAATATCATAAATGTCCGAGTCTTTAAACTCCCGAGTCTTTAAACTCAATCCGGGCCCGTCCCCCGTCAATCAATATCCGGGTCTTTAAACCCATATCCAGATCCAGCAAATCCAATCCCAATTCATTGTAAAATCATTTCTAGATCCACAGCCAAACTCGAATTCGAAATCCCCGGTTCGAAGCCCATCCGGCGTTCAGAACCGTTATTCCGAACCCAAATCTGGAAGTCCACTTTTTACTCCAAAACCCACATTTAATCACAAATTATGTTTTACAACCTATTCATCATCATCAGAAAAACAATTATAGATTGAAATCCCTAAATATGGCATCAAAATCCGAAAATCAGTTTTTTCTCGAAAAACGTGCAAAATCCCGAAAATGTCTCGAAAAATGTGCAAACATATCAACCACATATAATCAACATTAAGAAGCATAAAACACATTTAATATCATAAAACATCAATAAAAACAGTTAGGCATGCTCGAAAGAAAGAAAGGGTCCACTCACAGCTCAGAACGAGTCAATCGCGCTCCGTGCGCTCCTCGACCGTTTCAGGTGTCTCCCGTCCTGTCAATATGCACCAGATAGGGTCACAAACACATCAAGGATACTACCCCTAATTTCCCCAATTTTTCGGGAATTTATTAATATTTTAATCCTAGACCCTAAACCGTCTGGATTCCCGAACAACCTCCTAACATCGTCCTATTCACCCGAAAACCATACCAATGAACTCCTTAGAACATTTAGAACCAAAACCATGTTGAAAGCTTAGCCGGAATCCTTCCCACGCGCCTCCACTCGCCGCCCAAAGTGGCTGCGCGTGGGCCTCACGCGCCTGCTACAGTGTTTCTCCTACCTCGAGCCACCCGGTTCAACACAGTTGAACCGGCATGACCGGTTCTCTATGATTCCTCCACCGTTTCAGTCCAAACCAATCCCAAGAGCTTCGTCCCATCCTAAGCAAGCTAACCCTGTCCTAAGATCGAAGAATCACGGCCCAAAACCTCACGACTCTCCTTCGAAAGACTGAGCCCGTGGCCCCTGTTTTGGCCGCCGGCCGCCCAGGTCCTCCCCCGGCACGGCACCACAACCACACGACGCCTGAGACCTCCAGGAGTCCCACCATGACCACCAAACCTCTTGACTCTACGCCTAACTCGATGACTTTTGAATTGAAATTCTCGGAAAAACAGAGGAAGGAAACTTACCCTTCGATTCAGTCTCCGCCGTGAGCACCGCCGCGTACCACGGTGCTTGTTGGGTTCCCTGTAACCTCCTGAGCCTCCTATTGGCTTGAATCGATCCACCACACGGCACAACCACCGCCACAGTCCACCGTCTCTCTCTATTTTCTCCAAAATCCAGCCGTCCACCGTTTAGCCTCCGTGCACGGTTGCAGCTCCAAAACGTGGTCAATAGCTCACCCTCGTCTCTCTTTCACTTTCACCAGTCATCAACTCCCTCACCCTTGCACGAAATCGATCGAAGTCTCTCCAATTTTCCTCTCTGTTTTCTGAGTGTTCAAACGGGTGCACGGTTTGAACGTGCACAATGTGTGGCCGTGCACACTTAAGCTCTCCCTAGAACCCTCTAGCTTCTGCCCACGTGTCCATCATCCATTGGCTCAGCACAAAATATCCCAGCCCACTTCTGCCACTTGTCCTGATCTGTTTGGGCTGAATGTACAAATTACTATTTTGCCCTCACACTTCCTAGACCCATAACTACTTCGTCCGACGTCCGATGACAGCGTGCCGCCTGTCGTTGTACTCAGAACGTCGAGCCCTATCTAACGGTCCTCGGTCTACGTGAAAATCACAAGTCCACCAAAAAGTCAACATTTTCCTCAAATAGTCAAAATTACAGTAACGCCCTCAATCTTCCGAACGTCATAACTTTTCCTCCGATTGTCCGAATCGAACCTGCCACCTGTCTACAGACTCGTGACGTCCTAAACTACGTCACGGTCAAGGGTCAACACTCATCCCACTGGTAAATCAAAAAGTCAACTTTTGACGCATTATTCACAAGGGCAAAATCGTCCTTTAAATACAAAACTTTTACAAAATTACATTTATACCCTTCCCGAAGGTACGGGTTGTTACACCGTAAATTCAAGAAAATAAAAAATGATAATTTTGCCCCCATAAGGTCAAAATGTTGACTTTTATTTGGGATATTTTTTGAAAGTTTGTGAGGACCGTTACGAAGGTCTTGAACTCCTAAATATGTAGACAGGCGGTACGTCGAAAAATGAGTGTTGATAAGTTTGTTATGGCTAAAAAATAGTTAGGGGAATTATGGTAATTTTTAATATAAGGGTAATTTGGTAATTTTGTATGGAAAACCTAAAGTATCCTAGAATTTTCTGGAGTTTTCTATATTTTTCTTCCCATTATTCTTCCCACCGACTTCCCTTGCTATATATATGGGTGTTTGTGAGGACTTCGACAGAGAAAGACTGAAAAGAATGAAAGCCTTGAATCAAGAAGGATAGACAACCAGATAGAAGGAAAAAAGAGGGAAGAAGAAGAAAAATAGAGGGAAAAAAGGGAGAAATAATGGGAATGAAAAACGAAGGTCTGGGATGAACCCATACCTTAAACTTGTAAAGGCCAAGTTTGGTAGTGTGTCGGGAAGACAATTTGAAATTGACCATCGCGTGAAAAATAGTACTAGAGCATTGTTAGTGTTCCTACAGGCAGATAAGACTAGAAGGATGAAGGTTGGAATGTGGAACAACTGCAGGATGAAGAGGGAGACCTTGGCCGGTATTCAAGCTATCAGGCCATGCCAATAGGTACGTTTTTCCTCGTATAAACATCATAGAGACGTTACTTAGATTGATTAGATGAGAATATACTGTTAAAACGAGGGAATTGGACATGAAACGATCAAGAAACGGCCGGGGTTATTCTTGCGAGTCGGTCAACCCGAAACCAGGGAAACCGGTTGACTTGCCAGAGTTTGAAGGTAACACTATGCAAGCGCGTGAGGGCATGTGTGACGGCTCTCGGTGGTCCGATCAAAAGGAAAGTTGTTCCTATTAAGTTTATGAAATTAGTTTGGCTGTCATTTGGGTATAGTTTTAAATGTGCAAAGTGCTATGTTAGGTTTATATTCACAATAATTATAAGAATTTAATTAGGGATAATTGGATGAATAATCTCAACAATTTTAATGATTTATAATGGTGAAAATGTGGTGATTTGGTTTGAGTTATGTTGTGGATTTTACTACGGTTGGATTTTAAAAGGAAATGTATTATAGGAAAACAAAATGATTAAGTTTAAGGTCTTTTGGTTATTTTGATTCTTATTGTTATTGATAGGACCCCACCTGAATACCCAAGAATTAGTATACTCAGGTCCTGCTCTCTTTCGATAGAAACCCTGCCAGATAAGGGATAAAGCAAATCCCGCTAATTCATGCCTCCACCTCTCGAGCCTCGATTTTCATGCAACGACTGTAACGACCCGTCCCGAATTCCGGGATTAGATTAGTCATTAATCTTGATTAGTGAGGTTGAACGGTGGTTAGTAGGGCGGAATCGGACAAAATGTGCAAAATGACCGTTTTGCCCCTGGTCGTGGGCAAAATGTTGACTTTTTGATCGGGCGGTCAAACGGACTTTGACCGATGACCGTGATGTAGTTCGGGACGTCACGAGTTCATAGACAGGTGGCACGTTCGATTCTGACATTCATAGAGAAAGTTATGATGTTCGAAAGTTGAGGGGTATTTTGGTAATTTGGCATGTTAGGGGCCAAATGTTGACTTTTTGATCGGGAGGTCCGATGGGCGAGGGCCAAGGACCGTTACGTAGGTATCGTCGATACGAATCCAACGACAGGCGGCATGCCGAAATCGGAGATTCGACGACGAAGTTATGGTCACGGACGTAATCGCGATTAACCGAGACTCAGAATAAAATAATAATATTTAAATAGGTGAACAGTAACTGACGAATCTGGACCCTTGGATGTAGGCCACGTGTCACTCATCCCCACCTTCCCTAAAATCTGGATCCTTGTTGGCCATTGGATTATTTAATCCATTTTCTCCCTTTAAATCCTCACCATCCATTCAAACCTCAGATCAAATCTGGGCCCTTGATCTCATCTCTTCCTTTCCTTTATCTCTGATCACACTCATCTCTCTCTCACTCTGTTTTCTCCCACCCGAAACACATACACACACAACCCCTCTCTGTTTTTGGAACCGTGAGAGAACACAGGGAGACTGAGAGGAGTTGGAGTCGCATGCGGCGGCAGGACCACCGTGGGTGGCGGTGGTGACCGGAAAACAGAACCCGTGCACATACACACCCGCACACGGCTCCCCATTTCACATCACCACCATAACTATAACCATGAGGCTGTGCAGAGGATTGTGAGTCGACTGCTGTGAACTGGGCACGACGGGAGGCGACGGGAGACGGCGAGGTTGGCGGCGGAGAGGAAAAACAGAGAGGTCCGAAAACTCAGAAATTGGAAAATCAGTGTGGACTGGTTTTGATCGTGTTTGAGGGGTGAAAGGAGTTCCTGGAGTCGAACTGGGCATGCTGGTGGCCACGGCGGTAGCCACGGCGGCGAGGTAAGCCTCGAACCCGTGAGCTTGTTTTCGGGTACAAAAATGGTAGGATGGGTTTTAACGTATTACAATCGATTTAGTGACCAGGATGATGATCTAGGGGTTGAGACGAGCCTTTGGGGATCGTTTTCGAAAGGAATGGTGGCCGGGATCGTGCAGGCACGACGGTTGCAGGTGGCCGGTCTGCACACCTCCACGAACAGGTAGTCAAACGTATTGGTTTCTCAGTTTTTAAAGCATGGATCAACTGGAATTGATGAGACGATCTTGTAGGAACAAACAGAATTGAAATTGATCGAGTAATGGCTGAGAACCAGTCGGGTTGGGCCGCGGGTCACGGTGACCCGTTTATCAGACAACCGGGTCAGAACGGTGACACTGTTCACGGCGCGTGAGTTTCACGCGCAGCCACTCACGGCGGCGCGTGACGGCGCGTGGGCACGAATCTCGAGGTGAGGTCAACATGACTTCTGTCCTATTTAATGTAACGAACATTTTGGGATTGGTTTCGTGTCGATCGGACACCGTCTCGATCGTGTTCGGGATGTCCGAAGGTTTTAAATTAAGTTTAAAAATAAGTAAAAATTCGGGAAAATTACGGGACTTTGATAGGATGTTAACAATGAGGTTAGTAACCCTCTAATGTGATTTGGACAGGATTGGGAGTCCCGGTGATAGTGGTGTGGCCCGGGAGGGCCGGTGGCACGCGTATCGAGGCACACGGTTAAAACGGTCTGTGAGTGGACTTTGGTTTTATAAATCATATGCATGCTTAAATGTGTTATATGGTTTATATACATGATTTCTATGATGGTATTTGTGAGCATTGATTTCGGGTATGTTGCACGTATTTCGAGGTGTTTTCTGTATTTCACGTATATCGGGATTAACGGTTTATTTGTGGTTTTGCGTGCTTGTGGTTAAATAAATAATATGATAAAATGGTTTTTATATTGGAAAGATGAATTCGGGCTTGAGGCCCACTTGTTTTGGAAATCTCAGACTTGGAGTCCATTTGAGTACGTAATCGGGCTGCGGGCCCAGTTGGTTTATAAATCGGGCCGTGGGCCCAGTGGTTCATAAAGTCGGGCATGGGGCCCAGTTGGATTAAAATGATGATTTCGGGTCAGGGGCCCTATATTTAATAAATGTGGTTTCGGGTCAGGGACCCTAAATGGAAATGTGTTGTTTTATGGAAAATTCGGGCAGGGCCCATTGTGATGTTGTGAAATGAGTTAATAAAACTGTTTTTCCATATACCATCTGTACACATGGATATATGATGGTCTCCTCCAGATGTCTGGGACACTGGGGAAGTCACGGTGCATTGCCTGTGAAGGGTCACCATACGGAGCAGCCGGACCGTATGATGACTCAGGAGCAGGATTGCTATGATTGACGTCTGGGACGTCAGACATCAGGGATGTCAGATATATGGACCCGGAGAGACCCCGGGCAGCACGCGTAGCTTGTGAAACCGTGAGACATGACGTCAGGGACGTCTAGCATCAGGGATGCTGGTGATGGTAATGGTAAAATACGAATTAATGAAATGGCTTTCCGGGTGGATTTATGATTGTGTGATTTTAATGAATTGATGTTCATTTATGGTCGTGGGTGGTGACCCACATGGTTGTTTATGTATAGTTATGGTATTTCACAGTTTTGGGCTGAGTTCCCACACTTGGTTTTTGGTTGACGGTTTTTGGGCTAAGGCCCTAATGGCTCGGTTGAGCAAACGTTTTGGTTACTGGTTTTCGTGGCATGCATACATTTTTATTGGAGGGCATAAATGTCTTATAAATGTATTTGATGAACTTACTGGTTTTTGTCCACTCACAGCTTTTGGTTTTAATGCCCTTCAGGTTGATCACGGATGCGATTGCAGCAGAGACTGGGACATTGCACACCTCCTCCATCGATCCTTGCGCACTCTGGATGCCCTGTTTGGGCAGTGGCTCTTGGTCATCCTTTGTCTGACACCCCTTGTTGGACGGGAGCAGGGCACATTCCATGGTAATCCCGGGGGGATTGGGATGGGTCCTGTCAACTTGGTATCAGAGCACGGTTGCTCTTTTGTGTGCGCAGGTCGAGGGTGTGATGTCTCTTGGGGCTGCAATTCGTTATCAACCTGATAGATAGTTTTTGGGTTTGGATAGTGGATGGAGTGTGATTGGCCCGATACGCCGTGCATTAATGTGATTCGACCCAAGTGGGGTTGATTGTGGTGAACTGGTATTGTGGGACCGTCGGTTCGGTCATGTAATATTGGATTGTTGTGCTGCTAGGTGCAGCCAGGTTCGGGGAACCTCATTTGAGTAATGGTCTAAAATGTGAACCCTAGTGGTGGTTGTTGGTGTGAGAGATGTTGGTTCATCGGAGTTGGCCGGTGACCTTAGTGGTGGAACCCACATTGAGTTGATGGTAGGATTGGATTTGACGTCTATTCGATGTCAGGACCGCGGGGTCGGTCAGGTTGTAGATTTTATATTACGGAAAGCTGTTTGGTTCGGTTGAACCATAGGGTGTGATTGTGGAACTCTAGTATTAAAAAGGTAAACCTTAATAATGATTAGTGGATAAGAACTTGTGCTGCGACGAGCGGCTGAGGTCATGGATGACCATGTGGATGACTCTGGTGAGTCTAGTCAGAACTATGGGACTCGATTTACGGATACGGTTCTGAGATAAATTATGGAATCCCGTGTTGGATCGGGTATTAGTGTGAGGTATGGATGCGGATCTCGACAGCAATGACAGTTAGTCGGAAGTCAGATGGAGATGACTGGCTATCGAGGGTAATTGGTGTGGTTATAATACTCGGGGATCAGGGGACATTCAGGGAACGTTCGTTTTCCTGATGTGGATTGTCAGAATAGTGGTACCCATAGTCGTGAGGTACGGGATCGTCGTTCGGTATGAACGGAGATCCAGGGTTGTCGTATTTGCACACGGTGTGCAGTATGGATGTTTGCGGGTTGGTACTTTTGTGCTGATGCTAGTATGGATGCCTGTGTGCTGATACTAGTATTGTTGATAGTGTGTTGGTGCTGGTACTAGCGCTGGTGCTAGTGTCGGTAATGGTGTTGACGATGAGCCACAAGTCGGGGTGTGACTCCGTCATGATGAACATATGTTCGGTCTTTGAGATTCGGTAGTGGTTGAGTGATGGACTGGATGAGATCCAGTTAAGAGTGTGATGTGTTGGGATAAGTCCCAATAGTGGTGAGATAACCAGCGATGAGTGGATAAAAAGGGTATAATTGAGAACTTGGGAAACCGAGTGTTGAACCTGTACAGGTTGGGATTTGCGAACGGAACAATAACGGATTGATTGTGGACACGGGGTTGTCCAAGTGAATTGGGGAGGTAGGAAGTCTAGTGGTTAGACTTGACGTCTTGTTGGGAGCATGTCTGTTTCCAACATGGTTGGAACCTTAGTGTCGAGGAGAGTTGTGATTTGGGAACGAGAGTGGTGTTCGTTCTTGGTGATTGGTATTCCGAAGTCATTGGGGTTGACTTCTTGCTTTCTGCCCTGGCAGACATTGACTGTAGTTACCAGTACGTTGAACGTGTATTGGTTGGTGGACCCATGTGTGTTGTGAGGTCATTAGGAGGAGACAAATCGAAACTCCACCTAACATCTAGTTCCAATTCCGAATCTGAATCCGCAATTTCGTAAGAAATCCCGGATCCAAACCCAAATATCACATTTTTAATTCATTTCCAAATCCGAATCCGAAATCATTATTCCGTAAGCTAGCATTTGGAATAATCATTCCGTACCCAAATCCGGAAATATACTTCCAAGTTTCAAAATCGAATCCTGAATCGTCACCCAGAAATTCGATTCCAAATCCCGAAATCTCGTTCACATTTACCAAGACACACCAAAACCGAACCTATCGGTTACCCGTTCAATACACTTGATTGACTTCATAGGGAAGCCAATCCAACCTCCACACGTCTAAGGTTGACAAAATTCAACTACCTTGAAAACCTACTCACCCGAGTAGAATACCATACGGGCCCCACTTCGAGAAGAAGTTCAACCCCGTCATTTACGACTCACACACCCAAGTTCGTATCGATCCTTGTCATTCCACCTAGGAAAACCAAGGATGATCCAAAATAATGACGCCAAAACTCATCCTACGTGGATGCAACCATAGACCTCCAGCAATCCGTTTTTCTAGTTTCCGGGTCGCCCGATCCAGTGACCAACTCGGTCCAAAAACCCATTTTTCTTCAACGTTTTACATGATTCAAACGTCTAAAATCATCCTAAGACTACCAGGATGAGGTCTATGAACTTAAAACAACAAAAACTCACCTTACAAACGCAGTTTGATTTCTTGAATATCAGCCATGGTGCACCCTTATCGTTTCTGGGGGTTTCAACGTCCAAACTCCCAACTGAGCATTTAGCTAGGATCGTAGGGACTTAAGGATGTCGTTGGGTTCTTGGTTCCAAGGTTTCAAGTCCAAATCGGTTTGAACACCTCCAAACCCGAAAATCCTTCTCGGGTCACACTGTCCCTCTCACCAACTTTATTTCCTTCTTTTTTTCTGCTTTCACTTCCCCTCACTCTCCTCTCCTCTTCCTCCCCTGTTTCTCTCTTTCTCTTCATTTTCTATCTCTCTATTTTCTTTGTTTCTCCTCTTTTGGTGGTGCATCTTTTCACAACACACACACACACACACACACACACACACATAAACTCATATAACTCAACTTTAAACACTCACACATACTCACACGGTGCACACACTCCTAAGAGATAAGTGACACTTGTCACTATCTCAACAACACACCAAAAATATCTAAAAGGAAATTACTATAATATCCTATAACAATTTATCAAAATACCCTTACAATAATATAACCGGGGACGAAATCATCAGAGCTCCATTTCCAACTTGCTGCCTGTCAGCGTGCTCGGGAGGTCGAGACCTTTCTAACGACGCTCTTGAATCACCTAAACGAGGTCCCAGTCAAAAAGCCAATATTTTGACTTAAGTCAAAAGTCAACCCTTTGACTTTGACCAAGAAAATCAATCTTTGAATTTTAGGGGTAAAATGGTCAATTTCATTTTTTTTCTGACTTTAACCTCGATCAAAGTCTGGGTCGTTACAATTATATATATATATAGTTATGGAGATAATGTTGAATGTGATAATGATCATACAATCATGGACAAAAAAAATATTATTGGATATGAAAGGAATTAATCTTATAAGTATTTGGTCTTGGGTACATCGTAACTTAATTTCTTTGTTTGAGATTAAGGGTGTGTCTTGATCTACAGATATTTTCCATGATGACCTATTATTAAGAACTTAGTTATAAGATTTGTGTGCAAGTAATGTTCACCAAGGTTTTTGACTATTGGGTTATCACCTTAAAATTGCTTTGGATATAACTTGCATTGGGTAAAGTGAAAATTGGATTAAAAAAATGGACTATGTTAAAATGTATTCTACACTTATAATTGCATTTGGATATTAATCAAGTAACACTAATAAATAGGAATAGTGATAAGGAGAAAGATTATTTTGTGTGAGTAATCGAAGGGTTAATGTGATCACTTTAATCCTTATTTTGAGCATGTGATTATTTATATGTATAATTAAGATGGCTAATAATGATAAATTTTTAATAAGGGAAGTAAGACTCGAAATAGGGTTCAATTTAGTATCTTCCACTACTTGATGGGGGTAAGTGGGCTGGATGAGGGCAGTAACCCCGCAAGAGTGGGTTTGATTCGGTTAATCTAAAAAATTATAGACGTGGATACAAATGGTAATATCTTTTGTCTAACAAGAGTTGTTAGATGGAAGCAGGGGCCGATTCAGTTTTCACGGATTTTAGGGATAGGTCCTGTCACGATTTGCATCCCAAGTTTGTCAGGACCGTTCCCAAATCCCCTGGGATTAACGTGGGACACGCCTGATCCCGTCTGACACGAAGTGTCAGACGAGGGAAAATTCCCTCTCTAGCCCTCACCAAACTTCCAGAGTACGCCAGGATCGTAAGAGGAGGAGTGTGGTGTCTCGTCTCTGCTACAGCCCGCATCCGCAATTAACCTGAAGGGCATTAAAACATCAAAAGTCGTGAGTGGACAAAATAATATTTTATTAAAAACATTTTCACTTTAAGACATTTATGCCCTTCACTCAAAGTATATGCATGCATTCAAAAACCATTTATCAAAATGTTCGTAAAAACCATTCGTCAACCATATTCAAAACCTTTCCAGGGTCCATGCCCGGTTCCCATAAACCGTCATGACCCATAAAAACCTTTCAAGGGTTCATGCCAGTCCCCATAAACCTTTATGAACCATAAATCCATTTATGGGTCCCCGACCCAAAATCACAAACTTGAAAACCATAAATCAATACATGGGAACTCAGCCCAAATCAAACACCAGTGGGACTCAGCCCAAAACTATTCTCAGTGAAATACCAAAACATACATTACGGGGTCTCTGCCCCAAACCACTTTCCGAATCATAAAACACGGGGTCTCCGCCCCAATTCACTTTCTAAAAGAATCACATACGTAGGCATACGTAAACATATGAAGGGTTCATATTCATTTTCAAATCTCTTTCTTTCTTTCTCAAAATACATTTCAACTAGGTCTCATACCCGATTCATCTCAATAGGATTCCTCGAATCCTATTTAAATCCATTTCATAGGCCTCGACCTAAATCCACAGTTCAACAGGGTCTCATGCCCGAATTCTCATTTCACAAACCGAACTGGGACTCAAGCCCGATGTTACAATCAACTGGGCCTCAAGCCCGAAACCATAAAGCAACGGGGCCTCAAGCCCGATTTCATAACTAATAGGGTCTTAAGCCCGATACTACAGTCAACTGGGCCTACAGCCCGATATTACAACCAATTGGGCCTCAAGCCCGGATTTGTAAACCAACGGGACCCTCGGTCCGATCGTATAACTCAAATGGACCCTCGGTCCAATTTCTCGTCAAATTAAATGGAATCCAAGTCCGAGAGTTTGTAAATCAAATGGACCTCATGTCCGAGCTCATATTTCCAAATCCAAAATCCAATTATGAAACCCTCGTTGAAAACCTAGCACGTATAAGCATCGTATAAAACCGAAAATCTCGAAATACGTGCAAATACGTAAACCCTAGTCTACCAAAAACAAATGCACTCATGGCATCACAAAACGTATATTAAAATACTTATAAAACATTTATGCACGCATCAAGTTCGAAAGAAAGGTCCACTCACAGACCATTTGAAGTCGCGCCTCAATACGCGTGCCATAAGCGTCTCCCCAGCCAAACGTCACCTCCGAGATTCTCGAACCTGTCCAAATTAATTTAGAGGGTTACTAAGTACTTATATAACCCCTCACTAAAGCTCCGTAATTTTCCGGAATTTCTAACTATTTTTAAACTCGAACCTAAACCTTCGGACGTCCCGAACTATATCGAAACGATGTCTGATTGACACGAAATCAGTCCCAAAATGTTCGTTACATCGAAAAGATGATTTGACATGTTGGACACTTCCCCAAAAACCCTGACACACGCCGTCAAGCACCCAAGAACTGACCTGTGTGCGGGCCTCACGCGCTAGCTACAGTTTTCTTCCTCCTGCGACTGAACCGGGTCCGGCTGGTTCACTGGTTCGCCTGGACCGGCGTGACAGGTCCGGCCTAGTTTCTCACCCTATTTTCTTCCAATCTTTTCCTTTTTGATTCTAATCTTCCTAATTTGTCATTTCCTATCTATTCCTATCAAGAAACCTAAGGAAAACAACTAAAATCCCATGGTTTAATTTTTGGTCCTAACGATTCAGTTTGCCCGATTGCACCCAGGGATGTTCAGCCCAAAACCACCTTAGAGCCTTCCTAGCAACCTAATAATCATCTCCTAATCATCCAAACGCATCCATAATGTAAAAATCAAAATAAGATGGAAATTGGGCCTTACCGAGCAATCGGGTTTTCTTGTGCTCTGGCTATCGCCGCCGTCCACGGCGGCTGGCCATCCTGTATCCTGCCTCATCATCCTTCAACCCCCCTCTCACTCTCTGGCCTCACTCAAAATCACACGGGAAGGGTTTTGGATTGGGTCGAGATGGTTGTGCGGGTGGATGGAATGAAACAGAGATGATATGCATGAATGAGGAAAAAGGGGGAATGGATGAGTGACAAGTGTCACTCATCCCCTGAGGTATGGGAAAGATCTGAGCCCACAAAAGACAAAACTTCACTTTTTACCTCGTAAAATGTGTCGTTGTAAATAGTTCCCTGGAATTTCCGTGAACCGTAACTTTTTCATTGAACGTCCGATTTCGACATGCCGCCTGTCTATGGATTCATATCGCCTCGATCTACATAACGGTCCTCGGCCCTCGGCCATCGGACCTCTCGGGTCAAAAGTCAAATATTCGCTCTTTTTCAACTAAATTACCAAAATACCCTTGGACTTCCGATCGTCATAACTTCTTCCACAAATGTCGGAATCGAACGTGCCATATGTCTATGAACTCGTGACGTCTCGAACTACGTCACAGTCATCGGCCAAAGTCCATTTGACCTCCTGAACGAAAAGTCAACGATTCGCCCATTCTAGGGGCAAAATTGTCATTTCGCCCTGCTCGTCCGTTAATCCTCGTCTAATCCCTGATTAGTCTCGCTAATCCGTCATTAACCCTTAATTAATCCCGTTAATTAGGGACGGGTCATCACAAATTTAGACTTTAATAAGGGAAGTAAGACTCGAAATAGGGTTCAATTTAGTATCTTCCACTACTTGATGGGGTATCTCTTGTCTGACAAGAGTGGGTTTGATTCGGTTAATCTAAGAAATTATAGACGTGGATACAAATGGTAATATCTCTTGTCTGACAAGAGTTGTTAGATGGAAGCAGGGGTCGGTTCAGTTTTCACGGATTTTAGGGATAGGTCATGTCACAATTTGCATCCCAAGTTAGTCTTGAAGCCCCCCCAACACTCACATTCATCCCGACTTACTTCCATAACTAGTTTTGAAGGCCGCCTAACACCAACCTCATCCCGATTGTTGCTCAATTACGTCTTTGAGGCATCTAAACATCAATATTTGACGTCTCGATGTCTCCTGAATGCTCTGCCATCTTATGACATGATTCTGGTTGTTGTTCATCCAGTTGATGATTTCTAGAAGATCGTGTCTTCTCAGGGCCAAATTGCGAAAGAAATAATTTATTTTCAGCACTTGTAATTTACTTTTGGAAATTCAATACTAACATATTTACTCTTCACTTTACTTTCATTACCATATAACCATGATTTTCTTAAATAAGAGATAAGTATTCGGGATATACCAATCGATGTGTTTCATGGTTGCCTAAGTCGTGGAACCATCTATGTGTTTTGATCCAATATCATCATCCCGACTTAAGGGGACCTACATATCTAACTTACTAAACAACGAGCTATTAATTTGAACATCATGAAAATTACATGAACTTGGATTAGATTGAAAAGAAAATTTATTAAAATCTTTAGATACATTAAGAAGAAGACAATATGGCAAGCTATTTGCTCAATTGTGTCACAATCCCTTGATTATAAAAAAAGTTCTTGAACTGCAAACAGATCCCATCTTCAAAGTGTCTAATAGCATTCACTATTAGTGACAAGTCTACTATGAGCGCAATCAAATAATTTAAGCATTATTATTTGGGGAACAAGGTGATTTTTGTTCGCTCCAAGGATTTACAATGCTACGCACTTTTTCATTGGTCAAGTCGTTACCAATAAGCGTAGAGACATAAATATTATTAGTTTGAAATGTTAATTTACAAATTTTCAATATTTTAATCGTACAAACATTAATAATCTGACTGTGATCAATATAAAAATTTATTTTGTGGAAAGATAGAACCAAGAAACTCATAGACTTTCTAGAAACAAAAAACATTTGGGTGGGATGGTTTGTTGTGCCGAGTAGAGGACACTATCGCAATTCACAACACAAGAAAAGGGCGTCGCTGTCTCTTTAATTGTGAGAATGAAGAAAATTCAATACATTATAATATTCGTATCTTTAACATATGAATTTGTTTTCCATGTAATAAGCATATGATTTTTTTTTTTCTTTCCGAAGATAAATGATTTATTAAATACGAATAAAAAAAGTTTACATCTATTGCTTCAATATTAAATCAATCACTATAAGGGGGTGTTTAGATAAAAAATTTTAAGATTATTAATTTTTTTTATCAAATGATTGAATATAAATTATTGGAAATTATTTTTCTAGAATTTATAGAGTTTTATGTTTGGATAATATAAAAGTTAAATAAAATTTAAATATGTAATTTAATGTTCATATATAATTGGTAATTATACAAATGAAATTTTAGAAATGACACATTTTTATATGAAATTTAAATTTGGGACTTGTGGCATCCAAATTCAATGTTTTAAAATTTTTTAAAAATCTTAAATTTCTATATGTATATATCCAAACAAGGAATTAGTGCATTGTAAACGTGAAATTCTAATTTTTTTAGTAAATCCCATATTTTTTTTCCTCATCCAAACACACCCTAAGAATTTCAAATCCGTCGGATTATGCAGATATGCATATGAAAATTCCGAGAGAAACTATGTGAAGATGATGTTGACCTCATGTCAAAATTTAGGAATTCTTTAATTCTCGTGTCTCTGTTTCGTTGATTGAAATTTTAATTTAAGAGTATGAATTACATTATTTTTCATTATAGTTCTTGAATGAAATTGATATTTTAATTCATTTCTTAGAGTTTGGAACAATTTAGAAGTAAGAAGGGGAAATAACTTGCAATCCTATTATGTCCAAAATCTTAAATTAGAAAATATATTTGAATGAAAATAAAAATAAAATCTTTGATTTTGTATCGTTAATGCTTGATTGGGTTCATAGTAAGTCATTTTAAGAAATGAAAAAATTCTTGATTTTATATTTTTAATGCTTGATTGGGTTCATAGTAAGTCATTTTAAGAAATGAAAAAATTCTTGATTTTATATTTTTAATGCTTGATTGGATTAGTTGCTAAATATGTTTTTTTTTTTAAATATTAAAAGTGCGTTTTATTTAACAGTTTTCATCTGAGGTATAACATTGAAATACCATCCATTATGCACATGACAGTTTTCATTCGCTCCAAACACTTATAATGAAACCATGCATTTAGTTGTCTCATATGTTAATTCGGGTTGAAATGTAGAAATTTGTAGAATTTAGTTGTAGATCATGGATCTTAGTGTATGTTTTATTTGACAAAACTTGTTAACAGGTTCCGCGAAGGCGAAAATGGTCGTCCCCAAGCCCGTCAAGGCCGGCCTCTAGTATCCAGTTTCGTAGATGAATGCCCTCTCACCCTCATTGGCAGAATTTTCTCCAACTCTTACCTTTATTTAAGGGTAGCAATGGGTCGTGTCGTGTCAGGTTCGTGTCGTGTCATGAATTCTGTTTTACCCGTTTATGCCCAACCCGAATCCGACCCGTTTAATAATCGTGTCAAGAATGTCCAACCCGAACCTAACCTGTTAATGACCCGTGTAACCCATTTAACCTATTTAATAAACAGGTCATATTCAAAACCCAATTAACCTATGACTCGTTTGACCCGTTTAACATGTTTAACTTATTTAAATATAAAATTTAATAGATATTTAGTTAGGTAAATGGGTAGATATATGAGTTAGTAATGACAGGTTTATTAAATAGATCAATATATAAGCCAATATACGGGTTAACCTGTTAACCCGAAATCTACTCATTTATTAAACGGGTTAACATGTCATTATACAGGTTAACAGGTTGACCCGAAATCCACCCGTTTAATAAACGGGTCATAACGAGTTGACCCAAAAATGACCTGAAATTTTAATCGTGCGGGTTGACTTGGATAAATTTCAAGCGAGTTTCGAGTCAGGTATCGAGTCGTGTCAAAAATTGCCACCCTTACCTTTAATTGCTGAACGCTGCACTCTTTTTTCCTTCGACTACGTTTTTATCTCAAGAGGTTTTTCTTACCAAGATTTTTTAACGAGGCGGCACCTCAAATCTTATCCTCATTCTCGTTTGAGGACATATGTATTGCTAGTATAGTACTTAGTGAGTTATCATCAATTTTTTGTTTTTAAGTTTCTTGTGAATCATTTTAGGTCACAAATCTTTTTAAATTTTACTATTATTTCTGTTGATCACATTTGAGTGCTTGATAGATTACACACCTATATTTGGTGATACCCAAAAACATTAATATTCGAATCGATTGAATTTTCTATCTATTGGAAAAGGAAAAAATAACATATACAGTTAATTTTAAATCCAAATCCAAAGAAGAAAAGAATGGCGGCGTAGTCAAACATAGTTGGGTTGCGAACACCATGAACCTCCAAGACTTTTGGCGAAGGGGAATGAAAATGATGAAATTGCAAAGGCAGCCAAATGCTTCTATTCTATGTCATCAAAAAATGCCGCCGGGTCAACCGGCTGAAATCAAAATCAGAATGCACGACCAAAATAGAGAATAAAAATTCAAAATGAAGACTTTTGGCTTTGGGAAATGGGACTTGGAATGGGAATGGTGATGAGAATTTCAAGGAGAAAGGGTTTCCTTCGTAGGTTGCTTCCATTCCGATTTCCAAATCCTCACTATTTATTGTGTTCATGCATGTGGCTTTCCCATTCCACCGATTTGATTAAACGCGTGACTGACAACAAACACGTAAAGGCGGGATCGGGAGTGCCTCCGCTGTTTACTGCCTTATGCGCCGACGAAGGCACGACGTTTTAAAACTTTTTATATTATATTTGCAGTTCTGTATACTGAATAATGTATTAATATTTATTTTCTGTTTAATGTTATTTTTATCTACAATAAAATGACAATTTTGGATATTGTGGAGTGGGCAAAACTTTTTTTCTGTCCAAATAAGTTTTGTTTAAATTCCTGCTTACGTCACTCTCAAGGATGAAAATATCGATATCGACGGATATATTGTTAGTCAAATTTACGGATATCTCGCCCCAATATCGATATCGATATCGTTTACGGTAAACAAAAATAATGGAAATTCGATCTAAAAGTTGGAAATTTAGAATAAAATTTTGGGAAAATCTTAAGTGCTCAATGATGATTATATATAACTAATAAAATTATAAACTAACTTTGATATAATAAATATATGATGTAATATGATTCTGACGATAACTAATAATATAAAATCTTAAATATAAATATAAATTGAAGTGAGTTACTATAATTGAAAGTTAAAATATTTAAAAACATAACAATAAACATACAAAAATTCATTGTAAGAAAAATGATAAAATAAGTTTAAAATATTTAAAATTGGAAGAAAAAAAAAGATGAAAAAAGATGACCAAACTTTGGTAAAAAAATTGGAAATAATGGATATATTTAAAATTGGACAAAAATGAAACCAAAAAAATTAGACCAACCTTAGTTGAAAAATTGGAAAAAATGAATAAAAAGGGGAGGGGGAAAAACTGGAAAAAAATGAATAAAAAGGGAGAGAGAAAAAATAAACTGGAAAAAATGAATAAAAAGGAAAAGAGAAAAAATAAACTGCAATTGGACAAAGGTGGGGGGGTCGAACACTTGACCCCCCAAACTTAACCCCACAAACAGCAAATGTCATCTTTGCTACACTTCATTATTGTTATTTAACATCGTTTAATATATAAGTATACACATTACCAGTTGTCCCTAACCTTCAGCCGGGTCTGCAACTCGGGTTTTTCGACCCGGCGGCATGACCCGACTCAATTTCTCTCGTTTTACGTCCGATTTTCACGAATTAATAGTGCATCTTCATCGTTTTGATCTTAAAAAAGGATTTGTGGGCTCAAAAAAAGACAATTGTTCGATATTTTGGCGAATTTCTTTCACCCTTCTTATGTGCTGCCGGGTTAAAATACCAAAATTTCGGCGATATTTACCGATATTTTCATCAATGGTCACTCCTTAGAAGGAGAGTTGAGTGGAGGGTGTAAAAAACGTGGGGCAAAATTAGAGGAAAATACCCAAAAAAGGGGGGCAATCCTATCTAGAGGCATCACTGATTGTACATTTATTTGTTTGTAAAGAAACAAAACTTATACGCTTAGTCAGTTAGCACGAGTATTAGATTGTGGATATGAGAATGAGTAGATGTTAGGAGACCATTACAAAATGTGTAATGTTATTGGACATTACAAAAAAAAAATAAGGATACAGTATCCTTACAAGTAAGTACCCTAATGTTGAAATTTATAATGCTATCAGGAAATTACACATATTTAGTATCGATTTCACCTTCTTACAAAAATCAAATTCGAAAAGATTCACTATATAGTGAGAAAGAATACCATTTGACTGGAATATTAACTGATTAAAAACTTGAAAATTGAGATTAATTAAGGTTGGAGAGTCGATTTCATACACGTTACTCATCTTCCAAATTCACGACTTTCCTTATTCCAACAAAGTAAACTTGCAATAAGTGTAGGTTCCACAACATCTAGATAGGAAATAACATATATATTCGAATTTCTAGACTACATAATTTAATCAAACAAAAGTTAACTAAACGTACATTTTTTTAATATTTCGCGTAGCACATTTAGTTTAAAAATTTTCTCAGACCAAATAAAAATAAATGAGACTTCATTTACATCTTAATCCGCATCAAAATTCTCAAATCTCCATTGATTTGTGAATTTATACACTTTGGGTCACAAATTTGGAGGAGTAAATGGTGGAGTTTTCCTTATTAGTAAAACAAATTACAAAAGTAAGGAATTGGAAATTGGAAAAGAGGAAGGGAATCCCATCAAGCCCATTTACTTAAAATTGCTAAAGAGCCAATAATTACGAGATTTATTAATGGTAATGGAGGTGAGGCCATGAGAGCAACATGCTGGTTGCCGAGAGAGACAGTAAAAGCAAAAGAAAAAGAAAAAAAATAAAGAAAAAAGAATATGGAGAAGCCAGCGAATATAGCCTAGCCTTCTCATTTGTCTTTTACATTGGTTTTTGCCTCTCAATAAGTTTATATAACTCAAATCTCTCGCTGGGTTTCTGAGGAGGGAGGTGAGTGACTTCTGCAGCCTGCAACTCTGTCTGCTTTGGTTGTCCTCCTTTCTTCATATTTGTTTATATAAACACAAAGAAACACCAAACAAACTCGAAATTCAATTTGGGTTTTTGGTTTTAGCTTGGATCTGAAAATTAAAATGGAGAAGGAAAAGAAGTCGCCTGTGTCTGATGTAGGTGCATGGGGTATGAATATTGTGAGCTCGGTGGGCATCATCATGGCCAACAAGCAGCTCATGTCTCCCCACGGTTTTGCTTTTGGCTTTGGTCAGTTCCTCTTCTTTGATTTTGACTCTTAATTGACTGCATCAATTTCACTTTGCTTGCTTCTATCTTCTTCTAATTTTAGATCTGGGGTAGGCTTCAATTCTCATCATCATTAATTGGGTTGTAGTGTTTTTCTTGGTGAATTTTCGGTTTCAACACCAGCTTTGTCTAAATTCATGCCCAAAGTTGTAGTAACGTGCCTTACATGCTTGTAGATGACATTGTCGAGGATGAACGACATTTTCCATCTTTTGTTGAATCATTGTTTTTGGACTAGTTTGAACTTCAATCAGATTCTGATGTGATATGCCCATGCGGGATTGGACCATTAATTGCTGCTCATGGCATTTTCTGTTATGGATATCCTCTGTTGAGCCGCCGTCCTTGGCGGATCTAGAGAGAGACAAGAGGTTTTAGGGTGAGGGGCTAAGTGTTTGCTAAAATGCCTCAAAGAGGCTGGGTAAGCAGCCAGCCAGTTTGGCAGTGTAGGGGCGTAGAAATTTTGTTTGTTACCCCAGCCAGAAAAAAATTGGGATCTGACCGTTTATGTTATCATTACCTATAGATCTAGCTACATTTCAAACGAAATTGCAGTTTCAAATAATTAATCTTGGATTATGACGCAGATGCATATGATGGCCTCATTGATGATGTTTTTAAGAGCATGTTTTTATTGGTCCCACAGACATAATTCCATTCATTGGTTAATTGATTTGGTCCAATTGATGATAGTATATTTTCCTCTCCAGCTACAACTTTGACTGGCTTCCATTTCTCTGTTACTGCTTTGGTTGGTCTGGTGTCAAATGCTACTGGTTACTCTGCATCAAAGCATGTTCCTTTGTGGGAACTTGTTTGGTTCTCACTTGTAGCCAATGCCTCTATCACTGGGATGAACTTAAGCCTCATGCTTAACTCTGTTGGATTTTATCAGGTCAATACCAGTTTATTAACCTAACCTTTTTCCTTAGATGCACAAATTTGTTGGGCGTTCTGACATTGTTTATGTATTATGTCTCAGATATCAAAGTTGAGCATGATTCCTGTAGTCTGTGTGATGGAATGGATTCTTCATGGAAAACATTTCTCAAGGGAAGTCAAGCTGGCTGTGGCAGTCGTGGTTGTAGGTGTGGGAATATGTACAGTAACCGACGTGAAAGTTAATGCCAAAGGTTTTCTCTGTGCATGCGTGGCTATCTTGTGTACATCCTTACAGCAAATTGTGAGCATTGCTCAAATTTTCTCCTATAGCAATCTTGATAAATTGGATGATCTCTGACATTGTTGTTGTTTGACGAACAGTCCATAGGTTCGTTGCAGAAGAAATACTCGGTAGGGTCTTTTGAATTGCTCAGCAAGACGGCTCCTATACAAGCTCTCTCCCTTCTTGTTCTTGGTCCATTCGTAGATTACTTTCTTACTGGAAAACTTCTATTAGAATACAAGTTGTCTTCGGGTGCATTTGTAAGTACTTGTTATGTTAATCCCAACTGCTATTTCTGATTTTACGAGTAGACAAATTTCTATCTAAACTCCTCTTGAATTTTTGATCCCAATGTATGCAGTTCTTCATACTACTCTCATGCTCTCTAGCGGTATTCTGCAACATTAGTCAGTACCTCTGCATCGGCCGCTTCTCAGCAGTCTCGTTCCAGGTTTTAGGTCACATGAAAACCGTATGCGTCCTGACATTGGGGTGGCTACTCTTTGATTCAGAGCTGACATTCAAAAATTTAATGGGAATGGCACTTGCCGTTCTTGGCATGATAGTATACAGTTGGGCAGTGGAGGCCGAGAAGCAACCCAAGAGCCTCCCTATTACGAAAGACAACTTGTCCGAAGAGGATCTGAAGCCGTTGAAGGAGGGAATCTCCGAGAGTCCATTGAAAGACATGGAACATAACGAGTCCAAAGTATAGGCTCACTGGCTTCACAGAGCAAACGTATTTTCTTGAACTCATTTGATTTCATCTTCATTCTATGCCTCCAGCAAGAAATGAGATATACATATTTTGACATTCAGCTGCTCATCATCATCCTCCAGCACAGGCTTACACCATCTAATTCTATTTATTCAGAAAATATGTTCAATTTTTTCTTCTTCTTTACTTATTTGATCAGAAAGCAAGAATAATGAATTTTAGGCTGAACCTAAAATATTTGTATATGCATCTCTGTATTGAGAAAAGGTACAATTAATTTATTAATGTTTTATTATTCATTTTTGTTTTTTTGTGGTTAACTGTGCTGTTCTTGTCAGATTGTACCCAATATTTGCAGTAATATAGGTAGAAACTGGAAAGGCATTGTTTGTCCGAGTCATTTATTCTCCGTCACCTAGATTTGCAATGATACAACACTTCTATCCACATGAAAACTTCGGAAAAGTCATTTTCCCACGTTTTCTTGTTCACCAAACAAGTTATAAGAAATGCTTATTGAGAAAATCTACTATAACTATCGATGGAAAATGAATTGGTCAGTTATGATTCAATACATACATTGAATACTTTCATTATCGTCACCATTAAAAATAGGTTGGACCATCATCCAACGGTGAGAGTGAGGAATACATTTAGAGAGTTGTTTTTCACACTCATTTTTTCCTTCATGCACTTCTCTAGTTATTCCAACCGTTAGATTGAGTGAATCATAACAAATCAATGAGTAAAAATAAAATAAAAGAGTTGAAATTCATTTCCCATAATAGGTGTATGTATTGAATTATAACCCTGAGTTTGCATGTTAAATTGGAGTTGGCTCATGAAAATAATCACGCAAACCTATAAATTTATAATAATTGATGTCACATTTTATATACCGTTCATTTAAATCCGACTAGACATATTTATCATTTTTAAGAAATAAGTAGAAATTAAAATAAAATTTAAAAATAAAATAAATAAAAAAGAATTGGAATAACTATCCTCTCCTCTAATAAAATGATTATTTTATTTTTTTAAAATTTAAATATTTAGTTTTACTATTGTATTCTTATGTATTAAATAATTAAATGCAAAAGTTACTAATCAATGGGTATTTTTATAATAATAATAGACATTTTATCTCTATTATCAAAAAAAAAAAAAAGGTTTGGTGTTATACAAAATCATGATTAATAATAAAACTAGACTCTTACCACCCGCTAACACGTGTATTAATTTAATTTTTTATTTTTGTTACAAAAAATTAAATTAAATAAAACAAATAATATTAATTTTTAATCATTTTAAAAATAAAAATAAGATGATGAACCCACTACTTGTTTTTACCACCTACTCATTCTATTAACCATCACGGCTTCCATCAACCATTTCTATTATTTTTAATTTACAAATTAATATTTAATTTTACTATTGTATTCTTAACTTTTAGATAATTTAAAGGGTATTTTTGTTAGAAATTTGTGGTGAAGCTAGGCCTCCTGACTTTATAATAAGAGAAATGATATTTGGACATACTAAATTGATTACATTTAGCGACACACTTGATATGCTAATCAATAAATAATATTATTTTAATAAATTTAATCACTTGATATTTATTTTTTGTGGTGAATAGAATGTCAAATCAAATGTGTCACTAAATGTGATCAATTTAATATGTCTAAATAATATTACTCTTATAATAGTAGAGACACCTTAAAAAGACATTTTATTAAATAAGAAAAATTTGTAAAATCAGATATTTTAATTTATAGCTAAAAATTAAAAATAATTAATGGAGAATGTGGATAGTTACACATCATTCTTTCATGTTGTTGTTGTTGTTTTTTTTTAATTTTTTTTATTTCATTGTAATAATTTCCAATGTATAAAAAAATATATAAACAAAAAACATAAATCATGGGAGTTACCTAGTACTTCTTGACCCACCTCGTGCCTAGTACGTATGAAATTCAGAGACCCACTTACTCGTTGGGGCCCAACAATGGATATAAGAACACCTTTTAATATATCATAAATAACATGGGCAGTTTACAATAAATAAAAAACTGACATATTACTCAATACCTCTTTCACTATCCGAAAACAACAGTAAATACTGGTAAATTTTGAAATACCCTATACATTATTACAGAGTGCCAAAAAAGAAAATTACCAGTTTTTTCTTATTATGTACAAATTGTATTTTTCCTTACACACTGGAAGCCCTTTTGAGATCCCAATTCACAGAGACTCTTTTTAACTATGACTGATCCTGTAAGAGGAAGGCAGTAATTTAGAATCCAAGCGTTTCTCTTACAAAATTTTAACGCCTTTGAGAGAAATTTACCAACTTCTCCACCCGGCTCTGGCCTCATCTGCTTCCAATTGTAAAAATGGACAAGGAGAAGAAGTCTCCAGTGTCAGATGTCGGAGCTTGGGGCATGAATATCGTCAGCTCCGTTGGCATTATCATGGCCAATAAGCAGCTCATGTCCCCCGCCGGTTTTGCCTTTGGCTTTGGTCAGTTCCTCTTCTTCTTCATTTAACCCTATTGTTTTTTTTAAAATTTTTGATTAATTTCAGATCTGAATTTTGGGTTTAAATTATTTTCCTTTTCTTGTATATGAACTATGGGTTCCTTTTGCTTTATCGAATTTCATGGCCTGAATGTCTGAATTGAATTTTTCCTTTAGTTTATTGTTTCTGGCTTCATATTTGATACAGGTCCCAAAATTCAAATAGATCCCAATAAAATACACCATGTGTGCTGCTTGGACCATTATTTGCCAATCATGACAGTTACTGTTGTAGCCCGCCCTTTTTGACTTGTCGTCATTCCCTCCTGTAGATCTAGCTAGATTTCAAGGGAAATTAGGTTTCTAAATTCTGATTAGGCTTGGATTATGAGCTAACATAATCTCAAAACACAATTGAATTCTTTCGTAAATTTGATTTACTGCAAGTGAATAAGTGATGATAGTGTAAATTTGGTTTTGTTATACTCTCCAGCTACAACTTTGACTGGCTTCCATTTCTCTGTTACTGCCTTGGTTGGTCTGGTGTCGAATGCGACCGGTTACTCTGCATCGAAGCATGTCCCTATGTGGGAACTCATTTGGTTCTCACTTGTAGCCAATGCCTCAATCACTGGGATGAACTTGAGCCTCATGCTTAACTCTGTCGGATTTTATCAGGTCAGTATCATTTTTTTGGTTACCCCATCCATTTTCCTCCTGAGGCACATTTGCGCCCTCAGTTCTGACCTTGTTCATTGGCATAATTGGGTAGATATCGAAGTTGAGCATGATTCCCGTGGTGTGTGTGCTGGAGTGGGTTCTTCATGGAAAACAATTTTCAAAGGAAGTCAAGTTGGCCGTGGGAGTAGTGGTTGTAGGTGTGGGAATATGTACTGTCACCGATGTCAAAGTTAATGCCAAAGGTTTTATCTGTGCTTGTGTTGCTATCTTCTGTACATCCTTGCAACAAATTGTGAGTACAATCCGAATTTCCCCTTCTTTGAGTGTGGAGATAATAACCTCCAAGCAATTATTGAATCTCTGACATGTTTGTTGCTTGAGGGCATAGTCAATAGGCTCGTTGCAGAAGAAATACACGATAGGCTCTTTTGAACTGCTCAGTAAGACGGCTCCAATACAAGCTCTCTCCCTTCTTGTCGTTGGTCCTTTCTTCGATTACTATCTAACTGGAAAGTTTCTTTTAGAGTATACACTGTCTACTAGTGCAATCGTAAGTGCTTCTCATATAATCTTTATCTTAAATTTCCTTGAAGCTTACTTGGAAACATGTTTCTAACCTAGCTTATGTGCAACGGGTGATCCCAATGCGTGCAGTTCTTCATACTACTTTCATGCTCCCTAGCAGTTTTCTGCAACATCAGCCAGTATCTTTGCATCGGCCGCTTCTCAGCAGTCTCATTTCAGGTTTTAGGCCACATGAAAACTGTGTGCATCCTGACATTGGGGTGGCTACTTTTCGATTCAGAGCTCACAGTTAAAAACTTGATGGGAATGGTTCTTGCTGTTCTTGGCATGGTAGTATACAGTTGGGCGGTGGAGGCTGAGAAGTTGCCCAAGATCCTCCCTAGTACAAGAGATATTCTCTCTGACGAGGATCTGAGACCATTGAAGGAGGGAATTTCAGAGAATCCATTGAAAGACGTGGAGCACGGGGATTCCAAACTATAGGCTTACCATGGAAAACCATTTTCGTAGAATCGTTTTAATTTTCCGCCTTTCCCTAGCAAGGCATGAGAGATAAGCACAAGTTTTGATATACATCGGCTCATCCAGCAAAGGCTTTACATCACCTAATTTTTCTCATTATCAAAATGTGTTTAATTTTTCTCTCCACTTATTTTTTAAATTTGTATACGGATTTCAGTATTGAGAAAAAAATACAATTAATTTTTGGTTTGATGGCGAATGTTTTCTCCAATGATAAAATGAATTTTTGACACATGAGAAGCTCAATTAGTATTCAATTCACCGTAAACATTTTCCTCCCTTTTCCCACACTTTCTTGGCCACCAAACAGGTTGATTCCTTCAAGATTATGATGTTTTTAGAGTTAATATTTCTCATTTAGTATTCCTACGCAATTTTGAGGTTTTAACTCGTCAGTGTCCAGTTAGTTATGAACTTTAACTGACACTTCATTTGTTTAAATTCTTTATTAGTCTCCGAAAGTAACAAATAAATTAATAAACTAAACAAGAGTGTCAGCTTAGGTGCTTCTCTTTTGTTTTTACTTTTTACTGCCGCTATTTTATCCTTAGTGGGTTTTTATTTAATCTTGATTTTTAAATTACAATACTTATTTATACTTATGCCCTGCAATTATGATGAAATTTCACCTTTTCCACCCAAAACTTAAAATAACTCACTTTGTCTCGTGGATTAGTACTTGGTGTTTCAATCACTTCCTATTTTCAACTATCGAAAATTTGGTTAGATAGTAGGATAATAATATTTTTGGCTTTTATTTTGGAAAATAAATTTTTGGCATTTAATTACTAACATATCCTAGAATAAAAAATAAAATTAGAAAAAAAAAGAATTAAATATAAAATATAAGAAAATAATAAAAACCTACAATGAGCTATTTATAGGGATAATTATATATGTCATTTTTTTAAAGTCCAATTAATAAGTTAGTCCATTGCAATAAATATGAACTGTAAATAAGAAAAAACTAGATTTTTTTACTGTTGGTTATTATTTTTAGTCCTTTGTTTTTTTAAAGAATTACAAGCATGTCATTATATATCATATTGTTTGATTTTATTTTACGTTATTAATCATTTGCCTTTGTTCTTTTTTCAGTAAAATTGTTATTTGATTTTATTTTGTTAAGAAAAATAAAAAATCATTATTTTAAATTGCATGGTGTCATTCGACCATTTGAAGTTTTTGTGACAGGACCCGTCCCAATCCCCCCGGGATTAACGCGGGACGACCCTGCTCCCATCTTCGTGTCAGACAAGGGATATTTCCAACCTTTGCCCTTTCGGGCTATCAGAGTACGCTAGGATCCGGAGGAGGTATGTGATATCTCGGTCTCTGCTACAGTCCACATCCACTGTCAACCTGAAGGGCAGTCAAAACATTAAAAGTTGTGAGTGAACAAAACAAGGAGTTTATAAAAAAACATTTTAACGAAGACATTTGTACCCTTCACTAAAAAACATGCATGCATTCGAAAATCGTTTATCCGAAAGAACCATATGTGGGAACTAAGCCCAAACCACAACTGAAAGAATCATAAAGAATTAACCATAAGGGCCACTGCCCAAATCCATGTGGGACTCAGCCCAAATCCTAATAAAACCACGTACACGGGCCACTGCCCAAAACCTGTATCCATCACATATCATATTTCATATCTCATATCATATACATCATATATACATATAATTCACACAACCAATCCTATCACGGTTTCCAAAGCTACGCGCGTGCTACCCGGGGTCTCAAACCCAAGTCTCTCAGAGTCCAAGGTCAATGTCGGTAGACCAATGACCCGTCCTGAGGTTACGATTCATGCCTTCCTGAGAGTAAGGAACCCAACTGGGGGGCGACTCCACTCCGTCGGTGCTCCGTGACTACTCCGGGGTCCACCCAGGCCAACGACCCTCCCCGGAGGAGATAATAGAAGTAAAGGAAGGTATATGAATACATATATATACATAACATAAACATTCATGCCCGGTCCCCCTGAACCGTCATGATTTATAACATCCATTTAAGGGTTCATGCCCGGTTCCCATAAACCGTCATGTACCACAATAACCTTTCCAGGGTTCATGCCGGTTCCCATAAACCTCCATGAACTTGGAAATCCATTTAGGGTCCCTGACCCGAAATCTTCAATGTAAAACAACTGGGTCTCGTGCCCGAACATATGACATTAGCTGGGCATTGTGCCCGATATCTCAGGGTCAGTCACGACTCCGATCATAGTGATACGTGCAACCATCCATCCAGAACCGCCCTCAATCCTGGTATGTCGCAGTGAACGAATCAACAGACGCGACCACCACAAGATCATGGTGCACTGATCACCGATCGATATCCTGAACCGTCAGTACTCCGAAGTTGAGCCTCCCTCAGCTACCCGACAACGAATCGTGCGTCGTGACCTCTCCGGAAGGAACACATCCCAATCTGGAGGCGAGCGTCCTATCGTCGATCGTTGTGCACATAGCACTTGTAAAACCCCGGAAATTCGAGGATTTTAATATTGTAATTTAATGTATGAATTGACGTTTTTACCCTTGTGAATGGTATGGCCAAATTGTTGACTTTTTGATTTGTGGGTCAAATGAACTTTGACCAATGACCGTGACGTAGTTTGGGACGTCATGAGTCCATAGACATGTGGCACGTCCAATTCGGACAATCAGGGTAAAAGTTATGTCTATCGGAAGTTCAGGGGCATTACCGTAATTTGGATGATAGGGGCGAAAATGTTGACTTTTCGTTTGACAACTAATTTTCACATGACTCAAAGACCGTTAGGTAGGTCTCGATTCCCTGAGTCCGTAGACAGACGGCACGCCGAAATCGGACTTCGTATGGCTGAGTTAAGGGTCTAGAAAGTGAAGGGCATTTTGGTAATTATTTGAACCAGGGGCATTTTGGTAATTATTTGAACCAGGGGCATTTTGGTCATTTTGCCTAGTTACTGTAGCAACCGCGGGGGACCATGGACGGCACCACCATGTGCGGTGGTTCAGTGCGCAATTGTTTATGCAAGTGTGTGCTGGAAAGAAAGGTGTGTCTTATGCTTTAGAACGTGGCCTGAACCATCCACCCTGCACGGTCGATTTGATTAATGAAGATTCGAAGCTTTTTCGGGGAACAAAATTCAGTGGACAGTAAGGCTTCCACGAGCCTCTGGGACGGCTTGAATTGTTTAAAACTGATTGAGAAGTGAATGAGCTTCACTCTGCTGTTGAAAGAATTGAAAATAGGTGAGGAACCAGAGAGAAACCATTTCGGGAAATTTTGGAGTGAAATCGGGTTTTCAATTTCTGGTGATTGTTGGACCAAACCAAAGCCTGGTTTAGTCTTCTGGGAGTATTTGGAACTCATCCATATAAAAATCGAAGGCCATCAGCCACGGATGAGCTGGGACGGTGACTGCAATGTTCAGAGAAATTTCAGTGGATCGGACGACTACTTCCAGGTGAGTGTTGGTTCAATTGATCATTCATTTTAGTTCGTTTTGATCCTATTATGCTTCCTGTGAAGTTAATTGGAGATTGAATTAGAAACCAGGAAGTTCTGGTGATTGACCCGTTTGGTTGATCACGGGTCGATGGGTTGATTAGGGACTTGTCGAGGTTGATTAATGTCTCAGAACCTAAATTGGATAGTTAATGAACATGTTAGAATAAAATACGAGTGAAATCGAGTGGAAATTGGGGGTTAATTAACCGGGTCAAGCCGCGGGTGGCAGGCCCGTATTACAGACAAACGGGTGAGGGTGGTGACACTGTAGCAGCTACAGTGTCAGGCGCGTGACTTTCACGCGCAGCCACTTTGGGCGGCGCGTGAGGGCGCGTTGGACCTTATTTCTGATCACGATCAACATGACTTTTATTCCTCTCATCATTCTGAACATTTTTGGTGAATTAACCATGTTGATCTGAGATAGTTTTGATGGGTCAGTTAGGGCCGGTTGTCTCGGGAAACGTGTTGACGGTTTCCCCGAGCCGGTTTCTGTTTCGGACTTTTTGGATAAATGTTTAAGACTTGTAGTGACCTTTACGTGTGATTTGGACTGACAGGAATTGTACGATAATCCCGGTACAAGTTCGTACGCGCAGGTTCACCGCGGGATCATACTGTGAGTAGGCCCAATTTCATTAAACCTTGCATGCTTAAATGTTTTTCTGATTTACTTATATATTCGCATGCTGGAATCATGAAACGGTTTTGATGATATTGAAATTATGGTTATGACACGATTCACGGTATTTGGGTTTGGGACCCGTTTGATGAAACTTAAAGATTGGTTTGGATTTTATCTACGTATATATGTTTTGCATGTGGATATCAATAAAATGTATTTGGTACTGCACTGTATAGATCCATTCTTGTGATACTGTCTCCTCCGGATGTGGTACCCCGGAGTGGTCATGGCGCATTGCCTGCGAGGGGTCATTCTACGGAGGAACCGGACCGTAAAATGACTCAGGAGCAGGATTGCTTATTTGACGTCAGGGACGTCAAGCGTCTAGGACGCTAGGCATTTGAGATGCCGTACCCAGACAGGGTTCGGGGATTGGACTCGGAATTGAGACCCAAGTGGCACGCGTAGCCTTGAGACTGTGACCTTATTGGACGTCAGGGACGTCAGGCATCTGGGATGTCAGGATCGGAGCGTATAGTGCAGTAGATAAAATTTATCTTATGATTTTATTACATGCCTTATGGTTCATACTATATGCTTTATGGTTTTACATTCTGATGCATGCATGTTTGGAAAACAGAGGGGTAAATTATATGTATTACTTATCCAACGGTTTTATAAACTTGAGTTTCGACCCACTCACCCTTATTGTTTTGATAACCCCTCCAGGCGGTGCTACTGAGGTTGAGGAGGATCCTGAGGCTGAGGCATAGATCTACTTCCGCGTACCTGATCTCCTGTTGGGTGGTTTGCTCGCATGTTTATTTTAGAGTCGTGCTCGCAACTTGTAATTTTGGATTTCATCCCTTGTCTGACATCTGTTTATTTCGAATTTGATGTAAAACTTTAATTTGGTTATTTATGCATTTGAACGTTTGAGGTTAAAATTGGTATGTTATTTTGGGTGTCAGACGGGAGCAGGGCACGTCCCCATGTGGTCCCATGGGGATCGGGGCGAGTCCTGTCAGCACTCGCCGCGACCACGATTCAGACCCGAAGGCCATCAATAGCGTCATATTTCCGAGACAAAACCAAACGGGTCTCATACCCGAGTTTATCCTTTCGAAAATCCAAAACCATTTCATTTAGACTAATAAAGACATACAAACCCGTATTGGCACCGTATAGGGCCGTAACCTCGAAATACGTGCCAATATGTAATCACACATCCAAATGCACTCATGGCATCACAAACAAGTATTTAAAACATATAATAAACATTTATGTATGCACCAATTTAGAAACCAAGGTCCACTCACAGACCATCCGAACTGCCGCCTCGATATGCGTGCCATACGGCTCTCCCGAGCCAATCACCGTCACCGGGACTCCCAAACCGGGTACTTGCTCGGGTTTATGGCCACCATCCGCAACGACGTTACTTCCTGCCTGCCACCATCATCCACACTTCCTCCTCTCAGCCTCTGGGCCTCACTAAAATGATCAAAGGGTAAGGGTTGGATGGGGTTGGGTTCAAAGGGTGAGATCGGTTTGGGTGTGTTTGGATGAATGGAACAATGAAGATGATCGATGCATGTATATGGGAAGGTGGGAAATGGATGGGTGACACTTGTCACTCATCCATTGGGCCTCCTTAAAATATCTGGGCCCACTAACTGCCAAAAGTGAAGTCGTTTCGTAAAATGTGCAATAGTTCCCTTGAACTTCCTTGAACCGTAACTACGCCGTCGAACGTCCGAATTCGATGTGCCGCCTGCCTACGGATTCGTATCGTCCCGATCTACGTAACGGTCCTTGGCCCTTGGCCATTGGACCTCCCAGGTCAAAAGTCAACTATTTACCCCTTTAACCAAAATTACCAAATTGCCCTTAAACTTCGGAACGTCATAACTTTTTCCTCGAATATTGGAATTGAACGTGTCACTTTTCTATGAACTCATGACGTCCCGAACTACGTCACGATCATTGGTCAAAGTCCATTTGACCGCCAGAATGAAAAGTCAACGTTTTACCCATTCCAAGGGCAAAACGGTCATTTTGCACAGTTCATCTGATTTCACCCAACTAATCACGGATTAACCTCACTAATCATGATTAGTCACTAATCTAATCCTGGAATTCGGGACGGGTCGTTACATTTTGATTATGCATTATGATTGTTATTCATTGTTGACAATTTCTTTTTTAGATAAGACAATCCAACTTGAGTGGATGAGGATATTCTGGACCAACTATTGTACATAATTCACCAATAGGAATTTTAATTGTATAATAAAGGTATATTATACACAATATACCTCTCTCAAATAGAATAGAAAAATAAGGAATATACAAATAATTATTAATTAATCTACGAAAGAATAAAATATGAAGATAATCAATAATTTACATGTGAAGGAATAAAACCAAAAAACTATAGAAAATAAATAAAGCGTAACACCTCAAATATTCGAGAAAAAGAAAAAGGACCAATTTTCCCTAAAAGTGACCAAATAACATACCAAAATATGAGAAAAAGTAAAATTAGGTAAAATGGCAATTTTGCCAATGGAAAGTCAAATGATTGACTTTTTTATATGGACATCTTTTGGGAATTCCGAGAAGATTGTTATGAAGGTCTCGAGATCCTGAATTCATAGATAGATGACAAGCCAAAATCAGAGATCATATAGGGTAGTTTTGGGTCAAAAACCCTTAGGGGCATTATGGTAATTTTACTTGAAGGGCATTTTGATCATTTTTCTTGGAGATATTTTGTGTGATGTTGACATGTGTCTAGAAAGACCTGGACCTTTTTCTCCCTTGTTCCACCGACTTACTCCTAATTATAAATATATAATGGCTGGTGTTGTATGGGGATCAGGGGGTGGTGGCTGAAAAGGAAAAAAATTAGAAAATTGCCACCACCGTGAGAGAAGAAGGCTAGGGAAAATGGGGAGAAGAAGAAAGGAATTTAAGGGCAAGAAAATAGAGGAGAAGAGAGGTTGAGAAAAAGGTTGGGAGACGGTGGTTCCACCCATACCCGAGAGGAAGGTCGTGAGAGCTCAAGCTAGCTCGTGAGAAGTTGTGATCGAAGGTTTCAGTACAAAACCAAGGACCCTGGGAGCCTGGGTAGACTCTTACGATGATTGTAATGTAGCAAGTAGTCATAACCGTCTGGAATTTTCCTGGAAAACGAATTGAAAAACCAGCCGTCGGTGACAACGTTAAACATGGGTTTACAAGGTAAGCTTTCTCCATTTCGAGTTTATAGAACCTCTTTTCTTTGTGTTTAGAGAGTTATGGACGTAAGAGGAAGAAAAATAACGAGAAAATAAAGAAAATAGGACCGGGTCAGGCCCTGTGTGTAGGCCCGCGGGTCGAATTGGCGGGAGCTTGTTGGTGCCTGTAATAGGTGCATGGCTTTGGTTGGCGTGTCGCTGCGTGTGACGACTCGTCCCTGATTTTAAGGATTAATTTTAATGCCCTTCAGGTTGATCATGTATGCGGGCTGTAGCGGAGACCGAGACATCACACTCGTCCTCCGGATCCTAGCGCACTCTAGAAGCCCCGGTAGGGCTAAAGTCGGAATCATCCCTTGTCTGACACTTCGTGTCAGACAGGAGCGAAGTGTCAGACAGGAGCAGGCGTGTGCCGCGTTAATCCCAGGGGGATTTGGGACGGATCCTGACACTGCGTGTGCAGCCTTCGTTGGCCGTCCGGTCAACATGGAAGCTATAGTGATGAATTTTATTAGTTCAATGGACCAAGTTTCATGTTAATTGGGCCTTGTTTTAGGAAGTTATGCTCATCTAAAGTTATATGAACATTGTTTTAGGAAGTTATTGCATGGATACTAATGAATTACATTGTGACAAATTTGTGGTAAAAAAAAATGAGTTTATAATATGGATATGGGATTAATGGGTTGCTATAGTTATTGAAGATAAATATGGAGAATTATAGTTATTGTGGAAATTGGAAAATTTAGAGAAATAGCCTCTAATCTTATGATTATATTCCTAAGTAAAATACATATGGCAATATGAGCTTTCTATGACTATGTTCGGATTTCAATGAGTGACTTTATAGATTTATAAACTTATATGTGTAAGGTGATTAATGGAACTATCAATAAGGCTAGTATTATGTAAAGGTGGATCTGTTAACCATTAGATGGTTTGTTCTAACCCACATAATTTACAATTTGGATAGCTTATAATGCTAAATTATTGTACATATTTATTTATAATGGATCGCATGAATTATGAGCAATTGATCTTAGTAGTAGTAGATCTCTCTTTAATTGTTGATATATTATGAGGGATGCAAGATATCTGTAAGATAATTGAATGTGGCTATACGTGTATGTCTACGGTTATTGTGTATATAAATATATGATTACATTAAATTTACAATTTCAGAAAATGAACTGGAATATATATAAATTAGAGGTTAAAATCGATTCTTTTAAAAAGCGCTTGAATCAAATTATCCACATGAAGAGAATAAAGTAATTTCTCTTTAAATAAAGGTATGAATGAAATGTGTATGCCTTGTGATATTTAAATTTGGGCAAGAAGGAAATCAGATTAGATGTAATTAAAATATTAAGGATCCTGCATTTGAGGGGGTTTAGTGGGTTGGATGTGGGCGGTAATCCCTCGAAGGAGAATTCAATTCGGTTCACAAAATCCCTTGTCTGACAGAACAAGACAGACAAAAGCAGGATCGGCCCGATTTTCTCGAAAATTGGGGATGAGTCCTGTCATAAAGTACATGTAAGTCTATAATTATTCAAAAGTATCAGATAATATTTGAGAAGTTTGGTGGATTAAAATGATTTTGACAGGACCCGTCCCCAACTGGACCTCGAAAACCGTACCCGGTCCTGCTCCCGTCTGACAAGTCAACTGAAGTCCTGAAACGATCCTTCAGCACCTATCAGACAAGGGATAGCTGCGCTGATTTCCGCTTATGCCTCCGCCTCGAGATCAGCCCCGAAGGTTGTGCCACGACCTGGAGGGTTAACAAAACAGAAAAAGGTGTGAGTGGACAAAAATAATATCATTTCAAATACGTTTGAAACACATCATTTACCCTCCATTTTATCAAACCATGCATGCATAGGGAAAAACAAATGAATGACAATCACCGGCTTTCCAGCCAAACCACATAACAAATCAAAATCCTGGCTCTCAGGCCAACCTTGAAAACATAGTCACCTGGCCACACAGACCAGAACTCGTACTCTATACCAGTACGTAACCACAATCAACATCAAACAGTACTATGCACTAGGTCAACAATCAATTACTCAATCAATCAATCCATCAATCCGCACTATTCACAAGTGCACAAACCATCACATAATCACATCCGCACTACTCGTAGGCCATACCCCAAGCATTAGCCGTCTGGGAACACCCCGAGCTCCGGCTATCTGAAAATACTTATCACCCCGAGTACCAGCCGCCTGGGAACACCCCTAGCTCCGGCTGCCTGGGAACAATCACAATCATATCCCCGAGCTTCGGTCGTCTGGGACTACCCCTAGCTTCGACCGTCTGGGCATCCATAATCACAATGAAAATCATCCTGGGATCATATCCCAAAACATCTCAATCAAACGCATGACCTCAAACCAAGTCAAACGCATTTCCAACCGGGACTCAAGCCCAAATAGCATTTATACGTAAATCCGTAAAATCATATCGAAAACAGTAAAATAATCCAGAAATCATCATTGACTCACCCAATAGTCAAAATACTCTTTTTAAAACCTTTCTGACTCCGGGCCTAGCCCAAAATACCATTTGCACATTTCCTCGAAAAACGTGCCAAAACACCGATTAAAATAATATAATATTCCCCAAAATCCTGAATTCACCATATCGGAACACTAATCATACCAAATCATGTCAAATCATATTATAAAGCATTTAAAACATATATGCATGCATTCAGGGTAGAAAACAAAAGTCCACTCACACACCGTCCAACCCGCTCGCTTTCCGAGCTGCACGCGTTTCCGTAATTTCCGATACGTGCCAGGAATCCCGAATCCTGTTCAAATCATTATACAGGGTCATAAACAACTCAACTTACATCATATTAATTTCCCCTAATTTTCCGGGATTTAAATATTATTTTAAAATATAATATAAACCGTCGGACCCTCGAAACATTATCGAGCCGGTGTCCGATCGACTCGAAACCAATTTTAAAATGTCTGTTACATTACATAGAGTAAAACATATGTTGAAACCTTCCTCAGAAAACGTGCCACGCGCCCTCACGCGCCGCCTCAAGCGGCTGCGCGTGAGTCCACGCACCGTGCTACAGTGTTGCTATAGTTACCCCTTCCACCCGTTTCTCTGATAAACGGATCCTCTGACCCGCGATACAACCCGTTTCAATCTAAGCTTATTCGAACTCAATTACTCTCGTTCTTTCAACCATTAGAATCAATTCAATATGGATTAAGGGTCTGTAAACTCAATTGCGTGAAACCATGCCCCAAAGTCCACGACTCAACATGAACACCCGACGGGTCCCTAATCGGGTTCTATCTCATTTCACCCTAATTCATCAAATTGATTGCACAGGGAGCATCTTCTACTTATCCTAAACTCGAATTCCAAACCAATTTCATGAATTCATACCTCCCATTACCTGAACTCAGCCGGGGTACGTCTGAACTGTCGCGGGTCCAGTTCGTGAGCAACTCGTGGCCAATTTTCTTCGAATTTGATCCCAGTCGACTCGTCTCAGGTCCAGTAAGCTCACTCAAACGTTCATTTCCGTCAATTTAACCTCCAACAAGAAATTCAATTCGAAATTAGCAATTCAATGTTTCGGGTATTTCAGTAATGGAGGTAGCTCAGTTTATTCAATAATCCTCTCGGTTTTTCACTCAATTTCCACTCCCAATTACCCTTAATTCCTCACTCATTTGTTCCCTGGGTTACTGAGAATTGATCAAGGTGTTTTTGTGGAGGTTTTGTGTTAGTCTCTGTTTTTGTAAATGAACACCGTATTACCTGTTACTGCAAATTAACAACTATTTCAGTTAATTATTAAATTCATAAACTAAGCAACTAAGTGCCACTAACCTCAATTCAAATGTACCAAGTGTCACTTAGGGAATCCTCCTCATCCCATAAGCCGAATCAGCCATAGAAACTATTTAATAACAATTAATAGCACTGTTTAATTCAGTCCCTAGTACAATTACCATTTTACCCTTGTTCTCACAAATTACCAAAATACCCCTAATCGTTCTAGACCCATAACGTTTTCGTTCGGACTCCGATTGACGCATGCCGCCTGTCTACGGATTCAGCGTAACGAGACCTACCCAACGGTATTCCCGAAAAGTCCAAACAATGCCCCGATCAAAAAGTCAACTTTCGGCCCCTATGGCCGATTTACCAAATTACCCTCCAACTTCCGCATGTCATAAATTTTTCATCGGATGTCGAAATCGGGCGTGCCACCTGTCTATGAACTCGTGACATCCCGATCTATGTCACGGTCATCGGTCAAAGTCCGTTTGACCGCTCGAATGAAAAGTCAACCGTTCGCCCGATTTTAGGGGTAAAATTGTCATTTTCCTCAAATTTTCTAAATTTTCGTTTTTCGCATTTTCTGGGGCGTTACAGATTTTCATTCTTGAAAGAAATGCGAAAATATGAAAATTAGTTAGAATTATTTTATCAAATATTTTAAAAAATAAATATAAAATAATAATATTTAAATTTTGAAAGTTACTCATTCATATCTGAAAAAATGATATAGACAATATTAGAAAACTTAAAAAAACAATACAACAAAACAATACAGTAAAAATGTGACGACCCGAAAATTGAAGAAATGTAATCCTGAAAGTTCTGGATGTAAATTGATGGTTTTAACTTATTTATATTAGAGTCAAAAATTGACTTTTTGTTCGGAGATACTTTTTGAATGTTTTATGAGGACCGTTAGGTAGCTCTCGGAATCTTGATTCTGTAGACAGGTGACATGTTGGAATCGGAGATTGGATGAGTTCATGACATACTTGAAATGACTAGGGGCATTTTGGTTTTTTAAGTGAAAATGGGGAGTCAACATGATTTTCTATGTTCAATTGGGATGGTGACAAGTGTCACCATCCAATGGAGCTTAGTGGCAAGGTGCAGTGAGGTTGGAACCATGTGTGTGTGTGTGTGTGTGTGTGTTTATTAAACCCAAAACCAAAATCAATTTATGGGTCTCTCACTCAAGAGCAAGAAAAGGAAAGGAAAGAGACAAGGAAGAAAAGAAAGGAGAGCTAGAGATTTGGAACCCATCCATGAGAAAAACCTAGAAAAATTCCAAAAGCCTTGAACTTGAATTTCAGATTTTGGGACTTCGATCGCTCAAACCAAGGTTAGGATTAGTTTCCTGGAATAGTTACGAGCAGAACCATCAAAGAATTGAAAAGAATGGACTAGTGACAAGTCCAGAATAGTGTTTGACGTTAAACCACGATTTTCGATTGGAATTCAACTGGTTTGAGATAAGGATTTTGTAAATTGAGCTCATAATCGTTTTTCTGGGTATGTTAGAAGTGAATTGAAATTGAAAAATTGGTTTGAATTGATGGAAATTTGGGTTCAGGTTGAAACCCAGGTTGAAACCCGATTGCAAACCCATGGATCAACCTGAATTGAGGTTGAAGACGATACTGACTGGGCGCTGACTCATCATGTCATGTGGTGACACATGACATGTCAATTCTGACAGATTGCACATGTGGCATGACATGTGGCTCCACGTGGCATGACACAAGGCGACATGTAAGGATTTTGTAAATTGCGCTCATAATCTTATTTCTAGGTACTTTAGAAGTGAATTGGAATTGAAAATTGTGTTGAATTGATGGAAATTGGGACTCGGGTTGAAACCCAGTAGCACACCCGCGGATCGACCCGAACTAAGGTTGAAGTCAATATTAACGTGGCAGCTGCCTTGGTGTCATGTGTCACGCCACATGTCGCCACGTGTTGCCATACGTGTCATGCCATGTGTGCAACCAATCAGACCTATTAGGCCACATGTCAACACGTGGTAGGTTGAGTTAGCACCTAGTTAGCCCTGCACGTGTACGAGTGGACGTGCGTGGGAAGACCGCCGCCTTCCGCCGACAAGTGGCCGCGAGTGTACCCGTTCCACGGTTCACGACAACACATTCACAGTATTTTTGATGTTCTGAATCCAATGGTACATGTTTCGAGGCAATTGGACATCGTTTTAGGGTATTTTTGAGCATCCAAAGTGACGGTGTTCGTGTTTAGGGCGCATGAGTAATCCTAGGGTTTAGGGGATTTTAATACAAGTTTATGTATATGCATAATGACCTTCATTTGTTGTATTTGACAGAACATACTATTCTCGAGATCTCTGAGGAGCGTACAACTCGAGATTGAGCCGTTCGGACTGCCACTAAGTGGACATTTATTTTATAAATTGTGATGCATGCTTAGTTGAATGATTAAAATGTTTTATTGCATGATTGAGTTTCAATGGTTTGAAAAATGAATTGGAATGATTACTTGATGATTTCCTAGATTTATTGACTGATTTCTGGACATGATTTTTTAGCTTTTTTTTTGGAAACAGTGTCTTCGGTTTAGACTTGGTTTCGAAAAACTTTTTGACTTGGTTTTAAGTCAAGGATTTTAGTGATAGTATATTTGCTTGGTTTTATGAGTTTTTCCCCATGTAGTTGTTCTCTTCAAATGCGACTCAGCCTGGGGGTAATACCAAGATGCGTCTGATCCCAGAGTTGTCATGATATGTTGTCTTCTCAGATGCGACTGAGACTAGAGGTACTGCTCAGATGCGCCTGATCCTAGAGATGTCAGTATTTCCTAGATGTGAATGATCTTGGCAGTTCCACCTAGATGCATCTGATCCCGAGAATGTGACTTGATGGTTGCCTACATGTAGTTCTGTTTGATTGTTGTGACTGATATTTGAGTATTGAGGATCGGTTGTGTTGATTTATGGTATTGTCACTAGATGTCTTTGCATGTTTTGATGAATGTGAATTTTCGGAAATATCGGCCATGAGCCTTTGATGCATGACATGATTTTTTGGTCCCCCGGCTTGTGATATAATGTGATTTGAAACACGGCTGTTCACATTTTACTTTATGATTAAAGGGTAAATTTTGTATTTGAAATGTGATTTCAAATGATTATTTTGTCCACTAGCACTTTCAATGGTTTTGTTGACATTCAGGTCGTTGCAGAGATCGGGGATAATCTAGAGGCGGAGGCATGACCAAAAGTAGTTTGTAATTTCAAATATTTTGTTAGAGGGGAGTAGGACCAGACACGATTATCAAAACGTTTTTGGGACATGTCGTATCAATTTGGTATCAGAGCATTATGGTATTGATTTTTGTTTACCAACCTCATGCCTCCAAGATGCGAGCCATGTGCACAGCTTGAAGATGAGATAAATAGGGCTAGAGAGGGCCTAGATATTGAGAGAACCCAACAATTTGAGGCCACTATGTTTTCAGGAGAGACGGGCTCGAACGATGACTGGATTACTCGTATGGTGCAAATTTTTGAGGTAATGAGATGTCCACCAGAGGATACAGTATTGGTAGACACATTCCTTTTGGGTGGTTATGCATACCGGTAGTGAAATGGTTTACAGATGACCAGATGGGATGCCCACATGTTGGCTTGGGAGAAATTTCGAGAGAGATTCTTGGATCAGTTTTATCCTCGCTTTTATCACGATGCTAGAGAGAATGAGTTACTGCGATTGCAACATGAGGATATGACAGTGGTTCAGCATGAGCAATGACTTCTGAACTTGTCCTATTTTTCCTCAGCGTTTGTGGCTACTAAGGTAGATAAGTGCCGACATTTTGAATTTTGTGTACGGGATGAAATCAAGGCCACTGTGACAGTAGAATTGTATTCAACCCTTCAAGATTTATCAAATTCTGTTATCCGAGTGTATGTGAGTTTGCCTGTGCGAGAGCAATTTATGAGCATTGAATGACGCCGAGAGCATTAGCGCCAGGATCATGAACTTTTGAGTTAAGGAACACCAAAGCAAGGTGGTTTTGGCTCTGGATTTTTTGGTAGGTCTCGATCAGGTTCGAGTAATGGTGGATTCAAACATGAAGGCACTCAAGATTTTGTATCGAGACCCCAGACATTAGCCCAGTCAAGTAAGACTTCTGTCCAGCCGACTGGTGGATCTACAAAAGTCGATACTGCCATCTGTCATTTTTGTAGGGAACCTCGTCATTTCCAAAGGAATTGTCCATATCGGCTTGGCAGTAGTGTGGCAGATTATGATGCTACATATTAGGATCAAATAGTAACATCGTCTTCTGGTACACAAGAGGGAGTCAAACTCCAACTAGTAGGGCTAGCAGGGCTGGAGGTGGACAGTGTGGGCGTGGTCGATCTTTGGGGCTATAGGCTTAGATATTTGCCATCACTTAGCAAGAGGCACAAAAGACACCAGAGAGTGGTTTAGGGTGATTATGTTGATCATGAAATTTTCCAGAGTTTGTAAAATGTTTTGTATGCTATAAATTAGGTTGATACATGTTTGGTATCCTTAGTGGTTAGAGCAATACATTTGAATTTCGGGGACAAAATTCCTTAAGGGGGGTAGATTGTGACAACCCAAAAATTCGAGAAATGTAATCCCAAAAGTTTTGGAGGTAAATTGATGGTTTTACTCTTCTTTATATTAGAGTCAAAAGTTGAATTTTTATTCGGAATACTTTTTGAATGTTTCGTGAGGACCATTAGGTAGCTCTTGGAGTCCTGATTCTGTAGACAAGCGCCATTCTGAAATCAGAGATTAGATGAGTTCGTCACAGACCTAAGATGCCTAGGGGCATTTTGGTCTTTAAGTGAAAATGGTGAGTCAGCATGTTTTGCTGTGTTCAATTGGGAAGGTGACAAGTGTCACCATCTAATGGAGCTTAGTGGCAAGGTTCAATTAGGTGTGTGTGTGTGTGTGTATGCGCGCGCGCGTGTCTGTGTTTTTGTTTGTGTTTGTTAAACCCCAAACCAAAACTAGTTCCTGGGTTTGCAATCTTTCACCTAAGAGCAAGGATAGAACCAGAGAAGGAAGAAAGAAAAGGAAAGGAAAAAGAAGAGGAAGAAAAGAAAGGAAAACTAGAGATTTGGAACCCACCCTCGAGAAAATCCTACAAAATTCCTTAAACCTTGAACTCGAATTTCCGATTTTGGGATTTTGATTGCTTAAACAAAGGTTAGGCTTAGTTTTCTGAAATAGTTACGAGTAGAGCCATCAAAGAATTGAATAGAATGGACTAGTGACAAGTCCAAAATGGTGTTCGACGTTGAACCGCGATTTTTTATTAGAATTCCACGAGTTCAAGGTAAGAATTTTGTAAATTGAGCTCATAATCATGTTTTTGGGTACGTTAGAAGGGAATTGGATGAATTGGAATTGAAAAATTGGGTTGGATTGATCAAAATTGGGATTCAGGTTGAAACCCAGGACGAAACCTGGTTGTAAACCCACAGATCAACTCGGACTGAGGTTGAAGACGATGTTGACATGGTAGCTGATGTGGCTACTGAAGTGGTGCCATGTGTCATCACATGTCATGCCACATGTGCAACCTGTCAGGTCTGTCAAGCCACGTGTCACCACATGACAGGCTGAGTCAGCACCTAGTCTGCCATGCACGTGTGCGCATGGACGCCTGTGTGACACAAGTGGTAGCATGTGGAAAGGCTGCTAGCTTTCCCCTGGTATGTGGGAGCACATGCCACGGTTCAATGGTTCACGGTAGTGCGTGTCACATTGTTTTTGATGTTCTGAATACAATGATACAGGTTTTGAGGCGATTTGATATCTTCTTTGGGTAGTTTTGAGAGCCCAAAGTGATAATGTACGTGTTTAGGGCGTGTGAGTAATCCCAGGGTTTAGGAGATTTGAATACAAGGTTACGTACATGCTTAGTGGCCCTCGATGGTTGTATTTGACAAGCTAGCCTATTTTTGAGATCTTTGAGGAGCGTACAACTCGAGATAGAGATGTTCAACTGCTAGTGTGACAGGACCCGTCCCAACTGGACGTCAAAAATCGTGCCCGGTCCTGCTCCCGTCTGACAAGTCAACTAAAGGACCGAAACTCCCCTTTAGTGCTTGCCAGACAAGGGATGTTTGCGTGGATTTCTGCTGCTGTCACTGCCTCACGATCAGTCCCGAACGTCGTACCACGGCCTGGAGGGTCACAAAATAGAAAAGGTGTGAGTGGACAAAAATGACCCCTTATAAAAACATTTATCAAAATACAATCTTACCCTCCAGTTTTCACAAACTTGCATGCATATCGTAAAACATGAGTGACCGATAAAATCCAAACATATTTTCCCATGGTCCATAAAACTCATGTTCACCAAATCAGTTCATGTTATAAAACATCAAATCCCGGCTCTCAGGCCAACACATGTGAAAACATAATCCCCTGGCCACAAAGACCAAAAATTCGTACTCAATACCAGTACATCATCACAATCAATACCAATCAGCACTACTCATTACTGCACAATAAATATATCAATCCAATCAATCCGCACTACTCACAAGTGCATAAAATATCACAAATCACATCTGCACTACTCACAAGTGCACAATCAATTAAACTGCACTACTCACAAGTGCTGCACTACGCGTAGGCCAATATCCAGTCACTCTCTCGGGAATAGACACCTCTGGGCTCAACCCCCTCGGGCTCAGTCACCTCTAGGCGAACACATCCCCAGGATCAGACACCTCCGAGTGGTACATCCAGGCTCAGTCTCATCCGAGAAGCTGACTACCATAGGATCAACTCCCGATCCTACAATCACATCCCCCAAGCTCCGATCGTCTGGGTAATCCCCCCAAGCACCGACCGTCTGGGAATATCACAATCACAATGAAAACCATCCCGGGAATTACATCCCAAAACATTTCAATCAAATCTTGACTTCATACCAAGTCAAGATCATCCCTGACTGGGTCTCAAACCCAAAATACCATTTACACGTATTTCTTTAAAATCACCTTTTAGAACAATAAATAATCCAGAAATCATCATTGACTTACCAACTAAGTCAAAACATCATTTTAGAAATCATTTAGACTCCGGGCCTAACCCAAAACATCATTTGCACGTACCTCGTAAAACGTTCCCGAAAAACTGATTAAAATAATCATAAAATCACAATAAATCATTAATTTCACAATTTCACAAGTGACTCAAAATCCGAGTCAAAATCACTATTCACTTGGGTTCTCATGCCCAAAATAACATTACCACGCAAATCCATGCGTTGCAACCTCCGTTTCCATTTTCACGTAAATCCACGAAATCCTTGACTCATTCCCGAGTCACAACATCATTCTCAATCCATGACTCATAATCCGAGTCCACACATTATTTCCAACCAATTTTAATCCCGGACTCACAAACCAAGTCCAAACATCATTTTTACCAAATTTCATAATTTCTCGAAAATCGCCCAAAAATAATAATATAATATTCATAAAACCGAGAAATTACCGGATTGAAACACAAATCATGCCCAAGCATATAAAATCATATAATAAGGCATTAAAATCATATATGCATGCATCACGGTTAGAAAACAAAGTCCACTCACACATACCGTCCAAAACGGTCCGTTTCCGAGCTGCACGTTTTTCCGTAAAATCTGGAAATCACAACTCCTGTCCAAAATCATTATAGAGGGTTACTAACATCTCAAAATACATCATATAATTTTCCCCAATTTTTCCGGGATTTAAATACGTATTTTTAACGTAATACAAAACTTCGGATACGCGGAACATTATCGAAACAATATCCGATTTCCCCGAAATCAACGTCAAAATGTTCGTTACACTGAGAGGATCAAAAGTCATGTTGACCTCACCTTGAGACTAGGCCGGACGCGCCCTCACGCGCCGCCGTGAGTGGCTGCGCGTGAAACCCACGCGCCAGCTACAGTGTCGTCGTTCATGCCCGTTTGTCTGGTAAACGGGTCGTTTAACCCGCGATCAGACCCGTTTGGTTTTCTGTCAATTCCACACTGAATTCATCAATTGAACATTCATATAGCTTCGAATTAAGTTCAATTAAAGATATGTGGACTCAATTTCAAACAATCTTACCTATAACCCCACGATCACAGTTGATCATTCGAAGGTCCTCCGGCCATTGTTCATCATTCCAAAACCTTCACCGTCACACGATTTTCCTAAATTGATTCAACCAGCAGCATCAAGGGACTCAGGTAAGCATTTTCCCCAACTCAATTGCATCAAATCATGGCTCAAACTCCACGACTCAAGTTCGACATTCCTCACGGTTACCAAACCCGTTCAGAGCCAATTGGGCATCAATTCACCTCGTTTTTGATCTGGTTCCACTCGTATCAACCTCAGGAAGCTATTTCCAAGCTTCAAATCGATCATCACGGCTCAATTCATCCTAATCGAATTTCCCCCCTCAAAATTCGAAAATTCGAATTTCCAAATTCAAGCCCTCTCTCTGTCCCTCGTGCTTCCTTGATGATTAAATCTCAACACCCTCTCAATTCCTCACACACTGGTTCAGAAATGGAAGGAAATGGTGGACAATTTCAGGCTCTCTCAATCTCTGCTTCTCAGTTGTGCACGGGTAAGAAACAGAACAAGATTAATGGAAATTAAAGGATTAATTAATTAAAATAATATTAAAACATCATAATTAGGTCTCCCCAAAATCATGGATCCATGTTTTGTGCCTGATTTTAAGGGATGAGTGACACTTGTCACTCATCCAAGTGTGTCCAGTCACCGGGTACTGTTCATATTAAAATATTATTTTATTCCCGGTTCGTTCAGTTAATCGAGCCTGATTCCGTGACCATAACTTCGTCGTCGAATCTCCGATTTCGGCATGCCGCCTGTCGTTGGATTCGTATCGACGAGACTTACGTAACGGTCATTGGCCCTCGTCCATCGGACCTCCCGATCAAAAAGTCAACATTTGGCCCCTACTATGCCAAATTACCAAAATACCCCTCAACTTCCGAACATCATAACTTTCTCCTCGAATGTCGGAATCGAACGTGCCACCTGTCTATGAACTCGTGACGTCCCGAACTACGTCACAGTCATCAGTCAAAGTTCGTTTGACCGCCCGAACTAAAAGTCAACATTTTGCCCACGCTAGGGGCAAAACGGTCATTTTTTACAATTCGTCCGATTTCACTCAACTAATCCCCGATTAGTCATTCTAAACCATAATTAATTAATATTCAATCCCGATATTCGGGACGGGTCATTACAACCTTCCCTCCTTAAAGAATTTCGTCCCCGAAATTCCAACTATCCGTATTCCACAACTACCTCGTGGAAAACAATTGGCCACACATCACGTGTACACATGTACACCCACTAGCCAACACAGAATTCGTCTGCACAGAGACGTCACATCACAGATGCACGTCGTACTGACTACACTCGACCACCCCGAGTGAAATTGTTCACCAGAAATTGGCAATGTCACCATTAAGCTGACTCTTTCAGCTTGACGGCCCCACGTAATCACTAATGTGCCCTGACTTCCGCTCTCATAGAGAGTCAACAAAACTCACCTGTCAGTTCATGCTGACACCACAAGCCAAACTTTAACCACCAAGCTTTACCACCCTAGTAAAGCGCCAATCAGTAACAAATCAGTGACAACACATCCTACTACCACGTCCGTCAATGTAGCATAAGATCAACAACATGATCTCCCCTCGCAGGGCAAACTCAATCCTGCGACAAATACCAACAGCAGTAACCACAATTGTCACCTCCTCAGCGATCCCAGATGCTGGTAAGGTCACGACAAGGTAACATCTCGCCTCAAAGCAACTTGCGGTCACACTAACCACCAACTCACTCATCCCGAGTATACGCATACCGTCATCACACTCAATCAGACGGTGCAACTGGAATACATTAAACACCAGCCTAGCAGTGATCACACATCTCAACACTAGAGTTATACTAGCCAACCATGGCTAAGAGCACCTGCTCAAACAATCACTGAAATCATCAGAATCACTCTGCCCAGTGCATCGTGTTCAATGTCCAGTTCACGTTCACAACCCATCCAATGATATCAAGATTAAGCCGACTACTAACACGTTCACCAACGTACTACTGGTACAACTCGTATACCGTCACCCGACACCACAAGTCCGCAAAGTATCATACCCCAAACCATGTACAAGGTACATATATCTATCCATTGACCAGACTACAACCACCTAGGTCATAGTCAAATACGTTTGCAATAATGGAGTCCATTTGCCCAAACCAGCAAGAGACAAATCGAAACTCCACCAATCAACTAGTTCCAATTCCAAATCCGAATCCGCAATTTCGTAAGAAATCCCGAATCCGAACCCATATATCACATTTTTAATTCATGTCCAAATCCGAATCCGAAATCATTATTCCGTAAGCTAGCATTTGGAATAATCATTCCGCACCCAAATCCAGTATTCCACTTTCAAGTTCTAAAATCGAATCCTGAATCGTCACCTAGAAATTTGATTCCAAAACCCGAAATCTCGTTCACGTCCACTCGGACGCATCAAAACCGAACCTATCGGTTACCCATTCATTATACTCGGTTGACTTCATAAGGAAGACAATCCAACAACCACACGGTTAAGGTTGACAAAATCCGACCACTTCGGAAACCTACTCACTCGTGTAATATACCATAAAGGGCTCCACTTCGAAAAGAAGTTCAGTCCTGTCATTTACGACTCACATACCGGAGTAAGAGTGACAAACTCTCTACCCAACTGGATCATCAGGATTACGGTCCAGATCCATCACGACGTCAGCTGACCATGAACATCACGATCCTAGATCGTCACAATGCCCAATGTCCATGACATCACAAACCCGATCCACCAAGGATCCACACGGTTAACTACTAGGAACCATAGGGTCTTACACCCTCATCTAATTCGCGTACTGTCACAACGTTTGACAACTAACGCCCACAATTAGAAAGTTCAGTCAACGACGAGACATGCCGCGACTGTGGGTTCTTACTGATTACCTCATATCTACCCTTGCCATCCCACCTAGGGAAAACCAAGGATGATCTGAAACGATAACACCAATATTCATCCCCGGGTCAAGTTTATTCTGGGCCCAACACGCCCATCTACAAACCAAACTGTTAACAAAAATAAACATCCGGACCCACACTAGTCCGACACATTCAAAACACATGATACAATATTACAACACAAATGGACAATACAAACCATTTACAAGGTATCAATACAATTATTTTGACCTACGGTCAAGTCGATCGGGGCAGTTCCTTCGCAAATGTCCAAGTTTCCTACAAAAGTGACAAGTGGCAGTGCTGAGGCGACTTGCCCCACCACGCCGCTTACTTGTCGACTGGGTTGATGTTCCACCCGAATGAACGCCTACCGAGGATTGCGACACAAGAGCATGAAGGCTAACTCGCTTCGTTGTTTCCTGACTCATCTGTTCAGTATCCTGACGCTCTCGGCGTCGTCCAGAGCCCAAAGATTGTTCTGGCACAGGTAAAATAGTAGCCTCCACTCGGATAGCAGCATCCGATAATTCCCTCAGGGTAGAATACGAGCTAACAGTTACAGCACCTCGTAACTCATTCCTCAATCCCTGCTCAAACCTTCGACACTTATCCTCCTCAGTAGCCACATACAGAGGAGCGAAACTAGATAAGTGCAAAAATTGCTGTTCATAATCGACCACTGACCGATTCCCTTGCTGCAATTGGAGAAACTCAACCTCCTTAGCGTTCCGAAATGAGCGAGGATAAAACTGATCCAAGAATCGCTCTCGGAATGCATCCCATGCCAAGGTACGGGCATCCCAGCCAGTCAACTGTAAACTATGCCACCACCTGTAAGCATAGCCATCCAAAAGAAAAGTGGCTAAGGGTACCATGTCCTCCAGGGGACATATCATAACCTCAAAAATCCTTTCCAATCGAGTAAGCCAATCTTCGGCACCATCCGGTCCCTAATCACCACGAAACACAGTGGCTCCTAACCGTCGAGCTCGCTCAATATCTGGGCCTTTACTAACACTACTCTCGCCCCTCCCATCATCAGACCGTGTACGGGACGCACGACTCGGAGGCATGACGTATCAACAGAAATCAAGAACCAAATGCTCTGATACCAATTTGACAGGACGCGTCCCAACTAGACGCCAAAAATCGTGCCCGGTCCTGCTCCCGTCTGACAAGTCAACTAAAGGTCCGAAACTCCCCTTCAGTGCTTGCCAGATAAGGGATGTTTGCGCGGATTTCTGCTGCTGTCACTGCCTCACGATCAGTCCCGAACGTCGTACCACGGCCTGGAGGGTCACAAAACAGAAAAGGTGTGAGTGGACAAAAATGACCCCTTATAAAAACATTTATCAAAATACAATCTTACCCTCCAGTTTTCACAAACTTGCATGCATATCGTAAAACATGAGTGACCGATAAAATCCAAACATATTTTCCCATGGTCCATAAAAATCATGTTCACCAAATCAATTCATGTTATAAAACATCAAATCCCGGCTCTCAGGCCAACACATGTGAAAACATAATCCCCTGGCAACAAAGACCAAAAATCCGTACTCAATACCAGTACATCATCACAATCAATACCAATCAGCACTACTCACCAGTGCACAATAAATATATCAATCCAATCAATCTGCACTACTCACAAGTGCATAAAATATCACAAATCACATCTGCACTACTCACAAGTGCACAATCAATTAAACTGCACTACTCACAAGTGCTGCACTACGCGTAGGCCAATATCCAGTCACTCTCTCGGGAACAGACACCTCTGAGCTCAACCCCCTCGGGCTCAGTCACCTCTGGGCGAACACATCCCCAGGATCAGACACCTCCGAGTGGTACATCCAGGCTCAGTCTCATCCGAGAAGCTGACTACTATAGGATCAACTCCCGATCCTACAATCACATCCCCCAAGCTCCGATCGTCTGGGTAATCCCCCCAAGCACCGACCGTCTGGGAATATCACAATCACAATGAAAACCATCCCGGGAATTACATCCCAAAACATTTCAATCAAATCTTGACTTCATACCAAGTCAAGATCATCCCTGACTGGGTCTCAAACCCAAAATACCATTTACACGTATTTCTTTAAAATCGCCTTTTAGAACAATAAATAATCCAGAAATCATCATTGACTTACCAACTAAGTCAAAACATCATTTTAGAAATCATTTAGACTCCGGGCCTAGCCCAAAACATCATTTGCACGTACCTCGTAAAACGTGCCCGAAAGACTGATTAAAATAATCATAAAATCACAATAAATCATTAATTTCACAATTTCACAAGTGACTCAACATCCGAGTCAAAATCACTATTCACTTGGGTTCTCATGCCCAAAATAACATTACCACGCAAATCCATGCGTTGCAACCTCCGTTGCCATTTTCACGTAAATCCACGAAATCCTTGACTCATTCCCGAGTCACAACATCATTCTCAATCCATGACTCATAATCCGAGTCCACACATTATTTCCAACCAATTTTAATCCCGGACTCACAAACCAAGTCCAAACATCATTTTTACCAAATTTCGGAATTTCTCGATAATCGCCCAAAAATAATAATATAATATTCATAAAACCGAGAAATTACCGGATTGAAACACAAATCATGCCCAAGCATATAAAATCATATAATAAGGCATTAAAATCATATATGCATGCATCACGGTTAGAAAACAAAGTCCACTCACACATACCGTCCAAAACGGTCTGTTTCCGAGCTGCACGTTTTTCCGTAAAATCTGGAAATCACAACTCCTGTCCAAAATCATTATAGAGGGTTACTAACATCTCAAAATACATCATATAATTTTCCCCAATTTTTCCGGGATTTAAATACGTATTTTTAACGTAATACAAAACTTCGGATACGCGGAACATTATCGAAACAATATCCGATTTCCCCGAAATCAACGTCAAAATGTTCGTTACACTGAGAGGATCAAAAGTCATGTTCACCTCACCTTGAGACTAGGCCGGACGCGCCCTCACGCGCCGCCGTGAGTGGCTGCGCGTGAAACCCACGCGCCAGCTACAGTGTCGTCGTTCATGCCCGTTTGTCTGGTAAACGGGTCGTTTAACCCGCGATCAGACCCGTTTGGTTTTCTGTCAATTCCACACTGAATTCATCAATTGAACATTCATACAGCTTCGAATTAAGTTCAATTAAAGATCCGTGGACTCAATTTTAAACAATCTTACCTATAACCCCACGATCACAGTTGATCATTCGAAGGTCCTCCGGCCATTGTTCATCATTCCAAAACCTTCACCGTCACACGATTTCCCTAAATTGATTCAACCAGCAGCATCAAGGGACTCAGGTAAGCATTTTCCCCAACTCAATTGCATCAAATCATGGCTCAAACTCCACGACTCAAGTTCGACATTCCTCACGGTTACCAAACCCGTTCAGAGCCAATTGGGCATCAATTCACCTCGTTTTTGATCTGGTTCCACTCGTATCAACCTCAGGAAGCTATTTCCAAGCGTCAAATCGATCATCACGGCTCAATTCATCCTAATCGAATTTCCCCCCTCAAAATTCGAAAATTCGAATTTCCAAATTCAAGCCCTCTCTCTGTCCCTCGTGCTTCCTTGATGATTAAATCTCAACACCCTCTCAATTCCTCACACACTGGTTCAGAAATGGAAGGAAATGGTGGACAATTTCAGGCTCTCTCAATCTCTGCTTCTCAGTTGTGCACGGGTAAGAAACAGAACAAGATTAATGGAAATTAAAGGATTAATTAATTAAAATAATATTAAAACATCATAATTAGGTCTCCCCAAAATCATGGATCTATGTCGAATCTCCGTGACCATAACTTCGTCGTCGAATCTCCGATTTCGGCATGCCCCCTGTCGTTGGATTCGTATCGACGAGACCTACGTAACGGTCCTTGGCCCTCGTCCATCGGACCTCCCGATCAAAAAGTCAACATTTGGCCCCTACTATGCCAAATTACCAAAATACCCCTCAACTTCCGAACATCATAACTTTCTCCTCGAATGTCGGAATCGAACGTGCCACCTGTCTATGAACTCGTGACGTCCCGAACTACGTCACAGTCATCAGTCAAAGTCCGTTTGACCGCCTGAACTAAAAGTCAACATTTTGCCCACGCTAGGGGCAAAACGGTCATTTTGCACAATTCGTCCGATTTCACTTAACTAATCCCCGATTAGTCATTTTAAACCATAATTAATTAATATTCAATCCCGATATTCGGGACGGGTCATTACATAGTGAGTGGATCTTTGTTTTATAATCTGTGATGCATGCTTAGTCAAATGATTTAAATGTTTTGTTGCACAATTGAGTTGCAATGGTTTGAAAAAAAATTTGGAATGAATACTTGATGATTTCCTGGATTTATTGATTGATTTTTGAACAGGATTTTTTTTTTGTGTGGACACAATGTCTTTGGCTCAGGCCCGGTTTCAAAAATGTTTTAACTTGATTTTAAATCAAGGATTTGAGTGAAAGCGTATTTTCTTGGTTTTATCAGTTATTCCCCATGTAGCTATTCTCTTCGGATGCGGCTCTGTCTGAGGGTAATACCTAGATGAGTCCGATTCCGGAGTTGTTATGACATGTTGTATTCTCGGATGCAACTAATTATGGGGATGTTGGTATTTCCCGAAGGAGATTGATCCCTGAGGTACCACCCAGATGCGTTTGATTTTGAGAACGTGACTTGATGATTACATACATGTAGTGCTGTTTGATTTTTGTGATTGATATTTGAGTATTGGGGATTGATTATGTTGATTTATGGTATTATGTCTAGATGTCTTTGCATGAGTTGGTGAATGTGAATTTCAGGAAATGTTGCCCATAAGCATTTGATGCATGGTATGATTTGTGGGTCCCACGACTTGTGATATGATATGATTTGAAATACAGTTGTTCATGTTTTACTCTATGCATGCATGTTTTACATTGGAGGGTAAAGTTTGTTTTCGAAATGTATTTTCAAATGATTATTTTTGTCTACTCACACTTTCAATGGTTTTGTTGACCCTCCAGGCCATTGCACAAGATCAGAGCTGATCTAAAGGCGGAGGCATGATCGAATCATCAATACAATTTTTCCTTATCTGATAAGTGCTGATGGTAGTTTGGAATTTTGAATTTATTTTTCATGTTTATCAAAGTGTTTTTGAGATGGGTTCTATCAAAATATTTTAATAATACAGTAAATAGACTATTTTATATATTAAATGGATTATTTTATATGTTATACTTAAAAATTGGACGGATTTATAATTATTTCTTATTTATACGATTATCTCTATTATTATAAAATCAAGACGTTGAGTAAGTTTTACCAAAAAATTTAGGCGAAATTATCCTTCGACTATAATAAAAAAAAACTTAATAAATAAAATATAATAATAAAATCAAATATTGAAAATTTAAATTAAAAAATAAATAATGGTTAATGGAAAAAGTGGAAATAAAAAAATGGATTGTGGGATTAGGTAGTTACTCATCCTATTTTTATTTAAAAAAATTAAAATTTAATTTAATTAATTTTAATTTTAATTTTTTTCTAGCAAAAATAAAAAAGAAAATTGGCACAGTCGTTAGTGGGTGTCGAGAGGCCGACTAGTTTAGTTGTTATTTATGGTTACTTTCAATATTAGTTTACATTTTACATTTTATTTTTTTTATTTTTTATTTCATATTTTAGTGAGTTATTTCCACTTAACCTTCTGAGATTTTTTGTATTTTCACTGAATCTATTAACATTTAAAAAATTACATATCACCCATTTCAGTGTCCAAAGCCTTAGGCATTAACAAAACTTTTAGGGAGTTTTTGATGTAATAAATATTGGAATTTAAACTTGTGATATCTAGGAAGAGTATTTTTGCACTTAATTCAATCAAGTACATATGAATATAGAATCTAAATGTGCTAATGAGAGGTTGGAACTAAATTTACTTCGAGATTATAACGATTACATTATTGATCACGTCGCTCATAAGAAAAATGAGAAAATAAAATTTGTTTCACATATATATAACGTAGCATAGGAAACTGGGAATTGCCCATATCAATCATCATCTGCCATATCAATCATCATCTGCATTGATGGTGTCCCTTTCTGAATTATGCTTATTTAGTTGTGACATCTACATTATTGGTGGACAGAATCTTGCAGACAAAAAAAAAACACACAAACACGGAGACACAACAGATACACAGACTCTATCTGTACTGTGCATGCCCTCTTAGTTTGATCCATGAAAAAAGACAGAGGAACGAGATAAGGTAAAGGTTAGTGGCGCATGCATTTCTTTCATCTTCACAAGAAAAAACAACTTTGCAACTTGCTCATCAACCTCGCCTCGATCAGCAAATAGTAATTTATAGAAATTTGATTATGATATCTAATCCATATACATCAACCCTCTACAGAAATTTTAGAGAAGAAAGAGACATTAATCATTAATGTAATGAATAGAAAATTTAGAATCTAGATTTGTCAACTTATACAAAATGAAAATAGAAACTTGCATAGAGAGAAAGTTATGAGTTAATGAGAGATTGTGAAAGAAGCAAACACATTAATGTAGTGAAAGAGACATTATTAATATAGTGAATAGCAAGTTTAGAATCCAGATCTGGTTATTTTTGTTAACGAGAGAATTGTCATGTGCCTTTTCTCCTTTGATTATACAATGATATGGAGTGGGCGGGACTACATAATATATATTGAGTAGTCAATTTTTCCGCTTATGAGAGTCGAAGATAAGATCTCTCACATTACATGTGGAGAAAAATCTCACTAGGTTGTAGTACTGAGTTGCCACGTAAAATCTTGTTTTAATTTCAGTGGAATTGAACCTATCAAACAAAGTCTTTGGCTTAAATCTTGATTTAATTTTAGTCGAATTGAACTCACCTTCAAAGCTTCCCACTTAAATCTTGGTTTATTGTGAGGAAGAATCGAAGCACAAACGCAAAGCAAAAGAAACATGGTGGTTGCTGAGAGGGAGATAGCAAAAGCGAAAGAAAGGAACATGAAGGCTTTAGGCAAACATCATATGCCAGCCTTCCCTTTTCATAATTTAAACTGCATGTTTTGGGCGTCTTTGTTATAAAAACCCAGACACTAATTAACTTCATTTGCCCTAATTAAGCAGTGAGCTTTTAATTTGGTGCAATACTAAACGCAAAATAATTCAAGCATTTTAAAAAGACATTGTAAATGGAGATGATTAAGGAGCGAACGTCCCCGTTTAAGGTGTGTGATTTAGGAGCATGGAGCATGACTGTTGTGAGCTCAGTTGGGATTATCATGGCTAACAGACAGCTTATGTCTCCTCACGGCTTTCAGTTCGTCTTTGGTCGTTTCCAACCTCATCTTCTTCTTTAACAAAGTTGATCGATTAATAAGTTTAGTGTCCTATAATATGATTACTAACCCTATAAATATAATTAATTCTTTGTTTAGTTGTTTTATTATAGAAGGCATTTTGATTGATTCCTCTCTTGTGATTTCCATCATTTTTCATGCTGAGGCATGTCAAACTTATTGCTTTACATGTGCATGAAAATTGGATGGTACTTGATGTGTTACACGAAAATTAGTTGCTATTCTAAAATTGATGATACAATATTCTTTGCAGTTACAGCTTTGTCTAGCTTCCACTACTTTGTAACTGCATTGGTTTGTATGGGCTCCAATGCTGCTGGTTACTCTGAATCAAACCATGATATTCCTCTGTGGGAGCTTCTTCTGTTCACAATTGTATCCCATGCATCAATCACCGCAATGAACTTCAGCCTCGCACTAAACTCTCAAGGATTTTTTCAGGTGCGTGTTACGTACTTTCAGTTTGTATAATTTTCTTAGTTTAAAAAATTATTTAAAAATTAAAAACAAATATTCATGTTGGTGTAAATGATAATAAATTAATTTAATATGCGTGAATTTTATATGTACAGATATCAAGGTTAAGCATGATTCTTGTGGTATGTGTAATGGAAAAGATTCTTCATGGAAAACAATTTTCAAGGGAAGCAAAGATGAGTATGGCAATGGTGTTTGTAGGTATAAGTATCTCTACGGTGACCGATGTGAAATTTGATCCTAAAGGCTTCATTTGTGCTTGTGTGGCTGTCTTTTTTACATCCCTACACCAAATTGTATGTAAAATCTCAATTTCATCATGCATTCCGATATTATCTTTCGTAATTATTTTTACTTCAAACGAGACTTCACTTAATTCGGTTCAATTTTGATTTTTTTTCCTTTGAAAACCAGTTAATTGGATCTTTACAGAAAAAATACTCAATAGGATCTTTTGAGTTGCTAACCAAAACAGCTCCAATTCAATCTCTCTCACTTCTTGTTCTTAGTCCATTTGTCGATTATTATCTCACCGGCGAACTTCTATCAAATTACAACTTCTCTTCTGGTGCATTTGTAAGTTCAAACAGCCTCATTTTTATGTACATTAAATTTTATTTGGTACAAATTTTATCTTTGATTTTGAAGTGCCTATATGTATGTATTTGTAGATTTTCTTGCTACTGTCGTGCTCTCTAGCGGTGTTCTCCAAGGTCAGCCAGTACCTCTGCATCGGGCGGTTCTCGGCGGCCTCATACCAGGTTTTAGGCCACATGAAGACAGTTTGTGTCATGACCTTGGGGTGGTTGCTGTTTGATACGAAGCTCACAGCTAAAGATATGGTTGGGATGGGTCTTGCTGTTTTGGGCATGGTGGCTTACCATTGGGCTGTGGAGGCTGAGAAAAAAGCTAATGATTCCAAGAGCCTTCCCAATGGAAGATACATAATCTGCTATCACGCGGGCCTGAACATGATTTGAACCCTTTGAATTTCATCAGCTAATTTTATTTATGGAAAGTAAATGTTTTATGTTTTTTTTTAATAACTAATTTTTGGCAGACAGTAAAGTTATGATCTTTTAGGCTGAATTGGGTGATTGATGGTTGTAAAAACTGTATAATTATAACATGGTAACAAAAAATTACAATGCCAGTCTCCATTAGTTCTCTTTCTAATACAAAGTGATGCTTCAAACAATTTCTTTTATTATAGGTTATTAATTGGTTCTCGTTTAACGGTATTTTTTATTTTTTTATTTAATGTTGAAAGAGATTATAGGAAAAAACAAACATAATGATTCCTTGTTTATTTGGATCTCATGTCAAAGTAGTAAGTTTTCAATTTTTTTTAGTAAAATACTATTATTTTATGCTTACAAGATGAGTTTGAGTTTCTCGCGTTTGAATTAGTGCATGTAGGTTATTTACTTATTTGATATATATCCGACGGTTAATATTATCAAATAACATACAAAATCATGAATGGTAAGTTTATGCATTTATAAATTCATTTGTTTTGGGTGATATCAAGGGAAAAACTCCAAAAAGAAATAGAACAATATAACATGATTAAATTCATTAGGTAAAAAACGTTGAACTAATAATGTCTAATAGAATTTTGGGTTGGTTATATTTGGTATTAAGACATGGCAATGAGTGATACGTTAACCCATTTATCACCCGAATCAGATCTTCCTTGGCCTTTTTGCTTAGGGATATTTGAAAAGGTTCATCATGAGTTTCTCTTTTTTGGCTTTAGCTATATTTCATTTTTCTATCTCACAGATACTTTATTTCTTTGTTCGTGACGCATCACGAAGTATAATAGGGTAAACAAGCGTAAAACTCTAAAGAACAAGCACTGGAATCCACCAGAAGATAATCGAGAAAACTCTCAAATTTGATTGAATAAAATACATAATAAACCAAATACAACGTTTAAAGGTTGTTTAAATACTTAGGAAACTCTAAGGTGAAACCTAGATCAAAAAGGAAAAGAAAACTCTAATTAATTAAACTTCAGAAAATACTAGGAAAACTTCAAAACTACTTTTTGAGGCCCTAAACGACGATATTCGGCTAAAAAGACCCATAAGTCACAACATAAGTTGTGAGTTTGATTTGTCTCGTCGTTCCCTTTCCGAAAAGGTATCATAAGCCCCATTCCGAGCTCGGACGCCAAATCTGTAAATTCCGCTTACGTCCTTTTTGCAATTTTCGCTCCATCTCTTCCTCAATCCATTCCGCCATTTGTTCTACATCAGTCCCCTCCACTTCAGAAGAACTCGACCCCGAGTTATCATCAGGATAAAGAGCTACATCTTCATGGAACTCATACATGTCAGCCACATTGAAAGTATTAGAAATTCCCATGGATTCCGGCAAGTCTAACACATAAGCATTGTCGTTGATTCTCTTCAGCACTTTGAATGGCCCATACTTTTTCTGTTTCAACTTACTGTATGTACCCGCATGGACTCTTTCCTTCCTCAAAAACACCATAACAGAATCACCCTCTTGGAACACCTTAACTCGCCTATGTTTGTCGGCTGCTGCTTTATACTTGGCATTGGTCTGCTCCAACTTCTGTCTAACTTCATCCCTAACAGACACTACACCTTCAGCCATATTTTCTGCAGCAACACTTACTCCATGACCATTAGGCAGCTTCACGAGGTCCACCACATGGCTAGGTACAACAGTATAAACAATGGCAAACGGCGACTTCCTCGTGGCACTATGAACTGCACTATTGTAAGCGAACTCCACCTGTGGAAGGGCATAGTCCCACTGCTTCGGCTTATCACCACAAATGCTACGCACCATGTTCCCCAAAGTTCTGTTTGTCACCTCAGTCTGACCATCAGTTTGAGGATGGGCAGTGCTACTACGATTCAAAACAGTCCCGAACATCCGCCACAAAGTAATCCAGAAATGGCTAAGGAACTTGGTGTCACGATCAGAAGTTATAGACTTAGGCACCCCATGGAGTCGAACAACCTCCCTGAAATATAGTTTGGCTATGTTGGACGCATCCGCTGTCTTCTTACAAGCTATGAAGTGCGCCATCTTGGAGAATCTGTCAACCACAACAAAGACAGAATCCACTCCTCTTTATGTTCTAGGTAATCCGAGCACAAAATCCATAGCTACATCCTGCCAAATATCTTTAGGAACAGGTAAAGGCATATACAACCCAGTATTTTGAACTTGGCCCTTTGAAGTTTGACACGATAGCTCCAACATCCCGTTTCAACTGTGGCCAATAGTATCTCTCCTCCAAGCTTGCAATGGTTTTATCTCGACCCAAATGGCCACTCAATCCTCCTCCATGTAAATCCCGAATCAGCTTCTCCCGTAAGGATGAGATAGGGATACACAACTGGTTACCTTGAACAAATACCCCTCATGAAGAAAGTAATCCGCTGTTGGTTCAAGATTAACACACTTTTGCCATAATTCTTTGAATTCCTCGTCACTTTCATACAACTCCTTCATAAATTCGAACCCCACAATTTCTTGAGAAAGTGTAACCAGCAAGGTAGCTCGTCTACTTAGAGCATCAGCCACACGATTTAGGGTCCTTGATTTATGTTTGATAATAAATGGAAACTTTTGCAGAAAAGTCACCCACCTGACATGCATCTTATCAATGTGTTTTTGGATATTAATGAACTTCAAGGCTTGATGGTCGGTAAATAGTACAAAATCCTTTTGAACGAGGTAGTGCTCCCATTGTTTCAAAGCCCTCAAGACCGCATAAAATTCCTGGTCATAAGTACTCCACTTCTGCCGTGCTTCACTCAACTTTTCCGAAAAGAACGCTATTTGTTTCTTTTCTTGTGGCAATACAGCCCCCACTCCTACTCCACTAGCATCACATTCGACCTTGAATACTCTCTCAAAGTTCGGAAGAGCGAGAACTGGGGCGGTGCAAAGCTTTTCTTTGATGAGGGCAAAACTCTTCTCTTGCTCGTCCCCCCACTGGAATTTTCCCTTTTTCAAACATTCGGTGATAGGTGCCATAATGGTGCTAAAGTTCCTTACAAACCTCCTGTAGAACGTGGCCAACCCGTGGAAACTTCTCACTTCAATCACCGACCTTGGAGCCGGCCAATCACAGATTGCCTGAATTTTCTCATCATCCACCCGAATGCCATCCTCACCATGTCAGGACCCGTCCCAAATATCACCTCGATACCCGGGACGAACCCTGCTCCCGTCTGACAATCACACCTAAAGTACCAAAATAAGCTCAATACCACAATAAGCATAACTATCAGACGAAGGAATAAATATATACAACTGTAGGTCAGAGCATAGTTCTACAAAATGGGCACCAAAAATCCTACAATGCTAGTCTCGCAATGGAAGAACGTCGTAAGCTCTATGCCTCGATGTCTGCCTCAACGTTCACCCCAGCGCTATCACCACGACCTGGAGGGAAAATTTAAACCAAAAGTGTGAGTGGACTAGAATAAATGAAAGTTTTAAAATCAGTTTATCACCAAATCAAAGTTAAGGAAAAATAATAACAATTGTTCCCTCCATTTTAAAAACAGGCATGCCCAACTAAGTATTAGAAAATCATAACATGAAACATCGTAAGAAACAGAAACACTATAAAACGGATATAGAACTCATAGTATGTGCATCATAAAACCATATCATAACTATGAACGTCAAACCATCATTTTTCGATCAAACCTGCTGGACCTATCCGAGTCTTTAAACTCAACCAGGCCTCAAATATAATTCTGAGTCTTTAAACTCCCGAGTCTTTAAACTCAATAGGCCTACGGGGGTAATATCGTAAATATCCGAGTCTTTAAACTCCCGAGTCTTTAAACTCAATCCAGGCCCGTCCCCCGTCAATCAATATCCAGGTCTTTAAACCCATATCCAGATCCAGCAAATCCAATCCAAATTCAAAGTAAAAACCAATTCGAAATCCATCGCCAAATTCGAATTCGAAATCCCCGGTCCGAAGCCCATCCGGCGTTCATAACCGACATTCCGAACCCAAATCCGGAAATCCATTATTATACCAAAAACCACATGTAATCACAAATCATATTTCATAACCCATTTATCATCATCAGAAAACATTTATAAGTTGAAATCCTCAAATATGGCATCAGAATCCGAAAACCAGCTTTTCTCGAAAAACGTGTAAAATCCCGGAAATGTCTCGAAAAACATGCAACATATCAACCACATGTAATTATCAACAAGAAGCATAAAACACATTTAATATCATAAAGCATTAATAAAAACAGTTAGGCATGCTCGAAAGAAAAGAAGGAGTCCACTCACAAATCAGGACGAGTCAATCGCGCTCCGTGCGCTCCTCGACCGTCTCGGGTGCCTCCCGTCCTGTCAATATGCACCAAATAGGGTCACAAATACATCAAGGATACTAACCCTATTTTCCCCAATTTTTTGGGAATTTATGAATATTTTAATCTTAAACCCTAAACCGTCCGGATTCCCGAACAATCTCCTAACGTCGTCCGATTCACCCGGAAACCACACCATTGAATTCCTTAGGACATTTAGAACCAAAACCATGTTGAAAGCTTAGCCGGAATCCTCCCCACGCGCCTCCACGCGCTGCCCAAAGTTGCTGCACGTGGGCCTCACGCGCCTGCTACAGTGTTTCTCCTTCCTCGAGTCACCCGGTTCAACACAGTTGAACCGGCGTGACCGGCTCTCTTCCGTTCCTCCACCGTTTCAGTCCAAACCAATCCCAGGAGCTTCGTCCCATCCTAAGCAATCTAACCCAGTCCTAACATCGAAGAACCACGGCCTAAAACCCACCGTTCACGGCCTCGAAACAGACGGCCTGTGGCCCCTGTTTTGGCCGCCGGCCGCCTTGGTCTTCCCCCAGCACGGCACCACAACCAAACAGCTCCTGGGACCTCCAGGAGTCTCACCCTAGCCTCCAAATCCCTCGACTTGAAACCCAACTCCACGACTTTCGAAATTGAAATTCACGGGAAAAACAGAGGAATGAAACTTACCCTTCGATTCAGTCTCCGCCGTGTGCACCGCCGCGTGCCACGGTGTTCGTTGGACTCCCTGCAGCCACCTGAACCTCCCACGGTCTTGGTTTGAGCCACCACACGGCACAACTACCACCCATGTCTCACAACCTCCCTGTTTTCCTCAGAAACCCAGCCGTCCACCGTCGTGTCCTCGTGCACAATTCCTCCACCAAAACACGATCACAAGCTCAACCGTGTCTCTCTGTCACTCCCTCAATTCACTCTTCACTCACCCTTGCACTGAATCGATCGAACTCTCTCCAATTTCTTCTCTCTGTTTTCTGTGTGTTCAAAGCCTAGTGCACGGTTTGAAATCGTGCAAAGTGTGGCCGTGCACACGTTAGTAATCCCTGGAACCATCTAGTGTCCCCCACGTGTCCACCATTCCTTGGTTAAGCACAAAGTATCCCTGCCACTTGCCCTTATCTGATTGGGCTGAGGAAAAAGACTAAAATACCCCTCATGTACAATTTACCATTTTGCCCTCACACTTCCTAGACCCATAACTACTTCGTCCGACGTCCGATGACAGCGTGCCGCCTATCGTTGTACTCAGGACATCGAGACCTATCTAACGGTCCTCGATCTACGTGAAAATCACAAGTCCACCAAAAAGTCAACATTTTCCTCAATTAGTCAAAATTACGGTAACGCCCTCAATCTTCCGAACGTCATAACTTTTCCTCCGATTGTCCGAATCGAACCTGCCACTTGTCTACGGACTCGTGACGTCCTAAACTACGTCACGGTCAAGGGTTAACACTCATCCAACTGGTAAATCAAAAGTCAACTTTTAACGCACTATTCACAAGGGCAAAATCGTCCTTTCATACAAATATTTACAAAAATTACATTTATACCCTTCCCGAAGGTACGGGTTGTTACACACCAACCACAAATCCCAAAAACAACAACTTATTTGTACAGAAAGTACATTTTTTCAAGTTCACATACAAATTATTTTCTTGCAGAACCCCTAAAACTTGCCCCAAATGCCCCATATGTTCTTCTTTTGTTTGACGATAAATTAAAATATCATCAAAGTAAACCACAACAAAAGAGCCAAGGAATGGATGAAGAACCTGATTCATAAGTCTCATGAAAGTGCTAGGTGCGTTTGACAACCCGAAAGGCATGACCAACCATTTGTATAATCCATTCTTGCTTTTAAACGCCGTCTTCCACTCATCACCGGGTCTGATTCGAATCTGGTGGTAGCCACTCCGCAAGTCTAACTTCGTGAACACCTTAGAACCCTCAAGTTCATCCAACATGTCTTCCAAGCGCGGTATGGGAAATCTGTATTTTACTGTTATTTTGTTGATTGTTCGGCTGTCAACACACATACGCCAAGCATTCTCCTTCTTAGGAACTAGAAGGACATGAACCGCACAAGGACTCAAACTCTCTCTGATAAATCCCTTCTTCATCAACTCCTCAATCTGCGCCCTCAAAATCTCATTCTCCTTAGGACTCATACGGTAATGAGGCAGATTTGGTAGGCTAGCTCCAGGTACTAAATCAATTTGATGCTGAATATCCTGCATAGGTGGCAGTTCGTTAGGCAATTCCTCAGTCACGAGCTCCTTGAATTCCCTCAACATCTGCTTCACATCAGTGGGAATTTCGACATTTTCTTTGATTGTGGTCATTAATCCCTTCAGCACCACGAGATAAAAAGAATCTGCTTCTTTGATTGCCTCATTTATCTCCCGCTCATTGCTAGTCAAAGTCAGGAATTTCGAACTCTTATTTCTTGGGACACTCATCTTTCCCTAATGTGTGATAGGAGCCATAGCAATTTTGTGATTATTCCAAGTAAACAAGATAACATTGCCTCGACCCTTAAAGGTAGTATCCACATCAAACTGCCAAGGTCGTCCCAATAAAATATGACAAGCATCCATATTAATTATGTCACATAATATTTCATTACTGTAGTGCTTACCAATGGAGAGTGGTACACGACATGTTTAAGAGACTCGAATTGAAGGTCCTTTCTTCACCCCAACCTAGCGAATAAGGAGTGCTATGGCTCTGTTGGTAGCTGCAAATGCTCCACCAGTTTCTTCGACACAAAATTCTCACAGCTGCCATTATCTACAATCACATCACATATTTTGTTTTTAATGGAACAGTGAGAACGAAATATACTATTACGCTGGCCTTCCTCTTTTGGAGCTAAAAGAACTCGTTGCATCACCAAAGTAACTCGTTCTAAGCCCTCTTCAATTGCAAACTCGGTTCCTTTATAGTCATCCTCAAAACTTTCTCCTCCTTCTTCTTCTTGACCATCATCATCCACGTCTACTAAATTGGCCTGTCTCCGGTCAGGGAAAACATTAGAACGATGCCCTTGTTTTCCACAATTATAAAAAAATATCCCCCGTGGGTCTAGCATAAGGATTCGGATTCTGCTTCTGGGGCTGATTTCGAATCTGCCCCCTATCAAAATTTCTGCTACTCCCCTCATTACCTCCTCTCGGCTGGAAATTTGAAAGTTTTGAAGTGCCTTGCTGCACGAACTTTCCCTTATCAGTAAGGAAAACTGAATTATTTTCAGATAAATCCGGCATATTCCTCCAGTAAGGCAATGTGCGTTTTTCTTTTTCCATCAACTCGGCCTTCATCGCCTTGTTAATTGCCTCTTGCAAGGACCACAAATTCTGCAAGCCAATCTTCTCTTGAATGGCAACTTTCAGCCCGTTCATATACCTCGCCACCTTCTGATTCTCGGTCTCCCTTAGGTTATTTCGTTTAGCCAATCGCATGAACTCATCAGTATATTCAGTCACTGTTTTGATGCCTTGAACACATCCTATGAACATCCGATACAAAATTTGCTCGTGGTTAGCTGGTAAAAATCTCTTCATCATAAGTTGTTTCATCTTTCGCCATGTTCGAACCCTATTTTTCCCTTGCCTTTGTCGGGTATTCTGGAGTTGATCCCACCAAACAGCCGCTGTGCTTTTCAAATGGAAAGCAATCATTTTTACCATCTTGGCCTCGAGAATCTCCATGAGCTCGAAAAATCTCTACGTCCACCAACCAATCTAAGAAATCTTCAATTTTTAAATTTCCCGAAAAGTTGGGAATATCAGCTTTAATCCGATAATCATCATAATGGTTGCAGTTATGGTTATTGTGACGTGGCTCTTTGAGTTCCTCTTCAGAATCAGAACCACCTTCTTCCTCACGAAATCTCCTAAGTTTTCCCCTATCATTACCCGCCCGATTGCTGCCTTGGTTTCCTCTTCGATTATTCTCCAGCAACAACGCTCGCAACTCCCCAAATTGAGTAGTTAATTCCTCAAATTGAGTAGTTAATTCAGCGAGACTACGGTTTTGGGCATCGATACGACAGGTTTGGGCATCCAAATCCGCTCGAGTAGCAGAGACATTGTAATGACCCGTCCCGAATATCGGGATTGAATATTAATTAATTATGGTTTAGAATGACTAATCGGGGATTAGTTGAGTGAAATCGGACGAATTGTGCAAATTGACTGTTTTGCCCCTGGCGTGGGCAAAATGTTGACTTTTAGTTCGGGCCGTCAAACGGACTTTGACCGATGACTGTGACGTAGTTCGGGACGTCACGAGTTCATAGACAGGTGGCACGTTCGATTCCGACATTCGAGGTGAAAGTTATGACGTTCTGAAGTTGAGGGGTATTTTGGTAATTTGGCATATTAGGGGCCAAATGTTGACTTTTTGATCGGGAGGTCCGATGGACAAGGGCCAAGGACCGTTACGTAGGTCTCGTCGATACGAATCCAACGACAGGTGGCATGCCGAAATCGGAGATTCGACGACGAAGTTATGGTCACGGAATCAGACTCGACTAACCGAACGAACAGGGATTAAAATAATATTTTAATATGAACAGTACCCGGTGACTGTGCACATCCGGATGAGTGACAAGTTTCACCCATCCCCTGAAATCTGATCCATGTTTCCCTCCCAGCACCATCATTACAACATCATCATTTATCCTTCATCATTTCCTCTTCTTTGTTTTTATAAACCGTGAACATTGGGCATCAAAATTAGGAGAATTGAGCTCCCTTCCACAATCAGCTGTGAGGGGGAAATCGAGAGCTTTGAGGGACAGATTGAACAAGGGAATTACGGGGACAAATGGGGAACTAGAAATCAACAATCGAAATTTTGGGAGTTTGAGAGGGAAAATTCGAAATCAAATCCTAAGGCCATGAGGATCAAATTGGAGCTCACATTCAGCTTCCTGGGATCACAACGATCAGAATCGTCGAAAGAACGAAGGAAATTGGTAACGTATTGGCTCTGATCACACTTGGTGACAGAGGAGGAAATTCGAGGTTGAGTCGAGGAATTGGAGGCTTCTATGGATGAAATTGAGCTGGGGATTATCTTCCTGAGGATCCCACGATGCTTCTGGAAGGATCAATTGAAGGAAAACGCTGGATATTGATGAAGCTCCATGGTTGCACAGTGTACGGCTATCGAGCTTGTGTCGTGATCATTGAGTGATCAAACGACGGAATTGATGAAGAGGAACTGTCTCTCATGGTCCAGTGATGCTTCTGGATGCATAAATTGGAAGAAACCTGCAGCCATCGAAGGAATTCCATGAATGAACAGCACCTGGGTGTTCTTCGTGTTCATCGTGGAATCGATGGATTTTAGGTAAGTGATCGTGTATTTAATGTTACAGACCTGTAATTGAACTAAGAACGAAGCTAACTGAATGCTCAATTGAAGTAATTAGGGTCGAATTGATGGACATTGAACCGGGTCATCTCGCAGACAAATTGGACCCGTTTACCAGACATACGGGTTAGGCTGGTGACACTGTAGCAGGCGCGTGAGTTTCACGCGCAGCCACTCACGGCGGCGCGTGAGGGCGCGTCCGGCCTAGTCTTAAGGTGAGGTCAACATGACTTTTGATCCTCTCAGTGTAACGAACATTTTAACGTTGATTTCGAGGAAATCGGATATTGTTTCGATAATATTCTGCGTATCCGAAGTTTTGTTTTACGTTTAAAATACGTATTTAAATTTCGGAAAAATTGGGGAAAATTATATGAAATATTTTGAGATGTTAGTAACCCACTATAATGATTTTGGACATGAGTTGTGATTTCCAGATTTTACGGAAAAACGTGCAGCTCGGAAACGGACCGTTTTGGACGGTGTGTGTGAGTGGACTTTATTTTCTAACCGTGATGCATGCATATATGATTTAAATGCCTTATTATATGATTTTATATGCTTGGGAATGATTTATGTTTCAATCCCATAATTTCTCGGTTTTATGATTATTATATTATTATTTTTGGGAGATTTTCGAGAAATTACGAAACTTGGTGAAAATGATGTTTGGACTTGGTTTGTGAGTCCGGGATTAAAATTGATTGAAAATAATGGTTGGACTCGGATTATTGAGTCATGGATTGAAAAATGATGTGGTGACTCGGGAATGAGTCAATGGTCAATTTCGTGAATTTACGTGAAAATGGCAACGGAGGTTGCAACGCATGGATTTGCGTGATAATGTTATTTTGGGCATGAGAACCCAAGTGAATAGTGATTTTGACTCGGATTTGGAGTCACTTGTGAAATTGTGAAATTAATGATTTATTGGGATTTTATGATTATTTTAATCAGTCTTTCGGGCACGTTTTACGAGGAATGTGCAAATGATGTTTTGGGCTAGGCCCGGAGTCTAAATGAATTCTAAAATGATGTTTTGACTTAGTTGGTAAGTCAATAATGATTTATGGATTATTTTATTGTTCAAAAAGGTGATTTTAAAGAAATACGTGTAAATGGTATTTTGGGCTTTGAGACCCAGTCGGGGATGATCTTGACTTGGTATGAAGTCAAGATTTGATTGAAATGTTTTGGGATGTAATTCCCGGGATGGTTTTCATTGTGATTGTGATATTCCCAGACGGTCGGAGCTTGGGGGGATTACCCAGACGACTGGAGCTTGGGGGATGTGATTGTAGGATCCGGAGTTGATCCTATGGTAGTCAGCTTCTCGGATGAGACTGAGCCTGGATGTACCACTCGGAGGTGTCTGAACCTGGGGATGTGTTCGCCCATAGGTGACTGAGCCCGAGGGGGTTGAGCCGAGAGGTGTCTATTCCCGAGAGAGTGACTGGATATTGGGCTACGCGTAGTGCAGCACTTGTGAGTAGTTCAGTTTGATTGATTGTGCACTTGTGAATAGTGCGGATTGATTGGATTGATATATTTATTGTGCACTGGTGATTAGTGCTGATTGATGTTGTTGTGATGTCGTACTGGTATTGAGTACGGGTTTTTGGTCTTGGTGGCCAGGTGATTATGTTTTCACATGTTTTGGCCTGAGAGCCGGGATTTGATGTTTTATAACATGAACTGTTTTGGTGAACATGAGTTTTATGGACCATGGGAAAATATGTTTTGATTTTATCGGTCCACTGTTCACACTATTACTCATGTTTTACGATATGCATGCAAGTTTGTGAAAACTGGAGGGTAAGAATGTATTTTGATAAATGTATTTCTAAAGGTTCCTTTTTGTCCACTCACACCTTTTCTATTTTATTAACCCTTCAGGTCGTGGCGTGTTGATCGAGGCTATTCTAGAGGTGGAGGTATGAGCGGGCACAAGCTCAAATATCCCTTGTCTGGCAGGTGCTGAAGGGTAGTTTCGGACTTTCAGTTGACTTGTCAGACGGGAGCAGGACCGGGTACGGTTTTTGACGTCCAGTTGGGACGGGTCCTGTCAAATTGGTATCAGAGCACTAGGTTGCTGATGCTGTTGCCATGCCATACCTCCAGAACGTGGGCCTCGTGCGCGACTTGGTAGTGAGATGGGTATATTAGGGTATTTGAGACCTTATGATTAATCTCGAAATGTAATTGACCTTGGTTTGTGGGTCAGATATTAATTTGTGTAACTACGGCTTACTAATTGTCGAATCAGTATTCTTGTGGGTCCCAGGATTTGTTGGATCCAGAGGCTTGGAAGGTAATCACAATTGGGTAGGTTGGACCCAGGATGAGAATATTCTCAGTAAATTCCTTGTGCGGAAATGTGTGTGGGCGAGTGGTTGCTGAGAATTGGGGGACGTTCAGGGGACGTTTCCCTTTTTCACATGAGTTGTCAGGGTGACTGTGTAACACCTCGGACATTCGAGGACTTTAATATTGTAATTTAATGTATCAATTGACGTTTTTACCCTTGTGAATGGTATGGCCAAATTGTTGACTTTTTGATTGGTGGGTCAAATGGACTTTGACCAATGACTGTGACGTAGTTCGGGACGTCACGAGTTCATAGACAGGTGGCACGTCCATTTCGGACGATCGGGGAAAAAGTTATGACTATCGGAAGTTCAGGGGCATTACCGTAATTGTGACGGTTGGGGTGAAAATGTTGACTTTTCGTTTAACAAGTAATTTTCACACGACTCCAGGACCGATAGGTAGGTCTCGACGTCCTGAGTCCGTAGACTGGCGGCACGCCGAAATCGGACTTCGTATGGCTGAGTTACGGGTCTAGAAAGTGAAGGGCAGTTTGGTAATTATTTGAACCAGGGGCATTTTGGTCTTTTGCCCTGGTTACTGTAGCAAACCGCGGGGGACATGGGCGGCACCACCATGTGCGGTGGCTCTGAGTGTGATTTGTTTACTGTTGAGTGTGGGTTGGAAAGTATTGATTGTTTAAACCTTTTTGAAGCATCAAACGTGGTCTGATTCTTCCAGCTACACGATCAAATTGATTAATTGAAATTCGAAGCTTTCGGGGGACAAATTTCAGTGGACAAATTGGACACCCACGAGCCTCTGGAACTACTTGAATTTGTTTAAAACTGATTAGGACATGTGTGAGCATCACTCTGATGCAGAGATAACTGAGAACGGGTGAGGAAAACCAGAGAAGCCATTTCTGGAAAAATTGGAGGGAAAATCGGGTTTTGATTTCTGGTGACTGTTGGACCAAACCAAGGCCTGTTTTAGTCTTCTGGGAGTGGTTGGAACTCAACCGCATCGAAATCGAAGGCCATCAGCCACGGCTGAGCTGGGACGGTGACTGCTGTTTTCAGGGAAATCGCAGAGCTTGGGACGACGACCTTCAGGTACTTTCAGACGCAATTGATTGTTCATTTTGGTTCGTTTTGATCCTATTATACTTCCTGTGAAGTTAATTGGACAATGGGTTTGAAACCAGTGAGTTCTGGTGATTGACCCGTTTGGTTGATCACGGGTCGAAGGGCCATTTAAGGATTGAATTTGGATAATTAATAACTCATAACTTAAATTAGATGTTTAAATAACATGTTAGGATCAAATTGGATTGAAATCGAGTAGGAATTGATGGGTAATCAACCGGGTCAAGCCGCGGGTGGCAGGCCCGAATTACAGACAAACGGGTGAAGGTGCTGACACTGTAGCTACAGTATCAGGCGCGTGACTTTCACGCGCAGCCACTTTGGGCGGCGCGTGAGGGCGCGTTGGGGCTTATCTCCGATCACGATCAACATGACTTTTATTCCTCTCATTATTCTGAACATTTTTGGTGAATTAACCATGTTGATCTGAGATAGTTTGAAGGGTCAGTTTAGGGCCGGTTGCCTCGGGAAACGTGTTGACGGTTTCCCCGAACCGGCTTCTGTTTCAAACTTTCTTTTGAATAAATATTAAGGACTTGTAGTGACCCTTACGTGTGAATTGAACTGACAGGAATTGTACAATAATCTCGGTACAGGTCCGTACGCGCAGATTCGCAGCGGAATCGTATAGTGAGTGGGCCCGTTTTCATTAAACCCTTGCATGCTTAAATGTTTTCTGATTTACTTATATGTTCACATGCTGGAATCTATAAATGGTTTTGATGATATTGAAATTTCGGTTATGGCACGTTTCACAGTATTTGGGCATGAGACCCGTTTGATGAAACGTAACGATCGGTTCAGATTTTACCTATGTATACATATATGTTTGCATGTGGATATCAATAAAATGTATTTGGTATTGCACTGTATAGATCCATCCATACTATACTGTCTCCTCCGGATGAGGTATCCCAGAGTGGTCACGGACGTCTAGAACATCCAGCGTCTATGACGCTAAGCATCGGGGATGCTGTAACCGAACAGGGTTCGGGTAGCCTTGTGATTGTGACCTTATTGGACGTCAGGGACGTCAGACATCAGGGATGTCGGATTGGAGTGTATAGTGCAGTGACTAAAATTATGGTTATGGTTTTATTACATGCCTTATGATTCATATTATATTATTTATGATTTTAAATGATGCTGCATGCATGTTTGGAAAACGGAGGGGTAAATTATATGTTTTACTTATCAAATGATTTTATAAACTTGAGTTTCGGTCCACTCACCCTTAATGTTTTTGGTAACCCTTCCAGGTCGTGATACTGAGGTAGAGGAGGAACCCGAGGCTGAGGCATAGATCTATTTCTGCGTACCTGAACCCCTGCTGGGTGGTGTACCCGCAGGATATTGTTAGAGTCGTGCTCGCAACTTGTAATTTTGGATTTCATCCCTTGTCTGACATCTGTTTAATTCGGATTTGTTGTATGACTTTAATTTGATTATTTATGCATTTGAGGTTTTGAGGTCAAAATTGGTATGAATTATTGGGTGTCAGACGGGAGCAGGGCACGTCCCCATATGGTTCCAGAGAGGATCGGGGTGGGTCCTATCAGACTGTACCCAGAGTTGTTAGGTACGAAGGAGGCAGAGTTTTTCCTATTCGAGCAGAGGTACGGGGTCGTCGCTTGTTATGAGCGGAGATCCAGGGTTGTCAGTTTTACACACGGTGTGCTCATACTGATACTGTTGCCTGTGTGCTGGTGTTGGTACCGATGTTTGTGCTGACGATGAGTCACGAGTCGGGTTGTGACTTCGTCGAGATGGGTATATGTCCGTAACCAGTCTAAAGGAGACACGTGGTTGGTGTCCGAGTCCGATGGTTCCAACATGGTTGGACCTATGGAATCGTGAGAGGTTGTGTTTGAGGAGGATTGCGGGTTTTCCGCATTGGGACTAGGTAATTCTGAAGTCATCAGGGGTGACTTCTTATTTTCTGCTTGGTGGCAGACGATGTTGGGTCACATGGCGTGGGGAGTGCAGTGAGTTTTGTTTGCATCCACGTAGGATGAGTATTGGTGTCATTGTTTTGGATCATCCTTGATTTTTCCCTAGGTGGGATGGCAAGGATAGATATGAGGTAATCAGTGAGAACCCACAGTCGCGGCGTGTCTCGTCGTTGACTGAACTTTTTAATTGTGGGCGTTGGTTGTCAAACGTTGTGACAGTACCCAAATTAGATGAGGGTGTGAGACCCTATGGTTCCTAGTAGTTAACCGTGAGGATTCTAGGTGGATCGGGATTGTGATGTTGTGGATATTGGGCATTGTGACGATCTAGGATCGTGATGTTCATGGTCGAATGACGTAGTGATGGATCTGGGTCGTGATCCTGATGATCCAGTTGGGTAGAGAGTTTGTCACTCTTACTCCGGTATGTGAGTCGTAAATGGCGGGACTGAACTTCTTTTCGAAGTGGAGCCCCTTATGGTATGATACTCGAGCGAGTAGGTATCCGACGGGGTTGAATTTGTTCAGCCTTAGAGTTGTGACTGATGGGATTGGCTTCCCTATGAAGTCAACCGAGTATAGTGAACAGGTAACCGATAGGTTCGGTTTTGGTGTGTCCGAGTGGACGTGAACGAGATTTCGGGTTTTGGAATCGAAATTCTGGGTGACGATTCAGGATTCGATTTTGGAACTTGAAAGTGGAATACTGGATTTGGGTGCGGAATGATTATTCCAAATGCTAGCTTACGGAATAATGATTTCGGATTCGGATTTGGACATGGATTAAAAATGTGTGATGTTAGGGTTTGGATTCGGGATTTCTTACGAAATTGCGGATTCGGATTTGGAATTGGAATTAGCTGATTGGTGGAGTTTCGATTTGTCTCTTGCTGGTTTGGGCAAATGGACTCCATTATTGCAACGTGTTTGGCTATGACCTAGGTGGTTATAGTCTGGTCAATGGATAGATGTATGTACTTTGTACATGGTTTGGGGTACTTGATACCTAGAGACGGTACATGGGATGTACCAGTGATGAGTAGATAAACGTGTTGGTGCTTGGCTTAGTTCCAATACCATTGGTCTTGGTTGTGAACGTGAACTGGACATTGAACACGATGCACTGGGCAGAGTGATTCTGATGATTTCAGTGATTGTTTGAGCAGGTGCTCTTAGCCATGGTTGGCTAGTGTAACTCTAGTGTTGAGTTGTGTGATCACTGCTAGGCTGGTGTTCAACGTGTTCCAGTTACACCGTCTGATTGAGTGTGATGATGGTATGCGTATACTCAGGTTGAGTGAGTTGGTGGTTAGTGTGACCGTAAGTTGCTTTGCGGCAAGATGTTACCTTGTTGTGACCTTACCAGCATCTGGGATCGCTGAGGGGGTGACAGTTGTGGTTACTCCTGTTGGTATTTGTCGCAGGATTGAGTTTGCCCTGCGAGGTGAGATCATGTTGTTGATCTTGTGCTACATTGACGGACGTTGTAGTCCGATGTGTTGTCACTGATTTGTTACTGATTGACGCTTTACTAGAGTAGTAAAGCTTGGTAGTGACAGTTTGGCTTGTAGCGTCAGCATGGACTGACAAGTGAGTTTTGGTGACTCTCTATGAGAGCGAAGGTCAGGGCACATTAGTGAGTATGTGGGGCCGTCATGTTGAAGGAGTCAGCTTAACGGTGACATTGCCAATTTCGGTGATCAATTTCACTCGAGGTGGTCGAGTGTAGTCAGTACGACGTGCATCGGTGATGTGACGTCTGAGTGCAGACGAGTTCTGTGTTGGCTAGTGGGTGTACAGGTGTACACATGTTGTGAGGCCATTTGTTTTCCATGAGGTAGTTGTGGAATACGAGTAGTTGGAATTTCAGGGACGAAATTCTTTAAGGAGGGAAGATTGTAATGACCCGTCCCGAATATCGGGATTGAATATTAATTAATTATGGTTTAGAATGACTAATCGGGGATTAGTTGAGTGAAATCGGACGAATTGTGCAAATTGACCGTTTTGCCCATAGCGTGGGCAAAATGTTGATTTTTAGTTCGGGCGGTCAAACGAACTTTGACCGATGACTGTGACGTAGTTCGGGACGTCACGAGTTCATAGACAGGTGGCACGTTCGATTCCGACCTTCGAGGTGAAAGTTATGACGTTCGGAAGTTGAGGGGTATTTTGGTAATTTGGTATATTAGGAGCCAAATGTTGACTTTTTGATCGGGAGGTCCGATGGACAAGGGCCAAGGACCGTTACGTAGGTCTCGTCGATACAAATCCAACGACAAGCGGCATGCCGAAATCGGAGATTCGACGACGAAGTTATGGTCACGGAATCGGACTCGACTAACCGAACGAACCGGGATTAAAATAATATTTTAATATGAACAGTACCCGGTGACTATGCACATCTGGATGAGTGACAAGTGTCACCCATCCCCTGAAATCTGATCCATGTTTCCCTCCCAACACCATCATTACAACATCATCATTTATCCTTCATCATTTCCTCCATTTTCTCCTTCATTTCCTCTTCTTTGTTTTTCTAAACCGTGAACATTGGGCATCAAAATTGGGAGAATTGAGCTCCCTTTCACAATCAGCTGTGAGGGGGAAATCAAGAGCTTTGAGGGACAGATTGAACAAGGGAATTACGGGGACAAATGGGGAACTAGAAATCAACAATCGAAATTTTGGGAGTTTGAGAGGGAAAATTCGAAATCAAATCCTAAGGCCGTGAGAATCAAATTGGAGCTCACATTCAGCTTCCTGGGATCACAACGATCAGAATCGTCGAAAGAACGAAGGAAATTGGCAACGTATTGGCTCTGATCACACTTGGTGACAGAGGAGGAAATTCGAGGTTGAGTCGAGGAATTGGAGGCTTCTATGGATGAAATTGAGCTGGGGATTATCTTCCTGAGGATCCCACGATGCTTCTGGAAGGATCAATTGAAGGAAAACGCTGGAGATTGATGAAGCTCCATGGTTGCACAGTGTACGGCTATCGAGCTTGTGTCGTGATCATTGAGTGATCAAACGACGAAATTGATGAAGGGGAACTGTCTCTCATGGTCCAGTGATGCTTCTGGATGCATCAATTGGAAGAAACCTGCAGCCATCGAAGGAATTCCATGAATGAACAGCACCTGGGTGTTCTTCGTGTTCATCGTGGAATCGATGGATTTTAGGTAAGTGATCGTGTAATTGATGTTACAGACCTGTAATTGAACTAAGAACGAAGCTAACTGAATGCTCAATTGAAGTAATTAGGGTCGAATTGATGGACATTGAACCGGGTCATCTCGCGGACAAATTGGACCCGTTTACCAGACATACGGGTTAGGCTGGTGACACGGTAGCAGGCGCATGGGTTTCACGCGCAGCCACTCACGGCGGCGCGTGAGGGCGCGTCCGGCCTAGTCTCAAGGTGAGGTCAACATGACTTTTGATCCTCTCAGTGTAACAAACATTTTAAGGTTGATTTCGAGGAAATCGGATATTGTTTCGATAATGTTCCGCGTATCCAAAGTTTTGTTTTACGTTTAAAATACGTATTTAAATTCCGGAAAAATTGGGGAAAATTATATGAAATATTTTGAGATGTTAGTAACCCTCTATAATGATTTTGGACAGGAGTTGTGATTTCCAGATTTTACGGAAAAACGTGCAGCTCGGAAACGGACCGTTTTGGACGGTGTGTGTGAGTGGACTTTGTTTTCTAACCGTGATGCATGCATATATGATTTAAATGCCTTATTATATGATTTTATATGCTTGGGAATGATTTATGTTTCAATCCCATAATTTCTCGGTTTTATGATTATTATATTATTATTTTTGGGAGATTTTCGAGAAATTACGAAACTTGGTGAAAATGATGTTTGGACTTGGTTTGTGAGTTCGGGATTAAAATTGATTGAAAATAATGGTTGGACTCGGATTATTGAGTCATGGATTGAAAAATGATGTGGTGACTCGGGAATGAGTCAATGGTCAATTTCGTGAATTTACGTGAAAATGGCAACGGAGGTTGCAACGCATGGATTTGCGTGATAATGTTATTTTGGGCATGAGAACCCAAGTGAATAGTGATTTTGACTCGGATTTGGAGTCACTTGTGAAATTGTGAAATTAATGATTTATTGGGATTTTATGATTATTTAATCAGTCTTTCGGGCACGTTTTACGAGGAACGTGCAAATGATGTTTTGGGCTAGGCCCGGAGTCTAAATGATTTCTAAAATGATGTTTTGACTTAGATGGTAAGTCAATGATGATTTCTGGATTATTTTATTGTTCAAAAAGGTGATTTTAAAGAAATATGTGTAAATGGTATTTTGGGCTTTGAGACCCAGTCGGGGATGATCTTGACTTGGTATGAAGTCAAGATTTGATTGAAATGTTTTGGGATGTAATTCCCGGGATGGTTTTCATTGTGATTGTGATATTCCCAGACGGTCGGAGCTTGGGGGGATTACCCAGACGACCGGAGCTTGGGGGATGTGATTGTAGGATCCGGAGTTGATCCTATGGTAGTCAGCTTCTCGGATGAGACTGAGCCTAGATGTACCACTCGGAGGTGTCTGAACCTGGGGATGTGTTCGCCCAGAGGTGACTGAGCCCGAGGGGGTTGAACCCAGAGGTGTCTGTTCCCGAGAGAGTGACTGGATATTGGCCTACGCGTAGTGCAGCACTTGTGAGTAGTGCAGCACTTGTGAGTAGTGCAGTTTGATTGATTGTGCACTTGTGAATAGTGCGGATTGATTGGATTGATATATTTATTGTGCACTGGTGATTAGTGCTGATTGATGTTGTTGTGATGTCGTACTGGTATTGAGTACGGGTTTTTGGTCTTGGTGGCCAGGTGATTATGTTTTCACATGTTTTGGCCTGAGAGCCGGGATTTGATGTTTTATAACATGAACTGTTTTGGTGAACATGAGTTTTATGGACCATGGGAAAATATGTTTTGATTTTATCGGTCCACTGTTCACACTATTACTCATGTTTTACGATATGCATGCAAGTTTATGAAAACTGGAGGGTAAGAATGTATTTTGATAAATGTATTTCTAAAGGTTCCTTTTTGTCCACTCACACCTTTTCTGTTTTATTAACCCTTCAGGTCGTGGCACGTTGATCGAGGTTATTCCAGAGGTGGAGGTATGAGCGGGCACAAGCTCAAATATCCCTTGTCTGGCAGGTGTTGAAGGGTAGTTTCGGACTTTCAGTTGACTTGTCAGACGGGAGCAGGACCGGGTACGGTTTTTGACGTCCAGTTGGGACGGGTCCTGTCAGACATCGTCTACACGATCAGCCATAGATAGAAATCAACGATAACTAGAGGGGAGAAACCTGCTCTAATACCACTTGACGCAGTACGAAGTATAATAGGGTAAACAAGCGTAAAATCCTAAAGAACAAACACTGGAATCCACCAGAAGATAACCGAGAAAACTCTCAAATTTGATTGAATAAAATATATGATAAACCAAATACAACGTTTAAAGGTTGTTTAAATACCTAGGAAACTCTAAGGTGAAACCTAGATAAAAAAAGGGAAAGAAAACTCTAATTAATTAAAATTCCGAAAAATACTAGGAAAACTTTAAAACTACTTTTTGAGGCCCTAAACGACGATATTCTGCTAAAAAGACCCATATGTCACGACATAGGTTGTGAGTTTAATTTGTCTCGTCGTTCCCTTTCCGAAAAGGTATCATAAGCCCCATTCTGAGCTCGGACGCCAAATCTGTAAATTCAGCTTATGTCCTTTTTGCAGTTTTCGTTCCATCTCTTCCTCAATCCATTCCGCCATTTGTTCTACATCAGTTCGTTTTCTCCATTTTCTTCCCCATTACACATCATACTTTTTCTTTTGGTTTTATCCCCAAAATGTCAAAAGAATGGGTTGTTTTTTCAATTTCTTTCTTTATATCAAACCTTATTTCATGCAATGCACTTTCTTAGTGCTACAATTTTTTACAAAAACTTATCATATTTTTTTATAAGATTTTGGACTAACTACGCTTTTAACATGTTTATGTTGGCGTATTCAACATCGTCTTCTCATCAAAACTCATTGCTATCAAATTTTCATTGTCTATGAATTTCTTTTTCTTCTGCGATAATTTCAAGTTCTATTAGAAAATCTTATGCTCTTCTCTAACTGCCTAATTTTTTAATCAAGTCCATTGCTTTCATTTTTTGTTCTTCAGAAAATGTATAACTGGAAAGTAGACTTGTAATAAAAATTCTTCTCCCTTATGTGGCTTTTACCAGGTTCCGGGAATCCACAAATTGTCTGGATATTTCTGAGATGTGGATTAAACTGTCAATCCATGTGGTTTCAAGATTGAGGCATGTTGCAATCTGTTTGGTTCCAAGAAGTGGCTCTTCTAGAACGTCTTGATCAATAATTTGTGTCAACATCCATATTTGAAAAAGCTGAAGGAATTTTTTTCTCTCCAACCCATTCTGCTGGACATGGAGAATGTTGGATATTTATTCCAATTGAAATTTTTGGTTATCTCATAAACCACCGCCTTAATAAAACATGGAATTTTTTTAAAATTCTTGAAAATTAAAACTTTGGAATACTACCTTATTACTAATACCTTATTCAATTGTTTCAATGATTTCATTCCCTTGTTCATTATTTAGAACAAATAGAAGTTTAGGAACGTTATTGTTCAAATTAATATTCTCGTGGTTTCAAGATTACCCGTCTTTGAACTTCTCTTGGTGGTTATGTCCTAAAAAATATGACTAGGTAAGGTGCTCTTACTATTTCAAAGAAGCAAATTCTTTTTATTCTTTCAAAAAATGGATCATAATGAATGGTTCCCATTATATCCGTTAATTGAAGAAAACCATCAATTTTTTTCAAAACTGAAATCTTCATCTCAATTCATTTGTTGAATGATTTTGAGACAAAGTTTTTTAATCAAAGCATTTTCATTTTTTATTGAAGAAATTTCTTTTCTTTTTTCAGAAAGAATTTTTTTAAACTTAATTGTTTCTTCAATTAGTTTGAGTGACAACTATCTCATATGTTTTCGAAAACCTTTGTTTTCTTTTTGAATATGGGTTTTCCATATTCCATTAATATCTTCATAAATATGTCTTTTTAATCTAGGATTAAAGAAACATTTTACTTATGAACTGGATTCTTCTATCATTTTTTTGGCAGAATAAACCAAATCATTGAAGGCGTTCGTTGCTTCCTTAATGGTATCAAAGGCCTAGTAGGATGCTCCACGGTTTTTTTTTACCTGAGCATGCCAAAGTGCCCAATTTATGTAGATTTCTAGTTGGAACCCTTGAAACACAACAGAAACCTTTTGATGTGGAGGGTTTTTCCTCATAACAGTGGTCCATGGTTGTTTACCCTTGTCTGATGAGGGTTGTTTACCCTTATCCATTCCTGCAAAATTAGTCACTTATGTTAGTGATATTCTCGACTAACAAAATTTTCAAGAAAATTGTTAGTTCCCTTAACATGTTCAATATCAAAAGTATATTGGGAAATGACATGATACTATTTTAATCTTCGACCATCGGTTATGGCTTTTTTATTAATAAAAAAAATCTCGAACTGCTTGGTTATTAGTTCTAAGAATAAAAATTTATGGGGCCAAATAAATATGAAATATTTTTATTGCAAATTTTATGGCCAAAACCTTTTTTTTTCAAAGGTAACGTATTTTATCTCGTTTGATTTGAATTTCCTGAATTATATCCACAAATCAATTCTTCTTTTTGAAGCTTTTTTGGAATTGCGAATTTAGTGGCTTAATACCATTCTCTTTTAATGGTATATCTCTATCATTCTAATATTCTTTTAGAATAGCTTTTAAAACACATCCCCAGCAGAAATCTGAGGCATCTATTTCAAGAATAAAGTTATTCTATTGTTTAGGAAATAAACTTGTGGAATCTATTTTAGATTCTCTTAAATATCTCTTATTAGTTTTGAATCTTCTTTGGATCAATAGAATTTTTTATCATTTTTTATTTTTTCTAAAAGAGCTAATTTTTGGGATAATTTTTTATTTTATAAAACTTCGTCATACTTTAGGACGCTTGAAAAAATTTGTAATTTTTTTAATCTTTTAACTCTTTGGGAAAATCTATTATTTTAGAGATTGAATGTTCATGAATTTTTATCCCAGAGTAATCTAGGGTTATTCCTAGAAAATATATTGACTCTCTTTCAATCCTATCTTTTCAGGGGAAATGATTATTCCATGGTTTTGGAAAGTTTTACATAGACTTTGTGGATGATGTTTGTGACCCTCCTTTGTTTTAGAGAAAACCGTGATATCAACTATGCAGAAAACACAAAAAACTTTATAGTTTTTGAAGATTTTGTTCATCCACCTTTGATAGACCTATGACGCAATGTTTAGGCCAATGAGCATCACGACCCACTAGTAATGGTTGTTTGGTGTACTGAAAACTTAATTTGATTTGTCAAAAACCTGACTTATAGTCAAATTTGCTAAACTTTTTTCTCCCTTAGTTTGATTAACTAGGACATCTTTTCTAGGAATGAAATAGCCATCAAATTCAAGTTGTTCGTTTAACCTTTTATAGTTGATGACCATTCTAGATTTTCCTCCTTTAATCTCTGCATGGTTTCCTACCATAAATGTACAACTAGAATGAGGACTTAAGTTTCTTCTATGTGTTTTTTTTCTCAAGATGTTCTTTGATCTGAACATTGAATTAATCAATGTCCACACGAGTATAAACCATTGGCTTAACTCGAATTATTACATCAGGGTCTCTAAGTTTAAGAGTACAAACATAGGGCTTCTAGATCCTAACTTTAATGGGTCTTCACTAAAGCTTTTTTTTAAGGATTTTATAAATTCATTGGTTGGTTTCTATCTGGAAAATTTTTCCTACTTGTTGTAGGATGAGTGTTGGCTCACCACGTTGGACTAGCACAAATCCTATTATGCACCGTTATTTATATTGTTGAAGAAGTGGAATCTCTACAAAAATTTTATTTAGAGTGAGAGACACAGAATTGTGGATTACAATTAGGGGAAAATATGTAGAGAAAACATTATTTTCAAGAATAAAATCTCCATGCATATTTGGAAAACATAAGATTTTTGGTATAATGAATTTCTTATCATTTTAACAAGTTGCTACTTGTTTAGCTTTATATTGTATTAAAGAGCTAGTTCCATGAACTCTAGTAACCTATACTGGGGTTTTCATCAAAATCTATTTTTCAACTGGAAGTGCATTTGGTTAACATGAGCTTGTTGTAACCCTTGTGTAACGGCCCAGAAAACTGAAAAATGCAATTCCGGAAATTTTTATTCTAAATTGACTACTTTACACTTAATGTTCTTAAACTTGCCTTTTTACTCAGATTGTTGTTTGGACTTTTCATGAGTAACATTACAAAGTTCTTGGAGTCCTGACTCTGTAGACGGCGGCATGTCAGAATCGAAGGTCGGATAAATGTGCTACGGGTCTAGGCTTATCAAGGGCATTTTGGTAATTTGAACTTAGGGCATTTTGGTAATTTTTCAAGATTTTGTGTGTGAATTGGTAGGATTGTGACACATGTCCTCTTTTTTGGCCTTTGATGCACCGACATAGTGGAAGGGGGATGAATATGTGGTTGTGAAGTGTGTTTTGTGTTATGGTGAATGTGTGAGTTTTATGTGAGGAAACACAGCCCGAGAACCACCAAGCAAAGAACAACCAGAAACAGCAAGAGAGAGAACCACAGAGAGAAGGAGAAGAAAAGAGGGAGGTAAAACAGAAAGGAAAGAAGGAAAGGGAAGGAAACAGTAAACCCAAAAAACCAAAAAATTGCTCATGAGCACCTAGATCACTTGAGATGTTTAAAGTTCGAACCAAAGATCCTAACAAGCTCCTTAAGTTCCCAGGAACCCAAAACATAAAATAAAAAATAAATAAATAACACAGAGTATGGCATGCGGGAAGGCTGGGAAGCTATGGAGGAAAATTGGATCGAAAGCTCAAATTTCGAGTTGAAGTTTGAGGCGAAACAGCCCCCAGAATCGAAGAAGAACGCTCGAATCGGGATTAAACTTTGAAATAAAGATTGTGAGTGGACTTTTATTTTACTAAAATTGTTAAGCATGCATGTTTAATCATTTTATTTTCTTTATTATATGATTTTAATTGCAATGGTTCAATTATAATTTTCAAATGATTATTTGATGATTTTTTGGGAAATATTGGTTGATCTTGAGTACACGTTTTACAGTGTTTTGCGTAAACTGTGTTTGGGCTTAGGCCCAGATTTTGAAATATTTATTTGGCTATTTGGCTTTAAGGCATCGATATATGTTATATATGTGTGTTTTCTCGATATTTGTGAAATGTTTGTTCACGGAAAACCATCCTCGGATAGCTGGTTATTTGGTTAGTCTCAGACATCCAGAGCAGGGCTCTGCTTTCCTGATACTGATGATTGGATTATGACTCAAACGTTTAGAGCTCAGCTTTGAGTTCCTAGGTCGGTTTTTACTCGGACGTCCAGAGCTCGGCTCTGTTTTCCCGAGTGGTTGGCCTACCGATAGTGCGATTTGATTATGATTGATATTCGAGCATCGCTGATGAGTTGGTTATGTGTGATTATTGCTGTTGTGATTTGATATATTTTTGTATTGATTTAATTTACCGATATTGATTAATTTATGGATATTTTCTCATATTTCAAGATTCTCCGTTTACTATTCATTTTTAACCCACATTCGACAGTTTAATTTATGTATGCATACTTTTATAAAATGGAGGGTAAGAGACTCGAACTATATTTTTAAATGTCTATTTTCGTTCACTCAAAATTGTATTGGTTTTACTTTCCCTCTAGGCCATGACACGAAAACAGGGACCTACCTTGGAGCCGGAGGCATACACTAGTTATTGTGCACTCATTGACAACTTAGGGTAGGTTTTAGAACTTTGAGTTGTATCATGATACATATGCTCTGTAAACGGTTATGTAAAGTATCCCTGGTCTGACAGTTGGTTGGTTTCATCGATATTATGTGGTATCTTTGAGGTTAGTTTCAACTTTTTAGTATTAACTATTAGACAGGAGCGGGATCCTTCCCGATTATCTAGGTGGTTTGGGGATGGGATCCTGTCACCCTGTGTCAATCCAAGTACAAAGACTATATGGTTTATAGTCTGCAAAGTTGAATGTTCCTAACACATAGGTAAATCGTTTTTTTAATCAAGATGAGGAGAAAAGATACTTTCATCATGTCCTAGCTTAAGATGATAAAGTTGGGCTGCTTTCATTTCACCTTGAGGTTTTTTTTTAAAGAACTAGAACTTGGTAGTACTTGCACATTTTTTAGTGCAATGGCCTTTCCTTTCGTACTACTTAGATTCTAGTTTGATTCTACACATGATCATGGTTCGTCTATCTGTAGTGTATATTTTTGCCAATCAGAACTTGATTCTTTTTTACTTTGAGATCTTTTATTCCTAAAATAAATATTATTTCCTGAGACTTGCATCTCAAGTAAACTAGGTTTTTTACTAGTTTCACATACAAGATTTGTACATAACCATGGTTTAGGTATTTCTAAATCTCTCCTTTTTGTAAATAACCATGGTTTTAGCTAGATTTCAGTTTCGTAAGGTTTAAGTTCAAAAACTTCAATAAGATTTTTATTTATTTATTTCATTGAAATTTTTGGAAATTTTGTTAATTCATTGATTGTTCTCCATTGAATTGACAAATCTTGAGATTGATAATTCATACTTAGGTTTTTAAGTTGAATCGTAATCTTGACTGAGTTGTCAATATTATTATCCGTAATGGAAATGAAATAATTTGGTTTAAGGTTAAACCAAAAAACTCGATTCACCAACTTGGATTGTATTCCTCCAATAATAGCTTGAAGTGGATTACTTAGCCTATTGTCAAATACAACAGCACGTACTAGTGCGCCCAAACTTTGCCTAAACAAAGCTGTTATTTGGATTTGGATTAATCCAATGTAAACATATTTTATTTCTGGATATTTTTTCATCCATCTTCTAATTTTTTCTTCACTGAACAGAGGGATTTCTGATGTTCCTTCTTCGGTACATTTCGTAGTGATGTTCCTTCTTCGGTACATTTCGTAGTGATGTTATCATGAAAATATGTTCATCTTCATTTAATTTTCCTTCCTCAGACAAGACTTCATAAAGGATCTCTTCTATATCAGAGATTTATTCTCCATATAAAATTTCTAACTCTTATTTTTCTAGAGTTTTGATCATCCTTTTAGCACTTTTTCCCTTTTTTGGGCAGGCTGGTGCTATGTGACCTTCTTCATTACAAATATAACATTTCCATTTTTTTTTTTAATTTCTTGAAGAAGTAGGTTTGTTACCTTTTTTTCCTCTTTCTTACATATCTTTTATTTTTTGAGTACTTATTTTGTCTTTTAGGCCTCCATTTAAATCTTTTCTTTTTAAAGATTTTTTAGGCGTGTAACAACCTAGTTTCCAATTTTCTTTTAAAATTTTGTCACAACACTTTTGATCCATATATTTATTTTTAACCTGTTTCTTTGCTTTTAAAGACAACAATATTGTGTGATTAGGTTTAGGATAAAGTTTATTCTAAATCCTAAAGTATCAATTTTATTTGCTTTTATTAGCCATTCCGGGTAGCCTTTTTTTGCTAATTCATCCCAAGGTGAGGTAAATTTATAAAAAAACTTATTTAGCCAATGTTTCCCATCTGTAGGTTTTAACATAAAAAAGTATTTTTTTTAAGACATTAGTTTAATCTTAAAACATGAAAATATTACACAACTCTACTTTAGAGAGTAAAATTTGCATGTTCTCGAATTATGAATTCTCTGGTTGTTCCACATACATTTGCTTTAATAATCTGTGTGAAGTTTTTCAGTATATATTCTTTAGATTGAAACGTATATAATAAACCAGTTTTTTGATTTTTTTCCTTCGTTGAACTGTTCCCTGTATTTTAACCATTGCAAAATATCTCCTTGTAGAGTGGCTGTAATGTAATCTAGGAATTTTTCATTGTTGAACTATCTTTATAGGTCAAAACGATGAGGGATAAGGATTGTGCCCACTCGTCTATTGCCTTTTCTTGATCCGTAAATGGTATATTTTTTAGATTCAAATAAGTTCCATTTAAGGCTATACCTTGCTTGAGTGTTTCTCAAGTATTCTTCAAATTCTTCTTTGTTTTGAAATTCTTTTAGCGACTCATTTGCTTTTCCTTTTCCTTTTCCTTTTCTTTTATCTAAGTTTAATTTTTCTAGATCTGACTCGAGCATATCATCTTGTTTAGATGATTCTTTTGAAATTTCTTCTTCAGATTGCATCATTATTACCTTATAACAAAAATGAGATAATAATGGTTCATATTTGAGGGAAGTTTCTAGAATATTTTCTTAAATTTTATTTCTTTCCTTAACTGTTAATTGAGGATCTTGATACAGTGTTTTACAGCTATTAACAGCAATCAAGAATATCGCTTACGTTTTTGTACTTTTCATAATTACAAGAAGTTTCAACCTTTTTCATGTTAAACATTTTTATTTTTTCAGATCAGGATGAAGACTCAGGGTTTCTGAGGCTGCAGTGTCTTCAGATCCATAAAACAACCTAGGGATTTTGTTATCTCATGAGTGATCCATGCCTCCAGTTTTTTGGAGTTCTAGGTTTTTAATTTCTTGACGAAGAATTGAAAGTACATCTTTAGACTCTCGAGTTAAGCGTACATCACTAATATTTCCAAGTTTTGTTACTTGGTCTATCATTTCTCAGGATTTAGTGCCATAGTATCAAGTTTTTTTCTCGATCTGCTCTTCTTTTTGTTCTATTCTCGATAACCAATTACTGATCATATCTATTATAGAATTTATACTACCACTTATTTCACTTAAACTATTTTCAAGCCTGTTACTAATATTTGCCTAACTGATTAGCTACACTCTCTATCATATTATGTTCTTCAGTTATTTGTTGGTTCAGTGGTACCTAAGTCCCTCTATTGAGATTTCTGGTGCCTAAAACCAATTAATCTAGAACATACCTCCACACACACTCTACTATGAGGTTTTCTAGGGCTATGTATAGGATTTAAAATCTTAATAGCGTATGAGTTTTCATCCCTGAAAAATAAAAGTAACACAAGATAAAATAGAAAGTAAGCTAATTAATTAAGCTCTTGAGAGAAGATCTAGTAGTCTTTGTCTGAACTTAATGTTATCTTTTGCTACTTCTATGTCCGCATGATAACTTTTTGTCTGAACTTAAGCAAGTTTAAAAGGAGGATTCTCCCATACAGAAGAGGCAAGCTTGGAAGCCATCTTGAAAGCTCTCATTGATTCAATCCTTCCTCTCTTTCCATCAAGTCTTCTTCTTCCAAGTTGTTAGAGAAACAACTCTAACTCTCTGCTATTATATACTACTACTACTACTATTGTAAAATAATTTTCATTCTTTAGATTATCTAGGAGCTCATCTGTTGAGCATCTTGTAAAATAAGTGTGCTACTTTGTAAAAGTTTCCGTTTGTGTTGCTGGTATCAAAGTTAGAACAAATTAGCTTGAATTTTTACCAAGGCTTGAAGAACCAGGTCATCACTGTAAGTATGTTTGTGTATTAATGAAGTACTTTTAATTTATGATTTTTACTCGTTTAGATTTTATAGCTGATATTAAATATTATAAAGGTGAAATTCAAAAATGGAGAAAAAAGATAAGAGGTATTAATAACCTAATAAGGATTTGTAAGGCTATTTATTACGAGTCTACATATTCAAAAAACCTTAAAAGAGGTTTTCTTGTAGACATAGAATTGAAGTAGCTAAAGATAATATTAAGTTCAGACAAAGACAGCTATATCTTATCTCAAGAGTTTAATTAATTAGCTTACTTTCTATTTTATCTTTTGAGTTACTTTTATAATTTGTTGAGGACGAAAATTCATATGCTATTAAGATATCAAAGCCTATACATATCCCTGGTAAATCTCATAGTAGAGTGTGTGTGTGGAGGCAGTTTTGGGATTATCTGGTTTAGGCACAAGAAATCTTAATAGAGGGTCTTACGTATAATTGAACCAACAGATGATTGAAGAGTGTGTAGCTAATCAGATAGACAAAAGTGAAAACGATTATAGCCGGCATAAAATACATATTAGAAAACAGATTGAAAATAATTTAAGTGGAATAAGTAGTAGTATAAATTCTATAATAGATATGATTAGCAGTTGGTATCGAGAATAGAACAAAAATAAGACCAGATTCAGAAAAAAAAACTCGATAATATGGAACTAAATCTTGAAGAAATGAAAGACCAAGTAACAAAACTTGGAAATATTAGCGCGATGTAGGCTTAACTCAAGAGCCTACAGATCTACTTGCAATTTTTCTTCAAAAAATTGAAAACTTAGAACTCCAAAAAGCCGGAGGCATGGATCATCCAGGAGATAACAAAATCCCTAGGTTTTTTTATGGATTTGAATAAATAAAAATGTTTAACATGAAAAAGGTTGAAACTCCTTATAATTATGAAGAGTATGAAAACGTACTCAATATTCTTGATTACTGTAAAACACTAAATCAAGATCCTCAATTAACATTTGAGGAAAGAAATAAAATTTTAGAAAATATTCTCGAATATGAACCATTATTATCTCATTTTGATTATGAGGTAATAATAGCATAATCTAAAGAAAAAACTTCAGAAGATTCATCTGATCACGATGATACATCCGCGTCCAATCTAGAAGAATTAGATCTAGAAAAATTAAACTTAGACAAAGGAAAAAGAAAAGGTGAACAGTCGCTAAAAGAATTTCAAAACAAAGAAGAATTTGAAAAATACTTGAGAAAGACTCGGGATGAAGAATTCGTAAAGGTTAAGGAAGAAGGACCTTTAGAGCCTAAACCAATCAATCTTAGGCAAGATGCCTTGAACAAACAAGGTATAGCCTTAAATGGAACTTAATTATTTGGATCTAACAAATATACCATTTAAGGATCAAGAAAAGGCAATATACGATTGGGCACAATCTTTGTCCCTCGTTGTTTTGACCTATAAATTGATAGTTGAACAAAATAAAAATTCCTAAATTACATTGCACCCACTCTACAAGGAGATGTTTTGCAATTGTTAAAATACTAGGAGCTAGCAGTCCGACGAAGGAAAAAAAACCAAAAAAACTAGTTTATTAAAATTTTTAGTCTAAAGAAGATATTGAAGAAATCATAAACTGGGAAGATGCAAATTTTATATTCTCTAAATTGGAGTTGTGTAATATTTGTATGTTTGAAGATTAAACTAAAGTCTTCAAAAATTACCTTTTTATGTTAGAACCTGCAACCATCAAACACTGGTTAAATCAGTTCTTTCACAAACTTCTCTCACCATAGGATGAATTAGCAAACAAAGGCTATCTGAAATGGCTAACAAAAGCCAATAAAACAGATACTTTAGGATATAGAATAAACTATGCCCTAAGGCTAATCACTGAATGTCTTTTAAAACAAAGAAATGGGTTAAAAATAAAAATATGGATCAAAAGTATTGCGACAAAATTTGAAAAGAAAATTGGAAACTAGGTTGTTACACACCCATAAAATCTTTTCAAAATAAAATATTTAAATGGAGGCCTAAAATTCAAAATAAGTCCTCAAAAAAAGAAAAGATATGTAAGAAAGAGGAAAAAAGGTAACAAGCATTTCTTCAAAAAAATTCAAAAGAAAATGCAAATGTCATAATTGTAATGAAGAAGGTCACATAGAACCAGACTCTCAAAATAGGGAAAGAGTGCTAAAAGGATGATTAAAACTTCTGAAGAACAAGAATTAGAAATTGTATATGGAGAAAAAATCTCTGATATAGAAGAGATCCTTTATGAAGTCTCTTCGGAGAAAGAAAGCTCAGATGAAGATGATCAAATTTTCATGGTAAATGAGCTATAAAACTTCGTAGAGTAACACAGTTCCAAAAAAAGAAAATCAAAATGTAACTCTTCAAGATATCATAGGAGAAATTATCCTTTTTTTTTTTTCTGAAGAACAACTAGAAAACTTGAAGAAAAAAAACGAAGATTTAATTAAAAAAAGACATATAAATTATCAAAATTTAAAATATTTTCCGGAAGAGTTTTTGAGCAATTCAGTGGTAACACCACTGTGAAATGTCCCGAAGAAGGAACAGCAAAAATCCCTCTGTTTAGTAAAGAAAAAAAAATTAGGAGATGGATGAAAAAATATCCAAAAATAAAATATGTTCACATTGGATTAATCCAAATCCAAATAACAGTTTTGTTCAGGAAAGATTTGGACGCACCAATAGTTGATGTTGTATTCAAAAATAGACTAAGTAACCCACTTCAGGCAATTATTGGAGGAATACAATCCAACTTGGTAAATGGAGTTGTTTGGTTTAATGTCAAATCAAATTATTTAATTTCCATTATGGATGATAATATTGACAACTCATTCAAGATTAAGATTCACCTTTAAAACCTAAGTATGAATCATCAATCTTAAGATTTGTCAATTCAATGGAGAACAATCCATGAATTACAAAAATTATCAGAAACCTCAATGAAAGAAATAAATAAAAATCTTATAGAATTTTTTGAACCAAAAACTTATGAAGCTGTAATCCAACCAAAACTAATAAATTGAAGAGATTTAGAAATATCTAAACGATGATTATTTACAAATCTCGTACGTCTAACTAGTAAAAAAAAAACCTAATTTTCTAAGATGCAAGTCTCAAGAAATAATATTTACTTTACGGATAAAAGATCTCAAAGTAAAAAAAAATCAAGTATTGATTGGAAAACAAATAGACGAACCACGATCAAGTGTAGACTCAAACCAGAATCTAAGTAGTATGAAAGGAAAGGTCATTGCACTAAAAAAATGTGCAAGTACCTGTTTTACTAGGTTCTAGCTCTTTAAAAATAAAAGAACCTCAAGATGAAATAAAAGCAGTCTAGTTTTATCATCTTAAGGTACGACATGATGAAATTATATTTTCTCCTCACCATGGTAAAAAAACTATTTACCAATGTGTTAGGAACATTCAACTTGGCAGGCTAAAAACGATATAGTCTTTGCACTTGAATTGACACAGGGGCTACAACAAGCTCATGTTAACCAAATGCACTTCTAGTTAAAAAAAAAAGGGATTCCGGTGAAAACCCCAGTACATGTTACTGGAATTCATGGAAGTAGCTCATTAATACAATATGAAGCTAAACAAGTAGCAATTTGGTTAAATTATAAAAATTTATTATAGCAAAAATTTTGCGTTTTCCAAATATGCATGGAGATTTTATTCTTGGGAATAATTTTCTCTCTACATACTTTCCCCTTATTGTAGACCACAATTGACAGGACCCATCCCAATCCCCCCGGGATTAACGTGGGATGAGCCTGCTCCCGTCTGACACGGAGTGTCAGACAAGGGATATTTCCGACCTTTGCCCTCCCGGGCTATCAGAGTACGCCAGGATCCGGAGGAGGCATGTGATATCTCGGTCTCTGCTACAGTCCACATCCGCTGTCAACCTGAAGGGCAGTCAAAACATTAAAAGCTGTGAGTGGACAAAACAAGAGTTTATAAAAACATTTTAATAAGAAGACATTTGTACCCTTCACTAAAAAGCATGCATGCATTCGAAAACCATTTAACCAAATGGACCACATGTGGGAACTAAGCCCAAATCAGAAATAACTCAAGGTCGAAAGGACCACCATGAAATCGACCATACGGGCCACTGCCCAAATCTTGTGCACACCTGTGCACACCACATATCAAATCTAATATATCATATATACATATAAGTCACACAACCAATCCTGTCACGGTATCCAAAGCTACGCGCGTGCTACCCGGGTCTCAATCCGAGTCTTCTCAAAGTCAAGGTCAATGTCTGCAGACCACTGATCCTACTCGAGGTAATAGTAACCATAGCCTTCCTGAGAGTAAGGAACCCAACTGGGGGGTGACTCCACTCAGTCGGTGCTCCGTGACTATTCCGGGGTCCACCCAGGCCAACGACCCTCCCCGGAGGAGATAATAGAAGTAAAGGAAGGTAGATGAACATATATATACATAACAAAATATCCATGCCTAGTTCCCCTGAACCGTCATGATCCATAATAACATAACCAGGTAGCATGTCGGTTCCCATAAACTGTCATGTACCGTAATAACATAACCGAGGTAACATGCCGGTTCCCATAAACCGTCATGTACCGTAATAACCAACAAGGGTTCATGCCGGTTCCCATAAACCGTCATGAACCATGATACCATAACAAGGGTTCATGCCGGTTCCCATAAACCGTCATGAACCTGGGAATCCATTTAAGGTTCCCTGACCTGAAATCAAAACTGTAAAGTGACTGGGTCTCGTGCCCGAACATAGGACATCAGCTGGGCACCGTGCCCGGAATCTGAGGTCATATGCCCGAGACAAAACCAAATGGGTCTCATACTCGAGTTTATCCTTTTGAAATTCAAAGCCATTTCATTTAAACCAATAAAGAAGTACAGACCCATATAAGCACCGTATAAGGCCGAAACCTCGAAATACGTGCTTATACGTAACCACATACAAATGCACCCATGGCATTACAAACAAGCATTTAAAACATATAATAAACATTTATGCATGCACCAATTTAGAAAACAAGGTCCACTCACAGACCGTACGAGCTGCCGCCTCGATTTGCGTGCCATACGGCTACCCGAGCCGATCACCGTCACTGGGACTCCCAAACCTGTCCAAATTGTAATAGAAGGTTACTAACTACTTAATTAACCTCCCACTAAAGCCCCGTAATTTCCCGTATTTTTAACTATTTTTAATCCCGAACCTAAACCTTCCGATGGCCCGAAACATATCGAGACGGTGTCCGATCGACACGAAACTAGTCCCAAAATGTTCGTTACATCGAATAGAGGATTTCACATGTTGAACACATCCCTAAATTCTCCCCCACACGCCCACACGCGCCGCCTGAAGTGGCTGCGCGTGGGCTTCACGCGCCAGCTACAGTACCTGCTGACGTCATGCTGACGTCATCTGACAGCTATCAGGTCTGACATGTCAGACTCTGACAGGTGCCACGTGTCAAGATCCCATTGGTCCATGTCAATGTGCAGTCAGTGTCACGTGGCAGTCTGACATGTGCCACGTGTCATCACGGCACTGGTCCACGTCAGTGCCACGTGTCAGCCCCTGATTGGGCCACGTCACTGACATGTCAGTGCTGACTGTGCACTGACATGTGACACGTGTCGGTTGATGAGTGGTCCACGTCACCTGACAATCTGACAGGTGCCACGTCATCATGCCACGTCACCACTTTCAACCACTCGACGGGTTGACCCGAACCCTGCAACCGGGTCATTCAGACCCGCGGGTTGACCCGGTCGGTTCTCCACCGTCCGACCACCAAAATGCCTCCCGTTTGTCCCATTTTCATCCTCTAATCCTAACCTAAGGTTATGTGGGTTTAAAAACTAGAAAAAACATCCAAACCTGTACCTTCCAAGCTCATCAATGGCGGCCGTGACTTCCTCCGCCGTTCACGGCCGTTCCAGGCCATCCCCATCCCCAAAACTAATCCTATTCGACTCCTAGGGCTACCAGCAACCTAACCTAAACCTTAGAATCGAATAAAAAGCAACAAAACTGAGTTTTGAATTTTTGAATATTTTTACCTCACGGGTTCTCTCTCCCCGCCGTGTCCTCCGCCGTGGCTGGCCGTGGCTTGCCATCCTCAACCTCTTTCCACCACCTCATGGTCATGTTCAGCTCACACAAGCAAGGAATGGTGATGGTGTGTGTGTGTTTCGGATTTGTGAAGGAAAAGGAAGAAAATGAAATGAAAATGGTGGTGGTGCCGTGGAAGAGAAGAGGAAAGAAGGTGATGTGATCAAATGAGAGAAGAGAGGATTGATAGTTAGTTGGTAATGGATGGTTAGGATTAATGGTAGGATAGATTAATTATATAATAATAATTATAATATTATTTTATTAAGTAGATCCACATTTTGGGGGAGGTAGCCAATAGGATGAGTGACACTTGTCACTCATCCATGGGACCCACTAAAAATATCTGCCCCAATCAGATTTCGCCAATTCATCCCCGTCTCGAAGTTCGTGCATAGTGAAATCGAACTTCCCTAACCTATAATTTCCCCGTTCGAAGTCCGATTTCAGAGTGCCGCCTGCCTATGGCTTCGTATCATCCCGATCTACGTAACGGTCCTCGACCCTCGGCCATCGGACCTCCCGGTCAAAAAGTCAACATTTGACCCCCATTTAACCAAAATTACCAAAATGCCCCTAAACTTCCGAACATCATAACTTCCTCCAAGAACGTCGAAATTGAACGTGACACCTGTCTATGAACTCGTGACGTCACGAACTACGTCACGGTCATCGGTCAAAGTCCATTTGACCCCCCGATTAAAAAGTCAACGTTTTGCCACCACTAGGGGCAAAACGGTCATTTCGCATCGTTCGTCCGATTTAGCCTAACTAATCACCGATTAACCTCACTAATCGTGATTAATCACTAATCTAATCATGAAATTTGGGACGGGTCGTTACAACAATTTTGTGTCTCTCACTCTAAACAAAGAGTTTGTGGAGATTCCACTTCTTCAACAACATAGTTATCAGCGCATAACAAGATTTGGGCCAACCTAGCGTAGTGACCCAACACCCATCCTACAACAAGTGGAAGAAAATTTCTAGTTAGAAACCAATCACTCGATTTATAAATCCTTGAAGAAAACTTGAGTGAAAACCCATTAAAGTTATTGTTTAGAAGCCCTAGATTTTGTAAGACAATAGTTTATACTCGTATTGACATTGATGAATTGGATGTTCAAATCAAAAATGACAGGACCCGTGTAACAACCCGTCCCGAGAGCCGGGATTAGTAATGTGATTAAGGTGGGATTAGTGAGGTTAATAGGTGGTTAGGTGGTCCCGATAGGTCCGTAAGTTTAGAATGACGATTTTGCCCCTAGTTAGGCAAAAAGTTGACTTTTAGTTCGGATGGTTCAATGGACTTTGACCAGTGACCAGGACGTAGTTTAAGACGTTACGAATCCATAGGCAGGTGGCACGCCCGATTCCGACATCCGAGGAGGAAGTTGTGATGTTCGGAAGATTGAGGGCATTATCGTAATTTTGGGTAACTTAGGGGGAATAGTTGACTTTTTGTGTAATCGGGTTTTGGTATGTTGACCTAGGATGGTTAGCTAGCTCTTGTCGTCCTGAGTTCGATGACAGGCGGCACGTATTCATCGGACTTACGAAGTGTGAGTTACGAGTCTAGGAAGTCAGTGGCATAACTGTAAATTCGAGTTAAAAAGAAGGGTAATTTGGTCTTTTGGTTATCTGGGGATTTGTGCACAGAGAGGGCAAAGTGGATGGCTGCGATTAGGCCAGATGGTGAAGGTATGGGCAGATTGGTGACATGTGGCAAGTGTGTAGTGGGTTCTACACACTTGTACACGGGTCCAATTATTTGGGACCTAACTCGTGCCCGTGTGTGTGTGTGTTCTTCAACCAGAGTGAAACAAAGGGAGGAATTGAGAGAATTGAGAAGGTAATCGTGTAGGTTGGTGAGTCTGGTGAGTTGTGAGGGTGAAAGGAAGAAGAAAGGAGGTTGATGATCGAGTTTGGGACCGAGATCGTGCACGGAGACACGGTGGTTGGTGAGGCTGAGTTTTCTGGGAAAACAGAGAGACGGTGAGACAGAGACGGTGGTTGTGCCATGAGGTGGCTCAATTCAAGTCAAGAGGAGGCTGGGACGCGTGCAGAGGACTGGTTGGACACCGTGGTACACGGTTGAGTTCACGACGACGACCGGAGGACAGGTAAATCTTCACCCTCGTTTCTTTGCTCTGTTTTGTCGTTTGGGTTTAGAAGCTGAGTCGTGGATCTAGGGTGAGAGTCGAGGGAATTGGAGGTTAGAGTGAGACTCATGGAGGTCCCAAGAGTCGACTGAGTGAGTAGCCGTGATGGAGGAGTACACGGCGGAGGTTAGCACGACGGGAGTACCTGTGTGCTCTGTTTTGCCGTGATGTTCAAACGGCTAGTCATGATGGTTGGGCGAGAATCGACGGTCAAGGTGAGTCGGGTTAGGCTTAGAAGGGTCCTAGGAAGAGGTTGGTGTAGCCACCATGAAGGGGGAAGCCGTGGGTGGCCGGGAAGGAAAACAGGGGTTTTTGGGTTGTCTGGTTCCGAGCTTCAGTCGACGGGCTAGGGACAGTGTCGAGGTTAGAGGCGTTGGGGAAAAGATAGCCTAGGACTAGACGATGAGAATGGTGAAGAAAGGGAGGAAAATGGTGCAGGCACGGCGGTGAACCGGTGACGCCAGTTCGAGTTGCAGACACTGTTGTGAACCGGATCTGCTCGAGGTTGACGGTGGTACTGTAGCTGGCGCGTGAGGGCCACGCGCTGCCACTTTGGGCGGCGCGTGGGGGCGCGTGCGGCGGCGATGGGGAAAACGGTCAACATGGTTTTTGGTCCAGGTGTTGTGACGAGTCCATTGGAATTGGTTTCGGGTTAATCGGACGTCGAATCGACGTTGTTTCGCGAAGGTGAAGGTTTAGGGTCCCGGGTTCTTACGCTTTCGATTCGGGGATTTTTGAGGGAATTTAGGTGGTTACTCGTGGACGTGTTAGTGACGTCATTTGGTGGTTGTTGACAGGATCGGGACTTCCCGAGGAAGCCGAGGAACGTGCAGGACGTTCGGGACGCGATTAAGGGCTTGGTACAGTGAGTGGACTTCTTCCTTAAACTGAGCATGCATAACTGTTTTTAATTACTTGATTTATGGTTTTATAGGTGATACCATGTTTATTGAATCTTCTATAACTGTTTTCCATGATTTCACGTTTTTCGAGAAATTATGTATTTGGTACGTTTTACGAGAAAGTCTTGATTTCTGATTATGATGCCATGGTTTGGAATTTCAAACAATAAATGGTTTTCAATGATTATAAAGGGGATTTTGGAACATGATTTCGATGACCAAGGTTTTTGGTTTTAGAATCGGATTTCGAAAAGCGGAATTTGATTTTAAAGTTGAAAAGTGGATTTCCGGATTTGGGTTCGGAATGACGGTTCTGAACGCCGAAAGGGCTTCGGACCGGGGATTTCGAATTCGAGTTTGGCGATGGATTTCGAATTGGTTTTTACTTTGGTTTTGGATTGGATTTGCTGGATCTGGTTATTGGGTTTAAAGACCCGGATATTATGATTGACGGGGGACGGGCCCAGATTGAGTTTAAAGACTCGGGAGTTTAAAGACTCGGATATATTGATATTTCCCCCGTAGGCCTTTGAGTTTAAAGACTCGGGAGTTTAAAGACTCAGATATGATTGAGGCCTGTTGAGTTTAAAGACTCGGATAGGTCCAGCAGGTTTGATCGGAAAAATAATGATTGGATGTTCATGGTTTCTGGTACGGTTTTATGATTCATATGCTATAGTGTTTCTGTTTCTTATGATGTTTTATGATGAGCGATTTCTAACTGTTTTAATAACTGAGTTATGCATGTGGTTTCAAAACGGAGGGTTAAATTCGATTTTCTGATAAATGATTTTAGAACTTTTCTTTTATGGTCCACTCACATTTTCTGTTTTAAATTGCCCTCCAGGTTGTGGAGCTAGCGCGGGGTTTTGACGTCGAGGCAGTGTCCGAGGCATAGAAGGCACGTGAGGGATCCCGGAGTGTTTTCAATTTTTCTTACCGCGTGCGTGTAATTATTATCGGTTTTTCTTTTCTGTGTATTTTGTACTATACTCTGTAAAACTCTAACTTCGGGAATTATTGAGTATTATCTCCTGCATCTGACTGTCTTTGGGTCGGGGTGTCAGACGGGAGCAGGATTTACCTCGGGTTTCAGGGTGAAACCGGGGTGGGTCCTGACAATTGGTATCAGAGCATAGGTTTGTCGAGTGTGATGGGTCTGTTGGTTTGTGAGGTTATGTTTTAGTTGTTTGACTACTTCTATGCCTTTTTCAGCGTGCGGTTGACGATGCCTCCGAGACGTAGACCCTCTCCACGACCTGAAGACGAAGTAGCAAGAGAAACCGAGAGTGCTACGATTGAACGAGCCCAGCGGCTCGGGGCTATGACTTTTAGTGGTGGGGCTGATCCTGAGGAAGCCCAGAGGTGGATTACCAGACTTGAGCGGATCTTTGCGGTGATGCATTGCCCGCCAGATGAGCGAGTGTTGTTGGCTACATTCTTATTGGATGGTGCAGCGTACGAGTGGTGGTATACCCTCGAATTGTCTGGTTGGGATGCCCATACGGTGACTTGGGAGACGTTTAGGGAACGATTCCTGGAGCAGTATTATCCTCGTTCTTTTCGGGATGCCAAGGAGGCGGAGTTTCTGCAGCTCCAACAAGGGGATATGAGTGTAGCTGAGTATGAACGGAAATTCCAGATGTTGTCTCGGTTTGCTCCTGCTTTTGTGGCTACTGAAGCCGAGAAATGCCGTAGGTTTGAATTGGGCTTGCGAGGCGAGATTCGAGCCATCGTGACGGCTGAATCGTTTGCTACCCTCCGAGACTTGTCAGATGCTGCGGTGAGGGTTGAGGCGAGTTTGCCGGTACGGCGCCGGGAGCCATCTTTTTCTGGAGCTTCGAGCCAGCGGACACTGAAAAGGGGTAACTTCGGTGGAGCATCGTCGTCGGGCGATGATCGTTTTGGTAGGCCTGGTAATTTCTAGAGTTCAGGATTTCGGGGTTACCGAGCACAGCCGACTCCGCAAGCTAGTGCGACGTCTGTTGCGTCGACAGGATGACCAGGTCTTTCCAGTCGGGATGTGTGTTTCTACTGCGGAGAGCGAGGTCATTTTCGACGTGAGTGTCCACTGTTGCCACAGGAAGGTGGTGTAGGTCGAGGAGCAGCGGAGCCTGGACAGAGTACAGCGTCAGGGACAGCAGGCCCGAGAGGAGGTGGTGGTGCCACTAGTAGTTCGAGGGGACGTGGTAGAGCGTCGGGATCTCAGGCCCGAGTGTTTTCGATGACTCAGCAGGAGGTTCAGTCGGCACCAGATGCGGGGACAGGTACTTGTTTTATTTTGGTTGTGTTGCACTTAGTTTTGTGGTTGTTGGATTCCAGGGTAGAGTCTAGAAGGAGTTTCCCTAGGTGGCCTGGGGAGTGTTGTAGTGGAAGGATGGCGGAGGGAATAGGAAAGGAGTGACTATAACTGATCGATATGAGTTGACGGAGAGAACCCACAAGCTAGAGTTTGCCTTTAGGACTTTGTAGATTTATTCCGATAATGGCCGACGTAGTAGCCGAGTTGGTTTGGAAAGGTGGGGTAGTACGTGAGGAAGTGCTCTGTGAATTTATTTGGGTACTCCATATGAGGTATTGTAAAATACCTTTGTTCTCTGTTCATAAAGTTTCCCTTGCGTACACCATACAGTTGTTACATAGAGAGGGTTGGCCGTGGTAATAGTAGCTGAAGTTGGTGTGAAATACCCAAGGTCGAGATGATAGACAGGAAACCCAGGAGAAGTTGTTGTTGACCTAGTGTTGATTACCAAGTAAGAGACCCTAGGTGTTGGGAACTAGCTGTGGAATTTCGGGGACGAAATTCTTTTTAGGTGGGTAGAATGTAACAACCCGTCCCGAGAGCCGGGATTAGTAGTGTGATTAAGGTGGGATTAGTGAGGTTAATAGGTGGTTAGGTGGTCCCGATAGGTCCGTAAGTTTAGAATGACGATTTTGCCCCTAGTTAGGCAAAAAGTTGACTTTTAGTTCGGATGGTTCAATGGACTTTGACCAGTGACCAGGACGTAGTTTAGGACGTTACGAATCCATAGGCAGGTGGCACGCCCGATTCCGACATCCGAGGAGGAAGTTGTGATGTTCGGAAGGTTGAGGGCATTATCGTAATTTTGGGTAACTTAGGGGGAATAGTTGACTTTTTGTGTAATCGGGTTTTGGTATGTTGACCTAGGATGGTTAGCTAGCTCTTGTCGTCCTGAGTTCGATGACAGGCGGCACGTATTCATCGGACTTACGAAGTGTGAGTTACGAGTCTAGGAAGTCAGTGGCATAATTGTAAATTCGAGTTAAAAAGAAGGGTAATTTGGTCTTATGGTTATCTGGGGATTTGTGCACAGAGAGGGCAAAGTGGATGGCTGCGATTAGGCCAGATGGTGAAGGTATGGGCAGATTGGTGACGTGTGGCAAGTGTGTAGTGGGTTCTACACACTAGTACACGGGTCCAATTATTTGGGACCTAACTCGTGCCCGTGTGTGTGTGTTCTTCAACCAGAGAGAAACAGAGGGAGGAATTGAGAGAATTGAGAAGGTAATCGTGTAGGTTGGTGAGTCTGGTGAGTTGTGAGGGTGAAAGGAAGAAGAAAGGAGGTTGATGATCGAGTTTGGGACCGAGATCGTGCACGGAGACACGGTGGTTGGTGAGGCTGAGTTTTCTGGGAAAACAGAGAGACGGTGAGACAGAGACGGTGGTTGTGCCATGAGGTGGCTCAATTCAAGTCAAGAGGAGGCTGGGACGCGTGCATAGGACTGGTTGGACACCGTGGTACACGGTTGAGTTCACGACTGCGACCGGAGGACAGGTAAATCTTCACCCCCGTTTCTTTGCTCTGTTTTGTAGTTTGGGTTTAGAAGCTGAGTCGTGGATCTAGGGTGAGAGTCGAGGGAATTGGAGGTTAGAGTGAGACTCATGGAGGTCCCAAGAGTCGACTGAGTGAGTAGCCGTGACGGAGGAGTACACGGTGGAGGTTAGCACGACGGGAGTACCTGTGTCCTCTGTTTTTCCGTGATGTTCAAACGGCTAGTCGTGACGGTTGGGCGAGAATCGACGGTCAAGGTGAGTCGGGTTAGGCTTAGAAGGGTCCTAGGAAGAGGTTGGTGTAGCCACCATGAAGGGGGAAGCCGTGGGTGGCCGGGAAGGAAAACAGGGGTTTTTGGGTTGTCTGGTTCCGAGCTTCAGTCGACGGGCTAGGGACAGTGTCGAGGTTAGAGGCGTTGGGGAAAAGATAGCCTAGGACTAGACGATGAGAATGGTGAAGAAAGGGAGGAAAATGGTGCAGGCACGGTGGTGAACCGCTGACGCCGGTTCGAGTTGCAGACACTGTTGTGAACCGGGTCTGCTCGAGGTTGACGGTGGTACTGTAGCTGGCGCGTGAGGGCCACGCGCAGCCACTTTGGGCGGTGCGTGGGGGCGCGTGCGGCGGCGTTGGGAAAATGGTCAACATGGTTTTTGGTCCAGGAGTTGTGACGAGTCCATTGGAATTGGTTTCGGGTTAATCGGACGTCGAATCGACGTAGTTTCGCGAAGGTGAAGGTTTAGGGTCCCGGGTTCTTACGCTTTCGATTCGGGGATTTTTGAGGGAATTTAGGTGGTTACTCGTGGACGTGTTAGTGACGTCATTTGGTGGTTGTTGACAGGATCGGGACTTCCCGAGGAAGCCGAGGAACGTGCAGGACGTTCGGGACGCGATTGAGGGCCCGGTACTGTGAGTAGACTTCTTCCTTAAACTGAGCATGCATAACTGTTTTTAATTACTTGATTTATGGTTTTATAGGTGATACCATGTTTATTGAATCTTCTATAACTGTTTTCCATGATTTCACGTTTTTCGAGAAATTACGTATTTGGTACGTTTTACGAGAAAGTCTTGATTTCTGATTATGATGCCATGGTTTGGAATTTCAAACAATAAATGGTTTTCAATGATTATAAAGGGGATTTTGGAACATGATTTCGATGACCAAGGTTTTTGGTTTTAGAATCGGATTTCGAAAAGCGGAATTTGATTTTAAAGTTGAAAAGTGGATTTCCGGATTTGGGTTCGGAACGACGGTTCTAAACGCCGAAAGGGCTTCGGACCGGGGATTTCGAATTCGAGTTTGGCGATGGATTTCGAATTGGTTTTTACTTTGGTTTTGGATTGGATTTCTGGATCTGGTTATTGGGTTTAAAGACCCGGATATTATGATTGACGGGGGACGGGCCCGGATTGAGTTTAAAGACTCGGGAGTTTAAAGACTCGGATATATTGATATTTCCCCCGTAGGCCTTTGAGTTTAAAGACTCGGGAGTTTAAAGACTCAGATATGATTGAGGCTTGTTGAGTTTAAAGACTTGGATAGGTCCAGCAGGTTTGATCGGAAAAATAATGATTGGATGTTCATGGTTTCTGGTACGGTTTTATGATTCATATGCTATAGTGTTTCTGTTTCTTATGATGTTTTATGATGAGCGATTTCTAACTGTTTTAATAACTGAGTTATGCATGTGGTTTCAAAACGGAGGGTTAAATTCGGTTTTCTGATAAATGATTTTAGAACTTTTCTTTTATGGTCCACTCACATTTTCTGTTTTAATTTGCCCTCCAGGTTGTGGAGCTAGCGCGGGGTTTTGACGTCGAGGCAGTATCCGAGGCATAGAAGGCACGTGAGGGATCCCGGAGTGTTTTCAATTTTTCTTACCGCGTGCGTGTAATTATTATCGGTTTTTCATTCCTGTGTATTTTGTATTATGCTCTGTAAAACTCTAACTTCGGGAATTATTGAGTATTATCTCCTGCGTCTGACTGTCTTTGGGTCGGGGTGTCAGACGGGAGCAGGATTTACCTCGGGTTTCAGGGTGAAACCGGGGTGGGTCCTGACAACCCGTCCCAACTGGACGTCAAAAACCGTGCCCGGTCCGGCTCCCGTCTGACAAGTCAACTAAAGGTCCGAAACTCCCCTTCAGTGCTTGCCAGACAAGGGATGTTCGCGCGGATTTCTGCTGCTGTCACTGCCTCACGATCAGTCCCGAACGTCGTACCACGGCCTGGAGGGTCACAAAACAGAAAAGGTGTGAGTGGACAAAAATGACCTCTTATAAAAACATTTATCAAAATACAATCTTACCCTCTAGTTTTCACAAATTTGCATGCATATCGTAAAACATGAGTGACCGATAAAATCAAAACATATTTTCCCATGGTCCATAAAACTCATGTTCACGAAATCAGTTCATGTTATAAAACATCAAATCCCGGTTCTCAGGCCAAAACATGTGAAAACATAATCACTAGCCACAAAGACCAAAAACCCGTACTCCATACCAGTACGTCATCACAAATAACATCAATCAGCATTAATCACAAGTGTACAATACATATATCAATCCAATCAATCGGCACTACTCACAAGCGCACAATATCACAAATCACATCTGCACTACTCACAAGTGATGCACTATATCACAAATCACATCTGCACTACTCACAAGTGCTGCACTATATCACAAATCACATCTGCACTACTCACAAGTGCTGCACTATATCACAAATCACATCTGCACTACTCACAAGTGCTGCACTACGCGTAGGCCAATATCCAGTCACTCTCTCGGGAACAGACACCTCTGGGCTCAACCCCCTCGGGCTCAGTCACCTCTGGGCGAACACATCCCTAGGATCAGACACCTCCGAGTGGTACATCCAGGCTCAGTCTCATCCGAGAAGCTGACTACCATAGGATCAACTCCCGATCCTACAATCACATCCCCCAAGCTCCGATCGTCTGGGTAATCCCCCCAAGCACCGACCGTCTGGGAATATCACAATCACAATGAAAACCATCCCGGGAATTACATCCCAAAACATTTCAATCAAATATTGACTTCATACCAAGTCAAGATCATTCTCAACTGGGTCTCAAGCCCAAAATACCTTTTACACATAAACCGTTAAAATCACATTTAAATCAATAGAATAATCCGGAATCATCATTGACTCACCAACCAAGTCAAAATATCATTTTAGAAATCATTTAGACTCCGGGCCTAGCCCAAAACATCATTTGCACGTTCCTCGTAAAACGTGCCCAAAAGACTGATTAAAATAATCATAAATTCCCAATAAATCATTAATTTCACAAGTTCACAAGTGACTCCAAATCCGAGTCAAAATCACTATTCACTTGGGTGCCCATGCCCAAAATAACATTACCACGCAAATCCATGCGTTGCAACCTCCGTTGCCATTTTCACGTAAATCCTTGACTCATTCCCGAGTCACAACATCATTCTCAATCCATGACTCATAATCCGAGTCCACACATTATTTCCAAACAATTTTAATCCCGGACTCACAAACCAAGTCCAAACATCATTTTTACCAAATTTCGTAATTTCTCGAAAATTGCCCAAAAATAATAATATAATATTCATAAAACCGAGAAATTACCGGATTGAAACATAAATCATGCCCAAGCATATAAAATCATATAATAAGGCATTTAAATCATATATGCATGCATCACGGTTAGAAAACAAAGTCCACTCACACACGCCGTCCAAAATGGTCCGTTTCCGAGCTGCACGTTTTTCCGTAAAATCTGGAAATCACAACTCCTGTCCAAAATCATTATAGAGGGTTACTAACATCTCAAAATACATCATATAATTTTCCCCAATTTTTTCGGGATTTAAATACGTATTTTTAACGTAATACAAAACTTCGGATACGCGGAACATTATCGAAACAATATCCGATTTCCCCGAAACCAACGTCAAAATGTTCGTTACACTGAGAGGATCAAAAGTCATGTTGACCTCACCTTGAGACTAGGCCGGACGCGCCCCCACACGCCGCCGTGAGTGGCTGCGCGTGAAACCCACGCGCCAGCTACAGTACTGTCTTCCTCACCCGTTTGTCTGATAAACAGGTCCTTTAACCCGCGATCAGACCCGGTTCCAATCCTGTCAATTCGACATTGTTTCCATCAATTGAACATTCAATCAGTTTCGAATTAAGTTCAATTAAAGATCTGTGGACTCAATTTCAAACAATCTTACCTATAACCCCACGATCACAGTTGATCATTCGAAGGTCCTCCGGCCATTGTTCATCATTCCAAAACCTTCACCGTCACACGATTTCCCTAAATTGATTCAACCAGCAGCATCAAGGGACTCATGTAAGCATTTTCCTCAACTCAATTGCATCAAATCATGGCTCAAACTCCACGACTCAAGTTCGACATTCCTCACGGTTACCAAACCCGTTCAGAGCCAATTGGGCATCAATTCACCTCGTTTTTGATCTGGTTCCACTCGTATCAACCTCAGGAAGCTATTTCCAAGCTTCAAATCGATCATCACGGCTCAATTCATCCTAATCGAATTTCCCCCCTCAAAATTCGAAAATTCGAATTTCCAAATTCAAGCCCTCTCTTTGTCCCTCGTGTTTCCTTGATGATTAAATCTCAACACCCTCTCAATTCCTCACACACTGGTTCAGAAATGGAAGGAAATGGTGGACAATTTCAGGCTCTCTCATTCTCTGTGTTTTGCTTGCACACGGTAAGGAAACAGAAGAGGAAAAATGGAAAATAAGAGGATAATTAATTAATTAAAAATAATAAAACATAATCATTTGGTCTCCCCCAAAATCATGGATCCATGTTTTGTGCCTGATTTTAAGGGATGAGTGACACTTGTCACTCATCCAAGTGTGTCCAGTCACCGGGTACTGTTCATATTAAAATATTATTTTAATCCCGGTTCGTTCGGTTAATCGAGCCCGATTCCGTGACCATAACTTCGTCGTCGAATTTCCGATTTCGGCATGCCGCCTGTCGTTGGATTCGTATCGACGAGACCTACGTAACGGTCCTTGGCCCTCGTCCATCGGACCTCCCGATCAAAAAGTCAACATTTGGCCCCTACTATGCCAAATTACCAAAATACCCCTCAACTTCCGATCATCATAACTTTCTCTACGAATGTCGGAATCGAACGTGCCACCTATCTATGAACTCGTGACGTCCCGAACTACGTCACCGTCATTGGTCAAAGTCCGTTTGACCGCCCGAACTAAAAGTCAACATTTTGCCCACGCTAGGGGCAAAACGGTCATTCTGCACGTTTTGTCCGATTTCACTCAACTAATCCCCGATTAGTCATTCTAAATCATGATTAATTAATATTCAATCCCGATATTCGGGACGGGTCATTACAAAAAAACTTCTTGAGAAAAAACTCATAGAAGAAACTTTAAGTACTCATTCTAGTCCTGCATCCATGTTAAGTAACCATGCAAAGTTAAAAGAGAAAAAGTTAGTATGGTCATCAACTATAAAGATTAAACAAACAACTTGAATTTTATGGCTATTTCATCTCTAGAAAGATGTCTTAGTTAATCAAAGTAAGGGAGTAAATTTTTTTAGCAAATTTGACTGTAAATTAAGTTTTAGCAAATCAAATTAACTAATGAGTCAAAAGTTTTAATGGCTTTCTGTACACCAAGTGGCCATTACCAGTGGACCGTGATGCCATTTAGCCTAAATATAGTGTCAGAGGTCTATCAAAGATGGATGGAAAAAATCTTTAAAAACTATAAAGATTTTTATGTCGTCTACATGGATGATATCTTGATTTTCTCTATAAGAAATGAGGATCACAAGCGTCATCTACAAATTCTATGTAATACTTTCCAAAACTATAGATTAATTATTTCCCCTAAAAAGATAGAGGTCGAAAGAGAGTTAATAAATTTTCTAGGAATAACCTTAGGTTACTCTGGGATAAAACTTGAGGACAATATAATCTTTAAAATGAGATTTTTTCCGAAAAATTAAAAGAAAAAAAATAATTACAATGTTTTTTAGGCATCCTAAACTATGGATGAAATTTTATAAAAAAATCTATCCCAAAAAGTATTACATCTTTTAAAAACTAAAAAAGGATAAAAAAAAATTCTATTGGTCTGAAGAAGATTCAAACTAATAAGAGATATTAAAGAAAATCTAAAACAGTTTCCACAAGTTTATTTTTCAAAAACTGGAGATAAGCTTATTCTTTAAACAGATGCCTCAGATTTTGCTAGGGATGTGTTTTAAAAGCTATTATAAAAGAACATTGCAATGACATAGATTACAATTAAAAGAGAATGATATTACGCCACTAAAATCCGCAAATCCAAAAAAATTTCAAAAAGAAGAATTGATTTGTGGATATAATTCAGGAAAATTCAAACCAAACGAGGTAAAGTACATTACCTTTGAAAAAGAGTTTTACGAGGTAAAGTACATTACCTTTGAAAAAGAGTTTTTGGCTGTAAAACTTGAAATAAAAAGATTTCATAATTATTGTGCCCCATAAGTTTTTATTCTTAACACTGATAACCAAGAAGTTCGAGATTTTATTATTAATAAAAAAGTCATAACTAATGGTCGAAGATTAAAATGGTATATGCTATTTTCCAATATACTTTTGATATTGAACATGTTAAGAGAACTAACAATTAGAGATTTTCTTACTTGAGAAGGTCACTAATACAAGTGATTAATTTTTCAGGAATGGGTAAGAGTAAACAACCCTCGGCAGATAAGGGTAAATAGCCCTAGACTACCGTAGTGAGCAAAAACCTCCACACTCCACATCAAAAGGGTTATTTGTGTTTCAAGTGTTCCAACTAGGAATCTACAGAAATTGGGCACTTTTTCATGCTCATGTAAATAAATATCATGGAGCATCCTACCAGGCCTTTGATACCATTGACGACGCAACCAACGCCTTCAGTGATTTTGTTTATTCTGCCAAAAAAATGACAGATGAATCCAATTCGTAAGTAAAAAATATCTTTAATCCTAGATTAAAAGGATATATTTATGAAGTTATTAATAGAATATGAAAAACCCATATTTAAAAGGAAAATAAAGGTTTTCAAAAACGCATGACATAGATGTCACTCATACTAGTTGAAGATACGGTACGTTTGGAAAAAAAAAACTTCAATCGGAAATGAAAATTTTTTGATTAAAAAACTGTCTTAAAATCATTCAACAAATAAATTGGGATGAAGATTTCAATTTTGAAAAAATTGATAATTTTCTTCAGTTAACGGATATAATTGGAATCACTCATTATGATCAAGTTTTTTTAAAGAATAAAAAGAATTTGTTTCTTTGAAAAAGTAAAAGCAATTTTACCTGGTCATATTTTTGAGGACCTAAAATTCCTAAACTCTTACCTGGTCATAAAAAGAATCGTGAACATGAGGAGAAGTTCAAAGACAAGTATTCTCGAAACCACAAGAATATTAATTTGAACGATAAAATTCCTAAACTCTTATTTGTTTTAAACACTGAACAAGGGAATGAAATCATTGAAACAATTGAATGGGGTATTACTAACAAGGTAGTATTTGAAAGTTTTAATTTTTATTTTTTTTTTAAATTTCCATGTTTTGTTAAGGCTATGGTTTATGAGATAACAAAAAATTTCAACTAGAATAAATAACTAACATTCTCCATATCCAGTACGATGTGCTAGGCAAAAAGAGGAAAAAAATTTCAACCTTATCAAATATAGATGTTGACGCAAATTATTGATCAAGACGTTCCAGAAGAACCACTTCCTCAAACTAAACAGATTGCAACATGCCTTAATCCTAAAGCCACATGGATTGACAATTTAATCTACATCTCGGAAATAGTCAGGGAGTTTGTGGATTTTTGGAACTTGGTAAAAGCCACAAACGAAAAAAAAAATTCATTACAAGTTTACCTTCCAGTTAAACCTTTTTTGAAGAACAGAAGATGGTGGCAATGAACTTGATTATAAAGCTGGCGAGTCATAGGGGAACATTTGATTTCCTAATAGAATTTGAAATTGCCGAAGAAGAAAAAGAAATTCATAGACAAAATGAAAATTTGATGGCTATGGGTTATGGCCAATATCAGAATTTTCAATCGACGACACATAAGGAGGGGGTGAAGGAAATTGACCGAAATATCATCACTTTTTCTTGTTTTAAGCCCGTATATCTCTTTATGGGATCAAAACGAGCGAGATAAGGTGTTAATTCGTGAAATTTGGACGTAAAGCCATTGATTTTGAACCGGATCATGTCGTCCGGTCCGAAAAGCCGAATCGTAAACCCGTATCAAGGCTCGTCACCGGCGCATGGCGGTACGTGCAGCGTCCGTTCAGCGTCCGTTCAACATGAAATATTTTTTATTTTTTATTTTGAGTTTAATGGTACAAGTTTTAAGTTAATTGTATATCATATATGTATATTTCTGAATATCCAATATAATATGTTTTATATTTAAATTAGTATTTGATATTAAAAAAAAAACTGGGAATATAAATATAAGGTTAATTTGAATATTAATGTATTTTAGAAGCAAATTATGTTGAATGTAAGAATTTGTAGAGTATAGATGGTTAATTTGAAGCAAATTATGTTGAATTGAAGTAAATTATGTTGAATTGAAGCAAATTATGTTGAATGGTTAATTTGAATATTAATGAATTTTAGAAAAATATGAGATGAGCATACGATTAATAAGAATTCGTTTTACGTCCAATTTTCACTAAGTAATGTCCAATTTTTTAAATTATTATGTAAATGCAAACTCCACGATTTTTTCTAAATTATTATAATAATTCACTTCAATTTATGTTTTTGTTTAAAATTTTATATTATTAGTCATCGGTAGAACTCTATTATCTGATATTATTCACCATATATTTATTATGTCAAAGTCATTTTATAATTTTTATTTGTCATATATAACTATTATTGTGAACTTAAATTTTTCCCAAAATTTCATTCCAAATTTTCAACTTTTAGACCAAATTTCCATCATTTTTGTTAACCATAAACGATATCGATATTGATATTTGGAGCGAGATATCCGTAAATTTGACTAGCGATATATCCGTTAATATCGATATTTCAATCCTTGATTATGACAAAGAATACGATATTAAATATGTCAACATAAACAACATGTTGGAAGTGTCGTTGGTCCAAAATCTTATAAAAAAACATGATAAATTTCTGCAAATAATTGTAGCACTAACAAAGTGAAATTTTTTTCCGAAAGAATGTTTGATAAAGAATGAAGTTGAATAAGCAACCCAATTTTTGACACTTGGGGGACAAAACCCAATATAAAAAAAGAGGTAAGATGTGTGTGATGGAGAAGAAAAGGGAGAAAAAAGAACACAGAAAAAAAGCATCCGTGAACGAGGAAAATGAAATAAAGCCAAAGCTAAAACAGAGAAACTCATGATGAACTTTCTTAAACATCCCTAAGCAAAAGGATAAGAAAATCTTATTCGAGTGATAAATGGGTTAACGTTTTTTTATTATTAGTGTGCACAATAATAGCACTCGGTAATGTATAAAAAAATTAACGATAGTACTCTGTAAAACGATGGTTATTTAAATAATAATGATCGTTATAAGCATTTAAAAAAAAGTGTGAAATCCTTCAGATGGTATTTTATGGGTTTCTTTATACTTATGTTTGGTGGTTCTTAATTAAAAATATGAGAAAAAAAAATATGTATAAAGTGCATGATTTTTTATTAATTTGGTAGGAATAATCAATTATTTTTGGTAAGAGATTATCCATTTGTAATTGTGTCGAGGGACTGAACAGCCAGCTCCACCGGTGTAGGCTCTAGCTTACCTAATGGGAGGTTTGGACTGTATTTGGCGGTTCCCCAACGGCCAGTTTCATGGCCATTTGTATCCCGTCTTCTCCTCCTCCAACCTCACCCTCGCTGAGAAAAACTCTCCTTCTCTTCTCTCTCTCAGCAAACACCAAAACCCGAATCAACAACAAAAATGTTGGGTCCACCACTTGGCAAATAAAAAACGGCAGAGCTCTCACTCTCGGACCTCCTCTCTCCCTCCCTCAAGATCAACAAAAGCATAAAGATGTCAATACAGAAGAAGATGATGATGAAAATGAAGATGAAAACACAGCCCAAGGCCGTGGCCGTGGAAACTGGACGATAGTGTTATCGTCGAGCTTAGTGGGTCTGCTCACCGGAGTCGGAGAGTCGTTCTCTTCAATTACTCAGTATGTTGATTTTAATCCATTACCCAATTTATGCTTTCTATTTTTCTCGCTTGGTTGTTTACAAAGTATCGAGCTTTATCTCGGATTTTTCAATTTTATATAAATGTTAAGGATCATGAGATACGTGATTGATGTGTTCTGGGATGGGATACCACAACGAGGAGCTTCGTGGCTCTGAGAAGAGCAAATGTCTGATATGTGGAAGAGAGTGATTCTATTTCCGGCTTTGGGGGGTTTGATTGTTGCCATGTTAAATTTGCTTCGAGGAGCTCTGGATGATGGTTCACAAGATGACAATGGAAATGTGCAAGGAGAAGAAGAAAATGATAGTTTATTGGTGAGAATGGGGATGCCCATTTCTGTTTTCGATAATGTCAGGGCTGCATCGCGTCCATTTCTCAAAGTAGTTGCTGCTTGTGTCACACTTGGGACTGGGAATTCACTAGGTCCCGAAGGTCCTAGTGTTGAGATTGGGTCTTCCATTGCTAAGGGTGTTGGTGCTGTGTTTGATAAAAGTTCTCAGAGAAGGCTTTCTCTTGTGGCTGCTGGATCAGCTTATGGAATTGCTTCTGGTTGGTATTTGTTTTTATGTTTATCTATGCTGCCCATTTATTACTATATGTTTGCTCTCATTGTAGTTATTTTTGTTTTGTTTTTTCCAGGGTTTAATGCTGCTGTTTCGGGTTGTTTCTTTGCGGTAGAGTCAGTCCTGTGGCCATCACCACTGAATTCATCATCCATTTCGCTTACAAATACCACTTCTATGGTCATACTCAGTGCTGTGATAGCTTCGGTAGTGACAGAAGTTGGTCTTGGTTCTGAGCCATCCTTTAAGGTCCCATACTATGACTTCCGCTCTCCTACTGGTACACTATCGATTATCTGTTCAAGTTTTCAAGATGATGCATCTAAAAGTCTCTGTGTTCGAGCAAACAAACTTTTCTGCTCTTTCTTTGAATAATTTTTTCAATGGACTATGGCATCTAAAAGTAATTACTTGCTTCTAGTAACAAGATTTTCCCCTAAAAAAATTAGGTTTTCTGAATGTACATATGCATATTCCAAATGATATTTGATTCGGTTTTAACACTATTTTATGCACTCTACTAGGATGAATTTTTCAGGCATATCTTTAGTGTATCTAGAGGTAGATATTCAAGTTATTGTTTAAAAGGTGCAGTTTTAACAGTGAGATACTATTCAAATCATTTTCAGAGCTTCCGCTATATCTATTGCTGGGTATCCTTTGTGGCTTGGTATCGTTAACCTTAACAAAGTGCACATCATACATGTGTGTATTCGTTGACAATCTTCAGAAGACCATTGGCGTACCAAGAGTTTTGTTCCCCGTACTGGGTGGCTTAGCAACCGGGCTTATAGCATTGGCATATCCTGAAATCCTTTATTGGGGTTTTGAGAATGTTGACATTTTGTTGTAATCTCGACCACTTGTGAAAGGCCTCTCAGCTGATCTGTTGCTTCAGCTAGTAGTTGTCTAAGATAGGGGCAACCTCTTTGTGTCGGGCCTCTGGATTAGTCGGAGGCTATTATGCTCCATCACTTTTTATTGGTGCAGCATCAGGAATGGCATATGGGAAAATCATTGGTTCTGGAGTTGCTCAGTTCACTCCTGTTTTTCATCTCTCCATCACTTTGTTACTTGGTCTTTCATTTCTTGGAAGTAGCTTCACCGCAAGCATACAGCCTGGTTCTGTTCTATGCCATTTTCTTATCTACAAGAGATTTTACCTTCAAAACTATAATTTCTGGTAATGATCAGCTTCGAACTTTGATATAATGTTTTTTCTTTCCTAGTCTCCATTCTATTTTGTGATTTCTGAGAACAAAACCACATTTGAATAGCAGCTTGCCGTATGTAATTATTTAGAAACCTACAATATTAGCCATCTTCTTCAGGAATACAAACCCTTTTTTTTTTCTTCAGCTGCAGATTTTGTGCTTCCTGCTTTTTATTACAAAGCTTCTTTGTAGTCTAGTTAGTTGGTTCTAATTGTCGCGTGATGTTGGACGGTTGACATTGTCTGTATATATGATGTTACTTTCCATGTTAGAATATGAACTGTGCAAGAATATGGGTGTCCCAAAATCAGCTTATGATTGATCATTGGAGAGGTTCCATTTACAGGTTGGAATGGCTGCTACTCTTGCAGGAGTCTGTCAGGTACCTCTTACGTCAGTTCTGCTGTTATTTGAGTTGACACAAGATTATCGAATTCTTCTACCGCTACTGGGTGCTGTAGGCTTATCTTCATGGGTTACATCTGGACAATCAAAAAGAAAAGATATTTGGAAGACAAAGAAACTCAAACAGGGAAAAACTAGTAGTATTCGACAACCTGAAGTACCTTCTCCTAATGCAACCCATCTATCTTCTAGTAAGGCTTTCATGTCTAATGCGAGTGATCTTTGTGAAATGGAAAGTTCACTCTGTGTAGATAAGTCTAATACTGAAACTGAAATGTTCGAAGAGAGAATATTTGTTTCCGAAGCTGAGGACAAGATATGTGACTGTCTTATTGGACACTTTGCTCACGGAAGCAGTGGCTTGCGGAAGCAGTGGCTCTCATGCTTTCAGAAAAGCAGCCATGTGCCGTTATTGTTGATAATGATCATATTCTAATTGGTTTACTGTCACTTAAAGACTTTCAAGACTTCAGCAATAAATACACAAACTCGAGGAAACAAAGACCAAAGGTAAGAGCTAATCTGTTTGTTTCTGCATTATTGTCCCGTTGAAGCACTGGACTGCTAATGTTTTCCCCTCTGTTAAACTTGTGATCCGGTGTTGTAGCGGATACAGAATCTTATAGTATCTGAAATGTGCTCTTCGGGTGGGGAAGTTTGCCAAGTACCATGGACTGCCACACCGAGTATGACTACTTTCAGCTCAGAATATCATGAATAGATATGGAATGAATCAAATTCCAGTTGTTAAAGAGCATGTTGAAGATCACAGAGGGCACCTAGTTGGCCTTTTGGACAGAGAATGTATCATTCTAACTTGCAGGTACCAACCTATTTTCTTTGCCGGTCTCTCATTTCTTGCCTTCAGCTTTATTGATTAGTTTTTCCTCCTGTGGCGTGGAATTATTTCTTCTATTCAATGATTGATCAAAATCCAGAAGCCAATTCTAAGCCCTTTTTTATTTACAGCATCTCAGATAGCTGGTATATAAAGTTTGCACAATTTAATTACTTTCTGATTCCGGGCCTTTTTTGCCCTTTGGTTCGTGCAGAGCTCTAGCAATCTGAGAATCCCTACGCTAGTAATGAATACCGGATGCTCTTTTTCTTGACAAATCAGAATACCTGACATCAAATTTATCTTACAGTTTTGGGTAAATATCATCTCAGGAACGTGGCCTGGGCACATACAACTCAGACATTCACCTTGATTGCTGCCTTAGGCTGCCCCATGCCTCAGGCGAAAAGGGCTCGGAGTTGGAATTGGAAGTCTAAGATCAGTCAGGTTGTATTTCCTGGACAACTACCAAATTTGTATACAACTAATCGAAAAAGTGGGGGTAAGAGAATGAGAAGTTTTACTAGTTATTGGAACATAAGATGTCAAGATTAGGGTTATTTAGTGGAGCATAAGATGTCAAGATTAGGATTATTCTTTTTTTCAATTTTGCCTTGTGAATTGGAGTTACTGGTTATATTCCAATAACGTACATATTATTCAGGTTTTCTTCTTGCCCCGCACTCTTGTTAATAAAGAAAAAAATGAAAATATTCTCGAGTCGAAGAAGTGATTGACATGGCATTTCTTGAAATAAGTACGGTATTCAGTACAAATTACAGTTCCATGCCTGCCTAATCGACGAACAATTGAAAAATAACATCTACAAGAGAGCTCAAATTACAAATTCATTTTCAATTGCGACCTGAGACTCATCAATAAAACAAGCATAGAAATGGATAGAATACAAGAATTATTACTGTTCAAATAAATTACCATCTTCACAAATCAAGTTAGAATAAGTTTGCTTATGATAATTGACGAAAAATTAAAAAACAAAACCCATCATAACATTTATATCTGATCAGCGGGCTTATTAATAGTCTCTGGTTCAACCATCATAGTTGGTTTATCTATCGACCCAGAGCTCATATCCAATGCCTGCAAATATCAATACGACATTAAAAGCTATTAGGACAAAGGAATTTTAATATTGACTTTATCATGAATTTATCTTGTGGTCTTATGTGCAGATTTCACCTTTGCGCCTATGGTAATTTCTTCCAGTGCTGGATCATAGCCTGAGCTTCTAACATTCTCTGTGATTCCTTTCTGGCTCTGCAGGAAGCCATGTCAACCAATTAGACATTGTTGAGGGAAATAAGTAAACGAAATTGAACCTCAACCGTTCAATCTCGTTTAATTCATAATTTATTGAGTATGGTACGTAACCCACATGCATGTGGCCAATTTTAAAAGGTAGCACAACAAATAAGTTGAGTAAGTCATAAGAACATAGTTGTGCTACATGCAAGCCATAAACAGCTGCTTAGAGCTTGAGAAATTATTTCTTATGCATAAAATAAGGGAAGCAGGAAACAATACTAAACCAATCTAGGCTTCACATAACATCACAACATATCAGAAAAGGATCATATATTATGAATCAATTCATTGGATGGCTTGAAACTCAAGTTCTAATCCAGCTTTTGGTATGTTTATAACAATCACCATATAGAACGATGCAAAATTGATTATTAAATGGTCATCCTAAATTAAAGACTGGAACAGTAAAGTCTGAGTCTATTTAACTCCATTACATGGGAGGATTTATTTTCTTTTCTGTGATGAATAATCACTTCAAAGATGGTGACCACGCTTTCATATGCATAAATTAATTGATAGCCAAATTTCCAGAACTATAGCTAATAACTTAATATGCTTTGACACCAAATTCAAAAATATTGAGTTTGAGAGATGAATTGTAGCATACCGGATCTTTAACCTCAGCTTCAACCACCTCTTTCTTGACTCTGCTTGGTAAAGGCCTACTTTATAAACCACAGATCAGTATAGTGCTTTGGTCCAATATAATTAGTGTAAGTAGGAGAAAAAAATTGGCATACCGTTCATCATCGACGTCCATATCAGAATCCTGATCCCACCTATTGTCCCTGTCCTCCTGATCTTCATCTTCATCTGCCTGAAAGATGTTTAACAAAACAACTCAGATTTGAATGACAAGAACTAGCATGCTACATTCAATACACACAGATTAAAAGATGAAATTTTTCACAACGGGATCATCATCCATCGCAACATTCAATTTCATCAAGTATTTGTCAGTTAGGTAATAAGATATACCATATTTCACCAATCTCCACAAAATGCAAGGAAAATGTTTTTTTTTTTAGTCTTCTTCTAAAAATGGATTCCGCTTTGGAGTCAGGGAAGGTAGGGGACCCAGCCAGCTTGGTATGTGATAATAATTTTCACATTTTTCAGAAAACAACTAGCTATAAGGAAGGTAGAGAGCAACATGCTTTCTGTTATAAGTTCCTTATTTACACATTAGACAAGACAAAACTCAATTCACTGAGCTGTACCATGTAAATGAGAACAAAGAATAGTAACTTCATATAATAAGCTCTAGAAAACAATGCAGAGAAAACAACTTCAATCAGGTGATTATAGAAGATGGAAAAGTGACCAACATACCTCTGGAAGCTCAGTATCAGGAGGTCTTTCGTGGAATTGGACACTGGGTGCATGCTGAAGACTGGAGAGATTTTCAAGAAGCTTAGACCGTATTTCTTCTAGTAACATGTGAGAATTCTTATTTTCCATGTTACTAGGGGCAACATGAAGAGTATAATCTGGGCCAAAATACTCATAATACTCATGTTGTGGCATTTTGTCTTCAATTTCTGCTCCAAGTGCAACTCCCGTCTGTTTTACAAACAACATATTAAATCAAAGTTATTAGTCCAGAAAAAACAATAAAGAGCGAACCCAAAAATAAAACTGTGCCAAATACGGTAAGAAGCATTACAGATGTTAGACTAGAAGCAATGTATTAAAGAGTAGTCATTTACAGACACTATGGCTCATTTGGTGGGTTGTGTTGGATTGGATTGGATAATTCATTAAATTCCATGTATTTTGAAGGTACAAGTGAATGTATTTTCATTGTAAGGGAATTAGACATAGAAGGACACTTACCATTTCTATCCTACTATTTTAAGGGGATTGGATTGGACACGTTTCCTTCTATGTCTAATTCCTACAATGGAAAAACGTTCACTTCTACCTTCAAAATATATTGAATTTGATGAGTATTCACTCCAATCCAATCCAAGACAACACACTAAATTAGCCCTATAGGTATATCTGCAGTCACATAAAATAGCAATATTCTTCTAAGAGATTATGACTCATATGTTAAGCTTAATCACATAACAGTTGAAAAACTTCAGAAATCTTCATAGATATAACAAAACACAAGAAACTATACCTCATAGCACCAGCAACGAGCAACGTTGCGAATGGTATAGCCACCGCCACCAAGCAGCAAGAGCGGGACATTGAAGGATCTCATATATCTAACACACTCGGCATGACCTTTAATGGAGAGATTGAAGCAGCCAAGCCTGTCCCCGGACAAGGAATCAGCACCACACTGGAGAACAACGGCACCAGGCCTAAAAATTTCCATCACCTTCCCAATGATAGGCTTGAACAAGTAATGGTAGCTCTCATCATCAATTCCGTCATCCAACGGAACATTGAGGGAGTAATACTTCCCTTTTCCATATCCAATATCCCGAATGTCTCCGGTACCGGGAAAATAATCCCCAAATTTATGAAATGATACTGTCATGACCCTGTCAGTCGTGTAAAACGCCTCCTCAACACCATCTCCATGGTGAATATCAATGTCCACATACAAAACGCGCTGTTTGGTAAGAGATTAACAATTACAATTAAGAATCACATAAATTATAAGGCACAAATCAAATCCAACATCAAATTCGAAAACTTTTAGACTTTGGAATTAGATAAACTAACCTCATGTTGTTTAAGAAGCTCCAAGATTGCAAGCACAATATCATTGACATAGCAGAAACCAGAAGCCTCACACTTCTTAGCGTGGTGCAAACCACCAGCCCAATTGATAGAAATATCACAGAATCCATGGTTGAGCTTCACAGCTCCGCCGACAGACCCGCCGGCATAAGTCTGGCAAAACGAGTACAACCCATCAAATACAGGGCAGTCCTCACCCACATTGAACCGCTTAAGCTGCCGCAATTGGTCCTGCTGCGTTTCGGGGGTTATGTTTCGGAGAAACGCCACGTAATCGTCGGCGTGGAAGCGGCAGAGGTCTCTGTCTCGGGCCGGGTAGGGTTTGAGGACCTGCATATTTTGGAGAAGACCGTAGTGGGCGAGAAGGGCATGGGTCATTCTGATCCGGTGAGGCTTCATCGGGTGACCTTGGCCGTAATAGTAATTTCCTACTTCTGGGTCGTAGAAATAGCTCACCTTTCTCTTCACTCCATCAGGACCCGACGCTAAAGAGTTGCCGCCGGTGTCCATCTTGAGCCAAAATCAGATTTTTCAGCCAGTCAGAATTTTTCAAATTGGTTTCGGGTTTTGGGTTTTGAAATCGGCGGTTGGGGCATCAGAAATTAGAGAAGGGAGAGTGAGAGTGAGTGGGGAGTTCAGGCAGATGCAGAGACAGAGGCAGAGGCAGAGAACCAGAAGAAGGCGGGTTTTGTTCTTTGTTTGTTCGTGTTCCCTTTCTCCTAGTTTCGTTTAGGTTCTTTGTCTTTGCTTTTACTTCTACTTTTTATATTGTGTTAAAAGTACATTTGAGGTTTTATTTGCGCTTCGAAATTAGGTTTTTTTTTTTTTTTTAAATTATTAGGAGAGAAAATTTGCAATTCGAAATTAAACTATTTGTAGGAATGAGCTAATTCTCCATTATACTTTAGGAAAAGCTTCCATTCTCATTTTGTTTTAGTAAAGTCTCGTTCGTCACTATGATGCCCAATTTTTAACGTCATGCAATGTAATCTAATGATGCAATTTCTTAATATTTATATGCTCTTTTGTCCGTGAAAAAGTTTTCTAGAACATGTATGAGAGTGCTTTTAAAGAAAATTACTGTTACACAGACCTTTAAGGCCATCTTGCCAAAGAGTTTAATAAAAAAAAATTGTATAAAATCTCGAGTTTATTTAATATAAAAAATTGTGTAAAATCTCAATTTTCAATCAATGTATTAAATTTGAGAGTCATAATTTAGTCATTATTTTTAATAGTAACCCAGGGTTATATTTTATCATCTCTAACTATTTAATACTGTCATTAATATCATCATTTTTAATATATTAAGTGGGCCTAGAAAAAATTACAACATGAAGTGCATGTGAGAACCAAATTTTAATAAGGAATTGGTCTCGCTTTTTATTTAGGCAATAAGAAAATTCTTACGTTTTTGGACAAATTATAAAATAGGCTTTGGTTTATCAAAACAAAAATAGAAAAGAGTTTGGCCCTTGGCCCTTAAACAAAATATATCCATGGCCCTTGGCTTTATAGTTGCATTTTTTACCCAACTTTCCTTTGATTTGAGTTTTTGGCTCATGGTTGGAGATGACCTAAAGCAAATTTCCTAAGGACAAAATGAGTGGGACTCGGTAGCTAGTTAATAGATATCCCTCCGTTTAAAAAAAAAAAAAAAAAAAATTGGAGACCATGAATTGGATACATTATTTTGTTTTATACAATAATTAATATTTACTATCCCCTTTTTTCTCGAAAAAAGGAATAATAATATTTAAACACATTTAATTGATCATATTTACGAAATAATTTTATGTAAAAATTAGGGATGAGCATGAATCCGTTAAAACCGTTAACCGATCCGTTTCAAACCGTTACTTATCCAATGGTTTATATTTAACCGGATAAGATTCGAACGGTTTGAGAATTCGAACCCCTCAGTTAATAACGGTTTGGATTTGGATTTTCATTTTGGGAATCCATTAAATCTAAATCGAACCGTTAAAAAATATATTAATTTTTAAATCGATTATTAATACAAAGTAAAAATAATAAAAATAAAAGAATATCCAGATATACCCAAATAAATACATATATACCTAAAGAAGAGTATAATAAAATATTATTAAGTAGTAATTTGATAAATTTTAATATAATTGTAACGTTTACAAGATTTATGTAAATGCACAAATGATAAATGCAAAGACTCACGATCTATATAAAATAATATGACAAACTATAGTAAATTTAGAATAATTTCAAGTTTACACTCAAATTATAAAATATGTATTGCATACCTAAGCTATGTGAACGCATCACTTAAGTAACCTTCACTAGTCAACACTTTGTTAACAATAATGCTACGGACACAAACAGTCCCAATTTTTTTAATCACAATACATATAGTGACAGGACCCATCCCAATCCCCCCCCCCCCCCCCCCCCGGGATTAGTGCGGGATGACCCTGCTCCCGTCTGACACGAAGTGTCAGACAAGGGATATTTCCGACCTTTGCCCTCCCGGGCTATCAGAGTACGCCAGGATCCGGAGGAGGCATGTGATATCTCGGTCTCTGCTACAGTCCACATCCGATGTCAACCTGAAGGGCAGTCAAAACATTAAAAACTGTGAGTGGACAAAACAAAAGTTTATAAAAACATTTCATAAGACATTTGTACCCTCCACTAAAAAGCATGCATGCATTCGAAAACTATTTATCCGAAATAAACCATATGTGGGAACTAAGCCCAAAACCAAAGTTGAAAGAACCATAATGAAAACGACCATACGGGCCACTACCCAAATCCATAAGGGACTCGGCCCCAAACCATAAAGAAACCAAGTACACGAGCCACTGCTCAAATCCTGTGCACACTTGTGCACACCACATATCATATATCATATATACATATAAGTCACACAACCAATCCTGTCACGGTATCCAAAGCTACGCGCGTGCTACCCGGGTCTCAATCCAAGTCTTCTCAAAGTCAAGGTCAATGTCCGCAGACCACTGATCCTACTCGAGGTAATAGTAACCATAGCCTTCCTGAGAGTAAGGAACCCAACTTGAGGGTGACTCCACTCAGTCGGTGCTCCGTGACTACTCCGGGGTCCACCCAGGCCAACGACCCTCCTTGGAGGAGATAATAGAAGTAAAGGAAGGTAGATGAACATATATATACATAACATAATATCCATGCCCGGTTCCCCTGAACCGTCATGATCCATAATATCCATAATCAGGTAACATGCCGGTTCCCATAAACCGTCATGTACCGTAATAACATAACCGAGGTAACATGCCGGTTCCCATAACCGTCATGTACCGTAATAACATAACCAGGGTTCATGCCGGTCCCCATAAACGGTCAAGAACCAGAATGATCTGACAAAGGTTCATGCTGGTTCCCATAAACCGTCATGAACCACAATGACCTTTCCAGAGTTCATGCCGGTTCCCATAAACCGTCATGAACTTGGAAATCCATCTAGGGTCCCTGACCCGAAATCATCAGTGTAAAACAACTGGGTCTCGTGCCCGAACATATGACTCAACTAGGCACCATGCCCGATATCTAAGGGTCAGTCACGACTCCGATCGTAGTGATGCGTACAACCATCCGTCCAGGACCGCTCTCAATCCTGGTATGTCGCCGTGAACGTATCAACTGACGCGACCACCACATGATCATGGTGCACTCATCACCGATTGATATCCTGAACCGTCAGCACTTCGAAGTCGAGCCTCCCCAGGCTGCTAGACCACGAATCGTGCGTCGTGACCTCTCTGGAAGGAACACATCTCAATCCGGAGGCGAGCGTCATTTCATCGATCGCCGTGCACATAGCACCCGTCGCGACCACGATTTAGACTCGAAGGTCGTAAATAGTGTCATATGCTCGAGACCAAACCAAATGGGTCTCATACCCGAGTTTATCCTTTTAGAAATCCAAAACTTTTTCATTAAAACCAATAAAGAAATACAAACCCGTATAAGCACCGTATAAGGCCGAAACCTCGAAATACGGGCTTATACGTAACCACATACAAATGCACCCATGGCATCATCAAACAAGTAATAAAACATATAATAAACATTTATGCATGCACCAATTTAGAAAATAAGGTCCACTCACAGACCGTCCGAGCTGCCGCCTCGATTTGCGTGCCATACGGCTCCCCGAGCCGATCACCATCACCGGGACTCCCAAACCTGTCCAAATCGTAATAGAAGGTTACTAACTACTTAAATACCCTCCTACCAAAGCCCCGTAATTTTCCCGAACTTTTAACTATTTTTAAACCTACCCTAAACCTTCCGATGCCCCGAAACATATCGAGACGGTGTCCGATCGACACGAAACCAGTCCCAAAATGTTCGTTACATCGAATAGAAGATTTCCCGTGTTGAACACTTTCCCAAATTATGGACCTCGTGCCCTCACGGACCCCTAGAAGACCCTGGTTACTGTTCATCACCATCATCCTCAGGAAAACCGATTTTTTCCTGGTTTTCCGGTCCGGTCACTGTGCTGAACCGGCGGAACCGGTTCAGCGTTCCTACTCCCTCAAATCTCGTCCGTTTTCTTCCCAATCGATTCTAAACTTCCTAATATGATCCTAGGAACATGTTTAGATGATCAAAACAAGGAAAAAACCCATAGAACCCGAGGTTTGATTTTTGAACCTCACGGTTCAGTTTTTCCATTTTCCTCCCACGGCTTCTCAGCCGTCAACCACCACCAAAACCGCCTTAAAACTGTCCTAGAAACCTAACTAACTCATCCTAATCGTCAAAAATCAACCATAACGTCAAAATCAATTAAAAAGGAAATTTGGGCCTTACCGTGCACCCGCACGGGTTCGTGGCTCTGCCGCCCACGACGGCGCCTTCCTGGGCCGGCCACCGCGTCCTACATCCTCCCTCACTCTCTGGTCTCAGTCCTGGTCGAGATGGGGTTGGGTTGGTGGGGTTTGGGTTGCACAAAGAGGGAGAGAAATGGTGAGATCGGGTATGGGTTTTGGGTGTTTGAAATGGGAAAAGGAAATGGTTTGCACGGTGCATGAAGGAATATGGTGTCCATTGGATGGGTGACACTTGTCATTCATCCATTGGGCATCAGGACAAATATCTTGGCCCACTAGAGACAAAACTGCACTTTTCGTCTCGTAAAACGTGTCGCTGGAAATAGTATCCCGAAACTTTCGTGAACCGTAACTTCGCCGTCGAACGTCCGAATTCGACGTGCCGCCTGTCTACGGATTCGTATCGTCCCCATCTACGTAACGGTCTTTGGTCCTCGGCGATCGGACCTCCTGGTCAAAAAGTCAACATTTTGACCCTTTTAACCAAAATTACCAAAATGCCCCTAAACTTCCAAACGTCATAACTTCCTCCTCGAATGTCGGAATTGAACGTGCCACCTGTCTATGAACTCGTGACGTCACGAACTACGTCTCGGTCATCGGTCAAAGTCTATTTGACCGCTCGAACGAAAAGTCAACATTTTGCCATGACTAGGGGCAAAACGGTCATTTCGCATCGTTCGTCCGATTTCGCTCTACTAATCACGGATTAGCCTCACTAATCGTGATTCGTCACCAATCTAATCCTGGAATTCGGGATGGGTCGTTACAATAAAGGCTATTGATCTGGCGAACTATAAGCTGGGAGTCGCTGTAAACCTGCAGCTGCTGCGCTTGGAGGTCGGTGGCCAACCGGAGGCCAGCAAGGAGGGCTTCGTACTCGGCCTCATTGTTGGAGGCCTGGAAACCAAAGCGCAGCGCGTACTCCAGCCGTTCTTGGGTAGGTGTGCTGAGTACGAGGCCAGCGCCAGAGCTAGTATGGCAGGAAGACCCGTCCACGTAAAGAGTCCAAATAGGCTGGGCGGGGTCCATGGTGGATAGAGCTGACGTCTTGCAGATAAGAGTGGGGGGTGCCACCGTGTTGGGGTCAAGAGTATCGGGCATGTGTTGTGTTGTGTTGTAAGTGAAACTTGGCCAGTGCCCATGATGGTCGGAAACTTCATGAGAAGGGCCCGAGTGGAGATGATGGCGCTGAGCTGGTTGAGGAGTCCCCTCCCCAAAATGACGTTATAAGCGGTGGGGCAATCGACCACCAGGAAGGTGGTGATGGCTGTTGCGATCTTAGGTGCGCTCCCCAGGGAGATAGGCAGGGAGATGGTGCCAAGGGGCATGACAGAATCGCCTGAGAAGCTGAGTAGCGGAGAACCAGCGTGGGTGAGGCTTGCGGAGTTGATGCCCAACTGGCTGAAAGTGTCCATGAAGAGGACGTTCACAGAGCTGCCAGTATCTACCAGGATCCGCCCAACATCGAAATTGGCTATCTGAGCTCGAATGATCAATGGATCGTCGTGGGGGAAGATAACCCCCCGTTCTTCTTCCTCGGAGAAGGTGATGAGCGTCCATCCTGCCCGGGCGACCTTGGCAGCGCGTCCATCCTCGATGTTGAAGATTTGATGGTTGGATGTCGTGGCGCGCAGGAAGTTCTTCTTGGCCCGGTTAGAGGTGCAGGAGGAAGAGATGGTAGGGCCTCTGCTGATCGTGTTGATTTGTGGCAGACCTGGCGTGAGGCGCGCGTGCTGGAGGAACTGGTTGATCTTTCCCTCCCTTACGAGTGCTTCCACGATGTCGCGGAAGGCCACGCACTCGTCGATGGTATGGCCGTTGAACTTGTGGTACTGGCAATACAGGTTGGATTGGACGCCCGGTCGGGGGCCAGGCGGTCGCGCCCGTGGCTTGGGGATTGTGCCCTCGATGTTCATCAAGGCATTCTCCAGGGAGGTGTTCAAGATGGAATAGGTTTCGTACTTTGGAGTGGGCCCCGTATGGGGTTTGCCTGACTGGTGGTGGCTTGATCCCTGCCCCTTGTTGTGGTACTTGTGCCTCCCGCGATGATCATTGTTGTACGTCCCCTTCCGCTTACCAGAGTGTGAGTCAGATCGGTGATCCGTATGGCCGTTATTGGTCGGCGGAGGTGACTGTGCCTGCCGGTTGCTGGGAGGCAGAGGGCGCGCGCCATTCACGTCAGGTCGTGATGCGACCTGGGGAGAGTTGAAGTGCTCCACCTTGGCGTGTATTGCCGCTTGCCGCATGAGCTCATTGTAATCGTCCCAACCCTGGGTGAAGGCATGGTACTTGAAGGTGGACTCCCGCAGCCCGTTGCGGAAAGCTCGGTAGGCGGCCTTGTCATCCGTCTCGTGGCATTTGGAGTACTCCAAGCTGAAACGAGCGGCATATTGGCGTAGGGGCTCGCTATCTCCCTGTCGGAGGGTTCCCAAGTCCTCGGTTGTGAGCAGTCGATCCGTCTGGATCATGAACTGGTTCAGGAAGACCGTGTGTAGGCGGTCGAACGAGTCGATAGACTGTGGTTCCAGGCGATAGAACCAATTGAGCGCGGCCCCAGTGAGGGTGGAGCTGAAAATCAAGCACTACGCTTCGTCAGAGAGATTCCTGAAGGCGAGCGCTGAGTTGTAATTGTTGATATAGGTGTCTGGGTCACCTTGTCCGTCATACAGGACAATCTTCAAGGGTTTGACCTCCGTCGCATTGCGGTACCGCATGATGCGGTCCGTGAAGGGACCCACGTTGGTCCGAGGTCGGGGTAGTGTCCCAGCTTTGGGTCTGGCGGCCTCCAATTCCCCACACGCGCTGGTGGAGTTCTCGGACCACCTCGTTTGATTGGTCGGGTCGATCCGCCCCAATCGGGCGGTCGTCGATTGGATGATTTGCGCTGCCGCCTCTGGGCTACCGGGGTTGCACCGGTCGCCGCCAGGACGAGGCCGTGGTTGAGCTGGCGTTGTCTTCCGGCTAGTGCCTGCCTACCAGCGAGGAGGGACTTCCTGGAGGCTGGACGGAGAGCCGCGGTGGCTGTGCAGGCCGGCGTGCCGATCCAGACCTTGACCGGGCGCCCTGGGATAGTACGGGCAGAGGTGGTTGTGCCTGGATGCGGGGGTCGTGGGTAGGGTAAGTCAGACGGTTGGCCGGGGTCTGCGTCTGTCTCCTGCCGAGCAGATCGCGGGCGTCACGGTAGATCTGTGTTCCCGAGGGGCCAGGCAGGTCGGTCTGGTGGAAGAGCAGGCGACCAGACGCTTCCGGTCGGCAGGTGTCACCGATCTCGACTCGGCTGGCCTCGAACTCCTGCCGACGAGATGCAGCGGCTAAGGCCGGTTTGGTTGCCTCCCGCTGCTCCTCCAGTTCCTCGCGTGTGGACTACAAGATGGCCAGGGTTCTTCCATGCTGTTCCCCCCACACGTGGTTCCTGCTCTCGATGGCAGCGTTGCTTTTCCTGAGTTCGGCAACCTCCGACCGGAGGGTCCTCAGCATCTCGAGCATGTCATCGGAAGGTAGGCTGGCTAGGGTTCGGCCGCGATCTCCCTGAGGGGTGTTGTTGAGCTCACCGTCATCCCGTTCGGCAGACATTGTTCGTTAGCGGAGGGTCGAGCAAGGGTATGTGAGTTAGTGGGTGTTTACTGAGTTTCCACAGACGGCGCCAATTGTTTGATCCGGAAATGACCAACTCGATGAGACCCGCTGGGGGTTCCAGGACCAGCCGCGTGGTGTCTCGGGCCCGCTGGGGGCGTTGTGGTTTGGCAGGGTTCCTGCAAAGACTAGACACCGGTGTGGTGCCAGCCGAAAGGGCTCCGACGCCTAAGTTAGTATCTGAGTGCCGAGGGGCAGGTAAATACAGTGCTCTGGATCGGTTCTGAGTGTCTTACCTTTGTGAAGGGTTTCGGGGTATTTATAGTAGCCATAACTGCGGTAGGTGGGCTACTGTTACGAAAGCAGGTGGTGCTTTGTGGCTGAAAGCCGTCTGACAAGCCCTGGATATCCGGAGGAGGCGCCAGCTGGAGTCCCAACCTGCCTCCGTCAGGGAGTTGGTATGGCAGAGTTGGTTAGGTGACTGTCGCAGTCAGCTGTCGTCTGTTCATTGTCAGATGCCGAATGGCGGGTCTGCAGTTTGGTGCCGATCGGCGGACCGTAGGCCATGAGGGTGCCGATCAGGCGATCGGTCGGCGGCCTTCCTGTCCTGGCGGGCCCTGTGCTAGGGTGGTCGGTCGATATGGTATCAACAAATCCATGTCATCTTTTTTTAATAAACTATCTCAAAATAAAAATAAAAAGATTATCAAACTTGAAAAATAAAAAAAAATAATAATAAGAATAATAAAACCCTTAACCCTAATTACGAACCATTGATTATTATTCTCTCTTTGTAAGAATCGAAACACTAATCGCACCAAACACAGCACCAACGATTCCACCACAAAACATCTCCGTCAATTCTACCAAAATAACGACAATGATCAACTCCACCACAAAGACAACGATGGTCGTGAACTCCACCACTGATTTCCCTCCTTTTAAAAGTGAATCATCTTCTTCTGATTCAAAATAGAAATAAGAGTCTCTTATTCATTAACACATGAGTCACACCTCAACATTCTCCTCATTCCCGGTCTTAGAGAAGATGGTATTTGCCACTGAAGTTTGGATCAGCCCTAAGGCCCTAGCATCCCTGATGAAATCTACACGCTTTGGAAAATTAACAACCTCACCAGCTTTATTTCCGGCTTCCTCATTCAAGCAGCATCAACACATTCCCATAGATCGTGTGCACAAAGGATCGTTCTCATCTTAATGCACTAGAATTCATAGTTACTGTCGTCGAAGACATGAACCCGTAGCTCGGATCCAGTAGCTACAGTAGCTCCAGTACTAGCTCTGTTAGCTCAGCTTCGCAAAAAGCACACGCTAGCTGATACCATATTAGCGATCAGCAATTGCAGTGGAAGCCGTTCATGTAATATTACTTTCCAATACACAAAGCACACACAAGCTGAAGCGGTTTGAATCAAGGTTAGCCTGCGAGTGTTTGTTCTTGCTATGATCTTGATTGTTTATGAATTTCTAGAAATTTTTTGATTGAAGATGGGTTTGTAATTATCTAATAATCACCTGCATAATACATTTTTAATGAAATGCCAATGAGGAAATCTTAAGCGAGAATCTATGAATTCTAAATCTCATTCTAACCTGAAATACATTTCCTTTTCAAATTGCATGTAGTGTGTAGAAAATGGCTAGGTGATTTGTTACTATGACAACAAATCACCAATTACAATAGGATACCTCACATAGTCTAAAAGCCTATTATAATCGAGCACTACATGACCTTCAAGTAATCCACCTCACTCAATTTTGCGTGGCTGATCTCACAACCGTTGGATTGCATACACTGCACTACACACCTCATTGTTGTACGTAGTGCATTCAAGTAGTAAATAGTTTAGGATCCAACATATTGGCGATCAGCAGTGGTGGAAACATGTCAAGTAGTAACAGAAAGCACACATTAGCTGAATCGGTTTGAATCGAGATTAGCCTCAGTTGTAACTCGACTAAACCAATGTCGTCTACCAGTCGTAACTCGACTAAACCAATGTCGTCTACCAGGTCGCTCGTGACCTTAGTTGTACCAACAATCCATTACAACTAGAGTAGCACGACAACCATCTAGGTCTAACCGATAAGTACAACCTCGACTGCAGAGTGCAGTCCCAACACTAAGCTGACATGACTAGATCTGACATGGCCGATGATCTCAGCTCCGAGAAGTTGCCAAAGTCAACTACTCGCCAACTCACATTTCTGAACCATACGCCCTAAGGTAGGGTTCCAAAATCACACCCTAGGGTCAATCTCAGCCCAACTGTTAACTACCACTGCTATCTGCGGTATAGTCCACAATTTGACCAACCCCGTGGTCTTGACATCGTAAAGACGTCAATCCAACTCTATCGTCAATCCAACTAGAGTTACTCGAACCCGGCTGCTAACTGCCATAAGTTCAACTAGAGTTCCACGAACTCTACTGCTCCTAGCAGTAAATCCATTTAACTCAACAATATCCGATCATCGAATGGCCAGAACTCCCAACCAGTCGTCGGAACCGATCCTACGACATCGTGAAGACGATCCCAACTAACCGTCTCACGATCAAAACGCTAACGTACTGCTACGTTCATCTTTCCATAGGGATCCACACTGCCAACCTCGACAGAACTATGGCAACCCCGGCATCTAGTGCCGAACCAAGATGTTCCACTATCCAATCCTACTAACTATCGTATCGGCATCCTAACTATCAGGTTTAACGAACTGTAGCCCATTGAGATATCACATCCTCGACCTGCGCGCACCATAAGAGCAAACCGTGCTCTGATAAGTAATCATACGAGCAATCCTATGCTCTGATATGAGCTAGCCGAGCTCTGATACCACCCTGTCAGGACCCGTCATCAATCCCCCTGGGATTAACGAGGAACGCCCCAGATCCCGTCTGACACGGAGTGTCGGACAAGGGAAATTTCCAATCTTTGCCCTCCTGGGCTATCAGAGTACGCCAGGATCCCGAGGAGGTATGTGATATCTCGGTCTCTCAGGCATGATTCTCTGGGTTAAGGGTTTGGATTGGTTCGAGAGAGGTGAGATCGGGTTGGGTTTGTTTAGGGAGAAAGGAAAATGATAGATGCATGGGGAAGGGAGATGCATGAAGGGAAATTGGTGTCCATTGGATGGGTGACACTTGTCACTTATCCATTGGGCCTTGGGATAAATATCTGGGCCCACTAGCTGCCAAAAGTCACTTGTCTCGTAATTTGTGCAATAGTACTTTCGTACTTCCGTGAACCGTAACTTCGCCGTCGAACGTACGAATTCGATGTGCCGCCTGTCTACGGATTCGTATCGTCCCAATCTACGTAATGGTCCTCGGCCCTCGGCCATCGGACATCCTAGTTCAAAAGTCAACATTTCGCCTCTTTTAATCAAAATTACCAAAATGCCCTTAAGCTTCCGAACGTTATAACTTCTTTCTCGAATGTCGGAATTAAACGTGCCACCTGTCCATGAACCCATGACGTCCTAAGCTACGTCACGATCATCGGTCAAAGTCCATTTGACCGCCAGAATGAAAAGTCAACATTTTGCCCACGCCCAAGGGCAAAACGGTCATTTGCATCGTTCGTCCGATTTCGCCCAACTAATCACGGATTAACCTCACTAATCGTGATTAGTCACTAATCTAATCTTGGAATTCTGGACGGGTCGTTACAGCCCTTCTCTTGGGTCTAGTCACTCAAAACGTCATTTAGAAAGTGTAACGACCCATCTCGAAAACTGAAGTCATTTTCAGAATGTAAATTACGAATACACAAATTTATCCCGTTTTTATTAATGGCCCAAAAGTCAATTTTAATTTTGGGAAACTTCTTGGAAGTTCTGAACGATACATGCATCTCGAACTCACAAATTTGTTACGTCCCGTTTGGATTAATTAGGATCTAAAACGGATTAAAAAGGAATGGGAAATGGACAAAACCGCTCACGCCGAATCACGGCTGGACCGGACTTATAGAACCGGTCTGAACCGGCTGAACGCGGATTGAAGATGATGAACAGTGCAGGCGCGTGAAGCCCACGTGCAGCCCCTTTGGGAGGCTCGTGAGGGCGCGTGGCACTGTTCATGGAGAAGGTTCCAACACGAATTTTAAAGTATTCGATGTAACGAACATTTTGGCACTGATTTAGAGTCGATCGGACATCGTCTCGATATGTTTTAGGATGTCCGAAGGTTTTAGGCCTAGGTTAAAAATAATTAAAATTCGAGAAAATTACGGGACTTAAGTATGATCATTGTGAAGTAGTTAGTAACCTTATATTGGGATTTAGACAGGTTCGGGAAAGTCGGTGATAGCGGATTAGCCGGGAACGGCATAGGTGTGCGCGTATCGAGGCGATGACGCTATGGTCTATGCGTGGACTTTTCTTTCTAACTCTTGATGCATGCATATATGTTTTTATATGTTTTCTATACGTGATTCTATGATTTGATTTATGATCTTGATGGTTTACGGTTTTGCACGGTTTTCAAGATATTTACTGAATTTCACGTTTTACGAGATTTCGAATGATCTTGTGATTTGATCATGGTTTTAATGGTTTGATTTCAGGATTTGAAATGTGATTTGATTTCAAGGATTTGAAAGGAATTTCAGAAAAGTGATTTCGAGCTTGGAGCCCTGTTTATGAGATTTTGATAACTGAGATTTCGGATTGAGTTTTGAGATTTGGAAAGGAAATTTGGATTTGGGTTCGGAACAGTGGTTCCGGATGCCAGCTTACGAAATCAATGTCGCGAATTCGGATAAGAATTTTCTATGGTTTTCACTGTTGGTTGGAAAATGGTTTTGGTTTTAGACCCGGAAAAAGAGAAAAACCCGTTGGGTCTGGTTTTGAGTTTAAAGACTCGGTTGATTGACGGGGGGAGGGCCCTGGATTGATATGTTTTGAGTTTAAAGACTCGGTATATTTTTTGAGTTTAAAGACTCGGCTATGATACCCCCCGAGGCCTATGATTGTGTTTTGAGTTTAAAGACTCGTTGATATCGCGGGAAGGCCTGATTATTGCGCATGATTTTGAGTTTAAAGACTCGGGCGCACTTGAGCTCCAACAAACTCGCATGATTGATATTTTCACTGGTTTTTCACTGGTTTTCGGATGTCTTGGGCAATGGCCCAGATGAATTGGATTTGATGAGTTTTGGGACTGAGTTCCCGTACTTTGAGATGGTTTGTGGTTTTGGGCAAAGGCCCTGGATTTGAATAATGGATTTGATTCGGGTTTTCAAGAATGGTTTTTGTTAATGGTTTTGAATATGAGATGGTTTCATGACATGAATTTTATATGCATGCATTGGTTTTTAAATGGTGGGTATAAATGGTGTTTTCTGATAACTGTTTTTGAACTTATATTTTATTTTTGTCCACTCACAGTCTTTTGTGTTTTCGATACCCTCCAGGTTGTTGGGTGCGGGCTGTTGGTCAAGAGAGACGGAGACATCACATACGCGATCCACAGTAGAGTCTGCACACTCTGGGAAGTCCGGAATCTTTTGGACGGTCGGATCGAGAATCCCTTGTCCGACTTATGTGTCACATGGAGGTTGGACGTCGGTTTAGCCTTCGTGTCATGCGTAGGTCAGACGGGAACAGGACTTAGCCCTTAATCCCGGGGGATTGGGGGTGTACCTGACACGAATGGACTCGAGACAGGCCAAAAATGACTAAGGTCATTTTGGTAATTTTGCACATAAAGGTATTTTGGTAATTTTGTGAGAAAAACCTAAAATAATCTAGATTTCTCATGATTTTTCCATCCCATTCTTTCCACCGACCTACTCCTCATATATAAATGGTTGTGTGTTTGTGTAGATAGTTCGGGAGTGGGTGGCCGAAAGATAAGGTAAATGCAAACAAAGAAAGAAATGAGAGGGAAGAAAGATAAATAGAATAAGGAAGAAGAAAGAAAAGGAGAGGTTATGAAGAAAAAAAGAAAATGAGAAATTGAGGACTAGGTGAATCCAGAATCCAAACCCGCGAAGCCAAAATTGGTCGTGGACCATCAAATTGTTCTAAAGTTTTTTGGTATCTAACTAAAGATGCTAGGCTACTAAATGAGTCATTAGGATCATTTTGGGACAAACAGGAGTGAGTTTGAACGTTGAAGAGCCATCAAAATGACTGGGAAAACCACGACCAAAAGTCAAAGGAAATGAACTATGTCATCTAGGTAAGTGTTCTTGATTTTGATGTTGCATATCTTCTCCTAGGATTGTGTAGGCAAGATTACGCTGTTAGAACGTGAAAAATAGATGTGAAAATCAACTTTTAGAGTCTGGTCAAGAATGCGGATCGAACGACCTGAAAAAATAAACAAATGAGCCTGGACCTTGGAAGACGATGACCTTGAGACTAGCACATGGAGACCACGCGCTGTAATGACCCGTCCCAAATTATCGGGATTAATTAAGACTTAATGACGGATTAGTGAGGATAATCGAGGATTAGACGATGATTAACGGATGTTCAGGGTGAAATGACGATTTTGCCCCTAGAATGGGCGAAACGTTGACTCTTCGTTCAGGCGGTCAAATGGACTTTTGCCAATGACTGTGACATAGTTCGAGACGTCACGAGTTCATAGACAGGTGGCACGTCTGATTCCGACGTTCGAGGAAGAAGTTACGGTTCACGGAAGTTCGAACATACAATTGCACGTTTTTCGAGACGGAAGTCATTTGTCAGCAAGTGGGGCCCATATATTTTGGGGCAGGCCCAACGGATGAATGAAACTTGTCATCCATCCATTGCCCACCCAAATTGGTTCATGTATATAAGTTCACCTTCTTTGTTTTCTTCATTCAAAACTGATCAAACCTTCCACCCCAAATCCAAACCCTTAACCCCCATGATCAGATGTGAGACCAAGTGAGTGATGGAGGGCCGTGAGAAAGGTGGTGGCTGGCCAGGATGGTGCCGTCGTGGACGGCGATGGCAGCTCGAGCACAGTAAGCCATTTTACCTGATTCCTCCCAATTTTAATCTTTGACGTTAAGGACGATTTTAGGTGTTTTTATTGGGTTTGTTAGGTTTCTATGGACGTTTTATGATGATTTTTAAGAGTGGCTCACGGTTGTACAACCCTGGGACATTTTTGGAAAACTGAACTGTGGTGGGGAAGTTAAACTGGGGTAGTTTTGTAGGTTTTAGGTGATTTGGTTCACATGTTTAGGTTCCTAAGATCAAAATAGGAAGAATAGGATTGATTAGGAAGAGAAAGGATGAAAATTGAACCATGTAGCAGCCTGGACCGGTCACGCCTGTCCAAGTTGCAGGAAAAACTGGGCCGGTCGGTTCGGACCAGCCTAACCGAGGTTGAAGATGACTGTAGCATTGGCGCGTGGCTCCCACGTGCAACCACTTCAGGCGGCGCGTGCGGGCGCGTACGGGAGATTTTGGGGGTGGTTCCAACATGTGTAATCATCTATTCGATGTAATGAACATTTTGGGATTGGTTTCGAGTCGATCGGATATCGTCTCGATATAGTTCGGGTTGTCCGAAGCTTTCAGAACGCGTTTAAAAATAGTTAAAAATCCAGAAAATTAGGGGCTTTAGTGAGGGATTAATTAAGTAGTTTGTAACCCTCTAAAGTGATTTGGACAGGTTTGGGAACCCCGGAGACAACGATTTACCTAGGAAGGCGTACAGCGCGCGTATCGAGGCGGCAGCCCGAACCATTTGTGAGTGGACTTTCTTTCTGAAATCGATGCATGCATAAATGTTTTATAAATTTTTTAATATATTTTTTGTGATGCCTTTAGTGCATTTTGGTGTGTGTTCACGTATTGGCACGTATTTCGAGGTTTCGAGTTTTATACGTGCTTATACACGTTTATGCTTTCGGTTTTAATGAAATGGTTTTGAAAAGGTAAAACCGGGCATGAGACCCATTTGGATTTTATTTGACTCAGGCATGAGGCCCTATTGATGACCTACGGGTCTGAGTCATGGTCGCGACGGGTCATGTGTGCACGGCGATGGACGACGTGACGCTCGCCTCCAGATTGGGATGCTTTCCTTCCGGAGAGGTCACGATGCACGTCCCGTTGTCGAGCAGCCATTGAAGGCTCAACTTTGGAGTGCTGATGTATCGAAGATCGATCGGTGACGTGTGCACCATGGTCTTGAGATGGTCGTGGCAGTGATGTGTTCACGGTGACATACCAGGATTCAGAGCGGTCCTAGATTGATTGTTGCACGCATCGCTATGATCGGGATCGTGACTAACCCTAAGATATCGGGCATGATGCCCCGTTGATTTACGAGTTCGGGCTAGATGCCCAGTTCATTCTGGAATCGGGCTAGAGGCCTTGTTGAGTCATAAGTTCGGGCTGGAGGCCTAGTTGATTTGTGTTATCAGGCGTGAGTCCCGTATAATGGTTTTCTATACTAGTATGTATATACCTCCCTCACGAGCGTATTGATTGGCCTCCACCAGTCCTCGACCTGGAGAGTCACGATCCACACACCAAAGTGGGTATCCCCATAGGGATCCAGTTCCAGGAGTGGGAGTTATGATGTGGTCCCGGACCAGATTCCGGAGAGATGATCAGACTAGGTCCAAAGATAGAGCCTCCCAGATGGAGAATTCTTGGGAGAATACTCAGAGTGAGACCCCGAGTAGTATGCATACTTTTATATATACAGAAATCGTGACATATATCGGGGATAAGTTCCCTAGGGGCTGTGTGCCCTGAGTTGGCATCTTCTCAGGAAGTACCTAGGATAGGTTATATATGTATATATGTATATGTGTACGAGTTTTCACTGAGACAGCGTTGGGCTGAGACCCACGCGTATTGTTTTGGGCTAAGGCCCATATGAGCTGGATTTGGGACGAGTTCCCACGTGTTTTAGTTTGGGCTGAGGTCCCAGGTGCTTGAGATGATTTTGGGCCAAGGCCCAGTGTCCTTTGTTTGAGAAATGGTTTTTGAATGCATGCATATGTTTTTAGTGAAGGGCATAAAGGTCTTTTGATGAAAATGTTTTTATAAAATAATTTTTTTGTCCACTCACAGCTTTCGTGTTTTCAATGCCCTTCAGGTTGATCACAGATGCGGGCTGTAGCAGAGACGAGACATCACATTCCTCCTTCGGCTCCTGGCGCCCTCTAATAGCCCCGGTTGGCCAAAGGACGGAAATATCCCTAGTCTGACACTTCGTGTCAGACGGGAGCAGGCACGTCCTACGCTAATCCCGAGGGATTTGGGACAGGTCCTGTCAAGTTGGTATCAGAGCGAGGTTGGCTCATCGAATACTCATAGTACTCTAATACCACTTGGTATCAGAGTGAGGTTGGTTCATCTGATACTTATAGTACTCTAATACCAGTTGGTATCAGAGCGAAGTTGACTCATGTGATACTCATAGTACTCTGATACCAGTTGGTATCAGAGCAGGTTGGCTCATATGATACTCACAGAGAGTGCGTAGATCGAGGATGAGATGTCTCTCCAGTCTTAACAGACAGTCATCAACCTGATAGTTAGGGTACTAGTACGAGGATTCAATCGAATCGATCCTAGTTCGTGTACGTTTGACACGAGGTGCGACTGGGTGAGGTCAGTTTGGCATCCTCTGTCGTGCATGCCGTGTCTTGCGAGACGTTGGATCCCGAACGGGATTAATACGTGTATGAATCTAACAGCTTAGAACCGTCGTGTTACTGGAGATAGGATCTAGCAGACCAATAGGTACCGTATGACGACCCGAGAGTCGGGACCACCGAGGCATCATGACGGACGTGGAATAGAGCAAAGTGGAACCAGTGGAGGTCGGACGTTGGGATCATCCACGATAGAACTACAAGGTTCGGAGATTGTGCTGCTAGGAGCAATCAGATGCGTGAAGACTCTAGTAGAGACTAGGTGGATTAGGGACGTTGACCCCATTTGGCTTGAGGTTCTACGTTTAGAGGTGTCGAATCCCGGAGGGATGTCTACTGGAAAGTGATGCCGGAGTAGTTGTGCAACGTGGTAGGATACAATTACGACGTGTAGCAGTAGTGCAGCGTTAGGCATAGACTTGGGCCAAGTTCTTATGGAGGCTAGCGGCTGGATGTCATAGGGTTACGAGGGGACGAGACCCTCAAATTGTGGTTACTGGTCGTTTGGACACCAGTATCGGAGTATGACGACTCTTCGGAGTCGAGCGCGTTGAATTAGCTCGGATGGTCGTGTTGTAGGGGAGCAGCCGGGTTGTGGTAACCCTAGATGGTGATTGGTAGAACGAGTGACAGGAAGAACGGTACTTGTGGATCGGATTCCGAGGTGGATCGATCGGTAGACGTGTGTGTTGAACAGTTGGTACCGGCGGTCAATTGACCGCGTAGTTTTTGAGTCTCGATAGCAGAGTGTTTCTGAGATCGGTTTGCACGAGGTTATGGCAGACGCCGCTATCGATGGACGTAGTTGAGTCATATCGAGCTGGATAGACTGAGGTTTTCATGACGAGGATACGAGGGTGCGTGGGTGACGCACCGTATGAGCAGTGATTTAGGGAGTTGGCTCGGTTAAGACCGAGTACGATTACAGAAGAATATGAGCTTCCGACATTGGCCAGTGTGCCACACTACCTTGTGAGGTAACAGAGAGAAGTGGTGATTGCTTAGTTTGAGCAGGGTCATAGGATTGGTTTGATTTGCACTCCGTGTGGTGGTGATACGATGTAAGACCCGTGTCCTGGAGGGAACGGTGAACAATCCCACATTCCTGCGAGGGGGAATGGTCTGGGAAAGGATGGTGGTGTGCCTTAAAGGTGTAGGCACACACCTATCTAGCACTAGGCCTTCTGGGAGCTCACTGGCTTTGGATTCCGGGGGAACTCCAAAGTTAAGCGAGTGGAGGCTGGTGCAATCCCATGATGGGTGACCCACTGGGAAGTTGCACCGTGAGCTCCCAGGAACAAAACCTTGAGGGCGAGGCCCAAAGCGGACAATATGGTGCTAGATGAGTCGGGTCATGACCGAGAAGGGTCGAGTCTTGACAATTTGGTATCAGAGCCAGACCCCGACCGGAAAGTGTGCCAGCGAGGACGCTGGGCCCTAAGGGAGGTGGATTGTACGACCCGTGTCCTGGAGGGAACGGTGAACAATCCCACATTCCTGCGAGGGGGAATGGTCTGGGAGAGGATGGTGTTGTGCCTTAAAGGTGTAGGCACACACCTATCTAGCACTAGGCCGTCTGGGAGCTCACTGGCTTTGGATTCCGGGGGAACTCCAAAGTTAAGCGAGTGGAGGCTGGTGCAATCCCATGATGGGTGACCCACTGGGAAGTTGCACCGTGAGCTCCCAGGAACAAAACCTTGCGGGCGCAGGTGTGCCCAAAGAAGACAATATAGGGTTAGATAGAGGGTGCCGCTGCGCAACTCTGATCTAAACTAGGCCTTTTGGGAGTTCAAGTGGCTTTGGGGGGGATTGGAACCTCAAAGTTAAGCGAGTTGAGGCTGGTGCAATTCCATGATGGGTGACCCACTGGGAAGTTGAACCATGAGCTCCCGAAAACAAAACCGTGAGGGCGAGGCCCAAAGCGGACAATATGGTGCTAGATGAGTCGGGTCCTCACCGAGAAGGGTCGGGTCCTGACATACGATGACGTTAATGAGAAGAGACGATGAGCCACGAGCTGAGAGTAACTCAGTCATGATGTGCTCATGCTTGGTTTCTACCACTACACGACGAGAAGGATTCGTCGGCTAGTGTAGATTCTCAGGAATTGTGTGGAAATGGTTGGCTGACTACGGTTAACCATACCTACTGAGTTTCGTGTATGCTGTTTGAGGAGAAATCTGATAGTGAGAAATAGAATGGGTCACTACAATAGTTATCGACAGTTGTCGTTGGTCCGAAAGAATAGACAACGTAAGGACTGTCGTGAGGATTAGTGATCGGAGGGTCGAATTTTGTATTACACAGAGAATTATCTGCAGATCACAACAAGAGCTTGTTATGACTCTGCAGTCGGGTGGCACATCGGATTAGGATGAATTGACATCCTTTTGGATGTACATAAACGGTCATAAACGGATAGGCGAATTGGATTGTTTACGGGCAAGTGGAAGAGGTCCGAGTGAGTTGAGGGCCTAGTTTGTGATCGAGTTGGTAGACGTGTCGTAGCGTGGTAGTCGTGCGAGTTCGATGGGCACTGAGCTGGACGGAGAGGATCCTGAGTGGCGTGGTGCGAGGTATACCCTATACCGATTGATGGTGTGGAAGTTGACGTATACCAGAGGGGCGGTGCGAAAGATGAGCTATACCTAGGTTGGCGGTACGGAAGTTGGCGTATGCCTGGTTTGGCAAGGTGTGTACTATACCTGTATTGGTGATAGGTACCCTAGGTCATTGTGGACGGAGGGCACGAGTGTTAGGTGTTGGATTTGGATCCCCTAAGGATTGGGACGTGCGAATTAGGGTACCAATGTGAACGGCAAGGGAAGAAGCCGAAGAGAATCACTGGAAGTGTTTAGTCCATAAGGAAGGATTACCATAGATACTCTTAGTCGGGAAGAGGACTTCTAGCTTAGTAATTGGGAAAGTTGAGTATGCTTCCAACATGGTTGCAACTACTCTCAACTTAGAGATCGATGAAGGAGATTTTTCATTTTCTGCTCTTTAGCAGATCGTGCTGGGTCCTAGAGGATGGCATAAGATGGACTTTGATGTCATCGTCTTCAACTTTCCACATGTGGATCGATGAGGAAGGAGATGATAGCTAAGTGTTCAAAGAGGGTGTAAGAACCGAACACCTAGGTTGTGGGTCAAATTTGATTAACTTGGAGATCAGATGATTCTTGGTGTCACGTCTAGTGATGTGACAGGTGAGTACCCAAGACGAGACAGATCGAGTAGCGTGAGGATGATCGAGATGACGGAGGTGATTGGGACGACCGTGGGGCATTTGGACCGAGGCCTAGTCGTCATTGGAATGAATTGCCTTGCTGATTATGCTAAGCTAGGAGCAGATGAGAACTTTTAAGGATCCCTTAGCATAGTTGGTGAGATAAGGACGATACGTAGGTATCGATCAGGAAGAGATGAATAGCAGATGCCTCGAGATGGATTTGAGAATAGAGATTGTGTTGGATTGAGACGGGCTCGTGACGAACGATTGAACATCGGACCGATGAGTACTAAGATCGGATATGTTCCGACATATTCGTATAGTGACCGGACGTCGAATGATGTGTCCTTGAGCAGAATTGACAGATAGGGTTCGGATAGTTGGTGAGCCGAGAGCTTAGGGCCGTGCGGGCCAGTGGAACCCTAGTGACTGTGTGTGTTTTCTGCTGAGACAAGTATTTGATTGGGTTCCGTATACGCCCAGGATGGTGAGATATCGATTGTGTGCCGACAGGACGAATAGTACGGTGGTTGGGACTCGAGGTGAGTCTAGGTGTCAGCGCAGATTGCTAAGTGATGTGAGATACGATCCGGTACGAGGATTCGAGAGCGACAGTCGAGATCGGTGAGACATCGACGCTATCTCAAGTAAGACTTACGAGACGAATGTGGCTTCACAAGAGTTACGTGGAGCTTAGGAGCTCCGGTGATAGTGCGTACCGACGGGTACAACGTAGTGATGAACGTGTACGTTTACACGAGAGTAACCGAGCCGAGGAACACAGTTGAATTCCACAGGTTGGTTGTGGAATCGAGTCAGTTTGAATTTCGAGGATGAAATTCTTGAAGGGGGGAAGATTGTAACGACCCGTCCTGAATTATCGGGATTAATTAAGACTTAATGATGGATTAGCGAGGATAATTGGGGATTAGACGAGGATTAACAGACGTTCAGGGCAAAATGACGATTTTACTCCTAGAATAGACGAAACGTTAACTCTTTGTTCAGGTGGTCAAATGGACTTTAACCGATGACTATAACGTACTTCGGGATGTCACGAGTTCATAGACAGGTTGCACGTCCGATTCTGACGTTCGAGGAAAAAGTTAGGGTTCGCGGAAGTTTGAACGTACTATTGCACGTTTTTCGAGACGGAAGTCATTTGTCAGCAAGTGCGGCCCAGATATTTTGAGGCAGACCCAATGGATGAATGAAACTTGTCATCCATCCATTGCCCACCCAAATTGGTTCATGTATATCAGTTCACCTTCTTTGCTTTCTTCATTCAAAACCGATCAAACCTTCCACCCCAAATCCAAACCCTTAACCCCCATGATCAGATGTGAGACCCAGTGAGTGATGGAGGGCCGTGAGGAAGGTGGCTGGCTGGCCAGCATGGTGCTGCCGTGGACGGCGGTGGCAACTCGATTACAGTAAGCCATTTTACCCGATTCCTCCCAATTTTAATCTTTACCGTTAAGGACAGTTTTAGGTTATTTTATTGAGTTTTTTAGGTTACTAGGGACGTTTTAGGATGATTTTGAAGGGTGGCTCACGGCTGTGCAGCCCTGGGACATTTCTGGAAAACTGAACCGTGGAGGGGAAGTTGAACTAGGGTAGTTTTTTAGGTTTTAGGTGATTTGGTTCACATGTTTAGGTTCCTAAGATCAAAATAGGAAGAATAGGATTGATTAGGAAGAGAAAGGATAAAATTTAACCGTGTAGGAGGCTGGACCAGTCACACCGGTCTAAGTTGCAGGAAAAATCGGGCCTGCTGGTTCGGACCGGCCTGACCGAGGTTGAAGATGTCTGTAACACTGGCGCGTGGCTCCCACGCACAGCCACTTCAGGATGCATATACGAGTGCATGGGGGATATTTTGGGGTTGGTTCCAACATGTGAAATCATCTATTCAATGCAAGGAACATTTTGGGACTGGTTTCGAGTCGATCGGACATCGTCACGATATATTTTGGGCTGTTCGAAGGTTTCGGAACGCGTTTAAAAATAGTTAAAAATCCCGAAAAATTAGGGGGCTTTAGTGAGGGGTTAATTAAGTAGTTTGTAACCCTATAAAGGTATTTGGACAGGTTTGGGAACCCCAGAGACGACGATTGACTCGGGAAGGCGTACGGCGCTAGTATCTAGGCGGCAGGGACGGTCTGTGAGTGTACTTTCTTTCTAAAATTGATGCATGCATAAATGTTTTATAAATGTTTTAATATATGTTTTGTGATGCCTTGAGTGCATTTTGGTGTGTGTTCACGTAGCGGCATGTATTTCGAGGTTTTCGGGTTTTATACGTGCTTATACGCGCTTATACTTTCGATTTTAATGAAATGGTTTTGAAAAGGTAAAATCGGGCATGAGGCCCATTTGGATTTGATTTGACTCGGGCATGAGGCCCTATTGATGACCTACGGGTCTGAGTCGTGGTCGCGACAAGTGATGTGTGCATGGTGACGGACGACATGACGCTGGCCTCTGGATTGGGATGCGTTCCTTCCAGAGAGGTCACGATGCACATCTCGTTGTCAAGCAGCCACTAGAGGCTCAACTTCGGAGTGCTGATGGTATCGGAGATCGATCGGCGACATGTGCACTATGATCTCGAGATGGACTCGGCAGTGATGTGTTCACGGTGACATACCGGGATTGAGAGCGGTCCTGGATTGATGGTTGCACGCATCGCTATGATTGGGATCGTGACTGACCCTAAGATATCAAGCTCGATGCCCCGTTGATTTACGAGTTCGAGCTCGATGCCCAGTTCATTGTGGAATAGGGCTAGAGGCCCTGTTGAGTCATAAGTTCGGGTTAGAGGCCCAGTTGATTTGTGTTATCGGGCGTGAGTTTCGTATTATGGTTTTCTATATTAGTATGTATATACCCTCCTTACGAGCGTATTGATTGATCTCCTTCAGTCTTCGACCTGGAGAATCACGATCCACGGACCAGAGTGGGTATCCCTATAGGGATCCCGTTCCAGGAGTGAGAGTTATGATGTAGTCCCGGACCAGATTCAGGAGAGATGATCGGACTAGATCCGAAGATAGAGCCTCTCAGATGGAGAATTCCTGGGAGAATACTCGGAGTGAGCCCCGAGTAGTATGCATACTTTTATATATACAGAAATCGTGACATATATCGGGGATAAGTTCCCTAGGGGCTGTGTGCCCGGAGTTGGCATCTTTTTAGGATGTGCCTAGGATGGTTTATATATGTATATATGTCTATATGTACGAGTTTTCACTGAGACGACGTTGGGCTGAGACCCACGCGTATTGGTTTGGGCTGAGACCCATATGAACTGGATTTGGGACGAGTTCCCACGTGTTTTAGTTTGGGCTGAGGTCCTAGGTGCTTGAGATGATTTTGGGCCAAGGCCCAGTGTCCTTTGTTTGAGAAATAGTTTTCGAATGCATGCATATGTTTTTAGTGAAGGGCATAAAGGTCTTTTGATGAAAATGTTTTTATAAAATAATTGTTTTTTCCACTCACAGCTTTCATGTTTTCAATGCCCTTCAGGCTGATCGCGGATGTGGGTTGTAGCAGAAACGAGACATCACATTCCTCTTTCAGATCCTAGTGCCCTCTGATAGCCCCGGTTGGGCAAAGGATAGAAATATCTCCGGTCTGACACTTCATGTCAGACAGGAGTATGCACGTCCCACGCTAATCCAGAGGGATTTGGGACGGGTCCTGTCACGCGCAGAGAACTTCCTTGGCTGGTGGCGGAGCGTGCGGCGACATTGCGCCATCCGATCAACATGAAAAATATTTGTTATTAAATTCTGAATTTAATGGTACAAATTTCAAGGTAATTGAATATTGTTTGGGTATGGTTCCAAGTGTCCGATATATTATGTTTATATTCTAAATTTAAAATTAATATCTAAAAATTAGTAGATTTAATACAATATTATTTGGGTTGTAATTGTAGTGAATTAGAATGAATATACTTTAAGATATTAAGTATATTAGGTTAACCATTTAATTATAGAATTTGTAGGGCACTAATGTTAATGATATTTTTATAGAAAAATTACAATGAATAATGGATTTTATGAGAATCTTGAGAAAGGTGTATAGTAAAGAATTTGGTGATAAACGGGATATGCAACTTACCTATAAATTTTAGGTGAATTTGATTTACTAATTTATTTATTAAACAACATTGTTTTTTTTTTACTGAAATTGAGAATAATATTAATTTTAATAATAGAGTTAAACACTCAAACGAAGTTTAATTAATAAATTTTCACTACTAGATGAGGTTAGAGTTAGTGGGTTGGATGTGAGAGGTAACGCCACAGGAGTTGACTTTGTTTGGTGAATTCAACATGTTGTAAATTAAGAACTATCCCTTTTCTAACAATAGTTAAGGGTAACCTCGATAATTGAAGACTGTTGTTAGATGGGAGTAGGACCGGCACGATAATCAAAGTAATTTAGGACAGATCCTGTCAACTTGGTATCAGAGTATAGGTATTGAATATTCTATCATTAAGTTATGATGTTGGTTCAATTGTTAATTTAAAATAATTTTGACAATTTTCTGGAACTATTTGAAGAGCACGTTTTACGAGATTTTTTCATAAATGATGATTGGCTTAAATACGGTTTGGATTTTTGTTTGATTTCTAAGGATTTGAACTTGATTTTCAAATAATTATTGACGATTTTAAAAAAAAAAATTGATTTAGAGTGTATGTTTTATGGGGTTTTATAAAACTCGTGTTAAGTTTAGAACTAGATTTTCAGGTGATGATTTGGCTTTTTAAAAGGTATGCATATATGTTGGAATAATATGTTAAATGATTACTAGATGATTATTGGGAAATTATTTTGCATGTACATTTACGAGGAAGTATGAAAATTTTGTTGGGCTTAGATTTGAATTTTGAAATGATGATTTGGTTATTAAGAAATGAATATATGTTATAAATGTGAATTTGGTTTTGAGGAATTTATACTATATATATGTTTTCTATATTATATTATTGTATTTATGGACACGTGCTATCTCTTGAGTGGTGGTCAGTCTCATACATCAAGCGGGGCTCCAGTTTTTGAGACTGGCATGGTGAGGTAATGACTCAGATGTCGAGTTGGGCTCCAGTTCCTGAGTAGGTAGTGGTTAGTCTCGGACGTCGAGTTGGGCTCTAGTTCCTGAGATTGATATTGTGATAGTTAGTCTCAAACATCGAGGCATACTCTAGTTCTTGAGACTAGTATTGTGATGACTCAGACGTCGAGTAAGGCTCCAGTTCCTGGGTTAGTTCTCACTCAGACGTCGAGTAGGGCTCCAGTTCGTAATTGAGGTTATACTCGGATGTCGAGTAAGGCACCAGTTCTCGAATGGATTACCTACCAGTAGTACAAATATAACTCTAGGGGATATTTAGATTGTCTAGTTGGTTCTAGACTTGACTCAGAGAATGTTGGGGTATTGGCCTACGTATAGTGTCGTTGCATGTTAAGATTGTAAATTGAGATATTGATTGGTCAAGCTTGGTGATGAAATGAGTACATGAGCCCAGGATAGTTATATGGCTGGACATGGTTTTAGATTATCAATTTGAATAAGTGAATGTTACGTATTGATAAGGAAAAAAATGAGTGGGTCCAGATAGTAAGAGAGCTCGAAATTGATAATCATAGTATTTGTTGATAATATGATAAATAAATAAGTTTTCTGGTTAGAGTTAGAGTTTGTGGTTTGATGTCAGGACCGGTCCCAATCCCCCCCGGATTAACGCGGGACGTTCTTGATCCCGTCTAACACGGAGTGTCAGACAAGGGAAATTCCGACTTTAGCCCACTCTGGGCTTCAGTGTATGCCAGGATCCGGAGGAGGTATATGATGTCTCGGTCTCTGCTACATCCCGCATCCGCGATCAACTTGAAGGGCAGTCAAAACATTTAAAAGCTGTGAGTGGACAAAACAATAATTTATGAAAATATTTTATCGAAAGACATTTGTACCCTTCACTAAAAATCATGCATGCATTCAAAAACCATTTACCAAACCACTAGAGCCTTGGCCCAAAAACGTAAATGAAGCCAGTTACATGGGCCACTGCCCAAATCCATGTGGGACTCAGCCCAAAACCTGTGTACATCACATATCATATAAATATAGCATATAATCAATCCTGTCACGGTATCTAAAGCTACGCGCATGCTACCCGGGGTCTCAAAACCCAAGTCTCCCCAGGGTCCACCCAGGTCAATGTTCATAGATCAATGACCCTCCCTGAGGTTATAATCCATAAGCCTTCCTGAGAGTAAGGTACCCAACAGAGGCGACTTCACTCAGTTAGTGCTCCGTGACTACTCCGGAGTCCACCTAGGCCAACGACCCTCCCCGGAGGAGACATTCCAAATAAGGAAGGCATATGAATATATATATATATATATATATATATATATATATATAACGAAAACATTCTTAAAACCTTTCAAGCGATTCATGCCCGGTCCCCATAAACCGTCATGAATCCGGAAATCCATTTAGGGTCCTCGATCCGAAATCATAAACGTAAAGTAAATGGGCCTCAAGCCCGAACTCATGACTCAACTGGGCATCGTGCCCGATATCTCAGGGTCAGTCACGATCCCAATCGTAGTGATGCGTGCAACCATCCGTCCAAGATCGCCCTCAATCCTGGTATGTCATCATGAACGAATAAACCGACGCGACCACCTCTAGATCATGGTGCACTCATCACCGATCGATATCCTGAACAGTCAGCACTCCGAAGTCGAGACCCCATCGGCTGCTCGACAACGGATCATGCATCATGACCTCTCCGGAAGGAACACATTCCAGTCCGGAGGCGAGCATCGTATCGTCCGTCGCCGTGCACATAGCACTCGCCGCGACCACGACTCAAACCCGTAGGTCATCAATAGGGCTACATGCCCGAGACAAAACCAAATGGGTCTCATGCCCGAGTTTATCCTTTTAAAATCCAAAATCATTTCATTTAAACCATCGTAGAAAGTACAAACACGTATAAGCACCGTATAAGGCCGAAACCTCGAAATACGTGCAAATACGCAACCACACACAAATGCACTCATGCAATCACAAAACAAGTATTAAAACACATAATAAACATTTATGCATGCATCGATTTAGAAAACAAGGTCCACTCACAGATAGTCCGAGCTGTCGCCTCGATACGCGTGTCATACGGCTCTCCCGGGCCAATCGATGTCACCGGGACTTCCAAACCTGTCCAAATCGTAATAGAGGGTTACTAACTACTTAAATAACCCCCCATTAAAGCCTCGTAATTTTCCGAAATTTTTAACTATTTTTAAACCCGATCCTAAACCTTCAGATGTCCCGAAACATATCGAAACGATGTCCGGTAGACACGAAACCAGTCCCAACCTTCAGCAGACCGGGTCCTAACAAGTCTACTGGTTTTCGGTCCGGTCCAGCCGGTAGAGCCGCTTCATCCGTTTTCCCCCATTTGTTTCAGTTCGTTCAACCCCTTTTTAATCCTAATCTTCCTACCTAAATCCTAGGGACCTAACTATATAAAAAGGATGAAGAAAAACGCCCTAAAACTCCTGGTTCGAATTCCTTTTTCACGGCCAAAGTTTTCCATTCAATCCCTGGGCCATCCAGCCGTCTTCCACCCGCAAAATCCATCTTTTAATGATCATACTAACCCTAAAATCACTTCACAATCCACTGAAAAATAGCCTAAACGTCTAATTCCAAAAATGTGAAGATTTGAATCCAAAACATACCTTGTCGGGTCTCTGGCCACCGTCCACGGCAGCGCTTAATCCGGCCACCATCATCATAGTCTCCTTCCATTCTCTCTCTTTCATTCATGTCCCAAACGCAGAGGGTGAAGTTTGGGGGAAGGTGGTATATATGGGTTGTTCAAAATGGGGAATGGTTTCGGGTTTGGTGGGTAAATCGAACAGGAAAGGGAGATGCATGTATGAGATGCAGTGAACAATGGATGAGTGACACTTGTCACTCATCCATTGGGCCTTCCTAAAATATCTGGGCCCACTTGTGTCAGGACCCGTCCCAAATATCACCTCGATACCCGGGACGAACCCTGCTCCCATCTGATAATCACACCTAAAGTACCAAAATAACCTCAAAACTACAACAAGCATAACTATCAGACGAAGGAGTAAATATATACAACTGTACGTCAGAGCATAGTTCTACAAAATGGGCACAAAAATCCTACTATGCTAGTCTTGCAACGGAAGAACGTCGTAAGCTCTATGCCTCGATTCCTGTCTCAACGTTCACCCCAGCGCTATCACCACGACCTGGAGGGAAAATTTAAATCCAAAAGTGTGAGTGGACTAGAATAAATACAAGTTTTAAAATCAGTTTATCACCAAATCAAAGTTAAGGAAAAATAATAATAATTGTTCCCTCCATTTTAAAAACAGGCATGCCCAACTAAGTATTAGAAAAATCATAACATGAAACATCATAAGAAACAGAAACACTATAAAATGGATATAGAAGTCATAGTATGTGCATCATAAAACCATATCATAACTATGAACGTCAAACCATCATTTTCCGATCAAACCTGCTGGACCTCTCCGAGTCTTTAAACTCAACCAGGCCTCAAATATAATTCCGAGTCTTTAAACTCAATAGGCCTATGGGGGTAATATCGTAAATATCCGAGTCTTTAAACTCCCGAGTCTTTAAACTCAATCCGGGCCCGTCCCCCGTCAATCAATATCCGGGTCTTTAAACCCCTATCCAGATCCAGCAAATTCAATCCAAATTCAGTGGAAAACCAGTTCGAAATCCATCGCCAAACTCGAATTCGAAATCCCCGGTTCGAAGCCCTTCCGGCGTTCAGAACCGACATTCCGAACCCAAATCCGGAAATCCATTTTTATATCAAAAATCACATATAATCACAAATCATATTTCACAACCCATTTATCATCATCAGAAAATATTTATAGATTGAAATCCTAAAATATGGCATCAAAGTCCGAAAACCAGCTTTTCTCGAAAATCGTGTAAAGTCTCGGAAATGTCTCGAAAAACGTGCAAGCATATCCACCACATACAAGCATCATTAACAAACATAAAAACATGCTTAAAACCATAAAACATCAATGAAAACAGTTAGGCATGCTCGAAAGAAAAGAAGGAGTCCACTCACAACTCGGAACGAGTCAATCGCGCTCCGTGCGCTCCTCGACCGTCTCGGGTGCCTCCCGTCCTGTCAATATGCACCAAATAGGGTCACAAACACATCAAGGATACTAACCCTAATTTCCCCAATTTTTCGGGAATTTATTAATATTTTAATCCTAGACCCTAAACCGTCCGGATTCCCGAACAACCTCCTAACATCGTCCGATCCACCCGAAAACCATACCAATGAACTCCTTAGGACATTTAGAACCAAAACCATGTTGGAAGCTTAGCCGGAATCCTCCCCACGCGCCTCCACACGCCGCCCAAAGTGGCTGCGCGTGGGCCTCACGCGCCTGCTACAGTGTTTCTCCTTCCTCGAGTCACCCGGTTCAACACAGTTGAACCGGCGTGACCGGTTCTCCTCCGTTCATCCACCAATTCCGTCCAAACCAATCCTAGGAGCTTCGTCCCATCCTAAGCAATCTAACCCCATCCTAACATCGAAGAACCACGGCCTAAAACCCACCGTTCACGGCCTCGAAACAGACGGCCCGTGGCCCCTGTTTTGGCCGCCGGCCGCCCAGGTCCTCCCCTGGCACGGCACCACAACCAAACGACTCCTGGGACCTCCAGGAGTCTCACCCTGGCCTCCAAATCCCTCGACTCTAAGCCCAACTCCACGACTTTCGAATTGAAATTCATGGGAAAAACATAGGATTGAAGCTTACCTTTCGATTCCGTCTCCGCCGTGTGCACCGCTGCGTGCCACGGTGTTCGTTGGACTCCCTGCAGCCACTTGAACCTCCCACGGTCTTGGTTTGAACCACCACACGGCACAACTACCGCCCCTGTCTCACAACCTCCCTGTTCTCCTCAGAACTCCGCCGCACCACCGCCGTGTCCCCGTGCACGATTCCTCCACCAAAACACGATCACCAGCACCGCCTTGTCTCTCTGTCAGTCTCTCAATCCACTCTTCACTCACCCTTGCACTGAATCGATCGTTGTCTCCCTAAGCTTTCCCCTCTGTTTCTCTGTGTGTTCAAGCAAAATGCACAGTTTGAAATCGTGCAAAGTGTGGCCGTGCACACTTTAGTAATCCCTGTAACCATCTAGTGTCCCCCACGTGTCCACCCTTCCTTGGTTAAGCACAAAATATCCCTGCCACTTGCCCTTATCTGATTGGGCTGAGGGAAAAGACTAAAATACCCCTAGTGTACAAATTACCATTTTACCCTCGTACTTTCCAGACCCGTAAATATTCCGTCCGACGTCCGATGACTGCGTGCCGCCTGTCGTTGTACTCAGGACGTCGAGACCTATCTAACGGTCCTCGGTCTACGTGAAAATCACAAGTCCTCCAAAAAGTCAACATTTTCCTCACTTAATCAAATTTACGGTAACGCCCTCAATCTTCCGAACGTCATAACTTTTTCTCCGATTTTCCGAATCGAACCTGCCACCTGTCTACAGACTCGTGACGTCCCTAACTACGTCACGGTCAAGGGTCAACAGTCATCCAATCGGTAATTCAAAAAGTCAACTTTTGGCCTACTATTCACAAGGGCAAAATCATCCTTTATATACAAAACTTTTACAAAATTACATTTTTACCCTTCCCGAAGGTACGGGTTGTTACAACTTGAGTACAAAAGCTCCCCGTTTCGTAAAGCGTTCAATAGTTCCCTCGAACTTCTGTGAACCATAACTTTCTCGTTCGACGTCCGATTTTGGCGTACCGCCTGTCTATGGATTCGTATCGACCCGATATATGTAACGGTCATTGGCCCTTGGCCATCAAACCTCCCAGGTCAAAAGTCAACATTTTACCCACAACCAAGGGAAAACCGATCATTTTGCGTCGTCCGTGCGATTTCGCTCAACTAATTACCGATTAACCTCACTAATCCTTGATTAGTCACTAATCAAGTCTCGAAATTCGAGATGGGTCGTTACATTTGAAATGATGAAAAGTCTTCTGTCATAACCAACGGTAAGACTCGCCCCTAAATTTCGTGAAAATCGGGTCAGTCCTACTCCCATCTGAAAACTCTTGTCAAATAAAGGGTTTCACCAAATTTATTCACGTCCAAAACTTGTTAAATTAACCAACTAAGTCCACCCTTGCAGGATTACCACACACATCAAACACACTATCCCGACAAGTTGTGGAATTACTAAGTTAACCATAATCGATTGTATTACCATTATTGCCTTTGTCACTACTTATGCCATCATCAAGTAAACAATAATGTACACAATATATTCAAACCTTTATACACACTAGCTACACGCCTTTACATCATTTCCAGGATCTATATGTCACATATTAAGATCCAAGAATAGTCATATGAAGTCCTTGTTATCATATGTGTTATACTTAGGGATATGATCATAAAATTAGAAGCTATTTCCATAAAATTATCCAATTACCCTAACTTACCATAACTTCTTCCATGTTTATTTCCAATGATCATATCAAACCTTTGATTCCACATCCACGCTATATTTTTTTTCTTTTACCACAGCTTTATCATTATTCAGTCCATTATTATCCAAATGTAATAATAACTAAGTTCTTAATTTCCCCAAATTAACTTAGAATTAATTATAAGAATATAGAAATTAGAATTAATTATAAGAATATAGAAATTTGGACTCTTAAAAACATACCCAACCAATACCCAATTAACTTCGAAATTTCACCATTGAACTCACAAAACTGTCACAAAGAACTTTCGTGTTGAACGAGGCCGGAGGAGACACTGCACCCGCCCTCACGCGCCGACAAGGTCCCCTGTGACACGACCCATCCCAATCCCCCCGGGATTACCATGGAATGTGACGTGCTCCCGTCTGACAAGAGGCGCCAGACAAGGGATAACCGATTGCCATTGCCCAAACGGGCTTCCAGAGTGCGTAAGGATCGATGGAGGAGGTGTGCGATGCTCAAGTCTCTGCTGCAGTCGTATCCGGAATCAACCTGAAGGGCATTGAAAACAAAAGCTGTGAGTGGACGAAAATAAACAAGTCTGTTTAAAACATTTATAAGACATTTATGCCCCTCAGTAAAATAATATGCATGCACCAAAACCAATAATCCCATATTTATTTAGAAATAACCATTAGGGCCTTAGCCCGGAAACCAAAGCCTAGTTTCAATTTCCAAAAGTAAATCCAAGAGTTATTTCATAAATCCAGTAATATGAACCATAAGGCATATAATATAAACCATAACCATTATTTTAGCCACTGCACTATACACTCCAATCCGACATCCCTGATGCCTGACGTCCCTGACGTCAATAAGGTCACAATCACAAGGCTACGCGTGCCACTCGGGTCTCAATTTTCCGAGTTAAATCCCTGAACCCCGTTCGGGTACAGCATCACCTGATGCAGCATCACCTGATGCTTAGCGTCATAGACGCTGGACGTACTAGACGCCCGTGACCTCTCCGGGGTACCTCGCCGGAGGAGACAATATAATATGGAAGGATCTATACAGTGCAGTACTAAATACATTTTATCGATATCCACATGCAAGGCATATATATATACATGGATAAAAATCCAAACCAATCATTAAGTTTCATCAGACGGGTCTCAAGCCCAAATACCGTGAAACGTACCATAACCAGATTTTCCATATCATCAAAACCACTATTGTTTTTAGCATGTGAATATATATAAAATGTAAACCAGAAAACATTTATTCAATTCCGTTTTAGGGTCCCCGACCCGCAAACACATGTAGAAGTCAACTGGGCCCCTGGCCCGATTTCATAAGTTAACTGGGCCCCTGGCCCGATTCACAAGTTAACTGGGCCCCTAGCCCGATTTCATAAATCAACTGGGCCCCTGGCCCGATTTCACTTTATCAAATTTGTAACCGTTTCATGAAATCATATCCAACCACATTTTGGAAATCCGTGCAAATCCAGAAAAATCTCGATTTACGTGCAAACACGTAAATCGCCTCGAAATGCGTGAAAATATATAAATTCACCGATATCCAAAATAAATCATTTAATCACAATTTATAACAATCATGAAACAGTTATGCATGCATCGAATTTATAAAACCAATGTCCACTCACAGACCGTTTAACCGAGCACCTCGATACGCGTGCCATAGGCCTTCCTGGACCACATCACTATCACCGGGACTCCCAATCCTGTTCAAATCAATTTAGAGGATCACTAACCTCATCATTAACATCCTATTCAAGTCCCGTAATTTTCCCGAATTTTTAAGTATTTTTAAACTGGATTTAAAACCTTCGGACATCCCGAACAATAACAAAACGGGATCCGATCGACACGAAACCAATCCCAAAATGTTCGTTACATTGTATAGGACAAAAGTCATGTTGATCATACCTCGGGATTCGCACTCACGCGCCCCCACGCGCCACCGCAAGCGGCTGCGCGTGGAAGCCACGCGCCAGCTACAGTACCCGCACAGTCATCCCTCTCACCCGTTTGTCTGTAAAACGGGTTGAAAAACCCGCGAACAGACCCGGTCCAATTACACCCAATTCGACATCAAATCCATCCGTTCTTTCAACTGATCCCTTGTAATCAATCACCAAATAAGTTCTGTAGATTGAATTACACAATTTAGGGTCCAAATCCTCACGACTCTCGATCGATTCTTGACGGGTTTCCAATTCGGGTTCACCGATTCCGTCCCTGATTTCCAAATTAATTCATATAGTAAGCATCGTGAGAGTGTAAGGATGTTTCTGCACAATCAATTTGATGAATTCATACCTCTAACCTGTTGAACTCAAGCTCGAAATGAAGCTGCCATGGAAGCTCCGTTCGCCTTCAATCTGACACGGTTTCCTGTCGTTCCTGCTGCAAGACAGTTCGTTTTGATCCCAGAAGACTCCAGCTAAACCCCATTTTGATCGACACGGCCCAATTACTCCAATTCAAAATTCCCTCCAATTCCCCGAAACTTTGATTCCCGAATTACACCACCCCACTCAGTCCCCCGTGCTCTCCCTCAGCCAGAACCTTCCCCAAATCACCAATTAACCATTTGTGCAATCAATTGTGGAAGAGAGATTGGCAATGGCCAGAACCCAACTCTCATTTTGCTTGTTCACGGTGAGGGAGGAATGATCAGAAATAGAAGGGGGGAAAATGAGATGGACGGCTGTGATGCAATCTGGGGGTGGAATGGATGGCTCAGATCAAAAGCAGGGATTAAATTCTAGATTATTATGTAGTGGAAGCTTTTAGTATATAGTTTATGATTAGTGGATCAAGATCCAATCTAGCCGTCAGATGAGTGACACTTGTCACTCATCCAAGTGTCCTCCAACCACCATTTCAGAATAAAATAATCCACACAGTTACCGAGACGTAACTTCCCCGATTTCACGTTCCAGACCATAACTTCCTCGTACGAAGTCCGATTTCGGCGTGCCGCCTGTCGTTGGATTCGCATCGACGAAACCTCCGTAACGGTCCTTGGCCCTCGACCATCGGACATCCCGGTCAAAAAGTCAACATTTGCCCATATATCGTCCAAATTACGAAAATGCCCCTGGACTTCCGTACATCATAACTTTCACCACGAACGTCGAAATCGAACGTGCCACCTGTCTATGAACTCGTGACGTCCCGAACTACGTCACGGTCATCGGTCAAAGTCCATTTGACCATCCGAATTAAAAGTCAACGTTTTGCCCACACCCAAGGGCAAAACGGTCATTTTGCACAATTCGTCCGAAATCGCCCAACTAATCCCAGATTAGTAAATCACAATTAAATATTATTAAATCCCGATATTCGGGACGGGTCGTTACACCCTGCGCGTGAGCTCCACACGTGAGTGACAGGGTTGTCTTCAACCTCGTGTCTACGACCCGTTTCACAATATTCCAGGTCGTCTGACCCGCGGTCACGACCCAGCTAGAATTACATCATTTTCGATCATTTCTTGTGTTTAAATAAGCCAAATTCATTTAATGAACTCCTTGAGAGGATCTACGAGCTCAAAAGCCGTGTCTAACAATCTCATTTTCGGCCATGGATTCCCAAGTTGTGCAATAGAGTTGCCTACGTCCAAACTCTAGTTTTCTTACCTTAGGACGATCACATGAGTTCACATAACCTCCTACGACCCTTGGTTCATGCTAAAACATTCAAAATTGCTCAAACCTCGGTTGGCCAGATTTAAACCCCTCACGGGTTTGATCATGGCTTCGACTAGGGATACCTCACCTCCCTTAGTTCTCTTTACTTTCTCTTCTACCTTCTTTTCTCTCGTTTTCCTCTTACTATCTCCTGCTTTCCTTGTTGGTTCTTACTTTGTTTTCATTTTCCTTATTTTTCTTCTAATTCGGTCCTCCACCCCCGAAGTACCAAACACACAACCCACATACACATTTATAGGACACTAAAACGGTGGGTGAATTTAGCGGGGAAGAATTGAGGAAATTCTAGAATAATCTAGGTTCCTCTTTCAAAATGACTAAAATGCCCTTTTAACCAAAAGTACCAAAATGCCCCCTTCACCAATTTAGACCTAAAATAGACCTATCCGAACTTCATTTTCAACATACTATCTGTCTATGTACTCAAAAGTTCGAGAACTTCGTAACAATCCTTTCGAATCATCCAAAAAGTCAACATTTTGACTTAACAGAGGCAAAATCGTCTTTTTCTTTTTTCTAAAATTTTCGGGGCGTTACAACCAACCAGTGATGAAAATATCGACAATATCGCCGATATATCGGTCGATATGTCGAAAATTTTTTCCCGCGACAGGTAAAAGGGGGGAAAATTGAGCGAAATATCGACATTTTTCCTTGTTTTAAGCCCACCGATCTCTTTATTTCATTAAAACGATCGATGTAGGAACAAATTTCATGAAAATCGGACGTAAAACGATTGAGTTACTGTCGGGTCATGCCGCGCAGGTCAAAAAACCCGAATTGCAGACCCGCGCGAGGAGGAAGAAGACAGTTTATGTTAGTACGTATGCTTTATATATTATGTGTTTACTTAAATTTGCAATTGGGCTTGTCAGTTGAATTGGTTTGGCTTATTTTCATTGAAGCCCTAGGCGTGCTTGGGTTCGACCCCCCTTGCGTGTGGCTGCTTCCTTTTTTTTTTTCATTTATTCCTTTCCTTTTTTTCCATTTATTCTTTATATTATACTATATTGTTCATTTATTCCTTATATTGAACTATATTTTTTATTTATTCCTTATTTTGAATTATATTTATCATTTTTCCAATTTTAAATATATCAATCATTTCCAATTTTTGAATAAAGATGGACTCTATTTTTTTTACCATTTTTTCCAATTTTAAATATATTTACTCATTTTATAATTTTTCTTCCATTCAAAATTTTTTATGCTTATTGTTATGTTTTTAATTATATTAACATTCAATTATAGTAATTCACTTCAATTTATTTTTATGATTATATTTTTATATTACTAGTCATCGGCAGAACCCTATTGTATCATATTATTCATCATATATTTATTATATCAAAGTCATTTTATAGTTTTTATTAGTCTTATATAACCATCATTGGGTACTTAAGTTTTTTCCAAAGTTTCATTCCAAATTTCCAATTTTTAGATCGAATTTCCTTCATTTTTGTTGACCGTAAAAGATATCGATATCGATATCGATATTTGGGATGCGATATCCGTAAATTTAACTAGCGATATATCCGTTGATATCGATATTTCAATCCTTGCAACCAACACATGTAGTGATGTTTGTTTGACAAACAAGCGTATTAGTGATGAAATAAATTATGAATATCATATTAGGACTTCAATAGGAGTCAGGATCTCTATATAAGTTAAGCTATTAGCACATGGTTTGAGAAGTGGTGGAAGGTGAAAATTTGATACAAAGTGAATATTAAATAAGGGTTTCCAGTTAAGTTGAAATTGTGTAATGATTTCGATAGTTCAATATGGTTGATTAATTTTAGTAACTCAGTTGTCTAATTTGAGTATGAACATAAGATTTGATTTATTTTTAAATCTCGAGGAATTTTTTTTTAAGGGGATAGATTGAAACAACCTAGAAATTTGAAAAAAAAAATGACGATTTTAACCTTAGAAGGACAAAAGTTGACTTTTTGACCAAGACATATTTTGGATATTTCGTGAGGAACATTAAGCTCTTCATCTTTCCCTCCTCTTTTCCCTCTTTTTCGCTAATATATGTATATAACTTAAAAAATGGCAAAATTTGTATTTTACTATACACATCAGAAGAAAGGTAAAAAAAAAAAAAGGAAATGGCAACAAAAAAAAAATACATCCCAATGAAAGATGATTGGGCTGGACTACCATTATGGAGCCGGACTACATAAAATTTCAACTAAATTTGATGCGATGGACCAAGCCCAAGCTGTAGTGTAGCGCTTGAGCGACACACATGCACGAGAGTATAGTGGCAGACTCTCCTCTGAAAAAAATTAGTTGAATATTGTGTATAACATTAAATCACATATCAGATATTAAATTGATACGAACAGATACTACCGAGAAAGGTATGAATTTTGATCTGTTGGGCTGCCTCTTTGGTATCCAACTTTTCTCTTCTCCTTTCTTTCTTCGTTTGTCCATGTAGGATTGCGAGCATACTTCTTCAAGCACTTTCACTGACTATAATTCATGGCACATGTACATCCACAGCCGTGGTATCACCAATTCATGGAATGTAAGCACCGAATAGCTAGGTATATAAACTTAAGTAGGCCTTCATCAATTAAGCCTAGTGAGTAATCTGTCAATTGTCAACTAATAAACTTTGATTGGGTGATCAAGTGATGGACAGCGACAGCTAAATCTTCGTCATCGCAATATTTTAGGTAACCCTTGGTGCTGATAGAATAAGGATTTTAGCACCTATTATGTTTTCTATTTATTAATTGAGCACAAGCTTAGGATGACTTACCTTCTCCTATTGATTCTAATTACCAAACCCTCAACTGAAAACTTAATTGAAACTATTGTTACATGAAAAATGTATGATTCTGTGTTTGCTTACATTATAAAATCTGATAGCCTGCCATGCAGTGGACTAAATATTCACTGTTGGTTTGAACTTTGAAGGTGATCGATGGATCAAAAAGGCAGAGTTTGCGTTACGGGGGCTTCTGGATTTCTTGCATCTTGGCTAATCAAGCGGCTTCTCTTGGCCGGCTATCATGTCACTGGAACTGTTAGAGATCCAGGTAACTCAATCATCTTTCACAACTATCCATTCATGCATTTTTCCTTTTACAACATCGCCTATGAACTTCTGGTTGGTTAATGCTTGTGCTCAAAGGAAACCAAAAGAAATTGGCCCATTTGTGGAGGCTTGAAGGAGCAAATGAAAGACTAAGACTGGTGGAGGCTGATTTGATGGTCGAAGGCAGCTTTGATGATGCAATCTTCGGGTGCCACGGTGTCTTCCACTCTGCTTCCCCTGTACTCAAACCTTCCTCTGATCCAAAGGCATGTTGCATATATTGTCTAGGACTATACGTTACGTGTCATAAATAAGGGTCGATTTTCCTACCAGATATTTAACATGTTATATTTTAAAATTTTCAATACGAATTACACATTCACAAAAAGACATCACGTACCCTATCAGTAGCTGAGTATTTGTGACATGTATCAACAGACAGAAATCCTGGAACCAGCCGTTGAGGGCACATTGAATGTGTTACGTTCGTGTAAGAAAAACCCGTCTCTAAGGCGTGTGGTTCTCACATCATCTTCTTCAGCTGTAAGAGTGAGACCAGGTGCCGATATTGACACCAATAAACCTTTGGATGAGTCATGTTGGAGCTCCATCGTACTCTGCGAAACACTTCAGGTACCATGTTCGAATTCTGTCATCGTCATCCTCACCAAATTGATGATCTAATAATATGAATAATTGCTTATGGCATGTACAAAGATTTGGTACCCGTTATCGAAAATTTTAGCAGAGAAGGCAGCATGGGAATTCAGCAAAGAAAATGGGATTGATTTGGTAACTGTTTTACCATCATTCGTGATCGGGCCTAGTTTGCCAACTGACTTGTGTTCTACTGCATCAGACGTGCTCGGCTTACTTAAAGGTACAAGGCCAGCACCAATCTGTACATATACCAATATCAAAATAATTCTATTCATGTAGATATGATATCCAAGATCCAAGGGATTTGGGCTCAATATTGTTGTATATAATGAAGCAGGTGAAGCAGAGAAGTTCACGTGGCATGGAAGAATGGGATATGTTCACATTGATGATGTTGCACTTACCCACATTTTGATTTATGAGCATCCAAGTGCTGAAGGCCGATACCTTTGCAGCTCAACGGTGTTGGACAACAATGAGCTGGCTTCCTTGCTATCCACGCGATATCCTTCCTTACCTATCCCCAACAGGTCTTAATTCTTTAAGTTAAATAATTTGAATTGAATTTCTGTGATTTTCAACTGTCTGATCAGTTTAATGTGTTCACCCGGAGTCACTTCCAGGTTTGAGCAACTCGTAGGGAGGCCATCCTATGACTTGAACACCACAAAGTTGAAGAGTCTAGGGTTCAAGTTCAAGACAATCGAAGAAATGTTTGACGATTGCATTGCATCTTTGGTGGAGCAAGCCCATCTTTCTGCATTAATTTAGCTATGCCCTACTTGTCATTTCTACGTCTTTCTAGATCTTGGCAAGACATGAAACTCAATAATACCTTATCAAGGAACTAACAAATTTACCTTTCTCACTTTATTTTTCCTTGATATTACTAAATTATACAAGAATCTGATTTTACTAAGTTTTCGCATTTGAAAATTTTCAACTTCTAGTATACATTTATGCTAAGAATCTTGGCTTAGCTGCAAGACTGTTAACAAATTATTAAACCCTTTTTAGCTACCTAACTGGTCATTCAAACTTTCACAGAAGCTTCTTTTATGTTGCTTGAGAAACTTGATATTAGACTAGTAAACTCAGGAAATAAGAAGCAAGGAAAAGTCTCATGAAGATTGACGAGAAAACTCTCGTCTCCTCCATCTACAAGCCCTAGATGAGGGTGAGCACATCATTCTTGCAAGTCAAGTTATCGAGTCCTCGTAGTAGGCAAGGGGACCTAGTTATTGTAATGCTTCATGATGACTTGTTTCTTATTATTTCTTGGTTGCATGTAAATTTTCTCTAATTTTGTCTTATAATTAAACCACTGATCTTGCAAGATACACTCCACTGATTTTGTCAAATATATAAAACAAAACAAAATAAAAAAATCTTAGCGAAGCCCTTCTTAAGTTAGCTTTGATCTTCCCTCATCCACTCAACGAAGTCATCAATAATGACAGGCCAAGCCTGTTGAGAATCATACTTTTCAAGATCCGGAAACCCACTTATCTCATTGAAAAATCTGTAAAAATTCATCCATTGATCCAAAGTCAATGCCCTGTACTCACTCTGCAGCTTCAAATACTTCACCAAGCAATTAACCTGATCCCGGTACCGCGGCCCTAGCACCAGGCGGAGCAGCTCACACACCGTCTCAATGTCTACAGTTTTTTGTCTTTCCTCCGTCAAGCAATATCCAAATGCATAGCCAAAGAAATCTTGGAATGTCTCCGGCGTCGCCAGCTCTTCCTCCAGGCTAGGCAGAGCGTCCTTTAATTGAGTGATAGTGTGGGCTTTTAGGTCTTTCAATACGGTTTCAAACTCAGTCTTGGAGAAGTAGCCCTGCTTTTCGGCTTTCATCTTCCACGCAAGTATGAGTATTTTAATGTCCCCGTGGTCCACTCCTAAATCTTTGCAAAGCGCCTCGATTCCTTCTGGTTCAATCATCTTCGATGACTGGTTTGCGTACACTACGAAAAGCCTATGCTTCTTTGATTTACTGGCGCGTTGGGCGGTAGGCTGTCGGACCACTGGGCGTTGGGCGGTAGGCTGTCGGACCACTGGGCGTTGGCCGGCAGGCTGTCGAACCACCACGTTGTGGGCGACGGAAGAAGGTGTTGGTCGAGGAGGGTTTCGGTTTGTTGAACCCCGAGGCATTGTGTGTTTTACGAATTATTTGTCAGTAGAAACAGAGACAAAGACAAGGGCAAGGGAAGAGCGCATGTCTCAAGTAACAAGCCTTTCTTTATATAGGTGTTAACCAATGATCCTAGCCCTAGTAGGAATCAAGTTCCTCGTAGGATACTAATAAAGTAACAAATCCGAATCCTACAAGAAATTGGAAAAACTAATTAAGGGTGCCTTTGAGTGAATTTAGGACAAGTCATATTTTCTTGATCATTTATATAAGATAAAATTAAACCAGCCTTCAATTTATAAGGTCATGAAAAATAGCACAAGAACGTAACACTAGTTGTAAAAATAATTCGAAAAGGGGCGGCCATCTCAATTAGGGGTGGGCACGAATCCATTAAAACCGCTAACCGATCCGCTTCAAATCGTTATTTATCCAACGGTTTATGTTTGACCGGATAAAAGTCAAACGGTTTGAGAATCCAAACTGTTCCGTTAGTAACAGTTTGAATTTGGATTTTCATTTTGGAAATCCGTTAAATCCAAACCGAACCGTTAAGGAATATATTAATTTTTATTAACGTTTAAATCTATTATTAATACAAAGTAAAAAAATAAAAATAAAAGGATACCTAGATATAACCATATAAGTATATATATACTCATATAAGAGTATAATAAAAAATGATTAAACAGTTTTTGTGTTTGATAAATCTTAGTATAGTGATAATATTTGCAATTCAATACGTAGCAAGTTTAATATATAAAATTTTGAATATTGAGTATTGATTTTTTTTTTGTATCCTTATTTTTTCTATATCCTTATTTTTTATTATTTCTTAACGGTTTTAAACCGTTTCGATCCAAACCGAACCGTTAGTAACGGTTTGGATTGAAACGGTTTTATTTCTAATTTTATAAAATCCAAACCGTATCGAACCGTTAAGATTTTAACGGTTTGGATTTGGATATTGTCAATATCCGTATCGAACCGAACCGTGGCCACCCCTAATCTCAATTGTGCTTTGATTAATGATAATGAGGAAAATAGATTACAATATATACATTATTAAGTATTAACTTCATTATTTATGAAATCGAGCTCGAGATCTCCTATATACATATGAAAACGAACGCCATATAATATTTACAAAGACATAATATGTGAAAAACAATATCATAATATGCAAACAAGAATACTACATAACATGTGAAGAGACATAATATGCAGGGACGGATCTGCGATATGGCCAGCCTAGGCTATAGTCTACCTTAGGTTTTGAAAAAAAAAAATATATATATATATATATATAGTATGACTTTCCTTTAGCGTAAAACTCATCTTAGCCTAGTTGGCTTTGTGGTTGCATGTTCTTGTAGCTAGTCTAGGTTTGATTCCCCTTATTGTTTTCAGCTTGATTACAAGTAGCAAAAGCCTTATTTCATCAATTCCTTTCATTTTCTTCAATTTTTAAATAAAATTTGATGAATTTAGTTCATCATTTTTCTAATTTTTTTTAATTTTTTTAAAAACTTAATGAATTTAGCTCATTTAATTTTGAGTTCTTAGATTCGTCCCTAATAATATGTAAAGAAGAATATCACTAAATATGCGAAGAAAAATACTACATAATATGTGTAGAGAAATACTACTATGCATAGCACTAAGTGAAATATAAAAATTTGAAGTTAAAATTTGACATCCAAATTCCAAGGATTTTTTTTTCATAATTCATTTAAAATTTTATGGTTTTTTAAGTAAATAAACAACTTAAATAAGCGAGCAACCCCTTGCACAACCACAACCAAAGAAATCAAATTTCCATGTTGAAGAAGCCGAGGGGAGAACATTAGAACTCCAAATCTGATCCAAACCATCTTGCTGACCAAAATTAGCCATAGCATTAGCAACAAAATTAGTTTCACGTAGAGTATGAGTAAAATGAATAGCATTGAAGCATCTTTTCCAATTAATTGTTCTTCACCGTGGAGCGAAGGCATAACTCTACGAGTCTCGCATGATGGAGTACGCCCGGCAGAGCATCGCCAGGCTAAGGTCTCGCCCAGCGGACTAACTTGCTTGCTAGACGGAGTCCCTTCGCGGGCTAACCGTCATTTCGTATAGTGATTCCTTATTGCTTGAGCAATGCCCTTCATTCTCCAAGGAGGAGGGACGGTTGTAACAATGGAGTCAATGAGAGTCTTCGAGTCTCCTTCCACAAAAGTTGAGTCAACTGAAATCATAGGCTACTTTAAGCCCTTCCAAGAAAGCCAACCCTTCAGCAACTAATTATCTATTAGCCTTACCAACATTTTTTTCTCCAGCAACCGTCGGGAGGCCATTCTGACTACGCCCAAACTACGCATTAAATTAAACACGTAATTTGAGTGTTGTGCAATTTAAACCCTTTTTGTGTAGATGTAGTATTGGTAAATAGGGATCGTTCTTAACCGGGGAAATTAGGGAACATTAATAATGTGTTAGTGGGAAAGAGTAATGAATAAATGAATAATGAATAAATTAATGAATTAAATAATTAAATAATTAACAAATTAATGAATTAATGAATTAAAGAATAAAAGAATTGAGAATTAAAGAATAAATGAATTAAAGAATTAACTAATCAAAGAATAATAAACTAAAAGTATTAAAGAATAAAAGAATAAAGAGATGAAAGAATCAAAGAATAATAAACTAAAAGTAGAAAAGAAGAATAAAAGAATAAAAGAATAAAAGAATAAAAGAATAAAAGAATAAAGAATTGAGAATTGAAAAGGGGGGTTTTGAAAAGAGTTGTAAATATAAAATAAATAAAACAAGTAAAAATAATTAAATACTTAATTTTACTTCTACTTTAACCTTTGTACTAGTGAATTTTCTTCAAACACATATTTTTACCGACACTCTAACATCATGCTCATATTGAACCAATCACGAAATCATACCTTAATCATCTCAAATACATGCATACATTTTTCATATTATAAATGCACCGAACAGCGGATTATTACTTACAATATGATTCACCTTAAGTAAGTGATTTAATGCGCCGAACAGCGATCAAACATTAAATCTCTTCAACTCTATTCTAAATGCCCCGAACAGCGGATCAACATTTAGTTTCGAATTGAAGTTTAAGTACTAAAACATATGAAGTAAAAGAAACTCAAAAAGTAAAACACATGGAGATTGCATTCTTACTTACAAATGTTAGAAAGAAAATACCAACACATATATTGAATTATAAGTAAAACCAATAACAATAACAAGAATTTAAGTAGAGAAGTATGGATTTTCACAAGAATCACCGAACAGCGGCAGGAAACTTGTGAAGATGGAAGAAGAAATACGAGGAATTCGGTCTTAAAACTCTTGAATTGCCTTAGAATTACTTGGCCTAGGTATTTCTTAAGGAAAGCATAAAAATGTGTTTAAGAGATCTCAAAGAAATATCACAAGAACAAAGTAAAGAGGAAATGAAATTAAGAAAAATAAAAATAACATAAATTAAGAACAAGAAATAAAAGAAAGCTAATTAACAAGAAAATCTACAAGAAGTTAAAATGGTCCCCAAAAATGTCTCTCAAAAGAGAGAAACAAAAGAACTAAAAGAAGAAAACTAAAAACTAAGCAAAATGGAAGAAATGGAGCTAATGGGGGACTCCCCCAAATACAAGAATTGAACCCCTATTTATAGGGGGGAAAAGCTAATTATACTCTAAAAAACAAATAAAAACAAATAAAGAATTATAATAAAAATATTAAAAAGTGAAATGATGAGATTGGGTGGTGTTTGTGGGAAAAAATGTAAAAAAAAAACAAAAGAAATGTTGCTGGAAATGGGCTGTCAGAAACAGCTGAAAAAGGGGGGAATATTCGGCTGGAGTGAGCTGGAAAGGGGAGGCGTGGCCGGCAGCCTTTGCTGGAAAAGAAAGAAGAACATTCGGCTGGGCGGTGCTGAATGAGGAACAGAGGATCGGCAAGCGCGCGCCGAAGTGAAGAGAGGCGCTTCGGTAGGCGCGTTCCGACGAATCCGCTGGCTGGAGGAAGGCGCGCGGAACTGGGCTTGCGGGCCTGGGCAAGTTGGGCCGCTGGGCTTGGCAGCAGGCCGGGCTTCAGATGGTTGGGCTGACGGCGACTGGGCTATTTCTTGAAATGGGTTTGGGCTGCACAGTTTATGGATTTGGGCTGTAAGAAAACTGAAATTAATTAATTTAACTAATTTAGTAATATTTCACCGAAATTCGTCCATAATATTTTCGTTAAAATTCCGATCGAGACGATTCTTTCGCCAAAATACTCCAAATTACAAACTTTATTTATTTAAACAAAAATAACACAAAATAAATTATTTTATCTATTTATTTAATATTTTAATATTAAAAGCTAAGTATAAAGGGTATAAAATAATATAAAATAATGCTTATTTGATGACCTATCAAATACCCCCACACTTAAACTTTGCTAGTCCCTAGCAAATACTAAAATTAAACTACGAATTCAAAACAAGTAACCTTTAACCATTTGTCTCAATATTTCATAATTATAATCATGACATAAAAGATTTTCACTTAAAACATTTAAGCATATGGAATTCGAGAGTTAATACATGGTAACAAAATGTTTCAACAAGTAAGATAATGAGTAAATATGGTGAATGGATCTCTGCATGAATAAGACAAGTATGAATCAACTCACAAGGATATGCACTCATAAATTCACTCAATTTTGTAAGGGTTTGTGTTTACACTCAAAATATGTGAGAAAAATGCTCACATAATAGAATTGAAGTACTTTTGTAAAATCTCAAACAAACACCTCAAGATAAAAACAACACATACTTGCGCAAATGAACCAAAACCATAAGCTTACTCAAGTGATTAACTCAACTAATCAAAATTTACCATCTTAAGGATCATAAGGTCTTTACGAAGGTTGTAATGGGGCTAAGTTTAGAGGCAAGGAAAATATAGGACAAGTGGTGCTCAATTCGTTCCAAGACTCAATAGACTCCCAAAACGTATCATAGCTTCCCAACCTTAGTGCAATGATGTTGGTAATCCATCCCTTCGAACATAGGCCTAATTCCATCATGTTGGGCCTCACAATCATTCTTCGTGTCGGATTTACAAATGTAAGGGACTTAACTCAAACATTACATAACCAAACCTTATTACCTTGATCGAGACTCAACTTTTTTTTTTCTTTTTTTTTTCTTTTTTTTTTTGATTTTTTTGATTTTTTTGATTTTTTTTTTTTTGAATTTTTGAATTTTTTTTTATATCAAGGTAATAACATGTGTCAACGATACAACAAAGCATGAGTCGGTAAATCCAAATAATTCACATAAAAGTCTTTCCAACATCATTATTTTCTCTTTACACAATCATTATGTCTTTAACCGAGTTCTTGGAACAAGGGTAAAGGATGTCTATACTAAGCTCAAGTGTTTAGATAATCATGGTGATGAAAGAAAGGCTTAATGTGGGCTCGAAAGGGTTAAAACTAAGGGGGTCGCAACTTGTGCGCACAAAATAGGGAACATGGATGTTTGAATTTGTGGTGTTAACCCTATTGCCTTAATCATTTCCAAAATCAGAGAGTTTATTGACTCAAAAGCTTTGAAAATCACATAAAATAAGTTCTAGTACTCTATAGTTCATTAAAAGCTATGGCAAGCAGTTATGAGGCATATGTATATCAATTTAAATAAAAAACTTATGAATCACTCATCAAAGATGTATATAAAGTTCTAAAGCTCACATAAGGTTCATATGATTCATACTTATCTTATCATGCTCGTTTATGTGCCAATTTACATGCATTATCTTCAAGTTATAACACTTAATCACAAAATATTAACAAACAAATTCAAGTTGTAGTGATTATCTTTATGGCCATAACATATCCCTTTCTGTTCATTTATGTCATTGACAAGTTAAATGGCAACTTAAGACTCATAAAAACACTAAGTTAAAACAAAAAGATTCAAAAAAAACAATAATATTTTTTTTTTCATTTTTTTTTTTCACCCTTTTTTTTATAATTTTTTTTCAATTTTTTTTTTTGTTTTTTTTTTGAACAATTAAAATTGTAAACCATTCCCCCACACTTAAATTCTACATTGTCCTCAATGTAGGAAAATACGAAGTAATTAAACATAGAATCAAAGTAAGGAAGATGATTTACGAAAATAATAGGAAAACATTAAATAAACAAAATAAAAGAGAGTGAAGGGTAGAGGATAGCAAATCTGTATTGATGACTCCTTCACATCCCGGGAACACATTGGGTTGCCTCCCAACAAGCGCTTGAAGTTTAACGTCCATCCAGCCTAGACAGAGATGCAAGTTAGTTAGTCAGAGATGTACGTTAATTAAGAATGCAAGTTAGATATGCAAATTAAAGTTAATGATGCAATGTGAGTTAAAGATGTAAGTTAGAGGAAGAGTGCAATGCAAGTTAAACTAAATATGCAAGTGAAGTTAAAAATGCAAGTTAAATGAAAGATGAAATGCAAGTTAGAATGAAAGATGCAAGTTAGTTAAACGAAAGATGCAAGTTAACTTTGTCATGACAAATAATGTAAATTAAGATATAAACAATATTTACATGTCGGGGGAAGTCAAAGATATATATGGTGCACATAGCTTCAAAGTTTAGATGGAGACTTATACGTCCGTGCGGCCCAAGTAAATATCTTGGATTAATTCAACTGTTTGGGCAACTTCAAAAGTGACCAGGTTAGAAAGAATACACATAAGAGGCAGGGCTATTTTCTTAGACCCAAAACCCGTTATGAGTACCGTCTCTTGTCCTAGACATCACCCTCGAAAATTTCTTACTCCAGAGGAATTAAGATGACTCAAGTGTTAACAATTACCGTGAGTGAGAGTTAACAAAAGAGTCATCGCCGATAAAGATCAAAATCTAAACTTCGAAGCACAAGTGATCTACATATAGCTGAGACTAATGCATGAATGCAATAACTATTTACAAGTATGTTTTTAACTATTTACATGTAAATATTGTTTATAAGTATGTTTTTTATGCACAATTTACAAATATAACATGACAATTTACGTATGAACAATTTATACAAGTATGAACAATTTATTTACAAGTATGGTTTTATTCACAAGTAATGATATTTACAAAACAATTTCTCATTAACAAACTAACATAAGTATAAGATTTATTTAACAATTTAGATTTACACTAACACAAAGTGAAGATAAATGAATATTTTTACGAATAAATGAAGAAAAAGAAATTTTTTATTTTTTATTAATTAATTTTTTTTCTGAATTTAAAAATTAAATAAATGAAGAAAAAGAAATTTTTTTAATTTTTAATTTTTTTTTACGAATTTTATGTTTTTTTTTAATTACAAATAAAAATAAAAATAAGGAAAAGTGAATATTTACCATAAGCATTTATGAACAATTAAAAAGAATGAACATTATGTACAAGTATGAACAAGAATAATATAACAAGTAAGAAAATTATAAACAAATATAAATGAAAATCTATTATGGACAAGTATGCATGTATACTATGAAATATAAAAGTTATGAACAAGTATAAAAGGTAACAAGTAACATATATACAACATTTATTTACAAGTATGAATTAACACTAACATAAAGCTAAGATAAGATTTTTTTATTATTATTTTCAAATTTTTTATTTATTTCAAATTTTTTTTAAATTTAAATTTAAATTTTATCAAGACATAACCAAATAAATAATTACATAAGAATAAAATAAGTGTAATAAAAAAGTTAATGGAATAAAAAGTTAATGAAATAAAGTTAATGGAATAAAAAGTTAGTGGAATAAAAAGTTAATAGAATAAAATTAATGGAATAAAAGTTAATGGAATAAAAAGTTAGTGGAATAAAAAGTTAGTGGATAAAATTAATGGAATAAAAGTTAATGGAATAAAAAGTTAGTGGAATAAAAAGTTAGTGGAATAAAAAGTTAATGAAATAAATTTAAAGTTAAAGGAATAAAGAAAAAGTTTATGGAATAAAATTAAAGTTAATGGATTAAAGAAAAAGTTAGAAAGTGTAAAGAAAAATAAAATAAATTAAAAGTAAGGAAAAATGAATATGTATAATATGCATTTAGGACAAGTATCAATTTTAATATGAACAAGTAAAAGTAAAAGTAAACAAATGAAATTAAATTATGAACAAGTATCAATTTTAATATGAACAAATACAAAAAAAAAATTATGAACATTTATGAACAAGTATAAATTAGAAATTAAGAATAAGTAAAGTATGAGCATTATAAACAAAAATAATAAGAACAATAATAAGATGGATAAATATAATATTAACAAAAGTAAAATTTATAAACAAGTATAATATGCACAATTTATATACATACACTAACAAATTAAAAATGATTTTCAATTTCCCCGGCAACGGCGCCAAAAATTGACTACGCCCAAACTACGCATTAAATTAAACACGTAATTTGAGTGTTGTGCAATTTAAACCCTTTTTGTGTAGATGTAGTATTGGTAAATAGGGATCGTTCTTAACCGGGGAAATTAGGGAACATTAATAATGTGTTAGTGGGAAAGAGTAATGAATAAATGAATAATGAATAAATTAATGAATTAAATAATTAAATAATTAACAAATTAATGAATTAATGAATTAAAGAATAAAAGAATTGAGAATTAAAGAATAAATGAATTAAAGAATTAACTAATCAAAGAATAATAAACTAAAAGTATTAAAGAATAAAAGAATAAAGAGATGAAAGAATCAAAGAATAATAAACTAAAAGTAGAAAAGAAGAATAAAAGAATAAAAGAATAAAAGAATAAAAGAATAAAAGAATAAAGAATAAAAGAATAAAGAATTGAGAATTGAAAAGGGGGATTTTGAAAAGAGTTGTAAATATAAAATAAATAAAACAAGTAAAAATAATTAAATACTTAATTTTACTTCTACTTTAACCTTTGTACTAGTGAATTTTCTTCAAACACATATTTTTACCGACACTCTAACATCATGCTCATATTGAACCAATCACGAAATCATACCTTAATCATCTCAAATACATGCATACATTTTTCATATTATAAATGCACCGAACAGCGGATTATTACTTACAATATGATTCACCTTAAGTAAGTGATTTAATGCGCCGAACAGCGATCAAACATTAAATCTCTTCAACTCTATTCTAAATGCCCCGAACAGCGGATCAACATTTAGTTTCGAATTGAAGTTTAAGTACTAAAACATATGAAGTAAAAGAAACTCAAAAAGTAAAACACATGGAGATTGCATTCTTACTTACAAATGTTAGAAAGAAAATACCAACACATATATTGAATTATAAGTAAAACCAATAACAATAACAAGAATTTAAGTAGAGAAGTATGGATTTTCACAAGAATCACCGAACAGCGGCAGGAAACTTGTGAAGATGGAAGAAGAAATACGAGGAATTCGGTCTTAAAACTCTTGAATTGCCTTAGAATTACTTGGCCTAGGTATTTCTTAAGGAAAGCATAAAAATGTGTTTAAGAGATCTCAAAGAAATATCACAAGAACAAAGTAAAGAGGAAATGAAATTAAGAAAAATAAAAATAACATAAATTAAGAACAAGAAATAAAAGAAAGCTAATTAACAAGAAAATCTACAAGAAGTTAAAATGGTCCCCAAAAATGTCTCTCAAAAGAGAGAAACAAAAGAACTAAAAGAAGAAAACTAAAAACTAAGCAAAATGGAAGAAATGGAGCTAATGGGGGACTCCCCCAAATACAAGAATTGAACCCCTATTTATAGGGGGGAAAAGCTAATTATACTCTAAAAAACAAATAAAAACAAATAAAGAATTATAATAAAAATATTAAAAAGTGAAATGATGAGATTGGGTGGTGTTTGTGGGAAAAAATGTAAAAAAAAAACAAAAGAAATGTTGCTGGAAATGGGCTGTCAGAAACAGCTGAAAAAGGGGGGAATATTCGGCTGGAGTGAGCTGGAAAGGGGAGGCGTGGCCGGCAGCCTTTGCTGGAAAAGAAAGAAGAACATTCGGCTGGGCGGTGCTGAATGAGGAACAGAGGATCGGCAAGCGCGCGCCGAAGTGAAGAGAGGCGCTTCGGTAGGCGCGTTCCGACGAATCCGCTGGCTGGAGGAAGGCGCGCGGAACTGGGCTTGCGGGCCTGGGCAAGTTGGGCCGCTGGGCTTGGCAGCAGGCCGGGCTTCAGATGGTTGGGCTGACGGCGACTGGGCTATTTCTTGAAATGGGTTTGGGCTGCACAGTTTATGGATTTGGGCTGTAAGAAAACTGAAATTAATTAATTTAACTAATTTAGTAATATTTCACCGAAATTCGTCCATAATATTTTCGTTAAAATTCCGATCGAGACGATTCTTTCGCCAAAATACTCCAAATTACAAACTTTATTTATTTAAACAAAAATAACACAAAATAAATTATTTTATCTATTTATTTAATATTTTAATATTAAAAGCTAAGTATAAAGGGTATAAAATAATATAAAATAATGCTTATTTGATGACCTATCAAATACCCCCACACTTAAACTTTGCTAGTCCCTAGCAAATACTAAAATTAAACTACGAATTCAAAACAAGTAACCTTTAACCATTTGTCTCAATATTTCATAATTATAATCATGACATAAAAGATTTTCACTTAAAACATTTAAGCATATGGAATTCGAGAGTTAATACATGGTAACAAAATGTTTCAACAAGTAAGATAATGAGTAAATATGGTGAATGGATCTCTGCATGAATAAGACAAGTATGAATCAACTCACAAGGATATGCACTCATAAATTCACTCAATTTTGTAAGGGTTTGTGTTTACACTCAAAATATGTGAGAAAAATGCTCACATAATAGAATTGAAGTACTTTTGTAAAATCTCAAACAAACACCTCAAGATAAAAACAACACATACTTGCGCAAATGAACCAAAACCATAAGCTTACTCAAGTGATTAACTCAACTAATCAAAATTTACCATCTTAAGGATCATAAGGTCTTTACGAAGGTTGTAATGGGGCTAAGTTTAGAGGCAAGGAAAATATAGGACAAGTGGTGCTCAATTCGTTCCAAGACTCAATAGACTCCCAAAACGTATCATAGCTTCCCAACCTTAGTGCAATGATGTTGGTAATCCATCCCTTCGAACATAGGCCTAATTCCATCATGTTGGGCCTCACAATCATTCTTCGTGTCGGATTTACAAATGTAAGGGACTTAACTCAAACATTACATAACCAAACCTTATTACCTTGATCGAGACTTAACTTTTTTTTTTCTTTTTTTTTTCTTTTTTTTTTTGATTTTTTTGATTTTTTTGATTTTTTTTTTTTTTGAATTTTTGAATTTTTTTTTATATCAAGGTAATAACATGTGTCAACGATACAACAAAGCATGAGTCGGTAAATCCAAATAATTCACATAAAAGTCTTTCCAACATCATTATTTTCTCTTTACACAATCATTATGTCTTTAACCGAGTTCTTGGAACAAGGGTAAAGGATGTCTATACTAAGCTCAAGTGTTTAGATAATCATGGTGATGAAAGAAAGGCTTAATGTGGGCTCGAAAGGGTTAAAACTAAGGGGGTCGCAACTTGTGCGCACAAAATAGGGAACATGGATGTTTGAATTTGTGGTGTTAACCCTAATGCCTTAATCATTTCCAAAATCAGAGAGTTTATTGACTCAAAAGCTTTGAAAATCACATAAAATAAGTTCTAGTACTCTATAGTTCATTAAAAGCTATGGCAAGCAGTTATGAGGCATATGTATATCAATTTAAACAAAAAACTTATGAATCACTCATCAAAGATGTATATAAAGTTCTAAAGCTCACATAAAGTTCATATGATTCATACTTATCTTATCATGCTCGTTTATGTGCCAATTTACATGCATTATCTTCAAGTTATAACACTTAATCACAAAATATTAACAAACAAATTCAAGTTGTAGTGATTATCTTTATGGCCATAACATATCCCTTTCTGTTCATTTATGTCATTGACAAGTTAAATGGCAACTTAAGACTCATAAAAACACTAAGTTAAAACAAAAAGATTCAAAAAAAACAATAATATTTTTTTTTTCATTTTTTTTTTTTCACCCTTTTTTTTATAATTTTTTTTCAATTTTTTTTTTTGTTTTTTTTTTGAACAATTAAAATTGTAAACCATTCCCCCACACTTAAATTCTACATTGTCCTCAATGTAGGAAAATACGAAGTAATTAAACATAGAATCAAAGTAAGGAAGATGATTTACGAAAATAATAGGAAAACATTAAATAAACAAAATAAAAGAGAGTGAAGGGTAGAGGATAGCAAATCTGTATTGATGACTCCTTCACATCCCGGGAACACATTGGGTTGCCTCCCAACAAGCGCTTGAAGTTTAACGTCCATCCAGCCTAGACAGAGATGCAAGTTAGTTAGTCAGAGATGTACGTTAATTAAGAATGCAAGTTAGATATGCAAATTAAAGTTAATGATGCAATGTGAGTTAAAGATGTAAGTTAGAGGAAGAGTGCAATGCAAGTTAAACTAAATATGCAAGTGAAGTTAAAAATGCAAGTTAAATGAAAGATGAAATGCAAGTTAGAATGAAAGATGCAAGTTAGTTAAACGAAAGATGCAAGTTAACTTTGTCATGACAAATAATGTAAATTAAGATATAAACAATATTTACATGTCGGGGGAAGTCAAAGATATATATGGTGCACATAGCTTCAAAGTTTAGATGGAGACTTATACGTCCGTGCGGCCCAAGTAAATATCTTGGATTAATTCAACTGTTTGGGCAACTTCAAAAGTGACCAGGTTAGAAAGAATACACATAAGAGGCAGGGCTATTTTCTTAGACCCAAAACCCGTTATGAGTACCGTCTCTTGTCCTAGACATCACCCTCGAAAATTTCTTACTCCAGAGGAATTAAGATGACTCAAGTGTTAACAATTACCGTGAGTGAGAGTTAACAAAAGAGTCATCGCCGATAAAGATCAAAATCTAAACTTCGAAGCACAAGTGATCTACATATAGCTGAGACTAATGCATGAATGCAATAACTATTTACAAGTATGTTTTTAACTATTTACATGTAAATATTGTTTATAAGTATGTTTTTTATGCACAATTTACAAATATAACATGACAATTTACGTATGAACAATTTATACAAGTATGAACAATTTATTTACAAGTATGGTTTTATTCACAAGTAATGATATTTACAAAACAATTTCTCATTAACAAACTAACATAAGTATAAGATTTATTTAACAATTTAGATTTACACTAACACAAAGTGAAGATAAATGAATATTTTTACGAATAAATGAAGAAAAAGAAATTTTTTATTTTTTATTAATTAATTTTTTTTCTGAATTTAAAAATTAAATAAATGAAGAAAAAGAAATTTTTTTAATTTTTAATTTTTTTTTACGAATTTTATGTTTTTTTTTAATTACAAATAAAAATAAAAATAAGGAAAAGTGAATATTTACCATAAGCATTTATGAACAATTAAAAAGAATGAACATTATGTACAAGTATGAACAAGAATAATATAACAAGTAAGAAAATTATAAACAAATATAAATGAAAATCTATTATGGACAAGTATGCATGTATACTATGAAATATAAAAGTTATGAACAAGTATAAAAGGTAACAAGTAACATATATACAACATTTATTTACAAGTATGAATTAACACTAACATAAAGCTAAGATAAGATTTTTTTATTATTATTTTCAAATTTTTTATTTATTTCAAATTTTTTTTAAATTTAAATTTAAATTTTATCAAGACATAACCAAATAAATAATTACATAAGAATAAAATAAGTGTAATAAAAAAGTTAATGGAATAAAAAGTTAATGAAATAAAGTTAATGGAATAAAAAGTTAGTGGAATAAAAAGTTAATAGAATAAAATTAATGGAATAAAAGTTAATGGAATAAAAAGTTAGTGGAATAAAAAGTTAGTGGATAAAATTAATGGAATAAAAGTTAATGGAATAAAAAGTTAGTGGAATAAAAAGTTAGTGGAATAAAAAGTTAATGAAATAAATTTAAAGTTAAAGGAATAAAGAAAAAGTTTATGGAATAAAATTAAAGTTAATGGATTAAAGAAAAAGTTAGAAAGTGTAAAGAAAAATAAAATAAATTAAAAGTAAGGAAAAATGAATATGTATAATATGCATTTAGGACAAGTATCAATTTTAATATGAACAAGTAAAAGTAAAAGTAAACAAATGAAATTAAATTATGAACAAGTATCAATTTTAATATGAACAAATACAAAAAAAAAAATTATGAACAAGTATAAATTAGAAATTAAGAATAAGTAAAGTATGAGCATTATAAACAAAAATAATAAGAACAATAATAAGATGGATAAATATAATATTAACAAAAGTAAAATTTATAAACAAGTATAATATGCACAATTTATATACATACACTAACAAATTAAAAATGATTTTCAATTTCCCCGGCAACGGCGCCAAAAATTGACTACGCCCAAACTACGCATTAAATTAAACACGTAATTTGAGTGTTGTGCAATTTAAACCCTTTTTGTGTAGATGTAGTATTGGTAAATAGGGATCGTTCTTAACCGGGGAAATTAGGGAACATTAATAATGTGTTAGTGGGAAAGAGTAATGAATAAATGAATAATGAATAAATTAATGAATTAAATAATTAAATAATTAACAAATTAATGAATTAATGAATTAAAGAATAAAAGAATTGAGAATTAAAGAATAAATGAATTAAAGAATTAACTAATCAAAGAATAATAAACTAAAAGTATTAAAGAATAAAAGAATAAAGAGATGAAAGAATCAAAGAATAATAAACTAAAAGTAGAAAAGAAGAATAAAAGAATAAAAGAATAAAAGAATAAAAGAATAAAAGAATAAAGAATAAAAGAATAAAGAATTGAGAATTGAAAAGGGGGGTTTTGAAAAGAGTTGTAAATATAAAATAAATAAAACAAGTAAAAATAATTAAATACTTAATTTTACTTCTACTTTAACCTTTGTACTAGTGAATTTTCTTCAAACACATATTTTTACCGACACTCTAACATCATGCTCATATTGAACCAATCACGAAATCATACCTTAATCATCTCAAATACATGCATACATTTTTCATATTATAAATGCACCGAACAGCGGATTATTACTTACAATATGATTCACCTTAAGTAAGTGATTTAATGCGCCGAACAGCGATCAAACATTAAATCTCTTCAACTCTATTCTAAATGCCCCGAACAGCGGATCAACATTTAGTTTCGAATTGAAGTTTAAGTACTAAAACATATGAAGTAAAAGAAACTCAAAAAGTAAAACACATGGAGATTGCATTCTTACTTACAAATGTTAGAAAGAAAATACCAACACATATATTGAATTATAAGTAAAACCAATAACAATAACAAGAATTTAAGTAGAGAAGTATGGATTTTCACAAGAATCACCGAACAGCGGCAGGAAACTTGTGAAGATGGAAGAAGAAATACGAGGAATTCGGTCTTAAAACTCTTGAATTGCCTTAGAATTACTTGGCCTAGGTATTTCTTAAGGAAAGCATAAAAATGTGTTTAAGAGATCTCAAAGAAATATCACAAGAACAAAGTAAAGAGGAAATGAAAT